>CM048844.1:40063946-40663946 GCA_026545765.1 Plantago major | reverse complement strand
CTGATGATTGTCCATATGGAAAGCCAGATGATGTGCACAAAATTCTGAATATCACAGGAACAGGCACAAGACCAAGACTTGCTGTGGAACCCTATGAGTCGTTCTATCTAACAGAAGATCAATACAAGGGTGACATCAGATATCTGAAGATTATCTACGGATACTTCAAGCTTTCAGATATCAGAATAGAGCATGCCTGGAAGTGGGGAAAGTACCTATGGGTCAAGCATTTTGCCAAGAAAAATCCTACCAAAACCTATAAAGAGGTCTGTGGATTTGCCAGAGACACAGAGATGCTCGTCAGAACTCTTCTTTATGATTATTCTGATGACATCAAAAGGTTTGGAGATAGGAAATTTGCAAACTGATCCATAGAAACATTGTTGAAGACTTGAAGATTGAAGACTTGAAGATTAGTTCTTTAGGATGTTTACTTGGAGCTTGGTACGTTACTCCTGTTGTCCTAATTTACTATGTAATTTTTTGCTGTATCTTGCTGACTGAGCTTAAATGTGTTATGTATTAAAGTTATCTGTAATCCTTAGTTGCGACTTATCTGAAGAACTTACTCTGAGATAGTATTTTATAAAAGATAACTTGTCAGCAAAGATCACACCTTGTGATATGGTTGATGTCTACTTTCTGCACTTAATTATATGAATTGAAAGATCATAAGAAATGATTAAGTGGTGGATTGTTTCCTCATCCAGATTTGTAATAGGGAAGATAGTCATCGTTGACTGATCAAAATGGGGGAAATTTGTTAGATATTTTGTTAGAATATCTGTTTAGATTTTGTTCAGCAACATGATGACTTATCTTAGTCTCAGAATGGTGATTAGTACTCTTGGTTCACTTGAACATTGTAAAAGAGGAAACCCACTAAGTATGATAGTCTAGCTAATCTTGTATAGGATGTTAGGTTTCAAAATGTAATTTTTATTTTATGAAGAGAAGACCAAGAAGAAGACATCCAAGCAGAAAGCTCAACAAGAATTGAAGACTTGAAGAAAAATGCACAAGATTACTGAATCTATTGTTCAGATATCTTAGCTTGATATCTTGTAGACACGAACAGTTTCAAACAAACTGTGTCACAAGAGATATCTGAGAAATGAGATACATATCTGAAGACAAGGAAAGTGTCCACAGATATCTATTCTCAGATACCTTGAGCGTTAAACACATTTCTGAAAGAGAAACATATATTGCAAACAAAGTTGTTTCAATCAATACAAGTGGTATCTGAAGAATGAAGATAATGACGTGCAAAGAATCAGACAACAAGTCTAGTCTCTGATACAAAGCATAGTTTCGTTGACACTACAGGACAAAAAGTATAGTACAATGCATTTAATGCACGGACAGAGATGTCTGAGTAAAAGCAACGGCAACTTCTGAGAAGAAGACAAAATCTGCTACAGTACTATACACAGATATCGATAGTTTGAATTTGAGCCTAACGGATACTATTCAAACGGCACTCAAATCCATCTATAAATATCAACACTTAGACAGCTTGAGAAGAGACACATTGCATACGTTGAAACATAGAACTCTGAACATCCTACTCTCTCAAAGAAACTTACTTATTATCAAAGCTTTCTGTTGCGACTAAAGCTTGTGATCTTGAGTAAACACTGAAGTTCTAAGTGTCCTGATCCTAAACAAGCAAAGCTATCTGTGAAGGAGTTGAATCAAAAGATCAACTATCTGAGATTCATTCTCTTGAACAGATATCATAAGACTTGGGTCAGTAAAATCGAACTAGATACCATACGCTGTAAAGTGTATTAAGTAACTAAGTTCACAGAGCTATCTGAATAACTGAAAAGTTATTAAGACGCTCATCTGACAACTCAAACCGAAACCAACACCGAAACCGCGTGGATGGTGAAGTACTTAGTTTGAAAAATCAGGGAATAACTCCAAGGTCACCGGAGTATAGGAAGTACTTGATTTGGGAAACTAAGGAATAACTCCAAGGTTATTGAGTATAGGAAGTACTTAGCTTGGGAAGCTAGGGAACAACTCAAAGGTTTCTGAGTATAGGAAGTACTTGGCTGAAGAAGCTAGGGAACAACTCAGGGGGAACATTTGGTTGGGAACCAATTGTTCAGAATCTTAGAATAGGATTTTTGTAAGGTTATCTCAATTATCTGTTCTAGTGAATTCTAGGTCTCTGATAGACCGAAGTGGATTAGTTGGAGGATTACGCCACCTCCAGATACCACTATACTTGCTGTGTCATTTACATTTCTGTATTTATAGTTCAGCAACACACATACACTTATTAACTGTTTCTACACTTATCTACATTAAGTCTTCCGCACTCTGATTCTAAGTATCAGATATCCATTCAGATATCTGACAAACATTTGTTATCGACAAAAGTTTTAAAAAGACTATTCACCCCCCCCCCCCTTCAGTCTTTTACTTTGCCGTTATCTGGACCAACACCACTTTATCGACGCCAGTATGGGAATTCTTCAGAATCTCCCATGCCTCCTTCGACTTTGCCGCTGTGCTAATTTTCTCAAACGTCGTCTCATCAACTCCTTGATAAATAAGGTACAATGCCTTCTTGTCGCGTTTTCTAGCTTCTTGTAACACATTCTTCTGATTATTTGTTAAGGCGTTTTCGGCCTCCGTTGAGACGGGTTCATCATATCCTGCTTCAACAATTTCCCACAAGTCTTGCGATTGCAACAAGACTCGCATTTGGATGCTCCAATTTCCATAATTATGCTTCTCAAGCTTCGGAACCTGCTGCTGCATGGTATTTGCCACAATCGCCATATATACCTTCGGGTACTCTTTCTCCAAGTAACGTGGCTCTGATACCAAATTTGTTGGGTATTATAAGCGTTTAAGGATTTCAAGGTGCCCAGAAACGATTAATTTTGTGCAACGGTAAAACTCGACTTTTATTACACACAAAGTAGTACAATATTTTTGGTACAGGACTCAAGACACTCAAGCTATGTCAATAGTTATGACTTACAAGCTACTGCTTTTCTTTTCTCTCTCACTTGCTTTTCTTCTTCACTAATTCTTCTTCACTCATTCTTAATTGTCCAAAAGGTTAGCCTAGTATTTATAGATTACTAGGTCGGTGGAGTCTAAGCAATTTGCAGCCAGAATGTGTCCAACTTGGCTAGCTCTAGAATCTTCATTTCTTTCTCCTTTTGGTTTCACCGCCAATGACCATGTCCAGATTTCTCTTGCTGCATCCATTACCTTCTTATTGCATCTTGGTCCTTCTAGGATTTTCTCCAAGTCCCTTATTTTCTCATTTTCATTTCTAGGTCCCTCTAGATTCTTCTATTTATAAATTGAGCTTAATATTTTCAACATAGACATTCTGAATGAAGAGGAAGAAGTTTGGTGTCCTTTATGTGAGGATAATAAAGAAGAAACAGTTGCTCATTTGTTTCTGGAATGTACTTTTGCGGAAAAGGTTTGGAAACTGGTTGCGCTTTGGACAGGTACTGACTTAAATTTTTGATGAGGTGTTGGTGTCTATGTCTAATTTTTCAAAGAAGGTGTCAAGAAAAAAGAGAGAGATTTGGATGTTATTCTGGCATGGAGCAGTTTGGTATATTTGGAAAGCACGAAATCAAGCAATTTTTTATGGCAGTAAATTTTCTACTGAGGAGACTTTTGAGTCCTTAAGATTTAATCTGTGGACTTGGTTCAAAGAGAAAGATTTGATTTTGCCGGGTTATAAGCGAATGATTGGGATGATTTGAGTGATATTTTGCAACTGGATTTTAGTTGATGATCAGGATTTCATTGGCAAGCTGGAAAGACTGTATGTGCTTTGTCTTCAGCAAGTTGAGGCATTTGTGACGTTTTGCTGTGTTCTGAGTTTTCCGACTGAGCTGGTTTGCAGTTTTGTGTGTTGTGCCTTTTGCTGGTTTATGTCGATGGACCGTTGGATTTTTACCTTTTCTGGTACACCCCTGTGTTCAAGGATTTTCCGGTCGGCCTTTTCGGACATCATCACCCTTTTCTTTCTATCTTTCTTGGGTGATATCTCTCTGACTAGCTTGTTGTCTTCCCTTGAACTCTTGGCATGGAAGCTCGGTTATGTGACATGCTAGACGAGGGGGAAACACGAGTTTTTGTGAGCCGGAATGTCTTTGAACATAGGTTCTGGCTTTGGTGGTTTGGGTGATTATTTCAGGTCCTGGCTTCTCTTTTGGTTATAGTTGAGTTATTTGGTCTATTGTTTGTTATTTTTGGGCTGTTTTTCCTTGTGTTTTAGAACTTGGAATCCTGGCTGTTGCTTGTACTGGTTGAGGGAACATTCCTGATGTTCCGGTTTAGTGAAATAAAATTTTAATTATTCAAAAAAAAAAAAATCAACAGAGACATGAAGGGTAGTATTGAATCACCAAAGCTATCAGCTAGGAAGTCCTAAGCTAGTAAATGGGCAAGTTTATTGCCATCACTACTAGTGAAATGAAAAGAAACAGAAGTAAAAAAAACTAACAAATTTCTTAATGTCTTCAATATATAACTCCTCCCGCAACAGAAAGCCAAACTGAGGGCTGCTGCATCTGCCTGATGACATTAAGGCAATCCCCTTCCACCTGTAAATGCCGGATATCCAGTGAAACAGCTAAAAAAATACCATGAAACGCAGCAAGGGCCTCCGCTACTTCAACATCTTGAATACGAGGAATCAATTTCCTAGCCCAAGCAATTACGGACCCCGAACTGTCACGAACGACTACTGCCAATCCAGTTCCAGCAGGATTTCTTCGAATTGATGCATCAAAATTGAGCTGGTGGTGGAATACAAACATCTGGTGGCCGAGGATTGGAAAAAAGCGTCAAGGCTTCATGGTAACGCATCACATAGTTCTGAACAAACTGAACAGAGCTGTCCGCTTTATAAAACGTAAACATTCAGTGTACTGCCATTCCACATTCAGCTGCCTCAACCTTTCTATCAACGTAAACATGAATTTCTCCTGAAACGTAGGGTTCTTCCCTCCATCTTCACCAATCCACACAATAAATGCTCACATCAGCAAAAAGGGAAAATAATTTTGAAGAAGAAAGGGAAAAGTTCTACAATTGATGAAGAATGACCCTCAATTATTCAATCGCGTAGAGGGAGAAAGTGAAGAGATCAAAGAGAGAGAAAGTGAGGAGGATGAAGACTATGGCGATGGAGTTTTTCGGTGAAGGAGAAGACCAAGGCGGCGTGGCTAAGGAGAAGACCATGTATGTGTGTCTCTATTGATGAAGAATGAAGAAGTTGGAATTGTTGCAATTTTGGTATTTCAGCTGTTTTTATAACATCACAGATAAATTTCAAAATTTGGGATTTTTTTTTTTTTGTCGAAGTCAACTTTTTTCATTGACTAACGGTGTTGACTAACGGCAGAGTTAACGGCAGAGGGAAATGAAATTTTGCCACAATGGGTGGGTTTATAAATAAATATGGTATTATCCGGGGGTTTCTGAAATTTTCCCAAATTATAATGTATTGTTGCAAGAATTATGCAAAAAGTGACATTCAAAATGGTGTGATGTGTAAAGCAATTTCAAAAGCTACAAAGATAGGTTCTAGAAATTAAACAACAAAAGCAGATGGGATAGCTATGAAAAAGCTATACAGAAATAGACATCCAACAACAAGATGAAATTTATAAAAGGGGTAGCTGAGAATGGATGTTAGGTCTCTGTAATTTTATAATTTTAAAGAAGATCAAGAAGCAAGCATCCAGTAGAAAGAACTCAAACTTTGAAGATCAAGTTAACTGCATAAGATTGTTGAAGACTATGGAGAAGTCTTCACCTTAGCTCAGAAACCTTAAGGAAACAAGTGTTTTTGGAAGACAAGTTTATTAAGTGATATCTGACGGCTAAAAGGTTGTTGAGAAAGGAGCGTGCTAAGACTCAGAAAGCTTGCACAATTCCGTTGAGACTACAAGACAAAAGACAGTAAGTACATTGCATTTATTACGCAGACAGAGATGTCTGAACAAAAGAGGAAAATCTATGTAAAGAGACGGAGCTCGCTGCAGTACTATTTCAGATATCAGTAGTTTGAATTCCTTAGTGCCTAACGGTACTATTCAAACGGGAGAATTTTAAACTATAAATGTCACCACTTCAAATGTTTGAAGATACACACAGAACACCTCGAACACACTGAACACTCAAGAATACAAGTCTTCAAACCTACTTCTCAAGCTCTCAGATTCTAAGTTGCACAAAAATTCTAAGTGTCATGATCCTGAAACAAGTATTGATTACTGTTGGTCCAGATAACGGCAAAGTAAAAGACTAGAGGGAGGTGAATAGTCTTTTCAAACTTTTGTCAATAAACAGATTTCTTAGATATCTTTACAGGTATCTAATACTTAAAACAGAGCGCGGAAGACTTTAGGTGATAAGTGCAAGTGTTAGAAAGCAAGGAAGTGATAAATACTTAGCATATAAATAGATAACTGAAGGTAAAGTGCAGTAAGTAAATAACACAGTTCTTTATAGTGGTATCTAAATGTGGCGTAATCCCTCAATTAATCAACTTCGCCCTTTTTCAAGACTTGAATTCACTAAGATATGATTATGAGTTCTCCTTACGGAATCATATCTCTAATCCCTTTTACACTAGGTTCCCAACCAAGTGTTCCCCCTTAGTTATTCCCTAGCCTTTCTCAGCCAAGTACTTCCTCTACTCAGCCACATTTGAGCTATTCCTCAGCTTCCAAAGCCAAGTACTTCCTATGCTCAGATAGGTTAGGACTTTAGTTTTCTCAACTAAATCCTTTCCCTAAACACATATGTTGGCTTTTGGTTATGGTAGTTGTCAAGTAAGCTTTACAATATAACTTGTTCATTTACTCAGTAGCTTGAAGAATAAATCTTCCTTAATACTCTTTCCAAAGTATGGGAAGTTGTTCTTACTGACCCAAGTTCTATTTCAAGAGAATGCATCACAGGTTTCGGTTGCAACTTTTATCTTTTGATTCAATTCCTTCACAGCAATCAAGACTTGTTAAGGATCAGGACACTTAGAACTTTTGTGCTACTTAGAATCAAAGAGCTTGAATCGCAACAGTAAGCTTTGAAAGTAAGTAGGTTTGAAGGCTTGTATGCTTTTATACTAGATATGTTTTTGCAAGTGTCAAGTGTGTCTTCAAACATACTAAGTTGTGATATTTATAGTTGAAAATCATATCGTTTGAATAATATCCGTTAGGCTCTTAGAAATTCAAACTATTAATATCTGATAATAGTACTGCAGCGAGCTTTGTCTATTTTCAGAGATTTCCTCTTTTGTTCAGACATTTCTCTTTGCGTAATAAATGCAGTGTACTATTTTTGTCATGTAGTCTCAACGAAAATGTGTAAGCTATCTGAGGCATTACACGCTTCTTTCTCAGTAACCTTTAGTTGCCAGAAACCACTTGAGAAATTTGTCTTCCAAAGACACTTGTTTCCTTAAGGTTTCTGAGCTAAAGTATCTGAGGAGACCTTTCTCCTTAGTCCTCAGCAACTTTGTGCAGTGCCTTGATCTTCAAAACTGAGGTCTTCATGCTGGATGCTTGCTTCTTGGTCTTATTCAAATATATAAAAATTACATTCAAAGACCTAACATCCTATACAAGATATACTAGACTAACATACTCAGTAAGCTTCCTCTTTTACAATGCTCAAGTGAACTAGTTATCTTTCTGAGCTAAAATAAGTCATTAGGGTTGCTGATCAAAATCTAAACAGATATTCCTAATAATTTCTTCCATTTTGATCTGAGGTTCCTATCAAGATTGGATGAGGAAACAATCCAACACTTAAACAATTCTTATGATCTTTGAATTCATTTATTTAAGTGCAGAAAGTAATCATCAACAAAATCACAAGCAGTGATCTTTGATGACAAGTTATCTTTTATAGAATGATATCTGAGAGTAGGTTCATCAGATAAATTACAAGAAAATGCAGATAACTTTTACAAGATAAACAATAAGTTCAGTCAGCAAGATACACAAAAATTACATAGTTAGTAGGACAGCATGAATTTCGAAGTTCCAATAAAGCATCCTATCTAACCAGTCTTCAAGTCTTCAAAACATCTTCAGCAAGCAACTCCTTAAGTTGGTAAAAACCCTATCTCCAAATCTTTTGATGTCATCTGAGTAGTCATAGAGCAAAGTCCTGACTAACATCTCAGTGTTCCTTGCATGATCACAGAGTTCTCTATAAGAATTGGTAGGATTTCATTTTGCAAAATGCTTTAACCAGAGATACTTTCCCCATACCCAAGCATGCTCAATATGAGTATCTGATAAGTTGTAGTAAGCATGCATTATCTTCAAATACTTCAAATCTCCGAGGTTTGGCCTTGTAGAATGATTCCTCAGTCATGTAGAATGATTCTCAGTCATACCCAAGCATGTTCCTCAGTCATGTAGAATGATTCTCTTGGTTCCCCATCAAGCTTTGGCCTTGTACCAGTCCCTAATGTGTTTGGAATTCTGTGTACATCATCTGGCTTGATGTAGGGACAAATATCAGACATCTTCCTCTTCATGGCTGTCTGTCTAACTTTGACTTCAAAGTCTAGGCAATTCTTGACATGTTCTTGCTTGCAAAGTTCTGGTTTGTCTTTTCTCCATGCCATTAGTTGCTTAAGGATGGGAACTGGGAAACCTCCTTCGTTCACCAGTAGATGCTTTAATTCCAGTATCCAATAGCCATTCTTCTGGTGAATGCACCTGTAGAGAAAAGGATCATCATCAATTTTAGTGTACTCAATCAAGACATCTGCTGGCCCGAGTACTTGTTGATTTTCGAACCTTTCGCCTCTATCCCTCATTCTTCTTTGTTTTTGGATTTCTCTCTGGGAGGGTTGTTGCTGGAAGAACTTTGCTGGATAGACTTGGTGTTTCCAGAAGGTGTTTTGGCTGCCAGTGGTACTGCAGCTATTGGCTCAGATAGGATGTCATCTATTTTCCTTCTTCGGTGTAGAGGACTTTTATCTTCATCATCCTCATCATATTCATCCAAGAAGATTTGTTCTTTACAACCTTCATTGCCTTTCTTTTCAAAGATGTCTTCTTCTTCTTCAGCATCTCTGTATACTCTTCTCCTTGAGTTCTTGGTCACTCTTGGAGATTTTGGTATCTGAGACTTGGCCCTTGTAACTACTCCTTGCGCATGAGGTTTCTGAGAAGTAGACACAATCTGCAAATTTTGACTTTGACTAGGGGCTTCATTGATTAAGAGTTGATAAACCTAAAAATGAGATAAATCAATCATGAGACTTGATTTCAAAGTGCCGACTAACTGTGAGGCTAAGATAATTACAACTTGAGTGCTCAACTCGAAAAGTAAACCTCACTAAATTCTAACTAATGAACTACTCCAAGAGTAGGATAATCTAACTTTGGAACTAAACTTCGAATGGTAAATGAACTCTAAAAATAAAATATTTCCAACTTGCAAAGTCTATTTGAATGGTAAACTCAACTCTAGGAATGCGATTATTTCAACTAGGGAACCCAATCAGTAATTTAAACTCTAAGAATGGGATAATACAATCTTTAGAACTTAAACCAACTCTAATAATGAAATAATTACAATTTGAGAACTATATTCAAATGGTAAACCACACTATATGAAAAAAAAAAAAACTTTTAAAATGGGATATGTAATTTGAACTTGACAACTTAATTTGAATTATAAACCAACTTTATAAGATGGTAAAGTTGCAACTTGATTCAAATAGTAAACCACACTTGTGGGAAAATACTTTAAGAAACGTAATAATCCAACTTTAGAACTCAATTTGGAGGGTAAATCATCTATAAGAATGTGATAATTGCAACAATACAATCAATTAAGCGGGCAAACTCAACTTCATGAAAGATATAATTTAAAGTTGAGAAATAAATTCGAAGGTCCGACCCAACAACAACATGAATAATGTGGTATACAATGAAGTGCATACCAGTGTTGGAGCTAGCGTTATTTTTCTTTATTAAATTATACTTAACTAGAATGTGAGAACACGTTACACGTGTTATTGTGGCACATAATTACAGTTATAGATGATGTATACGAAGGCAACTAATATTTTTGTTTCTGATATTGAATTTCTTTTTTTCACGTTGAATCAGTGTTTTAATTTAGTTGGAGAAGATGGAGCTGAAAGATTGGTTATCGTTGTTTTCTAATGATGGAATGATTTTATTGGGTTGAATTAGGGTTTAAAATTTAATTGGAGAAGACATATTGGTTTTTTTAATGATGATTTGATTTTGTTGGGGTTGAATTAGTGTTTAAAATTTAAATGGAGAAGGAAGATTGATTTTTGTTATGATGCATTGATTTTGTTGAGATTGGATTAGGGCTTTTAATTTGATTGAATAAAACAGATTATTTTTTGTAATTAAAGTCTAATTTAAACATATATTGTAAATGAGTTCAATTTAACTTAATTAATTAAGTACTCAATTTCGCAACTCCAATTGTTATCCACTATATATATATATATATATATATATATATATATATATATATATATATATATATATATATATATATATATAGTGGATAACGGTGAATTAGGTACGAAGCTGTGTCAAAACGAATTAAAGAATATCTAAATTTGTATGTTATTGACTTACTATAGAAAATATGTAAAAGTAAGAATAATTGTATCGTTGTTTACGTATATGGAGAAGAAAACTTTGTCATTTGGTTAAGTTCTAAAACTGTAAATGAACAACAAAGTATCAACTAAGAACATTATTGACATGGAGTATTTGAGACAACATGACAAATATCCCATTATATAAATTTTGTAATCCTGTAATTTCATGTACAATAGTTCTTGAAGTAAAACACATATTATAATAAATACGCAACACCAATAGATGCGTTATTCTGGAAATGAAGAGACACGTTTGTACTCCTAGGAAACATGCACATTTGTGCTTATGGTTGCATTCCTGAAATAACATAACAATGAGAAAGTACACATCCATTAGAAGTTAAAAGCTTGCATAATTAAACAATAAAGGTTAGGTAGATAAAAATATGTAGATGATTATACCTGTTACATTTGACAACTTTGTAAAAATTTCTGGGTACACCACATTTCTCGTGTAAACTCCTTCGCATCCCTCTAAATCACCCTTCTTGACCAACACTTTAGTTGTTAGCTGTGAAACACCCCTTGAAAGAGCGACATATAATTGGCCATGACTAAAAACATGCTCTGGTAAGTATATTCCAACATGTGGTATGGTTTGGCCTTGTGATTTATTGATTGTTAGTCGGGCTAAGTCGACCGAAAGCGTATGCTGCGTCATCTTGAACGGTAAACGTGCATCTTCAGATGGTTCCATTGGAATTCGGGGCAAGAATACTCGTTTCCCCTTTAAAGAACCTGTTAAAACCTCGGCATCTATAAAATGTGAACCAAATCCATGGCAAACCATTCTTGTACCGTTGCAGAGGCCAAGATCAATATTTCGCAAGAGCATAATTGGACATCCCTTTTTCAAAGTCAGCTTGTGAGGTGGCAAATTACCTGTAAAAAAAGGTAGAAAATTATGATATGTAAAATACATCATTAGCCACATAGCGAACTTTTTTTTTCTTCTGTTCGAGTCTATATCAGAGCTGTAAAATTGATTGGCAAGTGTAATTGAGTTTGCTGGATAACTTTCTTTTATATTGTGAATGAATGAAAATTGGAAAAAAATAGATAAAATGATTTGTAATAAGTAAATGAAATTTGTAATTGTAAACTTGTAATACTGTAAATTACTTGGAGAAAGTGAGTTTAGAAATTCCGACAGATATAAATTACGGACATCATCGGCCACAGAGTCAAATGAGTAGTATGTAGCAACCTCGTTTCCTGAAAATATTTCGATAACCTTTTCATTCAACTTCCTGACGTCTTCATTTTTTGGAGTTATAAGGGCCCTGCTTGTCATGTATGAAACATCATATGAATTTGAATCTAGACTGGGGAATGTCCAAGAAATTAGTTCATCGAGTGATTGCTCATTTTGCCAAGGTATAACCATAGCATCTGGGAGCCTGATCATATTATTTTCGAGGGTAGGCTCTTCACCATTCCCGACACGTAAAAGAAAATCTGCAAAACTTTGATCAGATCTGGCCCTGACATTATCTGTGAGTTGGAGAAGTTGAACCTGTGACCATAAATGTGACTGAATTATGCTGGCTTGTATAGTTTGTGACCTCGTGCCTCCAGAAACAACAGGAACAACTTGGCGGAAGTCGCCACCAAAGATCATAACCTTACCACCAAATGGCATGTCTACTTCTAACACGTCTCTTAAGGTTCGATCGACAATTTCAATCGACTTCCTATTTGCCATTGGGGTCTCATCCCATATAATTGACGAAGCATGTTTTAATAGTTGACACAATTCTGATTGCTTGCTGAAAAAACATACCGAATTGGATTCCAATTTAATTGGTATTTTAAGCAAAGAATGTGATGTTCTTCCTCCTGGTAGTTGAGTAGCAGCAATACCTGATGTGGCTGATGCAAGCATTATTAGCCCATCTTTGCGAAAGTGTGCCAGTAATGCTCGATACAGATAAGTTTTTCCAGTTCCACCAGGTCCATCAACAAAGAATACAACACTCCTCCTCTGAACAATTGCTTCTTTAATGGTGGTGAATGCATGCATATGGCCCACATTTAAATTTTCCAAAGCTTGTAAATCTTCATCGGGTGTTGGTATTGAGAGTTCATTCTCTATCATGCCAGAAACGTCTCCCATACTTTGGAAGCTATCATCAATCTGTGGCAAATCAAAATCTTTTAGACTTCGTTGATGACGCATAAGAATGGTATTTATGTCATTTAGAAGCCTGTTCTTCAAGAAATTGGTATTGGTATGACTTGTTGAAGAGTAATCCTCATCCATGTATTGAAAATTTTCATCCCATAAACTTTGTAAGCGAGTAGGCTGGCAAAAAAATCAATATCGTTGCAAATAACCTTCTGAGTGATGATGGCATTCTTAGAGATCTAGCCTCACTCAAGCAATGTCTTATACTCTGATCTTCTTCAAGAACCCCCAATTTCTCTGCAGCCTGTCTAAATGTAAGATAATGTACACCATTTACAGTTAACAAATCATCAAAAGATTTTGGGCCCCGTACATGATTCAACAATAACCGCAAGTAGAAGCGTTCCCCCTCATTTGGTGAAGCTGAATATATCCTACCAAGAACTTTGATGGTTGATCTACGCTTATTCCAAGTTTTTAGTCTTGAGTTCCACGCATAATATTCTGGAAATTCATGATATAAATACATATTAGTTTCCTGGCCTGAAGCATAAACTTGAAAAAATTCAGTCAACATAGTTCTAGAGTTCCGCTCATCATTCAGAATATCATCAACTCTTTCATGCTTGTAGTAACGCACCTGTTGTTTGTTAGGTAAGTGAAGTTGTAGGCGAACAACAGTGGGATATAAGCGAGTTAATGGGAACTTAAAAAGTCTCCACAATGCTTCAGGAGCACATATCCATCTTCCATCAACAAATTTAGTGACCTCATCATAGTTCGGACCGGCACGTACTTCACAAACCACATAATCTGGCCCCTTGTATACGTATTTATATATGTACTTTATGCTCTTGCTGCTGCTACATATCTCAACATTTATGTGACAATCATACTTCAACAACAACCAGGGATTATACGGAACTACCCACCTATTATCAATAACTTTATTGCCATTTGCGTCCATATAAATGAACCTATTATCATCTCGACGTCGATATACTGGATAAGAATCATTACCCTGGATGGTGCACGTTGCGAACTGCATTGGATAATTTTTCTTACACTTTCTGTCTTTCATGCAAGGAGCATGCCGGTTCATAACTCCACATGGTCCATGTATCATATGTTTCAGGACAGCATCATATAGCATAGGTTCTTGCTCTTTGATAGGTATCTCTGCGCTTACAACTTTATCGTAGTCATCTGGAGTAGCTAACATATCAGAGTCTCTCAATATAACTAACATATGCACATGAGGCAATCCACGTTTCTGAAACTCCACAACATGAACATGCCCAATGACATGGCCAAGAACACCACGACTGTAAATATCCATTTTCAACTCCTCATATTTTGCACGAAAGACCCTTGTGAGTAAATCTGGACGATCTTGTGCAACTTGCCCCGGGAAAAGTTGTTGCTGAATCTCCTTCCAATTAGGATTGCAAGTCATTGTAATGAAAAGATCAGGTTTACGTATTTTTTGAACAACTGTCATGGCGTCTAGGTACCATTGGTAATTATCTCGTGGGCTTCCTATAAAAGATGAAGGCAGGACAGTGCGATGCCCAATATTACCTGCATAAATAATTTAATAACGTTAAAATATTGAAATGGTGATGTGCTTTATAATTTAAATGTTCGTAAGGGGAAGAAAACTTATAAGCTTAGTAAATTACCTGCATAATTTTCTCCAGCTTCTAAGCAATCTTGAAGACCTTGGTATAGCTCAGCTCTAATGTTTTCTTGATGAGACCTTATGAATCGCAGCCTTTGTGTTTCAATCTTTACATAATGTCAACAACATACTGTTGTAATAGATGGCCGCCGTATAAAAGGATACTTAGGTCATGCATCCGTACTGTTTTCATGAATAGAAGATGAAATATTGTGTTAGAATGTGTATAAGATGTTAGTTTTGGTAAGAGTAATTAGTGGTGGATCAAAATTAAAATTTACCTGCAACATATAGGCGTAGTAATCACAACATGTTACTTTAACATTGTTGATAGTACATGTATCAAAATCCCATCCATATGTGCCATAAGGGAGTAATAAGGGATAATGCATTGGGTCATAAAAGCCTGAGAATTCGAGACTTATGAGATGGCCAGCATGTGTTTGCACAATAATATCCCTGGTAGTATCGGCATGTAAAGATTCATCAACAGATATAATAGCTGCTACTTGAGATGCAGTGGGGAGGACGTATTGCCTTTTTGAAGAAGGTCTCTCTTTAATGATAAGCCTACTTTCTGAAAGATCTTGACGCTGGGCTGTTTGGCGAAATCTCATCACAAAAGGATTATTGGAATCAAGTATCCCTTTGATTATCTGAATTATAGTGCCATCTAGTTCATCATTTTCTAGTAGACGATTTTCCAATTCATGTTCGGTATCATAAATATACATCTGAAGATAGCGAGGCCTTCTTCCAGAAATCGGCAATAGTGATCCTATCTTATGAATTACGGATCCATGAGCTCTGTATGTGTACACACCTTGACATCTATTCATGTCTTCGTCTAGATCAACCCCAATAGAGGTAAATGAGAAGACATGATTATAAGCACGGATGTTTTTCCTAAATGTCTTACCTTGGACAGAGTCATCACGAAATAGATTTAGCAACTCCGTAGGCACAGGAATAGAAGGTAGAATTACATTACCTTGTTTGCAACAAAAGCTTTCACTTTCTCCTTTAAACAATAATGCTTGACAATGGGAACAATTGGTAGGGGGTGGTAGTTTGAACTCAACAACCATTATGGTTTCAGTAAAATCAACTGCAATGTTGTGGTAATTCATGCATCGTGTAGAGTGCTGATACTGACCAATATCAAAGGTTGCATTGACATTGCGAATTGCTGCATCATCTCTATTATGTAATTGATCATTTGTGAGATGACCTGTATGAGAAAAGATTGTACGTTATGAGCAATCGAATTGACTTTAATTTTGATACCAAGTATTGGCCTTAAATGACGGTGTAATTACCTCGCCCATCAGGAATATGAGCATGTGAGGTTGAGCCCTGTTCCATAGTAGTAGGCGTACCATTAGAGATGAAAGGGTTGTACGATAATGGTATGAATCGACACCTCCCCACAGACAAACCTGCATATATATAATAATCCAGGATATATTAACTCCATATGTTTAGAAAAAGCAATATGATCTTTGTTGATCTCCTGAAAATGTAGCCTATTAGGAACCTACGTCTGTAAACGTATAAATGTAGAATTAATCTGCATATCATTCACACCTGCTGATGAGAAAAGTTGAGATTTGAGTAAGTAGAGCTTGGTCTAAAAGTGTATATAATATCAGAGGTGAGTGATTTGATAAAATCAATGGTACCTGCTTGGACTTCTACGTCGTGGAGGTTATTCAAACCGAAAGGTTGTTGCAGTGGAGCATGCGAATGAGATTGATTGGCTGCAATGTGCCAGTTTGAATCTTAAGTATTTTTTTCTGTGTAGTTTGTTGGATAGTGTGAGGTTAAAGGCAAAAAAAGAATGGTAAAAAATTTTTAAAACCATTTAATGTTTGTATGAATTCAACGTGCAACTAAGAAAGTGTTATAATTAACCTTGTTGAACGTGGACTTCATGGAGATTATCAGGAACTAAAGGATGCGGCAAAGGGAATGATGGAATTGATCGATGTGCAGCAACAACTGATGAATCTGTAAGTTTTACAAAAAATTAAACAAAGACTGAAATACAATATTAACTGGATATATGTAATAATGAAGTTATGATCAAACTAAATGAAATTTCAGATAGACAACACAGTATTAACATGACATCACAAATTGCAAACAAAAGCTTCAATTTAAAATCAAAAACAATTCTATGGAAAAGTGTATAGAGCATCTCATAATATAAATTCCCAATCAGTTTTCTTCACTTGCACGTGTTACCATACCTGTTCGGGTACGATAGCTCTGACGTCTTCGAGTACGTTGTGCTTCTCTTTCTTCTGTAGTCATTTGCTCTCTTCTTTGCCTTTGACGTAGTCGGGCTGCTGATCTTACTCTTTCTACTTTAGAAAGTAAATCATCAGTATTTTCTGATGACCCTTGCATAACTAAACAATTTTAAAGCTGTCATGATACAAAGATATTGGTCAGGTTTCCTAAGTAATTAGCCAAAGACAACTGGAGGTGACAAATCAATACACAACACTTTCAACTGAGGCCAGGTCCCAATATTTTAGTGTACTGTTTAACTGATATACCTTTCCTTTGCTTTCTTTTCTGCAACATAAAACCTTCATTCTCTGATTTTGAACGAGTATTCTTACATTACATTTGCCCAACCTTCCACTTACTGAGTCAATTGCCTACAACTTACTTACACCATTGATGCCTAAATCAATTTCTCCAAGGTATGCATCTTACTATCATTGTGTTTGGTTTGATTTCATATCCTATTCATTGTGTTTCAAAACACAATGTTGTGCGTATTTACTGTTCCAACTGTTGCTGTTTTCTTACGAATCTGTTTACTCTAGTTGTTGCTTCATACTAAAACTCACTCATCAGTTTGAATTAAACAATCAAATATTGCTGCTACTTTTACTGTAATTGTTACTACTTTTACTGCTCCTGGTGCTTAAGAATGATGGGACAACAAAATTGAAATGAAACTCCTAACAGGTATTTTATCAAACACCTAGGATGCACATAGAATCATATTTATCAATGGACTGTAAGTAACCTTTCAGTTTCTCATGAAAACCATCAAACGTACCGGAATGAATCAAACGAAGGTAAAATATGACCAGAAAGCTCTATGAAAAATCGGCTAGTTGGTTTTCTCGCCTATTGCTGGCGAAACAATTCGTGACCTCAATACCGTCATTTTTAACCTACGATAATAAGAAATGCACTACAGAACTAAAATTATTGCCACACATACATTACTGCAAACAGATAATGAGCATTAACATCATACTGATCGTGTCATCGAAATAAACTAACTATATACGCATAATAAACGAACGCAACGAATACCACGATCAGGAAGATGAAGAGACTTACAGTTGATCGGAGAAGGCGATGAATCGACGCGAGAGAGAAAGAGAGATGCTGTGAATTGATAGGGATTTACACCAAAATGAAGAAATCACCCAACAACTTGATTTCAGAAGACTTTGGGAATTCCATAAAAAAGCCTGAGTAGAACCTCCAACGTTGCGTCACTTGGACCAAGCGAGATCTACAGGAACGAAATAGGCAATTTTGATGGTTGTGATTTATCAGATGATGATGGGTTTTCAGAAATAGATGGAGTAGTGTCACATTTGGAAGATGGTTTATCCTCTGTGAGTGAGAAAGAGTGTATTAATGTATGTACTTAGGTGGGAGATGAAACGGCCAATCTAATTTCTTTTTCATTTTTTTTAATGGGTCAAAATCAATTAATTAGTCAAAATCAATTGGGGCAACAACTGCTTCACATCAGTTTCCTTTTAGAATAGTTAGTATATATATATATATATATATACACGGGGGGACATGGGGGCGAAAAAAGGAAAGAGAGGGATGGGGTTTCTCTCGCTTTTGGCATAGCCCTTCCTGTAAAATGATGAATAGTTATAGCTCACTTTGATGTGGAAACGTAAGTTAAGTATGGAAACGTAAGTTTCCAAGACCAGACATATTGATAGATAAAATTGCTATTTATTTGCTGGATGTACAATTCCATTTCCGTAGTAATATTCCATTTCAGTTGGAAAATGCAGTCGCGCTCAGTTGGGTGAAATTTTTGAATTAGACCGTGCGACTTTGAAATCCGATGGTGTTTGTTAAAAGATCATCAATTCCTAATGAAATGGATGTAGAAGTAGCTTGTTGAAAACCCAGAGTCTTTACTTGATCCAGGATGTGTGATGTATATGCCATTCCGAAGATCCGCATATGTTTGGTAAAGAGAATAATCTTCTCCTTGGAGAAGAATCAAAAATGGAAAGTGTTCAATTGGTAGATGGTGACGGAATTGTCAGAGCCGATGTATTTCTCGAAAAAGTGATTCGATTGATGGGATTTGATATATATATATATATATATATATATATATATATATATATATATATATATATATATATATATACATATATATATACATACAGTTATATCGTCTTTAATTTATTTGATATTTCATGAAATTTATACCGTGGCATCGCCACGGGTTAGTACTAGTATATATGTATAACAAAAAGTATTGGAAGAGCAATATATTCATGAAATGCTTGAAAACGTGTAAGTGTGACTACTAGGGGTGATTTGTTAACATCCACAGTATTTGTACTAGTGTTTTAAGAACACTGTGGATTTAGTGTTCTTGTCACACTGGTTAATTAGTCACACTTCAATATATATATTTATTATAGTTTTTACCTTTTTTCTAACTCTAATATTGTTCCACACTTTTAGTTGGATTCTGTGTGCAGATATTTTAGGATACAAGATCTTATGGAATCTAGGAGATTTGAGAAAATCAAGGAGTGTGTATTAGTGTGTGCCAAGGAAGGAAGGAGAATCCGACTAGGATTCTACTTACAAGGTTATAACAAGAATCAATGTAGGACTCTACTGCAGATCTGGAGCGGCTTTCCAACCTATATATACATGAGTCGACATTGAAGATATACACACGAAGGAAGCTTATTATTCTCTCAAGAATATTTACATAGATTCGTGTTTTGTCTAAGGTTTTCCGAGTTGTATCTATCTAGTGTTCTCTATAGGTTAGAGATTATTAGGTAGATTGGTAGAGGTAGCTCTTTACGTCTACTCGATTGTTTTGCATCTAGAGATATTCGTAGAGAATAGATCTAGAGTAGTTCTTATATTCATTATCAACATAAGTATAGTGAATATTTTCGCCTTGAGGCTTGGTGGATTATAGAAATATAATCTGCTAGAAACTTACATCTTGGCTTGTTTATTTCCACTGTTTTGTTTAGTGTCAAGTATAAGTTTGTGTTTGGTTACCGAAGAGCAGTGTCTTCAGAACATTGGTTCAAGCTACTGCAGAACAGGTGTTCTATAAACACTGGACTTCTTGGTAGCTTTAGTTTAGTGTCAAATCTGGGTCCTTAAAATATTATCAATTGGCATCAAGAGCTAGGCACCAAATCAATTGGTGTTTGGATTTGATACTAAAGAGATGGATTTTGCTAACCCCAATGCCAATAGGTTACCTATCTTGGATGGTCCGAACTACCGCTATTGGAGCATACGCATGAGAACATACATCAAGTCCATAGATGTTCGTGCTTGGAGGTGTATCACTGAAGGCTACTGTGTTCCCATGCTGGAGCCAGATTAAGATGGTGATGTCCTTCCCAAACCAGAATCGACATATACTCCAGGAGAGTTAAATGATGCTACTTTTCATGAAAAAGCGCTTAATAGTATATTTGCTCATGTTAATCATCACATGTTTAAGTTGATTCAATCTTGCACTTCTGGTAAATCTGCGTGGGAAATTCTTCAAACACATTGTGAGGGTGATGCTAGTGTCAAACTTTCTAGATCTCAATTACTCAGTAGTAAATTTGAGAATTTAAGAATGACTGATGATGAAAGCATAACTGAGTATTTTGAAAAACTGATGGATATTTCTAATTAGAGTCAAATACTTGGTAATCCTTATTCTAACAAGCAAATGGTTTTTAAGGCTCTTAGAACTCTTTCTAAGCGTTATGAGATGAAAAGAATTTCTATTGAAACTGCTAACAATTTGTCAACTATGGACTTGCAAACTTTGATGAACATACTTTTGAATTATGAAATCTCAATGACTGATCCACCAACTAGTGTTAGGAACAAAAGTGTTGCTCTTCAAACAAAAGCTGCTGATGTATCTGATGATGATTTTGATGAAGAAACTATTGATAATGAGCTTCTTAATGCTATTGTTAAATGTTTTAAGAAAAGCAGTCTTAAGGACAAATTCAAAGCAGGTTCAAGTAGTAATTCTTCTAAATCTGTTGTTAAACTAACTTATAAGAAATCATCTGCTGAAGAAGCTAACCAACTAAAGAAAAAGAAGTGTTTTGCATGTGAAGGCTATGGTCACTTTGCAAATGAATGTGCTAATACCCTTCGTAACAAGGGAGGTGCTTATTGGGTATGTATAAGTGAAGATAATGCAGGTTCTGAAGATGATGAAGATGCTCCACAAGAGGATAACATTCAGACTTCAACCCTACGTTCTTCAGTCCTGCTGGATGAAGACTATGATGCATGGTGTGCTGAGAACACTGAAGATGCTTATGAAGTTTTCTTTGTAGATTTTCCAGGTTCTGTGTGTTTTGAGAACACTGATGAAGATATTTTTGATGAGGACACTAACTTCGTATGCATGAGTAGTAGTATTGATCTTAATGCGTAAATGAGTTGAGGTAGAAACGTACAGTGTTGTGGAAACACCCACTGATGGAGTACCCAGTGTCCAACACCGAGCGACTCGAGTCCCAGTTCCAACTGATGAACAGGTTCACAGTGGGTCAGACACATCAGATGCTGAGCAAGATGAAGATTCATCTAAATCTCCTTGCATACGGACTGAACGTAGTCCAGCAGACAATACAGTCGGTGTTCTGGAAACACCTTCAGGTGACAACACAACAGGCGTAGTACTTGAAGATCATCCGACAGGTGTCAATGCAAGGCATGATCCTCCGCCACGAATCAGAAAAGATCATCCGTCCACACTGGTCATTGGTGAGCTCACTGATGGTATGAAAACGCGTGTCAAAGAATGCTTGGATTACAAAAAGATGGTAAATATTCATGTGTGTTTTCAACACACTACAGATCAGGTGCAAGTTTCTTGTTTTGTGTCTTCCTTTGAACCTAAAAATGTGAATCAGGCGCTTAAGGATACTTATTGGATAAATGCAATGCAGGAAGAACTCTTACAATTTACCAAAAACAAAGTTTGGACTCTTGTTCCACGTCCCAATAATGTCAATATAATTGGGACTAAATGGATTTTTAAGAATAAAACCGATGAAAATGGTATAATTGTTAGAAATAAGACACGGTGTGTTGCTCAGATTTATGTTGATGACATAGTTTTTGGCTCAACTAACAAGTCTATTCTAGATATGTTTGTTGAAACTATGACAGGTACATTTGAGATGAGCATGATTGGCGAACTTTCCTTCTTTTTAGGTTTGCAAGTTAAGCAGAAACTCAATGAGATGTTTCTATCACAGGAAAAGTATGCTAAAAACCTAGTGGAAAGGTTTGGGCTAACTTCAGCAAAGCCCTACAAGACACCCATGTCCTTAAGTATCAAGATCTCCAAGGATGGTGCAGGCTAGTGCGTTGACCACACCCTGTATCGCTCCATGATTGGCAGTCTTCTATACCACTCAGCCACTCGACCAGACATCATGTACTCAGTATGTGTATGTGCCAGGTATCAGGCTGATCCTCGTGCTTCCCATTTAGTAGCTGTTAAAAGAATCCTTAGATACATTTCTGGTACTGCTTCTTTGGGCATTTGGTATTCTAGGGACACTAATGCCAATCTTGATGGTTATAGTGATTCAGATTGGGCAGGGGATCTTGATGATAGAAAATCTACAAGTGGTGGATGTTTCTATTTAGGGAATAATCTAGTGTCTTTGTACAGTAAAAAACAGAACTGTGTATCTCTTTCAACCGCTGAATCCGAGTACATAGCCGCAGGTAGTTGTGTAACCCAATTAGTATGGTTAAATCACATGTTGCATGATTATGGTTTGGAAAGTGATACTCTTCTGATGTTCTGTGATAATTTGAGTGCTATTAATATATCAAAAAATTCTATCCAACATTCTAGAACAAATCACATAGATATAAAACACCATTTTTTGTTTGATTTGGTCGAGTCAAAGCTCATTGATATTCAACATATAGAAACCACAAATCAGTTAGCTGACATTTTTACCAAACCCCTGGATGCTGAGAGATTTCTTAGTCTTAGGAAATCTCTTGGAATGTGCATAGTCTAAAAGTCTAAGTGCTTTGGTGTGTCTGCAACACCACCAGAACACACCTGCATTGTTTTTGGTGTTATGTGTTATAATCTTGTTCTAAATCCTTCTCCGCTTCTCTTTCTTACAGTTACTATAAGTCTTAACCATGTGTGTGTCTAGTTCTCTCAATTTCTTGACTTTTTGGGCTCTTAACTGTATTGATACATGTGCCTCCTTTTGTAAATAAAGTGCTCGTGTGTGTGCAGAACACCAGTTGACTTGTGGGTTAAAGTCACCTGATTATGGATTATTTTTTACCACTCTCTGGACAATCAAAAAATCCATTTTTATTTACTTTATGGTTGTTGATGGGATACCAGATATAGTCGGTAGTTGTACTGGGGTGTGAGGAGTTCCGACTGCCTGCGATGTGACTATTTGACTTGAGGTTTTCTCTAAAAAGGTGATGTGGTAAATTTGTACGCATTGGGTTATTTGGGTGTTGAAGTTCCGGCTATCTCCATTCAGTGCCTATGTACTCACCCACGTTGCTGAAAAGACTTGTGGTACGATTGGAATGTTAGGAGTTCCGGCTGCCTTCATTCAATTAGTTACCCTTGTCAAATAAAAAAATAAAAAATAAAAAAATATATAAAAAAAAAGTGTTTATAAACTTGCTTCTAATTTTGATTATCTTGTTGGAGTATAATAAAAAGTTTCGGTTTGTGTATCTAATGGTCTTTGATTAGGTGTTCTGAAAACACCATGGTCATGAGTGTGTTCTGCCAACATTTTTCCTTCTCCTTCTTCTTCTTCTATGTGGAGGTCTGTGTTTTCAGTTCAGTTTGAGTTTCTCTTTGTCTTTGAGTTGGGGTGTTCTGGACACACCATGCTTATGACTGCTAGTATTGTTATGTGTTTCCTTCCTCCTCTCTCTCTCTCTCTCTCTCTCTCTCTCTCTCTCTCTCTCTCTCTCTCTCTCTGCATGGGGTGCATGTGGTTATGGGTGTTACATTGAGTACTACGTTTATGATGAGTTAGTTAGTATTGAGACTTAGTTCTGTTGGTTACTGTTCCATTAAAATAGAATTATTCCTTAAATACTATTTTCTATCACTTGTTGATTTTGTACTACTCATTATCCTTGATTGCTCAAAGAATTTACTATTGCTCAACAAAGTGCTCCCATTAAACACAGCAGATTGCGGGATTGCAGCAGGTGCAGGCCATTCTGGATGTTTTGCTTTCCACACATCAAGGGGGAGAATAGTGATGTTTTACAAACAACAGTGGAATGAATTTGGATGTGTTTTGCAAACACCAGTGGAATGAATTTGGATTCTTGTTTTTCTGTTTTGGATCTGTAATATTCTGAATTCTAGCTTCTGTGACTTTTTGGATCTTTTGCTGTTTTATGCTAGCATGATCATTATGAATTTGAGGGGGAGAAATTTCTCTTCTGTTTATTTTGATTGGTTAGTATATTTTGTGGACATATGTTATATGTTTAAGGTGATGTGAAGAAAGGCAAAAACTAAGGGGAGAATGTAAGTGTGACTACTGGGGGTGTTTTGTTAACATCCACAGTATTTGTACTAGTGTTTTAAGAACACTGTGAATTCAGTGTTCTCGTCACACTGGTTAATTAGTCACACTTCAATATATATATTTATTATAGTTTTTACCTTTATTCTAACTCTAATATTGTTCCACAGTTTTAGTTAGATTCTGTGTGCAGATATTTTAGGATACAAGATCTTATGGAATCTAGGAGATTTGAGAAAATCAAGGAGTGTGTATTGTGCCAAGGAAGGAAGGAGAATCCGACTAGGATTCTACTTACAAGGTTATAACAAGAATCAATGTAGGACTCTACTGCATATCTGGAGCGGCTTTCCAGCCTATATATACATGAGTCGACATTGAAGATATACACACGAAGGAAGCTTATTATTCTCTCAAGAATATTTACATAGATTCGTGTTTTGTCTAAGGTTTCCCGAGTTGTATTTATCTAGTGTTCTCTATAGGTTAGAGATTGTTAGGTAGATTGGTAGAGGTAGCTCTTTACGTCTATTCGGTTGTTTTGCATCTAGAGATATTCATAAAGAATAGATCTAGAGTAGTTCTTGTATTCATTATCAACATACGTATAGTGAATATTTTCACCTTGAGGCTCGGTGGATTATAGAAATATAATCTGCTAGAAACTTACATCTTGGCTTGTTTATTTCCGCTGTTTTGTTTAGTGTCAAGTATAAGTTTGTGTTTGGTTACCGAAGAGCAGTGTCTTCAGAACATTGGTTCAAGCTACTGCAGAACAGGTGTTCTATAAACACTGGACTTCCTGGTAGCTTTAGTTTAGTGTCAAATCTGGGTCCTTAAAATATTATCAAAACGGATTGATGTTTATAAGTATGTGTATAATGTTTTAAACAATAGTAGTAATGTTGGAGTGAACACTTTTTATGTATATGTATATCACCGATATTTTTAGTAAACCTCTGATGTTTTCGAATATAACTGTAATGTATGTCCGTCTCTTTTAGTCTATCCATCAGACCGTCTCACATGAGAATTACTTGTATAATACTATAAACGTTATTATGACGTCATACCGACTCAAAACGGCCCAACCGATTTGACCCCGATCCGACCTTTTTTTTTGGGGGGGGGGGGGGGGTGGGGGTGGACGGCTTAACTGTCCGGACCGGCTTTTAAAACATAGTTTTCAACAATGTAACCTATGTTCTCTACCAATAAACTTATGTTCTCAGTAATATCTAATATGCTTACCATGAAATAGTTTCCCTGTCCATATGAACATCTTATTTATCATTTGGTCTATGTTCTCCGCAATATCCACTATGTTCCTATTAAAAAAAAATCTATATTCCTACTAAAATCACACTGGCTAGCTGTTTGGCATGAAGTTAACCGAAACTATTCATCCGTTAAATTTTTTTCGGGTATTTGGCATGCATTTAAAACACAACCTGACTGTTTGGTATAGAGTTAAAAAAAGTGAGTTAAAGAAAAAATTTAGTTGATGAATAGTAAATGAGTTAAAGGTGAGTTTATAAAAAATGGTGTTTGGAATAGAGTTAAAAACTTATAAGGTTTGTAGGGTTGTTATAGGGTGTGTAAGAAACATAGTGAGTTAGTGTGTGAGATATATAAATAGCTTAAGTGGTTTGAGTTGTAAAAATTCGAGTTTTTTCGTTGCGCAAAATTAATCGTTCCTGAAATCCATAACACTTAAAACCTCCAACAAATCACCTTTTACCTGGACTAGCTTTTACGTATATACATTCTACTTATTTCCAATTATTATGTACAACCTTCGTTCCAAAGAAAATTTTTCATTTTACTATTCTGCGGTCAACTGTTTTCGACTTTGACCACAAATTACTCTTGAACTATAATAGTAAATAATTCAATAAATTCATATAATGAAATTAAATTTTCATTATATGATTTTATTAAAATTATTTATTATTATATTTTAAGAGTAATTTGTGGTTAAAGTTGAAGATAATTGACTGTTCAAAGTCAAAATGGAAAGTTTTCTTTGGAACGGAGGGAGTATTATTTACCTAGCTTTAACTCAAAAGGTCAATGAGCACTCTTCTTTGTTTTTTTCTTTCGAATTTGAAATATATATTTCCTCACCAATTTATTTATTACTTAAAAAATTCACTTTGTGTATCATATTATTTCAATAATAACATCTTTCACTTTAAGACCAAAAGGTCAAAATTTTCTTTTTTATATTTTGTGAATTAAGACCAATTAAATGAGTATCACAACCTCTTTATTTGTTATATAGACACCAGTATATTAATTCTCAAAAAGAATACAAGAGAAATATACAAAATTATCAAAACAAAACAATATATTAATTCAATGGCAAAGTTGAATGTATACGTACTCTGGTGTTTATTCTTCTTGTTCTTGTGTTGTGGTGTTTGCAACGCTAGAATATGCACCTCATGCGAAAAACAAGCTGGTAAGGTATAAGAGAACTTTTTATCTTTATTTGATTAAGTTCGTTTTTATTTTCTTTAGGGAATGTGGTGGTGACGGACTAACGGTAAATTTTTTTTATGTATTTAATGATTTGGTTGTTGTAGTGGCCTAAATGGTGTATTATGGCATCTGGGAGGGGTGATGCAACTATGCAACGTGTTATTGATGTGAGATGTTCACATATGGATTGTAGTCCAATAAATCCTGGAGGATCTTGCCACCACTACGAGTTGTGGTTTCGTGCCACTTGGGTGCTTTCCAGTACTTTTCCTATTACTCAGTATTGCCCAGGAGACTTAGGCGCTATAATCGGAAGTGATCTTTGTGAGATTTTATATATATGAATCCTTTTAATTTTTGCATAAGATAATAAAATCTAAAAGGTTTTCAATTATTTATTATTGTGCATGAAATTTTTTTCCGCAAGATATTCGAGATTTTTTAAAATCACATTGGAAACATTTTTGTTGAATTTTATTAGAAAAATTTGTAATTTAAACTTCGGTCAATCAAAAGAATATAATTTTGATTTAAACCTTTGTAACAAAACCTTATATGTTTGATATTTGATGCCTTTTTTTTTTCCTAAATAAATAATTTGAAAGGTTGGAAAATTAAAAAGTTAATGATTTTTTAGTTTGATTTTTAATTTTGCATATAATTAGTTAGGATTTAATCTCAGATTACGTAACATTGTGCTATTGTTTGTTGTTTGCTTTGGCAGCTAGACCAGGTTGTGCATTACCACACTATCCCTGATGGATTGAGATCGATCATATTGTTCGTCATGAATACTTGTGTCATTTGTGCTTTCTCAATGAAAGAGAATTGTCGATCCAACGTATCTATTTAATTTTTCCAAATATGATGGAATGAATGATGAATAATGCTAAATAAAATTAGTAAAAGCATCCAATGTTTGCTTGAGTGTCCACGTAATGGCATAAAAAATGCACTATGTTTTTTTTTAATTTAATTCATAAATATATTTATGCATGTTTTTTTTGATATTAGTCCATATATTTGTGCCTATTTTTAAAGTTATGGTTTTTAATTTAATCCAAAATTTTACTATTTGTTTGTTTCAAACTATGAAATCGCACCAAATAAAATTGATCTTTTTAATGAGCATTGGTCTATTGGATAACTTTTTAATCAAATTTTATAGTATACGTAATTTTTTGATCGATCTTAAGAAATAACTTCAGTAACTTTCAACTGATGAAATCTAGTAGTATCCAAATACAACTCTTAGTAGCTTGAAAGCATTTTCGAGAGATATGATAATATGTGATCACCTCTGAGATATGATTATATGCGATCACCTGTCATAAATAACTGTCTTTCAATTAATTTTCTAAGATATTGAATATAGTGTAGACAATGAGGGTTATTAGAGATTATACTATGCCAGTTTCGTCTCCAATGCACCTACTTATCACAAACTATCGCATGAGCTCCAAGTCGATGTAATAATGTTGTTCCAAACAACTAGATTTGCAGTGATATATTAGTTGCTCATGAAAAGCATGACATAAATATACACAACTAAGAGAGATGAAGAAAATTAGTGTTGAACTCATTACAGAAGGAGAGTATCCCACTGACTTTATAAGAAATAGTATTATTTAAAGTTGGTGGGCTAAACCACACTAGATTCATTCCGTTTTACGTGGAATTTGGTGGAATTAGTTGCATTTTCAGCTAGTATATATTTCACTGTTTATTTTTTGTATGTTGTTTACCCAAGAATGTGGCTCCGTGGGTGGCCGAAATCCACAAGAAAAATAATCCACCAACGTATCCGTTTCACGGATTGATCTGTCAGTCACTGTCGTACTTGTGCGGACTGACTGACATCGTTGAGGTCGGAGGGAAGACCAAATTCTGTAAGGATCTCTAATTTAGGACTTGTATTTTCCCTTCTTTTAAGTATCACACCTAACTGTTTACTGTCACCCGCAATTTGTAGTTTGATAAACCCGTGTCTGACATTATTTGTTTCTTCTGCAGCTTACTGGTTTAAATACATCATGTCGACCCTCCTCGAAAAGAAGAAGCATCAGAGAGAGCAGCAAGCCCTCGAGCTTGCCACTGGCCAGAATTATCAACACATCCGCGGGACTGCCTATAGCGGACCCCAAAAATGCAGCCGTGTTCGCTGCGGAAGAGGAGAGGCGGAATAAGGCAGGTGAAGATCCGCAGACCTTGGAGGTTCCCGACAAGGGCAAAGGTCCTGCTACTCGGAGTGCTGCTGCTCTGAGGCCGCCAACCTCAGGGCTCGGCGGTTCTGCTGCATCTGTTCCTCCCTGTTAGGAATATCTGTTAGTAGTTTGATCACTAACACATGTTCTTAACTTAGCCAGAAAGGTGATTAAGTACTTTTGGTTCACTTGAACATTGTAAAAGAGGAAATCACTGAGTATGATTAGTCTAGTAAATCTTGTATTAGGATTATAGGTCTATGAGTGTAATTTTTATTTCCAGAAGACCATGAAGATCAATCCTAGCAATGGAGTTTTTCTGAAGATTAGAAGACTGAAGATTGCACAAGATTTATGAAGATATCAAGGTTAAGTCTCATTTGATTTAAAATGTCTCTGGACCATGTTATAAGTGTAACATTTGCACATATGCTAAGTCTTGAACATATTAATCAAAGAAGGGAGACATGTGAGCTTCCAGAAAGCCTCATGTATCCGTTGAAACTAAAGGACAATGAACAGTACTATGCATTAAATGCATCGGCAAAAATGTTGCAAAAAGCAAGTCCTCTCTAAATCATGAGATAGTGACTTCTGAATACATAGTTCAAGATATAAACGGATATAATTTGATAGAGAGCACAACGGATACCATTCAAACGCCTCTCAAATTTATCTATATGTATCACACACTTAGATGCTTGAAATACATACCTTAGAACGCTCTATTTTGCAAACTTACCATCAAGCAAAGTATTCTCTCAAGCACTCTACTACCCTTTCTGTTGCTTGAAGAATCACTATTAGTTCTAAGTTGTCCTGAACTTTAACAAGAGATTGTTATTCGTGAAAGAGTTGAACTATCAGATACCCTTTCTGAAGCTCATTCTCCAGAACGGACATCAATTACTTGGGTCAGTAAAGAGCAGACTGCCATCCACTGAACAAGTGTATTAAGTAGTCTTGTTCTATTAGGCTCTCTGAAAACATAACTGAAAAGTTATATGAGAAGCCTCTCTGACAAACCTTATAACCAACACCATCAAGGTGTGGAGTAGAGGAAGTACTTGATTTGGGAAATCAGGGAATAACTCCAAAGTTATCTGAGTAGAGGAAGTACTTAGCTCTAGGAGCTGGGGAATAACTCACGGGGAACATTTGGTTGGGAACCATTTGTTTAGGAATCTTAGAATAGGATTATTGTAAGGTGAACTCAATTATCTGTTCTAGTGAATTCTAGGTCTCAGAAAGACCGAAGTGGATTAGTTGGAGGATTACACCACCTCCAAATACCATTATACTTGCTGTGTCATTTACCTTTCTGTATTTACATTTCAGCAAAGCACACACACATACTTATTGTTTCTGCACTTACCTATCTTAAAGTCTTCCGCGCTCTGAATTTAAGTATCAGAAACCCCCAGGTTTCTGAGAAACTGTGTTTATCGACAAAAGTTTTAAAAGACTATTCACCCCCCTCTCTAGTCTTTTACTTTGCCGTTATCTGGACCAACAAGTGGTATCAGAGCAGGAGGTTCACAAGCCTTCTGCACTGAACCTAGATCCCCAGATAGGTGAAGGAACTTTGTCTCTTTCTGAGGACTATATAATTTGTGTGTTAAGTGTGCAGGTATGTCTCTGAGTGATGCACCCGTTCTGAAGCCAGAAAACTACGAGAAATGGAAGAACAACATGATGCTCCATCTGGAGGCCATTAGTGATGAGATGATCTATGTCATCAATGAAGGGCCTATCAAAATCAGACAACTCAAACAAATTACTGAGGTGTCTGATGGAAGAAAAGCCTCAGGCAAGGAAGATGGAAGCGAGGATATGGCTGCTAGTGATAGTGGTCATGTTGCTCGTGGAAGCATTATGTATGAAGACAAGCCAAGAGAGCTCTGGACATCTGAAGATGCCAAGAGACACAGATTGGATGGTCAAGCTCGTAATATCATCATCAGATCGACACCTGAGCACATACAGTGTAAACTGTGGGGTGCTAAAACGGGAAAAGTTGCCTGGCAATTGGTTGAAGAAATCATGCGGGCCAGAAAACCAAGGAAAACAAGTTCGAAGTTCTTAAATTGAAGTTCCGAAACTTCAAACAAGGTCCCACTGAAACTCTGGAAGAACTTGATTTCAGGTTTACTACACTTATGAGTGATATGGCTGCACTTGGTGAAAGCAACAGATACTCCCAGCCAGAAAAGATTAAGACTATTGTCAGAAGTCTCAATCACAACTGGGAGCACAGTAAGTTCTTTTATTTCAACCAAGGGATGCCAAATATTACTGCAGTAGAGCTCTTCTCTCATCTTGCTACTGTAGACTATGAGACAACCCAGAGAGAACAAACACCTGAAAAGTTCCAAAGTGTTGCTCTAGTTTCTCAAGGTACTTCTGAAAAGAAGGATACCAAAGATACATCTGAAGAAAATGCTCTTGCAGTAAGACACATGAAGAAATTTGTGAGTCAAGAGATTGAGAGAAGAAAAGCTAAAGAAAAGCTGAAAAAGCATCTTGGCCCAAACTATCATCAGTACAAGAACATACAAATGAACAACTCTCTGAACACCCCCATTCAGAGAGGTGTTAGTACTGAAGCTGCAGAAATAGGAAATGATATCTGCTTCTATTGTCAAAAGCCTGGTCACATCAAGAGAGATTGTCCTGCTTTAAATAAGCTCAAGATAGGTGACAAGAAGGACAAAAGAAATTTCAAGAGAAATCAAAGGGCCTTACTGACTGAAGAAAGGAAGAAGATTCAAATTCAACTTGATGCTCTAGACATTGAGACAGATTCTGAAGATGGAGATTCAGATGACTCAAATATACCATCACCAGAATTGTGTGGAATCACCCACGATGTAATCGACTTTGGCCTTAAGAAGAATGAAATGTGTGGAATTGCTGAGATTGCTGGTCCAGACATCTCCAACATTGAAATATGTCTTATGGCTGATGAGGTAACTAACAATTCACAATTTCTGTACTATGAGAGTGATGATGGAATTGAGGATCTGGATTTGGTCAAGAGTGAATTGGATCGTTATGAGAAAGAATTTCTGGAAGCAAAATCCAAAACCAGAATTCTAGAGGAAAGCAAAGAAACTCTTGAAAAAGAGGTTTCTGAGCTAACCAGAGTATCTGAGAACACGAACGCTGAAATAGCCTTTTTGAAAGCTCAGATATCTGAGAATGAAAATTCTCACTAACTAGCCTTGGATGAACTTAATAAGAAAATGATGAAGCTGCTTTCTGAGAATGAAGAACTCAGAAAGAAAGAGCTATCCTTCCAATCTTATGCAAAGGCTAGTGACACTCTCACTGAGGTTCAATCCTATCTGAGAGATCCCTCTGAGAAAGGTGGACTTGGACTTGATGAACAATCAATTAATTCATCTCCTCTGAAGAAGAGTGATGAAAGGTTGATTTTTGTAAAAAGTCAATAGAATGATTCTTCAACCACCTATAGCATTGGTCAGAAAGCTAGGGTAGTTGACAAAGGAAAAGGAGTTGCAACCCAGCCTTTGAAAGAACAACAAGTTCACAAGAAACATGTGGATAAGGTTTATGAAAAGAAACCTGACCTCGGATATGCAACCATCCACGTTCTTTGCATTACTAGGAAGGAAGAATTCTTTGGAATAGGCAAATTCTCTCTTGTACCATTTATGAAAATAAAGATTGTGCGAAACTAGTAAGGCTTCAAGAGCGCATTGAGAAAGCAAAGGTGTTCGAAATGGCATTGGCTATCGTGCTATTGGAAAGGTCATACGCAACAATATAAGGAAGGACAAGAACAATGGCGCAAAGGCGATATTGCACGTGCAATAGGCGAAGTGGAAGAAATCTCAAGCCAGAAAAGGAATGCCAAAGCTAGAAGGAACACGGCGGAAAGGCTAAGTTCTTTGAAAAGCAACCCGAAACCGTGGTCCGTAAAGCACCAAAGGAACACCTAGAAACACCCCAAGAAGGAAGATTGAGATCAAAATTACGATTTTATTACATCTCCTTCGATCAAGTTAGACAAAACAAACTCCCGAAATTCACTAAAATGTGGATTCCTCTTTGGAAGAATGTTTAGTCTAAGTGGTTCTATCTCTGAGGCAAGAACCTAACTCCTGTTTCCCGTTTTGTGCAGAACGCCTCTTGGACTAAGGCTCAATGGCTATTTGATAGTGGATGCGGAAAGCACATGACAGGAGACAAAGCAAATCTGCTCAACTACAAAGCTTGCAACCTTTGGACGGACATCGATTTCTTTGGAGGAGAAATTAAATCCCTCTCTGGGATTTGGCAATGTCAAATTAGGATCATTAACAATCACTGACGTATTACATGTTAAAGGTTTGCAATATAATCTATTTAGCATGAGCAGGTTTGCGAATAAAGGATTCTTGTGAAATTCAAAGCAAAGTATTGCAAACTTATAGACAATGAGTTAAAAAGGCAGTCTTGGTTGCTTTCGGCGGAAAAGCGATCTTTATTTTACCGATTGGGCATACGCCAATCGAAGAATGTCTCATGGTGAGTCAATCGAGTCCCGGAAGAGCCTTTGGTTATGGCACAAAAGAATGAGTCACTTGAATTTCAAAACTCTGAACAAACTTGCCAAGAAAGAGTTAGTGATTGGCCTTCCCAAAACATCTTTCAGAAAGGATGGTATCATTGCACTTTGTCGGATGGGGAAACAATCAAAATCTCTTTCAAGTCCAAAACCAGACACTCTAGTGTTAGACCACTGCAACTATTACACATGGATCTTTTTGAATCATCTGTAACTAGTTATGCAGGAAAGAAGTATGGTCTGGTTGTTGTAGATGACTTCTCAAGATTCACTTGGGTTGTCTTTCTAAAGAACAAATCTGATGCTAGGGTGGAGATACCAAACTTGCTGAATAAGCTTGAAGTCATGAAAAATGACAAAGTATCTGCAATCGAGCAGACCATGAATCTTGAGTTTGTCAACCAGTACATAAAGGAGTTTTGTACCAGCAAAGGTATACAACACCAACTTTCCTCTGTAAGAACACAACAACAAAATGGTGTTGCTGAAAGGAAAAATAGAACCCTTAAAGAAGCGGCAAGGACAATGCTAGCTGACACTGAAATAAGTGAAGTTTATTGGGTTGAAGCTGTAAACACAGCATGCTACATTCAGAACAGATGTTTGATAAACAAACACCATGACAAAACCCCATATGAACTCTTGGTTGGTAGACCCCCTAATATCAAACATCTGAAAGTGTTTAGTTGTAGATGTTTTGTCCTTAACAATGGAAAAGAGTATCTAAGAACATTTCAACCAAAGGCAAATGAAGGTGTGTTTCTTGGTTATTCTATGAATAGCAAAGCATACAGAGTTTACAACAAAAGAACAAAGAAGATTGAAGAACCAGTTCATGTTGTATTCTATGAAGGAAACAAGAAAACACCCCTTGCTGATGAACTCTCAGAAAGGTTCATGGAACTAATGATAAAGGATTCTGAAGAAGAACCCTGAGAAAGGAAAAACATCATTGTGGAAAGGGAGGATGACTCTGACGAAGAAAAGCATGAAATGCCTAGTAACAACCAGATGATTCTCAGACATAATGAAGAATTTCCTATCAGAATTCCAGAAATGGAAACTGAAGATGTTCATCAGAGAGCTAACTCTGGAAATGACCTCTCGTAGGCATGTCCTGAAGCTCTCACACTGAGCAAGTTTCAGACATTCACCGCCCCTCTGAGGTGCAAGATGTCACAGATACTGAAGAAGTATCAAGTCATAATCATAGTGATTCACATTCCGATCACATAGATGTTGACCCTACTAGCCCTAAACCCATGATGAGATGGATCAAGGATCATCCTGCAAAAGATGTGATTAGACCAATCAATCAAGGTGTTAGGACTAGGAGAGCAATAGCTGAAAATGCTAACTTTCTCTTTGGATGTTTCATCTCAAACATCGAATCTAAAACTATACAAGAAGCATTAAGAGACCAAGACTGGATCTCTGCAATGCAAGAAGAGTTGGATCAGTTTGAGAGAAACAAAGTCTGGAAACTAGTTCCATTTGTAGAAGGAATATCTGTGATTGGAACTAAGTGGGTTTTCAGAAATAAGATGAATGAATCTGGTGAAATAACCAGAAACAAAGCAAGGTTGGTTGCCAAGGGATTCACCCAGACTGAAGCTTTAGATTTTGATGAGTCATATGCACCAGTTGCCAGATTGGATGCAATAAGACTCTTTCTGGCCTTTGCAGCTCATAAAGACTTTAAAGTTTATCAGATGGATGTCAAGAGTGCATTCTTGAATGGTGAACTTGCTGAGGAAGTCTATGCTGAACAACCACCTGGCTTTGAAGTTTCCTCAGAAAGTAGAATGGTCTATAAACTACGGAAAGCTATATATGGACGGAAACAGGCTCCAAGAGGATGGTATGACACTTTGGCCAAATACCTTCTGGAAAGTGGTTTCGAGAAAGGTGAAGTTGATAAAACTTTATTTACTTTAAATCATGATGGGAAACTACTCTTAGTTCAAGTATATGTTGATGACATTATATTTGGATCTAAGGACAAGCAACTTTATGATGACTTTGCAAATCTCATGAAAAGTAAATTTGAGATGAGCATGATGGGAGAATTGAACTATTTCCTAGGATTGCAAGTCAAGCAACTCAATGATGGAATATTCATTAGTCAGACAAAGTATGCAAAAGACATGCTCACAAAGTTCAATCTTAGCCTTCTGAAAAGAATGCTAAGATACCTATGAGCATAGGAACCAAGATGACCTATACTGAATCAGATAAGAGTGTTGATGAACACAAATATAGGAAATTGATAGGTTCACTACTTTACCTTACTGCAAGCAGACCTGATATTCAATATGTAGTTGGTATGTGTGCTAGATTTCAAACAAATCCAATGCAATCACACTACAATATTGCTATGAAAATATTAAGGTATGTGAAAGGTACAGTAGATGTAGGTTTGTGGTATCCTAAAGAAAGTGGATTGAGTTTGGTTGGTTACTCGGATCTTTGATTATCTTTGGATCAATGCTTGATAGGAAAAGCACCTCGGGAACTTGTGGGTTTAAGAACTAGACTTATCTCATGGTTTAGCAAAAAGCAAAACTCAATTGCAACTTCTACCACAGAGGCTGAATATATTGCTGCTGGTTGTTGTGTAACACAAATTCTGTGGATTCAACAACAATTCAGAGACTATGGACTCAATGAAGAGAAAACTCCCATTTTCTGTGATAACACAAGTGCTATTGCAATCACACAGAACCCCAAGTTCCATGCCAGAACAAAGCACATTGATGTTAGACACCACTTCATCAGAGACCATGTTGAGAAAGGCAATATAGAGATACTCAAGATTGGCACAGAAGACCAACTTTCAGATATCTTCACCAAGCCCTTACAAGAAAGCCGATTCTTGACCTTAAGACATAATCTTGGATTAATGGAGATGCCTAAGGACTGAAAAATGTCCTGAATCTCTAAAGTATGAGTAAGTGAGGTAGAAAAGAAGTAGGCCCTTGAGGACATGTTCTCAGAAAGCCAAGTTGATAAGAAGTGATGCAAAGGTTTCTGAGTAGCAACACTCAAAAAGGTAAAATATTTCTGGAACGGGTATCCAGAAAGGCAAAGGTTGGTACACACTCAATAAGTAAATAAGACTAGAACTTACTTACTAAGAGTGGGTCAATTACATTCAAACAACTGAAGCTTGAATTCAGAAAGCTATTTAGTCATAAAGAGAAAAGGCACACAAAGCTCGAAAAGTATAAGTTCTGAAAGTCAAACATGTCCAATGTCTCGTATTTTTGCCATTTTTATGATAAACAATATAAAGATAAGGACTTGACACTCAGAATGATAAGTTCAAACGATTGAGTGTTCTTACTCTTTACTAAGTGACATAATGGATGTAACTTGTTAAAAATCCATCAAGTCGGCACAATACCATTTGTTGATTGATATCATTACAAGATATTCAATATAAGCCCTTGATGAATAAACGTTTGATCTCAATGGTTGAGATTAAAACAAAGCAAGTAATGTCTGTTGAGAAATGCAGACATGGCCCACTACGCATTTAATGAAGTACAAAGGACGTACCACGCCTATGCAGATGCAAAGACACGCATTCATATTTAGTTGTATGTATGTTGTATCTATGTACATTTTGTCTGCTATATATGTAGGATTTGGGCAAAAGACAAACACTTTTACCAATTCCGAAATTTCAAACTTGCATCAAAACAACAAAATCTCTCAAGATTTCTGCAAAACCCCGGCCCCTCTGCAAACTCAACTTCTTGTGCTTAGTCTTCTGAAAAGATATACTAATCTCGATTAATTGTGCAAAATTCATCTGAAAAACACTCATTCAAAACTCTATATAAGAGATGGCACCCAAGAAGATGACCACCAAGAACCCTAAGGTCAGATTATCCGCTTTGAAAAGCAAGGAGGAAAGGAACTTAAGGTGTTGAATAAACGCCTTCTGGGAAAGTTCACCCCATCTGACTGGAATCCAAACCACAAAATGAATTGGGGAGCTTTTCTAGTGAGGAGGTACGTACCAGCAGTTATACCTTCAAGACCAGAAAGGAAACTGTACTGGGGATGCTGAAGAATTCCCATATCTACAAGCTTCTATCTGCTGCACCCAGTGGACTATCCACATTGGATGTACTGGAGTTCTATAACAACTCCAAAATCTTCACAAAGGTTGTGAATGATGAAGAAGTGAAATACATGCAGACTGAAGTCCAAGGACAAGAAATTGTTCTAGACTGCAAGACTTTCTGCAAGATATTCCGATTGAAAAATTAAGGAACAATTGAAGACATCAACATCAAGGACGCTACCATGATTCAAGGCGTCAAAGAGCTATTTGAAGCAATCCAGTTAGAAAATGCAAAGGGTTGTCCAGGAGACTTTGTTCTGAAAGCCATCAGAACTAGTCATCTCCAGAAACACTGGAGTACTTTAGCTCTTATTCTGGTCCGTTGCTTTGATGGCAACAAAGGTGGAGTAGACCAGATAAGCATGGAGAGATGGATGCTGATGCATCTTCTGAACAAGAAGCATGAAGGGAAGGAAACCCACTTCAATTGGGGGAAGTATGCCTTCAACAAATTCCTTGGATATATTGAGGAATTTGAGCCCAAAATCATCAATGGCCTTGCTGAGCCAAAGGCCAATATGCACTTTGGTCTCGTAATCTATACATCTTGGAAACAATGGGAATCACTCTCGAGAGAGGCAGGAAATCGATCCAACTCCCTTTTCGCACCGCGTTTGAAGAAAAGGAGAAACTTCTTCTTGAGAACTTTTCGAGAAAGCGAAGAAGAAGAAAGCGCATGACAAGGTGAGGAGGTCTCTGAGCAAGTTCAAGCTAAACCTCCAGTTGCCAAGAGAAAGAGGACTCCAAGCAAAAGAGCCTCCAAGTCCCTAAGCATACAAGAGGCACAACATTCTGGAGACAAGGTCTCAGAAGATGTTGGACGCCCAGAAAGGCAACTCCATAATGCCCCAAGAGTCCTGAACCAGAATGCTCCAGAACTCTCCAGAGATAATAGAAATATCATAGATGGAGTGCACACGTAATAGTGATTACGAGGATGATGAAGTACTTGCAAAAGTACTCAAAAGATTCAAGTATGACACCCATGGAGGAGCATCAAGCTCGGCTCTTCGGAGACAAGAGCCCTACTTGGCCAGGAAGAAGAAGGCCTAGGATAGGAAGATAGAATGCTGGAAGATCCTTACATAGCATCCACAATCACAATGCCAAGACTTAATGTTCTTTGAAGAAAATCCTGTTTTAACATAGGTTCCTCAACCTTCTGAGAAAGCTCAACTCTCAGAAAGGGATCAAACTGAGATGGAGACTCAGAATGATACTGCAAAGGAGAACAACAATGAGCACAGAGAGACTGTGGAATCACCACAAGTCCAAGAGATTAATGATCAGCCTGACTCTATTCAGGTAACAATGATGGTTTGTATGTAACTTGTGAACATAGGTATATGTTAACCAGTTATTCATAAGCTTTGATTGTTACAGGACAATTTAGAGGCAATCTTTCAGGGGGAAGAAAACTTGTCCACCCCTTTGAATCAAGAAGAGGTTCCTCTAACCTCAGAACATCAAGAAGAGCCTGTCCCACAGTTAGTAAAGTTATCTCTGAACAAGAAATAACTAACTAAAAATGCTCTTATCTTATGTTCTAATATTCTGAATCAAGAAGAGGTTCCCTAACCTCAGAACATCAAGAAGAGCTTGTCCCACAGGTAGCAAGGGTTGAGATACCTAACTTGCTGAATAAGCTCGAAGTCATGAAAAATGACAAGGTATCTGTAATCAGAACAGACCATGGTACTGAGTTTGAAAACCAGAACATCAAAGAGTTTTGTACCTGCAAAGGTATACAACATCAACTATCTTCTGTAAGGACACCACAACAAAATGGTGTTGCTGAAAGAAAGAATAGGACCCTGAAAGAAGCAGCAAGAACAATGCTTGCTGACACTGAAATAAGTGAAATATATTGGGTTGAAGCTGTAAACACAACCTGCTACACTCAAAACAGATGTCTGATTAACAAACACCATGACAAAACTCCTTACGAGCTTCTCATTGGTAGACCCTCAAGTATCAAGCATCTAAGGGTGTTTGGTTGCAGATGTTTCGTTCTCAACAATGGAAAAGAATACTTGAGAACATTTCAACAAAAGGCAGATGAAGGAGTATTTCTTGGTTATTCTCTGAATAGCAAAGCCTACAGAATCTACAACAATAGAACGCAAAAGATCGAAGAATCTGTTCATGTAGTGTTCTATGAAGGAAACAAGAAAGTACTCTTAAATGTTGATCTCTCAGATAGGTTCAAAGAACTAATGATTAAAGATTCTGAAAAAGGATCCTCAGAAGGAAACAATTCTATCATTCAAGTAGAGGATGAGTCTGACGTTGAAAAGCAACCTATGCTTAGTAACAACCAGGTGACTCTAAGACATGATGAAGAATTTCCTATGAGAATTCCAGAAATGGAACAGGTTACTGAGAACCTTCATCATGAAGAGGTATCTGAAAATGAGATTGCTGAAATGCAAGATTCAGATATCTCTAACACTGAAAAAGTGTCAGATATCTTAGATACTGCACAAGTATCTCATCAAGATCATATTGATTCACATTCAAATCAAAATGATATTGATTCTCCTAGTTCAAAACCCATTATGAAATGGATAAGAAATCATCCTACAAAGGATGTGATTGGTCCCATACACCAAGGAGTTAGAACTAGAAGAGCAATTGCTGAAAAAGCAAATTGTCTCTATGGATGTTTCATCTCAAACATTGAACCAAAGACTATAGAAGAAGCATTAAAGGATCAAGATTGGATCTCTGCAATGCAAGAAGAGTTGGATCAATTTGAGAGAAACAAAGTCTGGAAACTGGTTCCATTTGATGACGGAATATCTGTAATCGGAACCAAGTGGGTTTTCAGAAATAAAATGAATGAGTCTAGTGAAATAACCAGAAACAAAGCTAGGTTGGTTGCCAAGGGATTCACCCAGACTGAAGCACTAGATTTTGATGAATCTTATGCACCAGTTGCAAGATTGGATGCAATAAGACTTTTTCTAGCCTTTGTAGCTCATAATGACTTTACAGTTTATCAGATCGATGTCAAGAGTGCATTCCTAAATGGTGAACTTGCTGAAGAAGTCTATGTTGAGCAACCACCAGGTTTTGAAGTTTCCTCAGAAAGTAAGATGGTCTATAAGCTTCAGAATGCTCTGTATGGGCTGAAACAAGCTCCAAGAGCATGGTATGATACATTGGCCAGATACCTACTCGAAAGTGGTTTCAAGAAAGAAGATGTTGATAAAACACTCTTCACATTGAGCCATGATGGGAAACTACTTTTAGTTCAAGTATACGTTGATGACATTATATTTGGATCTAAAGACAAGAAACTTTGTGAAGACTTTGCTGAACTCATGAAATGTAAATTTGAGATGAGCATAATGGGAGAATTGAATTACTTCCTAGGGCTGCAAGTCAAGCAACTCAATGATGAAATATTCATTAGTCAAACAAAGTATGCAAAAGACATGCTCAACAAGTTCAATCTAAAGCCTTCTGAAAAGAATGCTAAGATACCAATGAGCATTGGAACCAAAATGACCTATATTGAATCTGACAAGAGTGTTGAAGAACACAAGTATAGGAAATTGATTGGGTCTCTACTGTACCTCACTGCAAGTAGACCTAATATTCAATATGCAGTTGGAGTGTGTGCTAGATTTCAGACAAATCCAATGCAATCACACTATAACATTGCTATGAAGATATTAAGGTATGTAAAGGGTACTGTAGAAGTTGGATTGTGGTATCCAAAAGATAGTGGATTGAGTTTGGTTGGCTATTCAGATGCTGACTATGCTGGATCATTGCTTGATAGAAAAAGCACCTCAGGAACTTGTCAATTTCTTGGTGCCATATTGATATCATGGTTCAGCAAGAAACAAAACTCAATTGCTACATCAACCACACAAGTGCTATTGCCATAACTCAGAATCCTATGTTTCATGCTAGAACAAAGCACATTGATGTTAGACACCACTTCATCAGAGACCACATTGAAAAAGGCAATATAGAGATACTCAAGATTGGCACTGAAGACCAACTTGCAGATATCTTCACTAAGCCACTACAAGAAAGTAGATTCTTAGCCTTAAGACACAATCTTGGACTAATGGAGCTACCAAAGAACTGAAAAAGTTCAGATATCTGAAGAAGATATAAAAGAAGAGAGAAAAGGAATCTGGAATGGGTATCCAGACAAGAGAAGAGGAATCTGGAACGGGTATCCGGAAACCAAAGGCTAAAGGGTAAAATAGCTATTTGAAGATTTCTGAGACAGGTACTCAGATATCTAGGTCACTCAGTAAGGGGGAACACAAAAGAGAATAGTACAACAGTCTACAGTTAACTACTATCTTGAAATTTGAATTATTTCTATCTTTGTGAAAAACATTGAAAAGACAACAAGTATAAGATAGAATCAGATACAACAATGTTCTCATTCACCTAGGAACGTGATTCAGATAGCTAATAGCCAACATTCATTAAATGCGCACAATTACAATTGTTGATTGTGATCATTGCTGAAGAAGCAATGGTGACCCTTGATGAAATGGGCGATAGATCTTTACGGCGGAGATTAATTCTCAGTAAATAGTGGACTGTTGAAATCCCAGCATGGCCTACTATGCATTTAATGCCGAACAAGCTTTTACCCACGCCTGTCTGCAATACATAGATACTTACACACAAAATTGATTTGTATGTATATGTTTGTTGAGATCTCTTTGCTATATATATATAGGATTTTGGCTAAGGAAATGACTTTCGCCTAATCCAACATTCCGACTTACATAAGAATAGCAAAAACAATTCTATTTTCTCTGCAAATCTCTACTCCCAAATTAGTTTTTCTGCAACGAATCACTAATCTTTCACCTTAATCTCTTTCAAACTTCGAAAAATTTACGATATATAAAGAGATGGCCCCCAAACGATCAACTACCCAGAAATCCCAAAGTACTACCATTGGTACTGCTGAAAAGCAAGCACCAGAGTTGGTAGTTATTAAGAATCGATTGGTAGGGAATTTTAATCCCGATCATTGGACTTCAAATCACAGAATGATTTGGGGTGGTGCCATGATCGAAGAATACCTCACTGCTGCTGTTGAGACTTAAGCCGACAGAAAACTGATACTTGACATGCTTGAAAAGGCAAAAATCAAGGGTTTTCTACCAGCTCTACCCAGTAGAATCTCTTCACTGGATTTGTTAGAATTCTACAATAACTCCAGGATTATATCATGTGTTTCTGAAGGCACTGCAATAGTGTCTATCAGAACTTCAGTCCAAGGAAAGGAAATCCTTCTGGACTTAACAACTTTCTGCAAGTTGTTTGACCTTCAAAATCTTGGAAAGGATTTTGAAATAGACACCAAGGATGATGATCTCCTTAAAGGTGTAAAACAACTGTACAGTGATGTGTGTGATCTTGAAAAATCCGATACACCCACTGATTTCAAACTTGCTGACATCAGAACCAGACATCTGCTGGTTCACTGGGATGTATTGGCATGCATTCTTCACAGATGCTTTGATGGTCTACAAGGAGGTGCTGACCAGATAAGCCAAGAACGCTGGATGATGATGTTCTTGTTGCAACAACAAGACAAAAGGCTGGAAAACCCTTTCAATTAGGGAAAGTACGCCTTTATGAAATTTGCGAAGAAGATTCAAGGCTTTGAGCCTACAATCGCTAAGGGACTTGCTGAGCCAAAGGCCACAGTAAGCTATGGTCTAAAGATATGTTACTTGCTGGAGAAGCTTGGCATTGAGCTCAGAGAGAAGGCAGACATTTCCAACAGTAACCTACTCTACAAATATGAGTATACGAACTTGATGAAAAAGGTTACTGGATCTCAGAAAGGTTCCAAGAAGTGAAAGACTGAAGAGGTATCTGAGGGAAAAGTTGCGACCAAGAAGCTCAGAACTTCACGCAAGAAGTCTGCTGGCAAATCAGAAGGCACACCCATTGAGGTTGTCGATTCCCAGATACCTGCCGTAGCTGCCGATGAACTCATAAATGCTGTAATCGGTTACTGAACAAGTAGACTCAGCAAGAGAAAGTGCTTTGAGAAATGTGAAGACTTTTGCCGAAAGCCTTGCTGATGAACTTATCAATGCTGCTAAAGAAAGTAGTGATAGATGCCAAGCCCTATCTGCAGAAACCACAGGGATTATGGACCAATTAGTTCCTAATACTGATGAGAGCTCTGACGATGAAGATGATGAACTAGTCGTCTCTCAAGTCCTAGAAAAATCGAAAAGGGCTAAGGTTACTGAAAAAGTAACTGGTGTAGAGGTATCTGAAGAAGAACATACACCACAGGTTGCTGAACAAGCACCTGGTTTAAAGGTTGCTGAAGAAGCAACAGAGTCCAAGGTCACTGGACAAATTACACCATCAGAGCAAGAAAGACTAAAGCATATTGAAGATGCTCTGATGAGTGATAGCTTAGTGTTGGAGGATACTGCCATTGCCTCAACACTCAACAGTCTGTCTCAAGCACAACAACCACAACAGCCAGATGTGAATACTGCTGAAATGGTACTTGAGCTGCAGATACAAGCATGTTTCATTGCTGAAGAAAATCCTGTAAAAGAGCAGGTTCCCCAACTCAATGAGAGGGATCAAACTAAGACATCTACTCAGAATGATCAACCAGGGGAGGCAACTGAGTTGCATACTCAGGAAAGGTCTGAAGTACCTGAAACTTCAAACAAAGCAGCTGAAATGGAACAACAAGACCAAAACATTGAAGGGTCACAAGTTCCAGAGACAATCAGCCTGACACTACTCAGGTAGCTGAATGGTTTAACTCTCTACTTGTGATAATTTGTGTTTATTAATCTTGTGAGTTAATAAAATTTCTTTGTTACAGGCTGAATTAGAAACACGAGAACAAGAGGAAGTTGAGAAGCTTGCCTCAGAAACTGAGAAGGAGGCTTCCACACCCTCACAACTTAAGGAATCTGAGCCTGTGCTATAGGTGATAGAGAGTTCCTTAAGATATAATTTTTCAGATATTCGTTGATACACTTGACTAATAAGTGTTTGTTTCTAATAGGCTCCAACTAAGAAGAAAAATGAAGAGACTGAAAAGTCTATCTCTTCAGAGAGGAATCAGAGACTTCCAAGGTCTCTGAGGAACAAGTATCTGAACCTTCTACAGAGAAGGTATTTCATTCAGATATCTATATTCTTCAAAGAACAAATCTCTGATCATTTTTCTCAAACTAACACATTCTACTTAACAGGCTAAAAAAGAAGTAGAAGTTGTTGAGGAGTTGCCCACTCAATCCTCACAGCATATGGAAATTGATGAGGCATCAAGGCCTTCATCACAAGAAAAGATTCCAGAGACTGCACAAGTCTCCGAGAGACAAGTATCTCAGCCTCCAACGGAGGTAATTGACCTCTCAGATATCTGATTTTCACTTAAGTTTTTCTTGATAAAATTTCCTAAGTGTTATGTTTCTAATCTCAGGTTCTAGCAGAAAGAAAGGTTGATGAAGACCAGACTTCCAAGTCTCCACCTCACAACAAGATATCTGAGGCAACCCCTGTCTCAGTAGTGCAAGTCTCTGAGCCTGATTTACTCATTCAGGTAACTCATAAACCTAACTACACTTGTACTCAGATATCTACACAAGTTTTGAATCTAACTCAGAACTCTTTCTGTCAGGCTCAAACAAGTGCCACGAAGGTCCATGATGATGAGAAAAAGGACCTACTTCCCTTCTTCAAAGCTCATACCCTGCAAAGCACATTCAATGCTTCAAGAAATGGCAGAGGTTAAGGTGCTCAGATCTCTCTGAAATATTGAGAATCACAGATCAACCTACGAGACGAGCACGAGCTCTTGACTTGGAGAACTACGTCCATGCAATGTTTCCACGATATCAAGTTGCGACCTTATTGCATAAGGATTTCTCCAGAGAAGTGGCACAGAAGTTGATTCAAGCCTTTAATCAGGCTGATGGTCAGACAAGATTACAGATGGCATTCAAGCCAGTCCTGCCCCAGACTCTACAATTTATTCCTTCTGAACAAGAGGAGGTTAATGGGCAGAAGATCACTATTCCTGAAGTGATTAATCTTATATCTGAAGACGATGAGGAGGAAGAAATAGATGAGAATAACTTTGATGAACCTCCCTCTGACCATCACAAAAAGGATGATGATGATAAGGATGATGATGATGCCCCTGCACCAGGGACGGGAGGGATTTCACAAGGACACATTGCCTCAGCTGCTGAAAAGCACACTGAGAGGACTTCACAGCAATCCCCTTCCCCATCTCCTCAGAAATCTACTCATCCAACTTCACAACACAAAGTTACTACTGAACAAGTGGTTGAGCACTCTGAGGGAACAACTCAGAAAATAACAGATGCACAAGCCAGAGTTGCTCAACTCAAACAACTGTTGGAAGAAGAACAACAGCTACATCTTCAACTGGAAGAAAAGATAGCTGCATCTAGAGCAAGCTCCAGAAGATTGAAGATCAAACAATCAAGGAAATGGAAGCTTATGCTGAAATGAAAGAAATCCAGCTTGCTGTTCAAGCAATTGCTGAGGAATTAGATACTGAACAAGTATCTAATGACAAGCATGATGCTAAGGCTGCATTCCAAGAAGATGTTCCATCCTCCTCACTGAAAGGAAAGAAACCCATCTCTTAGATGGCTGCTGGACTAGAGAACATTGATGAAAATGTACAAGAGGATGAAGATCACTGGGCTGATAACTCAGATGATAAAGAAGACAAGACTTTGGCAGAACACCGCAATGAACACTTGGCGGTTTCACATTTGAAAAGGAAGCTGATTGCTCCTGAAACATTCAGCAAGCTGCCAAATGTCAACTCCAATGAATACTTGAATAGATATCAAGTACTGGCTAAATTGAAAAAGGAGTTATCTTCTCAAGACAAAGCCGCCATTGCATCTGTCCCTGCAGAGCTGAAGTCATTCATTGAGCTCATCACTCAGAGAACAACCAGTTTGGTCATTTCTCAGAAAGATCTAGGCATGGTTAGGGATGATGACCAACTCTTGGCTACAAAAGCCTTTGAAGAGGCTTGCTATGCTGCTGGAAAAGCAGATGCTGTTCAAGGCCCACTGGCAGAGCTTACTGATAAGGATACTGGTCTTATCAAACAAAATTAGGAGCTCAAGGCCGATCTGGAAAAGTTGGTTGCCGCTTACAACTATCTACAAGGGAACTTCAACTCCCTTTCAGAATCATTTTTGATTCTTAGTCAGTCAACAATGACTAAGGGGGAAGAATATCAAGAGGCTCAGAGAGGAAGAGGAAGAGGAAGAGGAAACAAAAGAAAATCTGAACTACCACCTCTCAGAATAAATGAGCCCTCCTCCAGTCAGACTACTCTACAGATAGTGGCCACCACTCAACTTCTTGAACAAGGAATGACAACAAGGGCCAGAGCACAGAAACCTCCAAGGAGTACCAAGGCTCCAAAGAGAAGACAAGTATAAGAGATTGATGAATTTTCTTCTGAAGAAGAAGAAGGCCAAATCAAATCCCTGGGCAATGAAGAAGGCTACAAAAGTCCACAAGAATTGACATTGATGATGATGAAGAGACTGATGAAGATGAAGCTCCTCTTCATAGAAAAAGGAAAATTGATAGCCTAACTGAGTCCATAGCTGCAAAGCCTTTGGCAGCTAAAACACCCTCTGGAAATACCAAGTCTATCCAGGGTGGTTCTTCAAGCATTACCCCAAAGGAAAATTTAAGACAAAGGAGGAACAGGCTGAGAGCTGAACAAAGACAAAGTCAACTTCCACTCAGGCCAGAAGAAGCCAAAATTGAGTATGTGAAGAATGACAACAACTCATCTGTCTACAGGTTCATAAATCAGAAAAATGGCTACTGGATTCTGGAACTCAGGCATTTACTGCTAAATTCAATGTTTCCAGAACCAATCCATAAACAGCTCATAGCATGGAGAAAAGACAAGACAATCTTGATTAACACCAACCACATCAAAGCCTGGTTGGATTTTGAAGTGATCAAGAGAATAGAAGCCATGAAGAAGGACCTCTCTGATGAATGTCCGTATGGAAAGCCAGATGATGTGCACAGAATTCCCAACATTACTGGAACAGGCACAAGAGCAAGACTTCATGGAACCACAGAGTCCTTCTATCGAAGATCAATACAAGGGTGACATCAGATATCTAAAGATCATTTATGAATACTTCAAGCTATCAGATATCAGAATTGAGCATGCCTGGAAGTGGGAAAAGTATCTTTGGGTCAAGCACTTTGTCAAGAAAAATCCTACCAAAACCTACAAGGAAGTCTGTGGATTTGCCAGAGACACAGAGATGATTGTCAGAACTCTTCTCTATGACTACTCCGATGATATCAAAAGGTTTGGTGATAGGAAATTTGCGGATTGATCCATGGAACTGCTTTTGAAGACTTGAAGTATAGAAGACTTGAAGACTAGTTCATTAGGATGTCTACTTGGAGCTTGGTTACTCCTGTTGTCCTAATTTACTATGTATTTTTTGTATCTTGCTGACTGAGCTAAATTGTATTATGTACTAAAGTTATCTGTAAGCTTTCTCTGTATCATATCTGATGAACTTACTCTCAGATATCATTCTTTATAAAAGATAACTTGTCAGCAAAGATCACATCTTGTGATTTGGTTGATGTTTACTCTCTGCACTTAATTATATGAATTGAAAGATCATAAGAAATGATTAAGTGATGGATTGTTTCCTCATCCAGATTTGTAATAGGTCAGATAGTCATCGTTGACTGATCAAAATGGGGGAAATTTCTTAGGAATATCTGTATAGATTTTGATCAGCAACCTAATGACTTATCTTAGCTCAGAAAGGTGGTTAGTACTTTTGGTTCACTTGAACACTGTAACAGAGGAAACTCACTAAGTATGATAGTCTAGCAAATCTTATATAGGATGTTAGGTCTCTGAATGTAATTTTTATTTTCTGAAGAAGACCAAGAAGAAGGCATCCAGCAGGAAAAGTTCAAACGGATTTGAAGACTGCACAAGATTGCTGAAGACAAAGGTTTTTCAGATACCTATGTCCAGATATCTTGAAGAAACAAGTGTTTCGAAACACAAGTGTTGCAAAAGATATCTGAGATTAAAAGGTTTCTGAGACGAGGAAAGTGCCCACAGATATCTACACTCAGATACCTTGGATATAAACTATGTTTCTGAAAAAGAAATATTTTATAACAAAGTTGTTTCAACAAATGGTATCTGGAGTTGTGATAATCGATGGAAAAGAACATGCAAAGTTTCAGAAAACTCTGATTGAATAAAGATATCTGATACCATGCATAGTTCCGTTGGCACTACAGGATAAAATATAGTACAGTGCATTAAATGCACAGACAGAAATGTCTGAACAAAAACGGTAGCTTCTGAAGAAGAAGACGAGCCTACTACAGTACTATATTCAGATATCAATAGTTTGAATTTGATTTAAGCCTAACGGATACTATTCAAACGGCACTCAAATTCATCTATAAATATCAACACTTAGACTGCTTGAGAACACACACACAGAGAACACTGAACTTACATTAAATACTCACACACAAGCTCTCTCAAGCAAACTACTTACCTTCAACCTTTCTGTTGCGACCAAAGCTCTTGACTCTAAGTAGCACAAAAGTTCTAAGTGTCCTGATCCTTAACAAGCATTGTTATCTGTGAAGGAGTTGAACTAAGATTTCATATATGAGATTCATTCTCTGGAACACTTACAATAGACTTGGGTCAGTAGAGAACAAGATACCATACATTGAAATGTGTATTAAGTATACTTGATTCATAGAGCTATCTGAATAACTGAATAAGTTATTTAAGAAGCTCACCTGACAAACAAACCTAAAACCAACACCATATTCGGCGTGGAGTATAGGAAATACTTAGTTTGGGAAACTAAGGAATAACTCCAAGGTTGCTAAGCACATGAAGGACTTAGCTTGGGAAGCTAAGGAATAGCTCAAAAGGTTTACGATGCAGAAGTACTTGGTACATGGCCGGGGAATAACTCAGGGGGAACACTTGGTTGGGAACCTAGTGTATTTAGGAATCAAGAGAAGATATCTGTAAGGTTAACTGATCATTTATCTGTCTTAGTGGATTCTAGGTCTGAGAAAGGCCGAAGTGGATTAGTTGAAGGATTACGCCACCTTCAGATACCACTATAAAAAGACTTGTGTTATTTACTTTCTGCAGTTTATTACTTGCTTTACTTATCTTGCAAAGTACTTACACACATCCTGCTGAGTACGTGCACTTATCACATAAAAGTCTTCCGCTCTCTGAAATTAAGTATCAGATATCTACACAGATATCTGAGAAACTGTGTTTATCGACAAAAGTTTTAAAAAGACTATTCACCCCCCTCTAGTCTTTTACTTTGCCGTTATTTGGACCAACATAAGCGATTTAGGAAAGTCCTGAGATCCTCGTGTTCTCTTTGTATAACTTCTGCCAGGTGCTCCACAGTTCGTTTCCTTCTTTTTGATTTTCCAAATCGTCTCAGGAACTTGGAGGAGAAGTCCGCATAGGATCTTATTGACTTGTTTGGCAATGCAGTGTACCAATCCATGGCTGTTCCTAAGAGAGTGGATGAGAAAGTGAGAGCTTTTGTATTATCACTCATCCCTTTGGAATCCATCTTACTATTGTACCTTGTCAAGTGGCCCACATGATAAGTATCTCCGTAATAATATTCCAAGTTCAGAATCACTTAATCCAAGTTCTTGTTTTTTTCCTTTTGTTTCATGATATCATCACACAAAGGGTTCGGTGCACTAGTAGCTATCTGCTCATGATCCTTTACCAAGCGTCCGAGATTGAGAATCTGGGCTTCCAATGCTTTTTGCTCAGCATAGATTTCTTCCGCAATCATCATCTCTCCCGTTCTAGGATGAATTGCTACATCCGCGGGAAGTTCATCTAAGTGAACTAGTGGAATGGTTTCCGCTACGTGATCTCTAGCCCGCAGTGGTAACTGTTGCGGTGCTCTAGGTTACCTGTTTCCGTCTTCCTGACATGCTCCCTGCCCATTTGGGCTTCCTTCTTGTCGATCCTGGGAAGCAGAGGCTCTCCTGTCTAGGAGATTCCGCAAATCCTCCTGTGGTAGCTGATGCCCCAACCTCTACTGGATCGGATGTTGCTCGTTCCTTAATAGAGTAGGCTTTGCTTGCCACGGATTAGCCACTGGCGGAGTGACTTGCTGTGGTGGGAATTGTTAGACCCCAGACAACCCTGTATTATCGTAAGCAGTCGACCAAATTGATTCTCGCTTAATCCGAAGTCGCCAGTGCGGACTATCCGACCATCTGTCATGATAAAGTGTTGACCTGGAGGAGGGCCTTGTGTCCCTGCCGGAGGAACTTGAGCAGCCTCTTCTCCGTGATTTTCAGGTACAACATTCTATGGAACATTACGGACTCCCTTGGACGGAATGTCTCTTCCGTCATCGGAAGATGGGCTTGTTGTGTGACCATCACTCGGATATCCCCTTCCCTCAGCGTTCCTTTCTGCTATAGTGGCCCTCCGTCCTCTGTTGGGTGGACGTCTGCGTGGGCGTGGAGGTGGAATTTCGATGCCAGCAGCACTGATCCGTGCTGTCCGTCTTGTTCTTTCCATCAACTTAGCTTAAATACAGAACCTTTTGTAAGGTTTCCCACAGACGGCGCCAAATGTTGAGGGGTTGAGCCTCAAACACTAACTAAACTACTACAAGTCCCTAATCTAAGCTCCGCCTCCAACTTGAAGTCCGACCTGGTGACTTGGTCCGAGCCGTAACACCAGAAAAGACTAAGTGGGGGGGGGGGGGGGGTTAGATAGGTAACCCGGTTTGCTAGATGTCAAACCAGGAAGAGACTTTACTCAAGAGAGAGAGAGGAATGCTCTCAATGTAGTAGTTATGAGGAAGGTTATAATGTCAAAAATACTGGAGACTTAAGACTTACCTTAAGGTCTTGGACCTTGTGCTATATTTATAGTTATCATGTACTTATGAAGAGGTTCATAAGATGATGCCAAGTGTATGTTCAGGATTTGGACAACAATGCTTCCTTGGCCCATGGCCCAATAGTACGTGAGGGTCCAACGCTATTAGATGGGCCTGGGAGGGTAGATTGGTCATTTCACCCCTCAGAGTACTATTCCCGCTGATGGGTCCGTGTGAGACCTTTTAGAATGATCCGAGCTCTGTTGAGTTGGTCTGTTCCTAGGTAGCTCAGTGACGGTCCAAGATACTAGCTGCTCGGAAGTATCTTGGAGGTTCCAGTGTATACGTTTGGTCTTAATGTTAAGGTGGCGTCCGAGTTTATCTCGCCCGGTCCGTTTGGCATCCTAGGACTGACAGTGTGTGGTACTTGGTGAGACCATGTGACCTCTTGTCAGGTTCGGAAGTCGTGCACCTAGCTAGGTCGGACTAGCTGAAGAGGTGTATTGACTTGAGCGTACTGATTGGCCCGGAAGGCTTTCCTTAAGGCGGACTAGCCAAGATCGGATAAGTACTGAATTGACTATTTTAGCCTTGATGCGGTCTAGGACACGCTCTGTGGTGCCCTTAACGGATTGGACATATATCCGTATCAACAATAAATATAACAAAAACTATTCATTTACAATATTAATCCTACCTATATACGAATCATTTATCATTTTTCTCCATCTTCATGTCCGAGATAGATCATCAATTTGTATCTATATATATGATAAAAGTGATGATGTAAATGGAAAAAGGGATGTGCAACATATGCCAAAAGCTGATGTGGCAAATCGAAGCTAGAACAAAATTCATTTTTCATGAGTTATATTTATGTATTAGTTCAGCTTATTTAGGAATGTTTGTTAATCTTTAATAATCTCTTAATCAACATCATTAATTATTATTAGTAATTATTTTAATTGAATGTTAAATATGAGAGATACTGTATTTCATCCTTATTCAACCGTCATTCCCATAGAAAACTGAGAGAGGATCAACCAAAATCCCTATTTTCACTCTCTAATAAATGGATTTAAAAAAAACATTTTTATTTTTATTGAAAATAGTCACATTTAAAAAATAGGCTAAATCGAATGCTAACTATAATTAGTAAATTTTATGGAATCTTAGTTTTGTAATGCCCCATTAACTTCTTCACCAAAGACATTGTCTATAAATAGATGGAGATGGAATCAAATCATCCAATAACATTCCCTATATTCAACTAATTAATCTTTTTATGGATGAAACAACAGAAATAATCGATTTCTAAGTAGTACACTTAAATCATCCTATTCAAAAGAATCCCAAGAAATTCTAATAAATTGCAAGATCCGACTCTATGTTTTGTTCTCTACAGATTATATAAACCTTCATTGGCATATAGAATATTCTGATATTCCACCTTCATTTTCCCAATTTATATGATGATTTTTTTTTTGAAACAGCAAAATACTATAATTATTAATAATAATAGGGGTCAAGGAGCATAAGAGATGCTCAATAGTACAAATACATGGTCAATTGACCGACAGAAACGAACTTCCACTACCATCCATCTAAAGATCACCAAGAGTTTACATCATTCCTCACTCAAACATATCTGCCCACCAATCCGCATAACCAAAACAAAATTAGAACCTTCCTTTTATCACCAAGAGACTCAAACCAAGTCCCTCCGTCAATTCATCAAAACCGGTAATGTCTATTTTACCGACGTCCGTACTTTTGTGCGCATTGTTTTGGAATACGCATTCATCAACCCTCACGACTCAAAGGCCCATATTGGGTAGTATCTGAACGCGCCCAACGCGACGACGGTGATGACAAGCATCATAGATCCATTCCGGGCCCCTTCTTAATCACATTCCTCCACCCTATGCTATCTTTCAAGTCAAGTGGCAAGAAATTTAAAATGTGACCAAGGGCATTAGCCGTCAATTCCAAAAGGTGCCAATCGCAAGAAGACAACTCCCATATGTGTAAGTGCATTAGCCGTACCCCTAACAACCTACGCTCCAAAGAGCATAAGCGAGATATTTAAGATACGGTCCTAACATCTTACTTAATCCGTCAATTCCAAGGTGGATTCCATCTCAAGGTACCTCGAGATATTTAAAACTAGATTCCATGGTCTAATTACTCGAGTTATCACTTGGTAATTCAACACAAATTGATGTCACCAAGTCTCTTACCCTCTTTCCACTGAAATGCAGTACCTTGAAACTGATCTGAGAATCAAATGAATCTGCTTGGTCCTACACCACTTCACCAATTAATATACTTCAGGAGACAAAAAACTGGGGGGGGGGGGGGGGGGCAAAGTTAGAAAGTGATAATAATCAATCATATTCAGCTGGCCCACATGTTCCCTCTTCCCACATCAACATCAGCTTTGACTATTCTCCCTTCATTCTCATCTTTGGCCGACATCATCCTTACATCATCATGGCCGACATCATCATTGCATCTCCTTTCCTATCACCTGCATAACCGAAAATTCCAAACCCAGCAAAACAACCAATCTGTTATATCATCAGGTCCATACAGACAAACAGGAAACAGGTTCCTGAATCCATGCACTCAACTGATTGTAATTTCTCAGCTCATTCTTACTTTTCAGCCAATCCCAACAACATATTTTAATTCTCTCCAAGATTTGCCACTGTGTTAAAATCACATCTTTAAAAATCCTTTCATTTCTTGCCCTCCAAAGATTCCATATAGTGCAATGCCAAAACACTTGACTCAACTTTTTATCAATTTTCAAAGGAATTTTGTTGTGATTTTCCAACACCTCAAACAAATTAATCCCTTTCACCAGTTCACATTTAAACCAATCATACACAAGACGCCACACATTCTTTGCAAGTTTACACTCCCAAAAAATGTGCCACACATCTTCTAAGACTCCATCACACACTTTACAACACAAATCCGCATTGTTAAAAAACACACCTCTCTTGAACAAATTATCGTTTGAAGGAATTTTATTTTGAAGCATTTTCCACACAAAAACATTTACCTTTGAAGGAACCCATTTGTTCCAAATCAATTTTGACCACTCTTTCATTGGGTTAGGCTCATTGTGTGAGGATAACACCTTGTAACCTTCTTTGGTGGTATAGCAATCTGAGTCACCACCACTCCAAATCCACAAATCTTTTTATTTTTCTTTCAACCTAACCGAACATAATCGATTTTGAAGGTTGTCCACAGTATCCATTTCTCTTGGAAGAAGAGGCCGAGACCAATGCCATGAGAAAGAGACTTGCTGCCTATCCACCCTTACTCGTTCATTTATTTTGCAATTTTGCTTGGTTTCCAATCTATAGAGTCTAGGGTAGAGGGCTTTAAGACTTGACTCGACCGGACCCCATTTTTCTTCCCAAAAGCAAGTATCCTCCCCATCCCCAATCTTTTTGTTGCAATTTTCTCTAAACCAATTACAAGCTCCCACATTACGAACTAAAACCCTCCACCATATGATGATGGCGACCAAAGTTAATTCACCAATCAATATTTTCCAGCCTCCCAGAAGATCAACAACATTATCAACCTCAATTAACCTCATATAAAGATATTTGAGTTGTTTTCTTTCTTTTTAGCAAAAACAACCACTATCTTTGCAAGAGGTTGTTCGGTCCAAGTCTCGCTCAAATGAGTTAATTATGTATACATGAAGCTTGTGCTTTCTGTAACAAGGTGAAAATCTAAATAGAACGATTACTTTTTACACAGTGATAGAATGATTTGCTTTTGTAGTTATGATTGATTCTTATTGTGAGAAAACAAATTAAAGATTCATCAATTTTATTTTAACACGCAAATTATTCTTCAGATCTCAGGCGCCAAAGAATTTGATTTTAAAATCTTGCATGGCATGGGTGTAGTCAAGATGCTCGAGTAAGTGGAAGAGAAGGTACAAGCTCCATACTTTCTTTCAAATTTGATTTTCATCTTATCCATGATTTTTTTGGATTCATCCATTCATCAGAATGGTAGTAGTTCGATCTGATAGTATGTGATTATAATCATTAATTTTATTTTTCATTTTTCTTATGTAGCCTATGCGGGAAATTGTGATTTCACGGTGGGTGCAGAATCTTCTGGCTAAGAACAAAGATGGAAATGATCATCTATCATATTAATGTTTTCATATTTTGAAGGCCTTAGACCATAACAAGTTCGTTGGGATCGATGTTGATAGTGATAATGTTATTGATGATGAAGAGGTTTTAATGGATGTCACTTATATTAACAGTGACCATGACTTGGTGGTTGATGGACTGTTTGGCACAGAACTTTAACTGACCGAATTTTAATTGAGGTATAACTCATAAATAATAACTAAATTTTAATTTAGATTTGAAAATTTGTGTTTGGTATAAATTAAAATTTTTATTGGTGTTTATAGAGTAAATTTTTTGATCCAAACAACCTCTGATCTCTTTCTATGCGTGGACTGGTGGAGAATCAGTGGACTCGAAGCTTTTTTTTCAACGAAGTTATGATGCTCTCCTATTAGGCAACCTTTTCTTCTAAATGATTGTGCACTTCATTTAGGGCTTGTTTGGTATGGTTATCACAACTTTCTTCATGCCAATATTTTGTCAAGTTATAACTCAATCCGTGTAATGCCAAAAGACTTGCCAAATTGTCAATAATATGTTTGGGCTGAAAATGTAAGATTGGCATATTTCACTTTGGGCCACACAAATTGGATTGTTCACACGCTGAAGAGAACTATTCATCATGGCTAGCCCATTTCTCTGGCATTATGCATTGGGAAAAATGTGCCAACTCTACCCAATTGACCAATCAGTGGCCTGCCAAAGAGTTTTGCCTTGGTCATTTGGCATGTCAATCCAGCAAATTTATTTACTACAAACACAAAAATTGCCATGCCAAATTGAGTAAGAAAGCTGTCATAGGCAAACCAAACACCCCTTTAAGGAACTGGTTTCACTACAATGTTAGACAAATGTATAGAATGTTTGTTTATTATGTGTTTTGTTTACCTGAAAATTATTCTCAATAAATTAAGTTATATTCTACTCTACATGTCGTTGATGATTTCGAGTTCATCCTATATGAGGTTCTAATAACGTTTTGATAGGTCAAGTCTCTTAAACATGTCAACAATCAATAACATGCCAATTCATTTACTTATATGTTGGTATTTTTGGAACAACTTCAACCGTGTTGCTCATCGTGACTGCTGAGGGAATAATGTGGATTTAATGAAGAGATAATTTTAGTTTATCGAATAAGATTATTTTTCATCACATTTTGAGTACATGTGAATTTGATGTGATATAATGGCTCACATCTTGGCACTTGGCATAGAGATTGATAGTGATGGTTGAATTGTACTGCCATTTTGAGCTTGATGTACCGTATTTGATGACTTCTTGACCCATGAAGGAAATCATCACTCTATTCATTCTATAGATCCAATATCACAATTTACTTTTAACAAATTTATATATAAAGTAAATAATTCAGGTGCGTCTAAAAAGGGTGTGCGAGGCGCTAGACCGCACATGGCCTCCTATATTTTATATATTGTTTTTTTATCAACGTAGTTTTTTATATCTCCTTATGTAGGACAAAACGAGTATGACATGGATCATATGATATTATCTTGGAACCAAAAGTGGTGACTTTAAAAGAATTTCATAACTGCATCCAATTTACCTTCCAATAGAATATCCACTACCTTTTGCATATGGCAGAGATGGATACATTACGGAGATTATGCACAACGACAGGTCAAAAGATGTAGAAAAAAACTTACCATCAAGTTGTTTTTATCATTTAGGCTTTTTGATCGTGTTGATGAGGCACAAACCATACTACTCAGTAGAAAATTATTCCAGCAATTTATAGTAGATGGTTATAGATAATGGAAGCATAGAAGATTTCTTTCATAACGAGGAACCAACCATTGTTGAGATCTTATAACAATAAGTCACTTGATGATGCCATTCGAACAGGTGATACAGATCCTCATGATTCAATGGGAAAGGTGGGTAAACGTTTTGTGCTGCCATCTTCATTTGTTAGAGATCCTAGATATGGTTCAGAATGTCCAATACACTATGACCAACTGCAAGAGTATAGGATATTCGAAATTGTTCATCACATTCACTTGCAATCCAAAATGGCCTGAGATCACACGTTTTGTGGAGTCGAAGGGTTTACAGTCCGTCACATTTAAGGATGGGGATTTGATTACTGACTTATTGGAGAAGCATACCATTTCTGAGACAAAGTTCTTAACGTGGATGGAATTCAACAAAAACCACCTTGAGGCACGTAAGTACCTATATGCTGAGTTTCCTAGATATTTTGTGTTGTATCCTAGAGGTAAAGTGGGGAGAGATAGGAAGCAGTTCAACAACAAAGTTGGAAGAATTTACCACATACCAATTAAGACTGGTCCCCTTTATTACATGATGATAATGTTGAATCACATTAGGGATGCCACTTGCTATGAGGATTTGCGAACAATGGTGTTGTTCATCCAACTTACCCCGATTCATGTTTTGCTATGGGGTTGCTCGATGACGACAAAGAGTACATTCATGCTATAAAGGAAGCCAGTTTTGGGGGGTCGGTTTTTCCTTCGACATTTGTTCTACATGCTTCTTCATTCTGATAGAATGTCGAGGCCCTTGCATGTATGGGAAATCTGATGGGAGTATCTGTCTGACGGCATCCAGTACATCAGGCGAATAAAATTGAATAATCCCGGTGAGATTTTTATTAATTTATTCATTTAAATTTGTTTGTAATATAATTGATTTATTATTTATTATTATAAATGCATTCGTCAATATATTAATGTCGTGCTTGAGCTAAGTGAAAAAAAATTGAAGAATTTTGCTCTTACTGAAATAGAGGGGTTCCTCTTAAGGAATGGATTTAGTTTGAGTGGTATTGAAGGTATTCTCCTACTCGACAAGAGGGTCATAAATAACAGTATGAATAATTTGATTGACTAAGAAATATCGTATGATGTTGATGAGATGGTTGAGCAGCACAATTGTTTGTATCCATGTCTCACTGATGAGTAGAGATCTGTGTACCATACTATTATGGATGTCGTCGATTCCGGAACTGGTGGAGTTTTCTTTCTCTACGATTACGGTGGCATAGGAAAAACATTTTTATGGAACACATTATATTTTCGCGATACGTGGTAGACGTGACATTGTTCTACCAGTTGCAACAAGTGGTATAACTTCTCTTCTTTTGCCTAGTGGTCGCACAGACTATTATAGATTCAGTATTCTATTGCAGGTCGATGAGATTACAATGTGTAGTAGAATTAAACCTGGTAGCAATCTAACCCGACTGTTGATGAATACACAATTACAATTATTTGGGATGAGGCACCTATGACTAATAGATTTCGTTTCGAGGCTCTTGATCGCAGTCTCAAATGATGTAATGAGAGGTCCTGATGGTATAGAATCGAACAAGCTATTTGGTGGATTGGCTGTTGTATTTGGTGGGGATTTCAGACAGATCTTGCCCGTTATACCAAAGGGCAGGATATAGTACAAGCCTCCCTTTGCTCATCTAAGAAGTTTTGGAGTTCATGGCGTGTATTGAAACTTACAAAGAGCATGCGCCTCCGTGTATTATTCAACATTTGGTTTTAATTGTCGGATTTTTTTTCTAATTTCTGTTTGTTTAATTCATACTAATTTTTTTTATTTAAAATATTTTGACTTTATGCTATTTCATTACAGTCTGGCCCCTCACCTACTGAGACCGAGAGTATTAGGGAGTTTGTTGAGTGGTTGTTGAAATTGGAGATGGTGAGGTTGGTGGTCATAATGATGGTGGTGATGAATTCAAATTACCTAAAGAAATTCTGATTCGTTCTATTGATGAACCAATCGATGCAATAGTGAAGAGTACATATCCGAGCGCATTAGACCATGTCGGTGATGGTCGATACTTCCAGGATAGGGCTATTCTTGCTCCAACTAATGGATAGTGCATGATGTTAATGATCATATCATGTAAATGTTGCCTGGAGATGCCACCGAGTTTATGAGTTCAGATATCACATGTCCTGACGAAGATGATATCGTCAACATAGAAAATGTTTATTTTGTCGAGTTCCTGAACACTATTTGGGCGCCTGGAATACCGAAGCATATGATTAAATTGAAGATTAGCACTCCTATTATACTTGTCAGGAACATTGACCAGTCTGTCGAGCTTTGTAATTGAACTAGGTTGATTGTTATTGTAATTTGAAAACATGTTATTAAAGCGAAGACTATACATGTAAAGAATGTTGGAGTGAAGGTTTTTATACCTTCCGATCTTACTAAATTTCCTATTAGTTTACAGCGGAGACAATTTTCTATTTTAGCTTTCTATGCGATGACAATCAACAAGTGTCAGGGACAATCATTAGCTCATGCTAGACTCTACCTCCCAAATTCAGTTTTAAGTCATGGTCAGCTCTAGCCTCTATGTGACATTTCCGAGAGTCACAAGCAAGAAGGGTAATGGTTTTAGCATTGGACTAGGAAGGCAATACCACCAACAAAACAACCAACATATTTACAAGGAGGTATTTAGCAATCTTTGAGGTATTATTTTGTTATATTAATACACGTTACATTTGAATTTAGGATGTGTTTGAATATTAACTATTTTTTCGATATGTTGTTTTGCAGTTGGCAATTACTCATCGATATGAAGATTGTAATAATTTATTTTACATTCTCTTTTACATTTGACGATGTATTGAACCTTGAACTAATTTTAATTTTAATTATCATTTTGTATGATATTTTCTTCTTACTTAATTTTTATAAGAAGTAAACTATATGTTAGGAATATTTCTTAGTATTTTGATCACTCATCACATGTTCTTATCTTAGCCAGAAAGGTGATTAAGTACTCTTGGTTCACTTGAACATTGTAAAAGAGGAAATCACTGAGTATGATTAGTCTAGTAAATCTTGTATTAGGATTATAGGTCTATGAGTGTAATTTTTATTTCCAGAAGACCATGAAGATCAATCCTAGCAATGGAGCTTTTCTGAAGATTAGAAGACTGAAGATTGCACAAGATTTATGAAGATATCAAGGTTAAGTCTCATTTGATTCAAAATGTCTCAGGACCATGTTATAAGTGTAACATTTACACATATGCTAAGTCTTGAACATATTAATCAAAGAAGGGAGACATGTGAGCTTCCAGAAAGCCTCATGTATCCGTTGAGACTAAAGGACAATGAACAGTACTATGCGTTAAATGCATCAGCAGAAATGCTGCAAAAAGCAAATCCTCTCTGAAACATGAGATAGTGACTTCTGAGTACATAGTTCAAGATATAAACGGATATAATTTGATAGAGAGCACAACGGATACAATTCAAACGCCTCTCAAATTTATCTATATATATCACACACTTAGATGCTTGAAATACATGCCTTAGAACTCTCTATCTTGCAAACTTACCATCAAGCAAAGTATTCTCTCAAGCACTCTACTACCCTTTTTGAAAGCTTTCTGTTGCATGAAGAATCACTAGTAGTTCTAAGTTGTCCTGAAGCTTAACAAGAGATTGTTATTCGTGAAAGAGTTGAACTATCAGATACCCTTTCTGAAGCTCATTCTCCAGAACGGACATCAATTACTTGGGTCAGTAAAGAGCAGACTGCTATCCACTGAACAAGTGTATTAAGTAGTCTTGTTATATTAGGCTCTCTGAAAACATAACTGAAAAGTTATACGAGAAGCCTCTCTGAAAAACCTTATAACCAACATCATCAAGGCGTGGAGTAGAGGAAGTACTTGATTTGGGAAATCAGGGAATAACTCCAAAGTTATCTGAGTAGAGGAAGTACTTAGCTCTAGGAGCTGGGGACTAACTCAGGGGGAACATTTGGTTGGGAACCATTTGTTTAGGAATCTTAGAATAGGATTATTGTAAGGTGAACTCAATTATCTGTTCTAGTGAATTCTAGGTCTCAAAAAGACCGAAGTGGATTAGTTGGAGGATTACGCCACCTCCAGATACCACTATACTTGCTGTGTTATTTATCTTTCTGTATTTACATTTCAGCAAAGCACACACACATACTTATTGTTTCTGCACTTACCTATCTTAAAGTCTTCCGCGCTCTGAATTTAAGTATAGGAAACCCCCAGGTTTCTGAGAAACTGTGTTTATCGATAAAAGTTTTAAAAGACTATTCACCCCCCCCCTCTAGTCTTTTACTTTGCCGTTATCTGGACCAACAAGTGGTATCAGAGTAGGAGGTTCACAAGCCTTCTGCACTGAACCTAGATCCCCAGATAGGTGAAGGAACTTTGTCTCTTTCTGAGGACTATATAATTTGTGTGTTAAGTGTGCAGGTATGTCTCTGAGTGATGCACCCATTCTGAAGCCAGAAAACTACGAGAAATGGAAGAACAACATGATGCTCCATCTGGAGGCCATTAGTGACGAGATGATCTATGTCATCAATGAAGGGCCTATCAAAATCAGACAACTCAAAGAAGTTACTGAGGTGTCTGATGGAAGAAAAGCCTCAGACAAGGAAGACGGAAGCGAGGACATGGCTGCTAGTGATAGTGGTCATGTTGCTCGTGGAAGCATTATATATGAAGACAAGCCAAGAGAGCTATGGACATCTGAAGATGCCAAGAGACACAGATTGGATGGTCAAGCTCGTAATATCATCATCAGATCGACACCTGAGCACATACAGTGTGAACTGTGGGGTGCTAAAACGGCGAAAGTTGCCTGGCAATTGGTTGAAGAAATCTGTGCCGGAACTGAGAAAACCAAGGAAAACAAGTTCGAAGTTCTTAAATTGAAGTTCCAAAACTTCAAACAAGGTCCCACTGAAACTCTGGAAGAACTTGATTTTAGGTTTACTACACTTATGAGTGATATGGCTGCACTTGGTGAAAGCAACAGATACTCCCAGCCATAAAAGATTAAGACTATTGTCAGAAGTCTCAATCACAACTGGGAGCACACTAAGTTCTTTTATTTCAACCAAGGGATGCCAAATATTACTCCAGTAGAGCTCTTCTCTCATCTTGCTACTGTAGACTATGAGACAACTCAGAGAGAACAAACAGCTGAAAAGTTGCAAAGTGTTGCTCTAGTTTCTCAAGGTACTTCTGAAAAGAAGGATACCAAAGATGCATCTGAAGAAAATGCTCTTGCAGTAAGACAAATGAAGAAATTTGTGAGTCAAGAGATTGAGAGAAGAAAAGCTAAAGAAAAGCTGAAAAAGCATCTTGGCCCAAACTATCATTAGTACAAGAACATACAAATGAACAACTCTCTGAACACCCCCATTCAGAAAGGTGTTAGTACTGAAGCTGCAGAAATAGGAAATTATATCTGCTTCTATTGTCAAAAGCCTGGTCACATCAAGAGAGATTGTCCTGCTTTAAATAAGCTCAAGACAGGTGACAAGAAGGACAGAAGAAATTTCAAGAGAAATCAAAGGGCCTTACTGACTGAAGAAAGGAAGAAGATTCAAATTCAACTTGATGCTCTAGACATTGAGACAGATTCTGAAGATGGAGATTCAGATGACTCAAACCTACCATCACCAGAATTGTGTGGAATCACCCACGATGTAATCGACTTGGGCCTTAAGAAGAATGAAATGTGTGGAATTGCTGAGATTGCTGGTCCAGACATCTCCAACATTGAAATATGTCTTATGGCTGATAAGGTAACTAACAATTCACAATTTCTGTACTATGAGAGTGATGATGGAATTGAGGATCTGGAGTTGGTCAAGAGTGAATTGGATCATTATGAGAAAGAATTTCTGGAAGCAAAATCCAAAACCAGAATTCTAAAGGAAAGCAAAGAAACTCTTGAAAAAGAGGTTTCTGAGCTAACCAGAGTATCTGAGAACAAGAACGCTGAAATAGCCTTTCTGAAAGCTCAGATATCTGAGAATGAAAATTCTCACGAACTAGCCTTGGATGAACTTAATAAGAAAATGATGAAGCTGCTTTATGAGAATGAAGAACTCAGAAAGAAAGAGCTATCCTTCCAATCTTATGCAAAGGCTAGTGACACTCTCACTGAGGTTCAATCCTATCTGAGAGATCCCTCTGAGAAAGGTGGACTTGGACTTGATGAACAATCAAGTAATTCATCTCCTATGAAGAAGAGTGATGAAAGGTTGATTTTTGTAAAAAGTCAACAGAATGATTCTTCAACCACCTATAGCATTGGTCAGAAATCTAGGGTAGTTGACAAAGGAAAAGGAGTTGCAACCCAGCCTTTGAAAGAACAACAAGTTCACAAGAAACATGTGGATAAGGTTTCTGAAAAAGAAACTCAACCCTCAGATATGCAACCATCCACATTGCTGCATTACTAGGAAGGGAAGAATTGCTGGAATAGGCAAATTCTCTACTGTACCATTTTATGAAAATAAAGATGGTGCAGAAACCAGTAAGGCTTCTGAAGAGCGCATTCAGAAAGCCAAAGGTGTTCGAAATGGCATTGGCTATCGTGCTATTGGAAAGGTCCTTCTGCAACAATATAAGGAAGGACAAGAACAATGGCGCAAGGCTGATATTGCACATAGCAATAGACAGAAGTGGAAGAAATCTCAAGCCATTGAAAAACTGAATGCCAGAGCTAGAAGGAACCTGGCCAGAAAGGCTAAGTTTGCTGAAAAGCAACCCGTAAACCTGTGGTCCGAAGCACCAAAAGGAACACCTAGAAACACCCCAAGAAGGAAGCTTGAGATCAAAATTACTGATTTTATTACATCTCTTTCTGATCAAGTTAGACAAAAACAAACTCCCAAGAAATTCACTAAAATGTGGATTCCTACTGGAAGAATGTTTAGTCTAAGTGGTTCTATCTCTGAGGCAACAACCTAACTCCTGTTTCTTGTTTTGTGCAGAACGTCTCTTGGACTAAGGCTCAATGGCTATTTGATAGTGGATGCGGAAAGCACATGACAGGAGACAAAGCAAATCTGGTCAACTACAAAGCTTGCAACACTGGACCAGACATCAGATTTGCTGGAGGAGAATTAAATCCCTCTCTGGGATTTGGCAACGTCAAATTAGGATCATTAACAATCACTGACGTATTACATGTTAAAGGTTTGAAATATAATCTATTTAGCATGAGCCAGTTTGCATAAGGGATTCATCAGAAATTCAAAGCAAAGTATTGCAAACTTATAGACAATGAGTCAAAGCAGACAGTCTTGGTTGCTCGGCGGAAAGGCAGTCTTTATGTTACCGATTGGGCATCTGCCACAACTAAAGAATGTGTCATGGTGAGTCAATCAGGTCACACAGAAGAGCACTGGTTATGGCACAAAAGAATGAGTCACTTGAATTTCAAAACTCTGAACAAACTTGCCAACTAAGAGTTAGTTGTTGGCCTTCCGAAAACATCTTTCAGAAAGGATGGTATCTGTTCTGCCTGTCAGATGGGGAAACAATCCAAAATCTCTTTCAAGTCCAAAACCAGACACTCTAGTGTTAGACCACTGCAACTATTACACATGGATCTTTTTGAATCATCTGTAACTAGTTATGCAGGAAAGAAGTATGGTCTGGTTGTTGTAGATGACTTCTCAAGATTCACTTGGGTTGTCTTTCTAAAGCACAAATCTGATGCTAGGGTGGAGATACCAAACTTGCAGAATAAGCTTGAAGTCATGAAAAATGACAAAGTATCTGCAATCGTAGCACCATGGTACTGAGTTTGTCAACCAGTACATAAAGGAGTTTTGTACCAGCAAAGGTATAGAACACCAACTTTCCTCTGTAAGAACACCACAACAAAATGGTGTTGCAGAAAGGAAAAATAGAACCCTTAAAGAAGAGGCAAGGACAATGCTAGCTGACACTGAAATAAGTGAAGTTTATTGGGTTGAAGTCAAACACAAAGATGCTACACTCGTAATGATGTTTGATAAACAATCACCATGACAAGACCCCATATGAACTCTTGGTTGGTAGACCCCCTAATATCAAACATCTGAAAGTGTTTGGTTGTAGATGTTTTGTCCTTAACAATGGAAAAGAGTATCTAAGAACATTTCAACCAAAGGCAGACGAAGGTGTGTTTCTTGGTTATTCTATGAATAGCAAAGCATACAGAGTTTACAACAAAAGAACAAAGAAGATTGAAGAATCGGTTCATGTTGTATTCTATTAAGGAAACAAGAAAACACCCCTTGCTGATGAACTCTCACAAAGGTTCAAGGAACTAATGATAAAGGATTCTGAAGAAGAACCCTCAGAAAGGAAAAACATCATTGTGGAAAGAGAGGATGACTCTGACGAAGAAAAGCATGAAATTCCTAGTAACAACCAGATGATTCTCAGACATGATGAAGAATTTCCTATCAGAATTCCAGAAATGGAAACTGAAGATGTTCATCAGAGAGCTAACTCTGGAAATGACCTCTCTGACAGGCATGTCCCAGAAAGCTCTCACACTGAGCAAGTGTCAAACATTCACCGCCCCTCTGAGGTGAAAGATGTCAAAGAAACTGAAGAAGTATCAAGTCATAATCATAGTGATTCACATTCAGATCACATAGATGTTGACCCTACTAGCCCTAAACCCATGATGAGATGGATCAAGGATCATCCTGCAAAAGATGTGATTGGACCAATCAATCAAGGTGTTAGGACTCGGAGAGCAATAGCTGAAAATGCTAACTCTCTCTTTGGATGTTTAATCTCAACAAGAAGCATTAAGAGACCAACACTGGATCTCTGCAATGCAAGAAGAGTTGGATCAGTATGAGAGAAACAAAGTCTGAAAACTAGTTCCATTTGTAGAAGGAATATCTGTGATTGGAACTAAGTGGGTTTTCAGAAACAAGATGAATGAATCTGGTGAAATAACCAGAAACAAAGCAAGGTTGGTTACCAAGGGATTCACTCAGACTGAAGGTTTAGATTTTGATGAGTCATATGCACCAGTTGCCAGATTGGATGGAATAAGACTCTTTCTGGCCTTTGCAGCTCATAAAGACTTTAAAGTTTATCAGATGGATGTCAAGAGTGCATTCTTGAATGGTGAACTTGCTGAGGAAGTCTATGTTGAACAACCACCTGGCTTTGAAGTTTCCTCAGAAAGTAGAATGGTCTATAAGCTACAGAAAGCTCTATATGGACTGAAACGGGCTCCAAGAGCATGGTATGACACTTTGGCCAAATACTTTCTGGAAAGTGGTTTCAAGAAAGGTGAAGTTGATAAAACTTTATTTACTTTAAATCATGATGGGAAACTACTCTTAGTTCAAGTATATGTTGATGACATTATATTTGGATCTAAGGACAAGCAACTTTGTGATGACTTTGCAAATCTCATGAAAAGTAAATTTGAGATGAGCATGATGGGAGAATTGAACTATTTCCTAGGATTGCAAGTCAAGCAACTCATCAATGATGGAATATTCATTAGTCAGACAAAATATGCAAAAGACATGCTCACAAAGTTCAATCTTAAGCCTTCTGAAAAGAATGCTAAGATACCTATGATCATAGGAACTAAGATGACCTATACTGAATCAGATAAGAGTGTTGAAGAACACAAGTATAGGAAATTGATAGGTTCACTACTTTACCTTACTGCAACCGGACCTGATATTCAATATGCAGTTGGTATGTGTGCTAGATTTCAAACAAATCCAATGCAATCATACTACAACATTGCTATGAAAATATTAAGGTATGTGAAAGGTACAGTATATGTAGGTTTGTGGTATCCTAAAGAAAGTGGATTGAGTTTGGTTGGTTACTCATATGCTGATTATGCTGGATCAATGCTTGATAGGAAAAGCACCTCAGGAACTTGTCAGTTTCTGGGAACTAGACTTATCTCATGGTTTAGCAAAAAGCAAAACTCAATTGCAACTTCTACCACAGAGGCTGAATATATTGCTGCTGGTTGTTGTGCAACACAAATTCTGTGGATTCAACAACAACTTAGAGACTATGGACTCAATGAAGAGAAAACTCCCATTTTCTGTGATAACATAAGTGCTATTGCAATCACACAGAACCCCAAGTTCCATGCCAGAACAAAGCACATTGATGTTACACACCACTTCATCAGAGACCATCTTGAGAAAGGCAATATAGAGATACTCAAGATTGGCACAGAAGACCAACTTTCAGATATCTTCACCAAGCCCTTACAAGAAAGCCGATTCTTGACCTTAAGACATAATCTTGGATTAATGGAGATGCCTAAGGACTGAAAAATGTCCTGAATCTCTAAAGTATGAGTAAGTGAGGTAGAAAAGAAGTAGGCCTCTGAGGACATGTTCTCAGAAAGCCAAGTTGATAAGAAGTGATGCAAAGGTTTCTGAGTAGCAACACTCAAAAAGGCAAAATATTTCTGGAACGGGTATCCAGAAAGGCAAAGGTTGGTACACACTCAATAAGTAAATAAGACTAGAACTTACTTACTAAGAGTGGGTCAATTACATTCAAACAACTGAAGCTTGAATTCAGAAAGCTATTTAGTCATAAAGAGAAAAGGCACACAAAGCTCGAAAAGTATAAGTTCTGAAAGTCAAACATGTCCAATGTCTCGTATTTTTGCCATTTTTATGATAAACAATATAAAGATAAGGGCTTGACACTCAGAATGATAAGTTCAAACGATTGAGTGTTCTTACTCTTTACTAAGTGACATAATGGATGTAACTTGTTAAAAATCCATCAAGTCGGCACAATACCATTTGTTGATTGATATCATTACAAGATATTCAATGTAAGACCCTGATGAATAAACGTTTGATCTCAATGGTTGAGATTAAAACAAAGCAAGTAATGTCTGTTGAGAAATGCAGACATGGCCCACTACGCATTTAATGAAGTACAAAGGATTTACACGCCTATGTATGCAAAGACACGCATTCATATTCAGTTGTATGTATGTTGTATCTATGTACATTTTATGCGCTATATATATAGGATTTGGGCAAAAGACAAACACTTTTACCAATTCAAATTTCAAACTTCAGATCAAAACAAAGAAAATCTCTCAAGATTTCTGCAAAACCCCCTCTGCAAACTCAACTTCTTGTGCTTAGTCTTCTGAAAAGATAGACTAATCTTGATTAATTGTGCAAAATTCATCTGAAAAACACTCATTCAAAACTCTATATAAGAGATGGCACCCAAGAAGATGACCACCAAGAACCCTAAGGCCGTATCATCTGCTCCTGCTGAAAAGCAAGGAGGAAAGGAACTTAAGGTGTTGAATAAACGCCTTCTAGGAAAGTTCACCCCATCTGACTAGAATCCAAACCACAAAATGAATTGGGGAGCTTTTCTAGTGAAGAGGTATGTACCAGCAGTTATACCTTCAAGACCAGAAAGGAAACTAATATTGGGGATGCTGAAGAATTCCCATATCTACAAGCTATCTGCACGCACTGTGGACTATCCACACTGGATGTACTGGAGTTCTATAACAACTCCAAAATCTTCACAAAGGTTGTGAATGATGAAGAAGAGAAATACATGCAGACTGAAGTCCAAGGACAAGAAATTGTTGTAGACTGCAAGACTTTCTGCAAGATATTCCGATTGAAAAATCGAGGAACAATTGAAGACATCAACATCAAGGACGCTTCCATGATTCAAGGCGTCAAAGAGCTATTTGAAGCAATCCAGTTAGAAAATGCAAAGGGTTGTCCAGGAGACTTTGTTCTGAAAGCCATCAGAACTATTCATCTCCAGAAACACTGGAGTACTTTAGCTCTTATTCTGGTCCGTTGCTTTGATGGCAACAAAGGTGGAGTAGACCAGTTAAGCATGGAGAGATGGATGATGATGCATCTTCTGAACAAGAAGCATGAAGGGCAGGAAACCCACTTCAATTGGGGGAAGTACGCCTTCAACTAATTCCTTGGACATATTGAGGAATTTGAGCCCAAAATCATCGATGGCCTTGCTGAGCCAAAGGCCAATATGCACTTTGGTCTCAGAATCTGTTACATTCTGGAAACAATGGGAATCACTTTCAGAGAGAGACAGGAAATCCCAGTCACCAACTCCCTTTTCAGCCACGCCTTTGAAGAAACGGAGAAACTTGCTACTGAGAACGCACTCAGAAAGGCAGAAGAAGAAGAAACTGCACAACAAGGTGAGGAGGTCTCTGAGCAAGCTCAAGCTAAACCTCCAGTTGCCAAGAGAAAGAGGACTCAAAGCAAAAGAGCCTCCAAGTCCCTAAGCATACAAGAGGCACAACCTTCTGGAGACAAGGTCTCAGAAGATGTTGGACGCCCAGAAAGGCAACTCCAGAATGCCCCAAGAGTCCTGAACCAGAATGCTCCAGAACTCTCCAGAGATGATAGAAATATCATAGATGGGTCTGCACCAACACAGAATAGTGATTCTGAGGATGATGAAGTACTTGCAAAAGTACTCAAAAGATTCAAGTATGAGACCCATGGAGGAGCATCAAGCTCAGCTCTTCAGAGAGACAAGAGCCCCTCTGCCCAGCAGGAAGAAGAAGGCCTGGGTGAGGAAGATAGAATGCTGGAAGATCCTGACATTGCTTCCACATTCACAATGCCAGCACTTAATGTTGCTGAAGAAAATCCTGTTTTAACACAGGTTCCTCAACCTTCTGAGAAAGCTCAACTCTCAGAAAGGGATCAAACTGAGATGGAGACTCAGGATGATACTGCAAGGGAGAACAACAATGAGCACAGAGAGACTGTGGAATCACCACAAATCCAAGAGATTAATGATCAGCCTGACTCTATTCAGGTAACAAAGATGGTTTGTATGTAACTTGTGAACATAGGTATATGTTAACCAGTTATTCATAAGCTTTGTTTGTTACAGGCCAATTTAGAGGCAATCTTTCAGGGGGAAGAAAACTTGTCCACCCCTTTGAATCAAGAAGAGGTTTCTCCAACCTCAGATCATCAAGAAGAGCCTGTCCCACAGGTAGTAAAGTTATCTCTGAACAAGAAATAACTAACTAAAAATGCTCTTATCTTATGTTCTAATATTCTTAATGTCTCTTCTTAGGCTCCAACTGAGGAAGTAGTGGTGGTGAAACTAACACCCCAAAACCAAGAGATTCCAGAGGCTGAAAAGCTATCTGAGGAAGCATTTACTGAGCCTTCTGCTGAGAAGGTAAGTAATCAGTAATAGTCTCCTTCAAGAATGCTCAAGAAAACCCACTACTAAAATCTCTTATGTTTGTTCTTACAGGCTCAGTTAGAAGAACGATTGGAAGGAAAGACTGTGGTCTTATCTCCTCCAAAAGAAACTGAAACTGCTGAACAAGCAGTATCTGCAGAAAAGGTACCAGAAAACCCCAAGGTTTCTGAGGACCATGCTACTGAGCTTCCTCACTTAGAAGTAAGTGAAGTCTCAGAAAGCACTTTTCCACCTATCTTTCTCATAATGCTTTCTAAACATATTTGATTTTAATTCTCAGGTTCAAGCAGAAAGAAAGGTTGATGAGGATAAGACTTGTCCTCACACCAAAGTATCTGAGGTCTCTGAGACCAAACAAGAAGAAGTACAGGATAATGAGCCTAGTGTTTCTACACAGGTATGCTCAGAAAGCTTACTTTTGCACACAGATACTAACTCAAGTGGTTTGAACAAAACTAACTTGATCCCTTCTTCCAAGCTCAAAGTCTAGTGCCAGTTGATTTACTCAAGGCTTTCCAGAAGCACACTTTAAAGAAACATATCAAGTGCTTTAGATAATGGCAGAAACTCAGAAAGGCTGACCTTTCAGAATTAGCCAGAGTAATTGACGTCCCAGAAAAGAGAGCAATCACCTTCAATCTGGAAGATTATATCCATGCATTGTTCCCAACAGAGTCCTACTCATTTGCCACTCTGATGCATGAAGACTTCATTCATGAAGTAGCACAAAGACTTATAGTAGATTTCAAGTCTGCGGATGCTCAAACCCAAGAGCAGATGGTTACCCATCCTGCCTTGCCCAGCAAGCTCACTACTTATCCTGCTGAACAAGAAGAAGTTAATGGGAGGATGATTACATTCCCAAATGTGATCAAACTGGTTTCAGATGATGACGAGGAGATGGACGAAAATGATTATCAAGAACCTCCCTCTGAGCATCCAAACCAAGAAGCAAAGAACAAGAGTGATGATGATGATGATCAGAATGATGATCCCCTACCTGGACAAGGCGGGATTCAGAAAGCTAGCAAAGGAAGTGGAGAAAAGGCTTCTCCTTCAAATGCTCAGAGAGCCCCCTCATCATCACCTCCCAAGTCTCATCAAGATATCCAACAGGCTGAGCACAATGATGCCATAGAAGAAATTTCAGCCGCTGAGTTCAGGATTGAACAACTCAGAAAGGTGTTGGAAGAAGAAAAGAGAATCAGCATTGAGTGTCAAGCTCTTGTTGATGAAAAGGAGGCCAAACTCAAAAAGCTCAAAGAAGCTAATGCCAAGGAATTGACACTCCTAGATGAGCAAAGAAATCTGAAGAATGCCATTGTTGTCACAGCTGCTGAGATAGATGCCATGGAAGACAATGATGATGAAGAGGATGATGCTGAGACTGCATCAGAAAGACCTTCTACATCCTCTCAGAAGGCCAGCATACTCCAAGGCAAACAAAAGATGTTAGCCAGCTTGCAAACAATCCCAGAGAAGGATTATGAGAGTGATGCTGAAGAAGACCGCAACTTGATTACTGCAGAAGAAGATGAGAGACTTATCACTCAGCAAAAGAGATCCCTACTTGCTCCTCATATCTTCTCTGCACCAGGTAATTCAAGAAGTGAAGAGCACCGTGCAAGGAATAGTGTCTTTTTGGAACTCAGAGAGACACTAGTTGACCAAGACACAGAAGTGCTAAAATCCGTCCCAGAAGAGATGAACCCATTGGCTGCTTCTTTACTCAACAGAGCAACCAGCATATCTCTCTCTCAGAAAGACCTAGGGTTGGTCAGGGATGAGGATTGTAACAATGCTAATGCAGCATTGAATGAAGCCAGCCATGCTGTCCTGTAAGCCAACGCCATCCTAAGGCCGTTGAAGAGCTCAACATAAAGGAGCAGGAACTGGTTAGGCAGAACAAAGAGCTGAAGAAGGAACTTCAAGAATTAGTCAGGGTGCACAACAATCTCCAAAAGAACTTTGAATCACTCTCTGAAGCTTATGCTATCATGAGTCAGTCATTCATGACTAAGGGGGAAGAGATGCCTCAGAAAGGCAGAGGAAGAAAAAGAAAACAATCAAATCCTCCCTCCTCAAGTCAACTTGTCATTAAGGACACCACTGGAGACACCCTTGCTGAAGAAGTTGTTCCAGATCAACCAGCCAGAAGGCTGAGAAGTATGATAACTAGGGGAGCCAAGTCCCTTAGAATCTCAGAAGAGAAGAAGACTTCTGAAGAAGAAGAAGAAAAGGAAGAAGGAGAAGTAAGAGGCCAAGAAAGCTGCAAGTCTCCAATTTTGGACTTCAATGATGATGAGGATGAATCTGATACAGATGAACATCCACTTCACAAGAGAAGGAGACAAGCAACTACTTCACAACCTCCTCTGGCAGCAAGGACTTTGGCAACCAAAACTCCTTCTGGAACATCTACCAGCACAGCCCCAAGGCAGGAAGAAAGGGTTAGAGGATCTCCTGACAGAAGGCCACCTAACAGAAAGGCAAGAAGGGATTCCCTGTTTGGCAGAGTAAACAGAGAAACTCATCAATAAAGGCCAACTGATGCCCACATTGAGTATGTGAAGACTAGTAATGAAGAGTCTTCATATAGGTGCATTCTGAACAAGAGAGGGTATTGGATTCTGGAACTACAACATCTACTTGTCAATGATAAGTTTCTAACTCCCATCCTCAACCAGATCCTGAAATGAAGAGAAGGCAAGCCAGAATTGCTAAAACCTGAGCACCTTCATGCCTGGCTAAACTTTGAAGTAGAAAAGAGGAATGAAGCCAGAAAGATGGATCTTTCTTTTGCCTGTCCTTACCCAAAGCCTGATGATGTACATAAGGTAAGAAAACTGGATGGTAGCTACAGCAGAGAGAACAAACTAGGTATTTCAACTTATGAGTCATTCTATGTGACATTGGATGAATACCTAGATGATATACACTATCTGGAAGAAATATTCAAGTATTTCAAACTATCTCAGGTGCAAGTAGACCATGCCTGGGTCTGGGTGAAGTACTTCTGGGTCAAACACTTTCTGTGGAAGAATCACAAGCTTGGCAAGAGTTACCATGAAATATGTGACTTATCCAGAAAGACAGAGCTCTCTGTCAGAAGGATTCTTTATGACTATGTCCAAAAATGCGGAAAAGTGGATGATCATGTCAACTGATCAAGAAAGGATGTTGAAGAACTTGAGGTATCTGAACCCAAGTTGCATTTCTGAAGACTTGAAGACTAGTAACATTAGAATACTCTCTTGGAGCTTTGATTCTCCTTTGTTCTAATTTACTTAGTATGCTTTGTTACTTTTTGTAATCTTGCTGATTGTTTCTGAATTTTTCTCTCTGTAAAAGTTGCATCTTATTCTGTAAACTGTACCTATATGAAGATCATACTCTCAGATACATTCTAATAGATGACAACTTATCAGCAAAGATCACTTCTTGTGATTTGGTTGATGTTTACTTTCTGCACTTAATTCAACTAAAATTGAATATCATTTGAAATAATTAAGTGGTGGATTGTTTTCTCTTCTAGGGTTACAAATTTGTAATAGGACATAAAAGATAGTCATGGATGACTGATCAAAAAGGGGGAAATTTGTTAGGAATATATGTTAGTATTTTGATCACTCGTCGCATGTTCTTATCTTAGCCAGAAAGGTGATTAAGTACTCTTGGTTCACTTGAACATTGTAAAAGAGGAAATCACTGAGTATGATTAGTCTAGTAAATCTTGTATTAGGATTATAGGTCTATGAGTGTAATTTTTATTTCCAGAAGACCATGAAGATCAATCCTAGCAATGGAGCTTTTCTGAAGATTAGAAGACTGAAGATTGCACAAGATTTATGAAGATATCAAGGTTAAGTCTCATTTGATTTAAAATGTCTCAGGACCATGTTATAAGTGTAACATTTGCACATATGCTAAGTCTTGAACATATTAATCAAAGAAGGGAGACATGTGAGCTTCCAGAAAGCCTCATGTATCCGTTGAGACTAAAGGACAATGAACAGTACTATGCATTAAATGCATCGGCAGAAATGCTACAAAAAGCAAGTCCTCTCTGAAACATGAGATAGTGACTTCTGAGTACATAGTTCAAGATATAAACGGATATAATTTGATAGAGAGCACAACGGATACAATTCAAACGCCTCTCAAATTTATCTATATATATCACACACTTAGATGCTTGAAATACATACCTTAGAACGCTCTATCTTGCAAACTTACCATCAAGCAAAGTATTCTCTCAAGCACTCTACTACCCTTTCTGAAAGCTTTCTGTTGCTTGAAGAATCACTAGTAGTTCTAAGTTGTCCTGAACCTTAACAAGAGATTGTTATTCGTGAAAGAGTTGAACTATCAGATACCCTTTCTGAAGCTCATTCTCCAGAACGGACATCAATTACTTGGGTCAGTAAAGAGCAGACTGCCATCCACTGAACAAGTGTATTAAGTAGTCTTGTTCTATTAGGCTATCTGAAAACATAAGTGAAAAGTTATACGGGAATCCTCTCTGACAAACCTTATAACCAACACCATTAAGGCGTGGAGTAGAGGAAGTACTTGATTTGGGAAATCAGGGAATAACTCCAAGGTTATCTGAGTAGAGGAAGTACTTAGCTCTAGGAGCTGGGGAATAACTCAGGGGGAACATTTGGTTGGGAAACATTTGTTTAGGAATCTTAGAATAGGATTATTGTAAGGTGAACTCAATTATCTGTTCTAGTGAATTCTAGGTCTCCGAAAGACCGAAGTGGATTAATTGGAGGATTACGCCACCTCCAGATACCACTATACTTGCTGTGTCATTTACCTTTCTGTATTTATATTTCAGCAAAGCACACACACATACTTATTGTTTCTGCACTTACCTATGTTAAAGTCTTCCGCGCTCTGAATTTAAGTATCAGAAACCCCCAGGTTTCTAAGAAACTGTGTTTATCGACAAAAGTTTTAAAAGACTATTCACCCCACCCCCCTTCTAGTCTTTTACTTTGCCGTTATTTGGACCAACACTATGTCGTGACATCGCCACGGGTTAGTACTAATTAATAAAGAAAATTAAGTTAGCCAATTTGTGTTTCTCCAAATATGGAAGATGGTTCAAACATGAAAGAAGTAGGAAAATAATAAATGATATACTTATTTAATTACAATATATATATATATATATATATATATATATATATATATAAGTGGACAACTATTGGAGTTGTGCAATTGAGTACTTAACACATTTGTAATATATGTGTAAATTAGACTTTCATTACAAAAAATAATCTGTTTTATTCAATCAAATTACAAGCCCTAATTCAATCTCAACAAAATCAATGCATTATAACAAAAAACCAATCTTGCTTCTCCATTTAAATTTTAAACACTAATTGAACCCCAACAAAATCAATTCATCATTAACAAAAATAATTTGTCTTCTCCAAATTAAATTTTAAACCCTAATTCAATCCAACAAAATCAATTCATCATCAAAAAACAACGATAACCAATTGTTGGTCCAGATAACGGCAAAGTAAAAGAATGGGGGGGGGGGAGTGAATAGTCTTTTAAAACTTTTGTCGATAAACACAGTTTTTCAGGTATCTGTAAAGTGATGAGACAATATTCTAACGTCTCATTTGGTCCTTTTTAGCGGTCTTTGTGAGTTTTTGTCGTTAGTTTTATAGTCTTTTTAGTTCGTTTATACGCTTTGGTGTTTTGTTTACATTTTGCAGGAATCGATGTCTTTTGAGCTAAATGAGAACAAGTCTTAGCATTTCGCCACTTGTAGGATTCATCCACAAGTGGCGAGATTTTATGAGCTTGGACTTGGGAATTGCAGGAAGGCTCGCCGCGGTGAGGAAATCAGTCCGCCGCGGCAAGATATTGCGAATGGCTCTCCTGTTTTGAAGGAAGGCGCTCGCCGCGGCGAGAATTTGCGAGCTGGATATATAATCGATGAAGGAAGCTACATGCCGTTAATCGCCATGCTTAAATGCGCAGTTCGTAATTTGTTTTCCTTATTAGTTTAGAATTTGTTTTTTCTTGGGATATACTTCTTTTAACCTAGTTTTTGCAAGGGGGCTCCTTGATTCAGACATTAACATTGAGACGTCTTTGGAGCTTGGTTATTCATTGATTTTATTCATCAGGAATATTGGTATTGATTTCTCTATTGCTTTCTTCATTACAATTCGTTCTTTATCTTTATCGATTGAATTGTATGTTATTAAATATGAGTTTCTCATCTATGTTTCGTATGATTATTACCATGAATCTCTGTATGCAATTATCTATTATGAGTATCTAAACACCTTTGAATTGTATGTGAAGATTATGCATATTCGTTCTAGGGTTTACCAAATCACTCATATAGGTTAGTCTCGTATAAAATCTTCGTAAAAACCTTCAATTCGATAAATCCGTATTAAATTCTCTAAATTGTTCATGTTTAAGGATCGTGAATTGACGACTCACAATTTCTCCAGTATAATATATTCTAAGAACAATTGGTTGAATTGAATTGATTGATTTACTGCACAACAACCGTGTGACAAATATGAGTGTTATCCCTAGTTTGAATTAGCATAATTGGATCTTGCTACTGTATTCATCTTTCTCTCATTGTTAATCGTAATCATAGCTTAAGTCAATCTAGTTAGAAGTATACAAAACCATCAATCAAACTATTACTGGCAAGTATCTGTTTACTCTCACTGCTACGTAGCTTGATTAATTCCCTAGAGATCGATCACGAGTTAGGCTTTAGTCTGCAACTACAACTTAATCTCTAATTATTTTTTAGAGTATAATTTGAGCTTATCAAATTTGGCGCCGCTGCCGGGGAGTTAATTCCTAATGTAGCATGTGAGTGTGATATTTTATTTGCTTTTTTTACATACCTGCGATTTCTGCACTAACACAAACTAAGATTTTTCGAGTTTTTTGATTTTGTAGAGGAACTTTTTGTAGGTTTATGTCTGGTACAAGATCGCAAGGAACACCTTTGTTGGTCCAGATAACGGCAAAGTAAAAGACTATAGGGGGGTGAATAGTCTTTTAAAACTTTTGTCGATAAACATAGTTTCTTAGATATCTGTGAAGATATCTGATACTTAATTTCAGAGAGCGGAAGACTTTTCTGTGATAAGTGCACGTGCTTAGCAAGATAAGTGTAAATACTTTGCAAGATAAATAAAGCAAGCAATAAACTGCAGAAAGTAAATAACACAAGTCTTTTTATAGTGGTATCTGAAGGTGGCGTAATCCTTCAACTAATCCACTTCGGCCTTTCTCAGACCTAGAATCCACTAAGACAGATAATTGATGTAACCTTACAAATATATTTTCTTGATTCCTAATTACACTAGGTTCCCAACCAAGTGTTCCCCCTGAGTTATTCCCCGGCTTTCACAGCCAAGTACTTCCTGTACTCAGAAACCTTTTTGAGCTATTCCTTAGTTTCCCAAACTAAGTACTTCCTGTGCTTAGTAACCTTGGAGTTATTCCTTAGTTTCCCACACTAAGTAATTCCTGTACTCCACGCCGGTTAAGGTGTTGGTTAAGGTAAATTGTCAGGTGAGCTTCTTTAATAACTTGTTCAGTTATTCAGATAGCTCTATGACTCAAGTATACTTAATACACTTGGAAATGTATGGTATCTTGTTCTTTACTGACCCAAGTCTATGATAAGTGTTCAAGAGAATGAAACTCAGATATGAAATCTTAGTTCAACTCTTTCACAAATAACAATGCTTGTTAAGGATCAGGACACTTAGAAGTTTTGTGCTACTTAGAATCAAGAGCTTTGGTCGCAACAGAAAGCTTGAAGGTAAGTAGTTTGCTTGAGAGAGCTTGTGTGAGTATTCAATGTAAGTTCAGTGATCTAAGGTGTTCAGTGTGTGTTCTCAAGCAGTCTAAGTGTTTGATATTTATAGATGAATTTGAGTGCCGTTTGAATAGTATCCGTTAGGCTTAAATCAAATTCAAACTATTGATATAAGAGTATAGTATTGTAGTAGGTTTGTCTTCTTTTTCAGAAGCTACCGTTTTTGTTCAGACATTTTTGTCCGCGCATTTAATGCACTGTACTATACTTTGTCCTGTAGTGCCAACGGAACTATGCACGCTTTCTGAAGCTTTGCACGTCCTTTTCCAGAGATCATCACAACTCCAGATACCACTTGTTAAGAGTATATTGTTTCCTGGAAACATAATCTTTATCCAAGGTATCTGAGTGTAGATATCTGTGGGCACTTTTCCTCGTTTCAGAAACCTTTTATTTCTCAGATATCTTTTGAAACACTGTTTATTTAAAAACGCTTATGTCTTCAAGATATCTGGTCATAGGTATCTGAAAAACCTTTGTCTTCAGCAATCTTGTGCAGTCTTCAAATCTTCAAATCCGTTTGAACTTTTCCTGCTAGATGCCTTCTTCTTGGTCTTCTTCAGAAAATAAAAATTACATTCAGAGACCTAACATCCTATACAAGATTTGCTAGACTATCATACTTAGTGAGTTTCCTCTTTTACAGTGTTCAAGTGAACCAAGAGTACTAACCACCTTTCTGAGCTAAGATAAGTCATTAGGTTGCTAATCAAAATCTAAACAAATATTCCTAACAGATTTCCCCCATTTTGATCAGTCAACGATGACTATCTGACCTATTACAAATCTGGATGAGGAAACAATCCACTACTTCATCATTTCTTATGATCTTTCAATTCATATAATTAAGTGCAAAAAGTAAACATCAACCAAATCACAAGGTGTGATCTTTGCTGAAAATTTATCTTTTATAGAAAATGATATATGAGAGTAGGTTCATCAGATATGTTACAAAGAACGTTTACAGATAACTTTAGTACATAATACAATTCAGCTCAGTCAGCAAGATACAAAAAATACATAATAAACTAGTCTTCAAGTCTTCAACACTTTCAAAAGCAGTTCCATGGATCAATCTGCAAATTTCCTATCACCAAACCTTTTGATATCGTCAGAGTAGTCATAGAGAAGTGTTCTGACAATCATCTCTATGTCTCTGGCAAATCCACAGACTTCCTTGTAGGTTTTGGTATGATTTTTCTTGGCAAAGTGCTTGACCCACATATACTTTCCCCACTTCGAGGCATGCTCGATTCTGATATCTGGTAGCTTGAAGTATTCATATATAATCTTCAGATATCTGATGTCACCCTTGTATTGATCTTCAGTCAAGTAGAAGGACTCATAGGGTTCCACAGCAAGTCTTGCTCTTGTCCCTGTTCTAGTGATGTTGGGAATTCTGTGCACATCATCTGGTTTCCATAAGGACATACATCAGAGAGGTCCTTCTTCATGGCTTCTATTCTCTTGATTACTTCAAAATCCAACCAGGCTTTGATGTGGTTGGTGTTAATCAAGATTGGCTTGTCTTTTCTCCATGCCATGAGTTGTTTATGGATTAGTTCTGGAAATTTTTCATTTACCAGTAAGTGCTTGAGTTCCAGAATCCAGTAGCCATTCTTCTGATTAATGCACCTATAGACAGAGGAGTCACTGTTGGTCTTCACATACTCAATCTTGGCTTCTTCAGGCCTGAGTGGTAGTTGATGTTGTCTTTGTTCAGCTCTCAGCCTGTTCCTCCTTTGTACTGACTTCTCCCTTGGGGTAATGCTTGAAGAACCACCCTGGATAGACTTGGTATTTCCAGAGGGTGTTTTAGCTGCCAAAGGCTTTGCAGCTATGGGCTCAGTTAGGCTATCAATTTTTCTTTTTCTATGAAGAGGATCTTCATCTTCATCATCATCATCAAGATTAATTCTTGTGAGAGTTTTGCAGCCTTCTTCATTGCCCAGGGATTTGATTTGGCCTTCTTCTTCTTCTTCTTCTTCTTCTTCTTCTTCTTCTTCTTCTTCTTCTTCTTCTTCTTCTTCTTCTTCTTCTTCTTCTTCTTCTTCTTCTTCAAAAGACTCATCAATCCCTCTTACTTGTCTTCTGCTTGGAGCCTTGGTACTCCTTGGAGGTTTCTGTACTCTGGCCCTTGTTGTCATTCCTTTTTCAGGAAGTTGAGTGGTGGCCACTATCTGTAGAGCAGTCTGACAGGAGGAGGGGCTCATTTATTCTGAGAGGTGGTTGTTCAGATTTTCTTTTGTTTCCTCTTCCTCTCTGAGCATCTTGATATTCTTCCCCCTTAGTCATTGTTGACTGACTAAGAATCACAAAGGATTCTGAAAGGGAGTTAAAGTTGCCTTGCAAATAGTTGTAAGCAGCAACCAACTGTTCCAGAGTGGCCTTGAGCTCCTGATTTTGTTTGATAAGACCGTATCCTTATCAGTGAGCTCTGCCAGTGGTCCTTGAATAGCATCTACTTTTCCAGCAGCATAGCTAGCCTCTTCAAAGGCTTTTGCAGCCAAGTTTTGGTCATCATCCCTAACCATGCCTAGATCTTTCTGAGCAACGACTAGACTGGTTGTTCTCTGAGTGATGAGCTCAGTGAATGGCTTCATTTCTGCAGGGACTGATGCAATGACGTCTTTATCTTGAGAAGACAACTCCTTTTTCAATTTAGCCAGTACTTAATATCTGTTCAAGTATTCATTGGAGTTGACATTTAGCAGCTTGCTGAATATTTCAGGAACAATCAGCTTCCTTTTCAAATTAGAAACCGCTAAATGTTCATTGCGGTGTTCTGCCAATGCCTTGTCTTCTTCATCATCTGAGTCATCAGCCCAGTGATCTTCATCCTCTTGGACATTTTCATCAATGTTTTCTAGTCCATAAACCATCTCATAGATGGGTTTCTTTCCTTTCAATGAGGAGGATGGTACATCTTTTGGGAATGCAGCCTTAGAATCATGCTTGTCACCAGATACTTGCTCAGTATTTAATTCCTCAGCAATTGCCTGAACAGCAAGCTGGAGTTCTTTCATTTCAGCATAAGCTTCCATTTCCTTGATTGTTTGATCTTCAATCTTTTGGAGCTTTACTCTGGATTCAGCTATCTTTTCTTCCAGTTGAAGATGTAGCTGTTGTTCTTCCTCCAACAGTTGTTTGAGTTGAGCAACTCTGGCTTGTGCATCTGATATTTTCTGAGTTGTTCCCTCAAAGTGCTCAACTCCTTGTTTAGTAGTATCTTTGTGTTGGGGAGTTGGATGAGTAGATTTTTGAGGAGATGGAGGAGGGGATTGATGTGATGTCCTCTCAGTGTGCTTTTCAGCAGCTGAGGCAATATTTCCTTGTGGAATCCCTCCTGTCCCTGGTGCAGGGGCATCATCATCATCCTTCTTATCCTCATCCTTGTGATGGTCAGAAGGAGGATCTTCATAATTGTTCTCATCAGTTTCCTTCTCTTCCTCATCTTCAGAGACCAGGTCGATCACTTCTGGAATAGTGACCGTTTGCCCATTAACTTCCTCTTGTTCAGAGGGTATATACTGTAGAGTTTGGGGCAAAGTAGGCTTGAATGCCATCTGTAGTCTGGTCTGACCATCAGCTTGATTGAAAGCTTGGATCAGCTTTCTGGCCACTTCCTTGACAAACTCCTTATCCATCAATGTTTCGAAAGAATATTGTTCAGTGGGGAACATTGCATGGATGTAGTTTTCCAAGTCAAGGGCTCGTGCTCTCCTTGTGTGGTGATCAGTCACCTTTAAGATTTCAGATAGATCGGAGCATCGGAGCTTTTACCATTTCTTAAAGCATTTCAGATGCTTTGGAAAAGTGTGTTCCTTGAAGAAAGGAAGCAGGTCCTTTTTCTCATCATCAGGGACCTTAGTGGAACTTGTTTGAGCCTGAAAGAAAGAGTTTTGAGTTAGATTCAAAACTTGTGTAGATATCTGAGTACGAGTGTAGTTAGGTTTCTGAGTTACCTGAGTGAGTACATCAGGCTCAGAGACTTATACTACTGAGGCAGGGGGTGCCTCAGATATCTTGTTGTGAGGTGGAGACTTGGAAGGCTGGTCCTCATCAACCTTTCTTTCTGCTTGATCCTGAGATTTAAAATTATCACAATACTTAGGAAATTGTCATGAAAGAATTTATGCAATTAAGCTTCAATGATTTCTGAGTTTTCCACTTACTTCCTCAACAGGAGGCTCAAAATCATTTTTCGCATAAACTTTCTCAGTTTCTGGTGTTCTTTCTGGTGATGTTGCCTTGGGGGCTTCATCAATTTCCATGGGTGCAGGGGATGTCGCAACTCTTTCCCCCTGCACTTCTACTTCTGAATGAGCCTGTAAGTAGAAAGTATTGAGTAATTAGAGAAGAATTTATATTAACCCATGATGAAGAAAGTTTATCACTGAGTTTTATATACCTTCACACTTGAAGGCTCAATGACATTTTCTTCAGAAACCTTGATGGTCTCTGGGTCCTTTTCTAGCATTTCTGACATATCTTCTTCTTTCTCAGTTGGAGCCTATTAGAAATATCCACTTAATTAATCAAGTGTATTAACATTTCTGACATATCTTCTTCTCCTTTTCTGGCATTTCTGACATTTCTTAAGGAACTCTTTATCACCTGTGGCACAGGCTCAGATTCCTCAAGAGGTGAGGTTGTGGTGGCCTCTTTCTCAGTCTCTGAGGCAAGCTTTACAGCTTCCTCTTGTTCTTGTGTTTCTAATTCAGCCTGTAACAAATAAATTTTATTAACTAACAAGATTAATAAACACAAATTATCACAAGTAGAGAGTTAAACCATTCAGCTACCTGAGCAAAGGTCGGTGATTGGTCTCTGGAACTTGTGACCCTTCAATGTTTTGGTCTTGTTGTTCCATTCCAGCTTCTTTGTTGGAAGTTTCAGGTACTTCAGACCTTTCCTGAGTATGCAACTCACTTGCCTCCCCTGGTTGATCATTCTGAGTAGATGTCTCAGTGTGATCCCTCTCATTGAGTTGGGGAACATGCTCTTTTGCAGGATTTTCTTCAGCAATGAAAGATGCTGGTATCTGCAACTCAAGTACCGTTTCAGCAGTATCCACATCTGGCTGTTGTGCTTGAGACATACTGTTGAGTGTTGAGGCAATGGCAGTATCCTCCAACACTAAGCTATCACTCATCAGAGCATCTTCAATATGCTTCAGTCTTTCTTGCTCTAATGGTGTAATTTGTCCAGTTACCTTGGACACTGTTGCTTCTTCAGCAACCTTTGAAACAGGTGCTTGTTCAGCAACCTGTGGTGTAGGTTCTTCTTCAGATACCTCTACACCAGTTACTTTTTCAGTAACCTTAGCCCTTTTTGATTTTTCTAGGACTTGAGAGATGACTAATTCATCATCAGAGCTCTCATCAGCATTAGGAACTGATTGGTCCATAATTCTTGCGGTTTCTGCAGATAGGGCTTGGCATCTGTCACTACTTTCTTTAGCAGCATTGATGAGTTCATCAGCAAGGCTTTCCGCAATAGTCTTAACATTTCTGAAAGCACTTTCTCTTGCTGAGTCTACTTGTTCAGTAGTCGATACCTCTTTTGCAGCATTGATGAGTTCATCTATAGCGACGGCAGGTATCTGGGAATCGACAACCTCAATGGGTGTGCCTTCTGATTTTCCAGCAGACTTCTTTCGTGAAGTTCTGGGCTTCTTGGTCGCAACCTTTCCCTCAGATACCTCTTCAGTCTTTTGCTTCTTGGAACCTTTCTGAGATCCAGTAACCTTTTTCATCATGTTCGTATACTCATATTTGTAGAGTAGGTTACTGTTGGCTATGTCAGCCTTCTCTCTGAGCTCAATGCCAAGCTTTTCCAGCAAGTAGCATATCTTTAGACCATAGCTTACTGTGGTCTTTGGTTCAGCAAGTCCCTTAGCGATTTTAGGCTCAAAGCCTTGAATCTTCTTCACAAACTACATAAAGGCGTATTTTCCCCAATTGAAAGGGTTTTCCAGCCTTTTGTCTTGTTGTTGCAACAAGAACATCATCATCCAGCGTTCTTGGCTTATCTGGTCAGCACCTCCTTGTAGACCATCAAAGCATCTGTGAAGAATGCATGCCAACACATCCCAGGAACCAACGGATGTCCGGTTTGATGTCGACAAGCTTGAAATCGTGGGTGTATCGATTTTCAAGATCACACACATCATTGTCAGATTGTTTTACACCTTCAAGGAGATCATCATCCTTGGTGTCTATTTCAAAATCCTTTCCAAGATTTTGAAGGTCAAACAACTTGCAGAAAGTTGTTAAGTCCAGAAGGATTTCCTTTCCTTGGACTGAAGTTTTTATAGACACTATTGCAGTGCCTTCACAAACAAAGGATATAATTCTGGAGTTTTTGTAGAATTCTAACACATCTAGTGAAGAAATTCTACTGGGAAGAGCTGATAGAAAACCCTTGATTTTTGCCTTTTCAAGCATGTCAAGTATCAGCTTTCTATCGGCTTGATTTTCAACAGTAGCCGTGAGGTATTCCTCAATCATGGCACCACCCCAAATCATTCTGTGATTTGAAGTCCAATGATCGGGATTGAAGTCTCCTACCAGCCGATTGTTTACCACTACCAACTCTGGTGCTTGCTTTTCAACAGTACCAGTGGTAGTACTTTGGGATTTCTGGGTAGAAGCACGTTTTGGAGCCATCTCTTTATATAGCGTAAGTTTTTCGAAGGTCTGTAACAGATTAGGGTGAAAGATTAGTGATTCTTTGCAGAAAAACTAATTTAGAGCAGAGATTTGCAGAGAAGTAGAAGAAAGAATTTTGCTATTCTTGTGCAAGTCTGAATGTTGGATTAGGCGAAAGTGAATTCTTTTGCCAAAATCCTATATATATAGCAATGTAATCTCAACAGACATATACATACAAATTAATTTTGTGTGTAAGTATCTTTGTATTGCAGACATGCGTGGGTAAAAGCTTGTTCGGCATTAAATGCATAGTGGGCCCTGTCTGAATTTCAACAGTCCACTATTTTTAGAGAATTAATCTCTGCCGTAAAGATCAATCACCCATTTCATCAAGGGTCACCATTGCTTCTTCAGCAATGATCACAATCAACAATTCTAATTGTGCCCATTTAATGAATTTTGGCTATTAGCTATCTGAATCACATTTCTGTGTGAATGAGAACACTGTTGTATCTGATTCTATCTTATACTTGTTGTCTTTTCGAAGTTTTTCACAAAGATAGAAATAATTCAAATTTCAAGATAGTAGTTAACTGTAGATAGTTGTACTATTCTCTTTTGTGTTCCCCCTCACTGAGTGATCTAGATATCTGAGTACCCGTCTCAGAGATCTTTAAATAGCTATTTTACCCTTTAGCCTTTGGTTCCTAGATACCCGTTCCAGATTCCTCTTTTTTTTGGATACCCGTTCCAGATTTCTCTTCTCTGGATACCCGTTCCAGATTCCTTTTCTCTCTCCTCTGATATCTTCTTCAGATATCTGAACTTTTTCAGTTCTTTAGTAGCTCCATTAGTCCAAGACTGTATCTTCATGCTAAGAATTTAATTTCTTGTACCGGCTTAGTGAAGATATCTGCAAGTTGGTCTTCAGTGCCAATCTTGAGTATCTCTATATTGCCTTTTTCAACATGATCTCTGATGAAGTGGTGTCTAACATCAATGTGCTTTGTTCTAGCATTAAACTTAGGATTCTGAGTTTTGGCAATAGCACTTGTGTTGTCACAGAAAATGGCAGTTTTCTCTTCATTGAGTCCATAGTCTCTGAGTTACTGTTGTATCCATAATATCTGTAAAGCACAACACCCCGCAGCAATATATTCAGCCTCTGCGGTAGATGTGGCAATTGAATTTTGTTTCTTGCTGAACCATGATATCAATCTAGCACCAAGAAATTGACAACTTCCTGAGGTGCTTTTTCTGTCAAGCAGTGATCCAGCATAGTCGGCATCTGAATAACCAACCAAACTCAATCCACTATCTTTTGGATACCACAATCCAACTTCTACAGTACCTTTTACATACCTCAATATTTTCATAGCAATGTTGTAGTGTGATTGCATTGGATTTTTCTGAAATCTAGCACACACACCAACTGCATATTGAATATCAGGTCTACTTGCAGTGAGGTATAGTAGAGATCCAATCAATTTCCTATACTTGTGTTCTTCAACACTCTTGTCAGATTCAGTATAGGTCATTTTGGTTCCAATGCTCATTGGTATCTTAGCATTCTTTTCAGAAGGCTTTAGATTAAACTTGTTGAGCATGTCCTTTGCATACTTTGTTTGACTAATGAATATTCCATCATTGAGTTGCTTGACTTGCAGCCCTAGGAAGTAATTCAATTCTCCCATCATGCTCATCTCGAATTTACATTTCATGAGTTCAAAAAAGTCTTCACAAAGTTGCTTGTCTTTAGATCCAAATATAATGTCATCAACATATACTTGAACTAAAAGTAGTTTCCCATCATGGTTCAATGTGAAGAGTGTTTTATCAACATCTCCTTTCTTGAAACCGCTTTTTAGTAGGTATTTGGCCAATGTATCATACCATGCTCTTGGAGCTTGTTTCAGCCCATACAGAGCTTTCTGAAGCTTATAGACCATCCTACTTTCTGAGGAAACTTCAAAACCTGGTGGTTGCTCAACATAGACTTCCTCAGCAAGTTCACCATTTAGGAATGCACTCTTGACATCCATTTGATAAACTGTAAGCAATTTACATATTTTTTTTGACTTATCTTGCGTATCAATTTGGAATTTTGGAATAGAGTAATTCATATCACTAGGTTATACAAAAAGAAAGTCTTTATGAGCTGCAAAGGCTAGAAACAGTCTTATTGCATCCAATCTTGCAACTGGTGCATAAGATTCATCAAAATCTAGTCCTTCAGTCTGGGTGAATCCCTTGGCAACCAACCTAGCTTTGTTTCTGGTTATTTCACCAGACTCATTCATTTTGTTTCTGAAAACCCACTTGGTTCCGATTACAGATATTCCGTCAACAAATGGAACCAGTTTCCAGACTTTGTTTCTCTCAAATTGATACAACTCTTCTTGCATTGCAGAGATCCAATCTTGATCCTTTAATGCTTCTTCTATAGTCTTTGGTTCAATGTTTGAGACGAAACATCCATAGAGACAATTTTCATTTTCAGCGATTGCTCTTCTAGTTCTAACTCCTTGGTCTCTGGGACCAATCACATCCTTTGCAGGATGATTTCTTATCCATTTCATAATGGGTTTTGAACTAGTAGGATCAATATCATTTTGATTTGAATGTGAATCAATATGATCTTGATGAGATACTTGTGCAGTATCTGGGATATCTGACACATGGGAAATGCCAAGGATATCTGACACTTTTTCAGTGTTAGAGATATCTAGAACTTGCATTTCAGTAGTCTCATTTTCAGATACCTCTTCATGATGAAGGTTCTCAGTAATATGTTCCATTTCTGGAATTCTCATAGGAAATTCTTCATCATGTCTTAGAGTCATCTGGTTTTTACTAAGCATACGTTGCTTTTCATCATCAGACTCATCCTCAATTTGAATGGTAGAATTGTTTCCTTTTGAGGATCCTTTTTCAGAATCTTTAATCAACAGTTATTTGAACCTATCTGAGAGATCATCATTCAAGAGTACTTTCTTCTTTCCTTCATAGAATACTACATGAACAGATTCTTCGATCTTTTGCGTTCTTTTGTTGTAGATTCTGTAGGCTTTGCTATTCAGAGAATAACCAAGAAATACTCCTTCCTTTGGTTGAAATGTTCTCAAGTATTCTTTTCCATTGTTAAGAACAAAACATCTGCAACCAAACACCCTTAGATGTTTGATACTATGGGGTCTACCAATGAAAAGCTCGTAAGGAGTTTTGTCATGGTGTTTATTGATCAGACATCTATTTTGAGTGTAGCATGCTGTGTTTACAGCTTCAACCCAATAGATTTTACTTATTTCAGTGTCAGCAAGCATTGTTCTTGCTGCTTCTTTCAGGGTCCTATTCTTTCTTTCAGCAACACCATTTTGTTGTGGTGTCCTTACAGAAGATAGTTGATGTTGTATACCTTTACAGGTACAAAACTCTTTGATGCATGTACTGGTTCACAAACTCAGTACCATGGTCTGTTCTGATTACAGATACCTTGTCATTTTTCATGACTTCGAGCTTATTCAGCAAGTTAGGTATCTCAACCCTTGCATCAGATTTGTGTTTGAGAAAGACAACCCAAGTGAATCTTGAGTAATCATCAACAACAACCAGACCATACTTCTTTCCTGCATAACTAGTTACTGAGGATTCAAAAAGATCCATATGTAACATTTGCAGTGGCCTTTCACTGGAATGTCTAGTTTTAGACTTGAAAGATGTTTTGGATTGTTTTCCCATTTGGCAAGCTGAGCATACACCTTCTTTTCTATATGCCATTTTGGGTAAACCAACCACCAACTCTTTCTTGGCTAGCTTATTCAGAGTTTTGAAATTCAAGTGACTCATTCTTTTATGCCATAGCCAATTTTCTTCAGTGTGGCCAGATTGACTCACCATGAGACATTCTTCGGTTGTGGCGGATGCCCAATCAGCAACATAAAGATTTCCTTTACGCCTTGCAACCAAGACTGTCTGCTTTGACTCATTGTCAATCACTTTACATAGTTTTGACTTGATCTTGACAGTGTACCCTTTGTCTACTAGTTGACTCATGCTTAGGAAATTATATTTCAATCCCTTTACATAAAGTACCTCATAGATTATAAGGGCTCCAAACTTCAAATTGCCAAAACCTATGGTTGGATTTTCATCTCCTCCAGCAAACCTGATAATTGGTCCATCATTGCACTTTTTGTAGTCAATCAGATTTGCTTTGTCTCCTGTCATGTGCTTCCCACATCCACTATCAAAATGCCACTTTGAATTAGTCTTTAGAGTGTTCTGCACAAAACAGGAAACAGAAGATTAGGTTCTTATACCAACAATGGAACCATCTTGACTAAAGAATCTTCCAGTAGGAATCCATTTTTGAATGAATTTCTTAGGAACATTCTTTTGTCTAATAGGAACATAAGGAGGAATTCTAGTTAAATGATTAATATCATTGTCATTAAGAACTATTTTCTTCCTTGGTGTGTTCCTTGGTGCTCCATTTGGTGCTTTAAGATATGTGTTAGGGTTCTAAGTCTGCTTCTCACTAAACTTAGCTTTCCTAGCCAGATTTCTTCTAGCCCTGGCATTCAGATTTTCAGTGGCTTGATTCATCTTCCACTTCTGATAATTGCTGTGAGCAATTCTAGCCTTTAACCATCGTTCTTGCTCTTGTTTGTACTCACGAGCAAGTTGTTTCCCGATGGCTTTATAGCCAATACCATTCCGAGCACCTGGTGCTATCTGAGATCTCTTCTCAGCAACTTTGCTAGTCTCTGGATAATCTATTTTCTTTCTAGAAAACGTGACATTGGAGAATTTGTCAGCTCCTGCAATTTTTCCTTTTTGAGAGACATATAGCACTGTGGGTGATTACACTTTTCAGTGTTATGTTTCTTTTCAGAGACATTCCCAACAGTTTTCCTTTGGACTTGTTTTTCCCATAAAGGCTTGGTCGCAACTGCCTTTCCTTTGTCAACAATCTTAGCTTTCTGACCGATACTGTAGATTGTTCGGGAATCACCTTGCTGAGCACTGACAAAAGTTCGTCCTTCATCACTCTTATTCAGAGTGGTGGAACTTTCTGTGAGTGTGTCCAGCCGAAGTCCTCTCTTTTCTGAAGGATCTCTTAAATAAGATTGTACTTCAGTAAGAGTGTCACTAGCTTTGGCATAAGATTGAAAAGATAGTTCTTTCTTTTTGAGTTCCTTATTCTCAGAAAGAATATCTTCACATTTCTTTTGAAGATTGGCCATTGCTTCTTTATGTGACTTTTTGGTCTCAGATATCTGAGCCTTGAGAAATGCGTTTTCAGCATCTTTTTTCTCAGATATCTTGAGTATTTGAGAATTTTCCTTTACAAGAGAATTCTTTTCTTCTTCAAGAATTTCGGCTCTAGCTCGGACCATTAGAAATTTTCTTTCGTAGAGATCAAGTTCTCTTCTGAGATTTTCCAGATCTTTGATTCCTTCTTCATCACTTTAATAAGTATAACAGGAAGTATGTGTTACCTCATCAGCCATTAGACAAGGTTCAATGTTGGAGATATCTAGAAAGATTTCTTCAGCCATTCCACACACTTCTTTCTTCTTTTGACCAAAGTCAATTACTTCATGAGAAACACCACACATTTCTGGAGAAGGCAGTGTGGAATCATTTGAATCGTCATCCTCAGAATCAGACTCAATATCTAGAGCATCCAGTTGGATTTGAATCTTTTTCTTTTCTTCAGTGAGCATAGCTCTCTGACTTCTTTTGAAGATTCTTCTGTCTTTCTTGTCACCTGTCTTTAGTTTGTTGAAGGCAGGGCAATCATTCTTGAAATGACCAGGTTTCTGACAATAGAAACATATATCGTTTTCGATTTCTGCTTCCTCAGTACTTGATGCTTTCTGAGCCAGCTTGTTCAGCGAGCTTTGCATATTTTTGTACTGGTGATAGTTTGAGCCTAGATGCTTTTTCAGCTTCTCTTTGGCTTTTCTTCTCTCAATTTCTAGACTGACATATTTTCCCATTTGCTTTACAGCAAGAGCATCCTCAGTCACCTCCTTGCCTTTCTTCTTTTCAGAAGTTCCTTGAGAAACTAGAGCAACATTTTGCAACTTCTCAGTTGTTTGTTCTCTTTGAGTTGTCTCATAGTCAACAGTGGCAAGGTGAGAGAAAAGTTCCACAGGAGTGATATCTGGCATTCCTTGGTTAAAGTTGAAAAACTTTGTGTGTTCCCAGTTATGATTTAGACTTCTCACAATAGTCTTAATCTTTTCTAACTGGGTATATCTATTACTCTCACCAAGTGCAGCCATGTCACTCATAAGTGTTGTAAACCTGAAATCTAGTTCTTCAAGAGTCTCTATGGGACCTTGTTTAAAGTTTTGGAATTTGATCTTCAAAACTTCGAACTTATTTTCCTTTGTTTTCTCAGTGCCGGCACAGATTTCTTCAATCAGTTGCCAGGCCACTTTCGCTATTTTTGTACCCCACAGTTTATACTGTATGTGCTCTGGAGTAGAACGTATGATGATATTACGAGCTTGGACATCCAGTCGATTTCTCTTGGCATCTTCCGATGTCCAGAGCTCTCTGGGCTTTGGTCTGTAAATAACTTGACTGGCCGGTCTCCCACTGGTTGACGCATCTGTCTGTGAAGATCCATCGTTTTGTTCTCTGTCTCTACCATTAGAAACCTCTATGACTTGCTTGAGTTGTTGAATGACTATTGGGCCATTCTTTATTACTTCGATCATTTCGTCACTGATGGCTTCTAGGTGGAGCATCATGTTGTTCTTCCATTTTTCATAATTCTCTAGCTTGCTAGAGAATTAGGGCGTCACTTAAAGACATCCTGCAGCAAAACACACTAAACAAAAAAATCAAGTGTAGGTGAAAAGCAGTTAGTGGGCACTTATCTAGGATCTAGGTTCAGTGCAGAAGGCTTGGGAACCTCCCGCTTTGATACCACTTGTTGGTCCAGATAACGGCTAGGTAAAAGACTAGAGCGGCGGGGGGGGGGGGGGTAAATAGTCTTTTAAAACTTTTGTGATAAACACAGTTTCTCAGATATTTGTAAAGATATCTGATACTTAATTTCAGAGAGTGGAAGATTTTTCTGTGATAAGTGCACGTGCTCAGCAAGATAAGTGTAAATACTTTGCAAGATAAATAAAGCAAGTAATAAACTACAGAAAGTAAATAACACAAGTCTTTTTATAGTGGTATCTGAAGGTGGCGTAATCCTTCAACTAATCCACTTCGGCCTTTCTCAGACCTAGAATCCACTAAGACAGATAATTGATGTAACCTTACAAATATCTTCTCTTGATTCCTAATTACACTAGGTTCCTAACCAAGTGTTCCCCCTGAGTTATTCCCCGGCTTTCAAAGCTAACTACTTCTTGTACTCAGAAACCTCTTTGAGCTATTCCTTAGTTTCCCAAAATAAGTACTTCCTGTGCTCAGTAACCTTGGAGTTATTCCTTAGTTTCCCACACTAAGTAATTCCTGTACTCCACGCCGATTAAGGTGTTGGTTAAGGTAAATTGTCAGGTGAGCTTCTTTAATAACTTGTTCAGTTATTCAGATAGCTCTATGAATCAAGTATACTTAATACACTTTGCAATGTATGGTATCTTGTTCTTTACTGACCCAAGTCTATGATAAGTGTTCAAGAGAATGAAACTCAGATATGAAATCTTAGTTCAACTCTTTCACAAATAACAATGCTTGTTAAGGATCAGGACACTTAGAACTTTTGTGCTACTTAGAATCAAGAGCTTTGGTCGCAACAGAAAGATTGAAGGTAAGTAGTTTGCTTGAGAGAACTTGTGTGAGTATTCAATGTAAGTTCAGTGATCTAAGGTGTTCAGTGTGTGTTCTCAAGCAGTCTAAGTGTTTGATATTTATAGATGAATTTGAGTGCCGTTTGAATAGTATCCATTAGGCTTAAATCAAATTCAAACTATTGATATCTGAGTATAATCTTATGTGAGTTTGTCTTCTTTTTCAGAAGCTACCATTTTTTCAGACATTTCTGTCCGCGCATTTAATGCACTGTACTATACTTTGTCCTGTAGTGTCAACGGAACTATGCACGCTTTCTGAAGCTTTGCACGTCCTTTTCCAGAGATCATCACAACTCCAGATACCACTTGTTAAGAGTATATTGTTTCCTAGAAACATAATCTTTATCCAAGGTATCTGAGTGTAGATATCTGTGGACACTTTTCCTCGTTTCAAAAAACTTTTATTTCTCAGATATCTTTTGCATCACTGTTTATTTAAAAACGCTTGTGTCTTCAAGATATCTGGTCATAGGTATCTGAAAGACCTTTGTCTTCAGCAATCTTGTGCAGTCTTCAAATCTTCAAATCCGTTTGAACTTTTCCTGTTGGATACCTTCTTCTTGGTCTTCTTCAGAAAATAAAAATTACATTCAGAGACCTAACATCCTATACAAGATTTGCTAGACTATCATACTTAGTGAGTTTCCTCTTTTACAGTGTTCAAGTTAACCAAGAGTACTAACCACCTTTCTGAGCTAAGATAAGTCATTAGGTTGCTGATCAAAATCTAAACAGATATTCCTAACAACCTTTGCAACCTCTAGTACCTGAGATCGATAGACACTACCATCAACTTCGAAGACTGAACTTAGTAGCTATTCAAATGGGTGACAGCTATTCAAATTGATAGACACTACCATCAACTTCGAAGACTCAACGGTGCTTTTGAGGCCCCTGTGATCACCTATGGGACCTATATGCAGCGTGGTGAAATTAAGGCTGGGGGATCAGCTATTGTGCTCTCTAACAATGCTAGGAACATGGAGATCAAGTCTCACCACTTCCACGACATGCCTAAGTATTATAGGATGTCTAATGAGGATGTTATCCGGTTTCTCAAGGAGTTCGAGGGGCTGATTGCTAGAATTCCGCTTACTGTGGGCACAGTAACGGTTTCTAATGAGGAAATAAGGAAGAAGGTTTTTCTCATGTGTATGCAGGATAAAGAAAAGAGTTGGCTATTGAATCAACCTGAAGGTTCTCTGGCTACTTGGGATGATCTATACAAGGCCTTTATGAACAAGTTCTATCTAGCGGAGAAGACTAGGCAGCTTCGAGTGCAGATTTAGAAGTTCATGCAGATAAGTGATGAGTGTTTTTATGAGGCCAGGGAGCGATTCCTGAACTTACTGTCTCAATGCCCTCACCATAGGTTGAGAGAGATGGATTTATGCTGCAAGTTCTATGAGGGACTCGACTGGGAAGCACATAATATGGTGGATATGACTGTGGATGGCTCTATCGTCACGACATCTCCGGCTGCATTGAATGAGGCCTTTGAGAAGCTTGCTGCCGTCTCCCAGCTTAAGGGAACTAGAGGTAGACCAAGGAGAGCTGAGGTAAAAGCCGTGGAGGAAACACCAGGGCCTAGTACTATTGAATTGCCAGAACAGATTAAGGAGATGAGGATGCTTGGCACTATTCCTGCACCAGTGGCTCCAGTGAATGAGAGGTGTAATCTGTGTGGTAATTTCGGGCATGGTGCTAGTATGTGTAGACTTCCTGAGACTATGGGGGAGAACCCAACTCCGAAGATTATTTGCTGGGTGCAGAACAGACAGCGTGGTGGTTGGCAACCAAATCCGGTAATGAATGCAGGTGCTACCAAGGTGCAACCCTTCAACCCCGATCGTTCCAATTTATCCTATGGAGGTAACTTCTATGAGAATGCACCACAGCAGGTCCCGATTCAGCAGGCTCCATTTCGACAGGCTCCGTTTCAGCAGGGTCCAGCACAGCAGTTTCCGGTTCCGCCTACTAGTGCACCGCAAAACGCTGATCAGGAGAATAGAGCTCACATGGAGAGATCGGAGAGGTTCTGGGCAGAAGCACAGCGGAATCAAACCAAGAATGACCAGAGGTTGATAGCATTAAGCAATCGCAAAAGAGGTTAGAGAAGACTCTTGGTGATCTGGTCGGCGCCTTCCAACAAAGAGAGAATGGTAAATTCCCTGCGACTGTAGAGAACAACAGGGTGCTTGCTGTGGAGGTAGATTTTGACAAGCCAGGAGTAGTGAAGACTGTTCTTATGACTTGCACTTGTAACCATGATAAGGTGGCTTCCCAGGTTGAGGCAACACAGGTACATGAAGCAAGAAAGGTGATAACATCTGGTCCTGCGATTCCAGGAGAGAAGGCAAATGCAAGATCAACCCAGTTGATCCAAAAGAAAGAGAAGAGCATTAGTGATGCAAACAGTTTCGATTTGGTTGTCGGGATAGGCAGTTCTTCTGAGGTTACAGGTATTATTGATACTGGAGCTGCAGTTAACTTGATGACATTCGAGACTTATGAGGAGGTCAACCTGAAGGGTCTAGAACCGAGAAGATGCTTTGTGACCATGGCTAATGGTACTCGAAGCAAATGCATGGGAGTTGTCGAGGATGTTCCTGTAACCATTGGTGGGGATGTGTTTATGACTGACTTCGTGGTTGTCGAGTCACCGTAGGTGAAGATCAAAGAGATGGACAAGGATATGCTGCTTCTTGGGCGCCCTTTCATCAAGGCTACTCGTATGATAGTTGATCTTTATGGCCGTACATGTACTATTCAGGTTTGCGGTGAGAAACGTGAGTTGCAAGCTGTCACCACATCATATTCTCCTACACAGGTTGACACCAGGAACTACATTGCAGCACACACCGGTCCACTCTACACCTATTCTCTCTCAAGGGTAAGCCTGGGGACAGAGAAAGCTGGGAGGCTCAAGCTCTATTAGCTCCAGCATAGAAGAAGTCGAGCTAACGACTATAAACAAAAGCCCCCTTTTGTTTTTACATTCATCAACTAATATTTTCATTTCGTACTTTGCTTTAAGGTGGTTATCTGTTTTCTTTTAGTTTAGTTGTGTTTTGAAGGGCGTGACCTTTGTTTTTTATTCTCTTGCATGCTTGGGAGTCTAGAACCCTTGTACCAACACGAGGAAACTCGTGAAACTCCGAGTCGAGGTTTGGGGTTTCAATTTCGCGATGTGAAATTTCCAAAGGTGCAAGCAAAAATTTTCGGAATTTTTGCTCGCCGCGGCGAGACCTTTCTATCCTTCCAGATTTTGCTTTAGTAAAAACTCGCCGCGGTTTTTTCTCACCGCGGCAAGACGAAAAAGATTTGGTTTATGTTCGTTTCGTAAAAACTCGCTGCGGCGGAGCCCCTTTGCTCGCCGCGGCGAGACCAAAAAGTCTGGAAAAAAAAAATTGTAGTCTCGTAAAAACTCGCCGCGGCGATGATTTCTTCCCGCCGCGGCGAGCTAAGTTTTTTCAAAAACTTTTAGTGTTAGGAAATTTGTTAGATATTTTGTTAGAAATATCTGTTTAGATTTTGATCAGCAACATGATGACTTATCTTAGTCTCAGAAAGGTGATTAGTACTCTTGGTTCACTTGAACATTGTAAAAGAGGTAACCCACTAAGTATGATAGTCTAGCTAATCTTGTATAGGATGTTAGGTCTCAAAATGTAATTTTTATTTTATGAAGAGAAGACCAAGAAGAAGACATCCAAGCAGAACAAGTTCAACGACATTGAAGATTTGAAGACTGCACAAGATTACTGAAACAGTTTTACAGATACCTTGGCCAGATATCTTGAAGACACGAATAGTTTTAAACAAACTGTGTCACAAGAGATATCTGAGAAATAAAAGGTCTATCTGAAAACAAGGAAAGTGTCCACAGATATCTATTCTCAGATACCTTGAGCTTTAACCAAATTTCTGAAAAAGAAATATATATATATATATTGCAAACAAAGTTGTTTCAATAAAAGTGGTATCTGAAGTTAAAGATAAGAACGTGCAAAGAATCAGAGAATTCTGATCAAGGTTGTCTCTGATACAAAGCATAGTTCCGTTGGCACTACAGGACAAAAGTATAGTACAATGCATTAAATGCATGGACAGAGATGTCTGAACAAAAGCAACAGTAGCTTCTGTAGAAGAAGACAAACCTACTACAGTACTATACACAGATATCAATAGTTTGAATTTGATTTAAGCCTAATGGATACTATTCAAACGGCACTCAAATTCATCTATAAATATCAACACTTAGACAGCTTGAGAAGACACACTACACAACCTGAAGAACTTACACTGAACACATATCTTAATCTCTCAAGCGAACTACTTACTCTCAAAGCTTTCTGTTGTGACCAAAGCTCCTGATCTTAAGTAGTACTAAAGTTCTAAGTGTCCTGATCCTAAACAAGCACAGCTATCTGTGAAAGAGTTGAATTGAAAGATCAAATATCTGAGATTCATTCTCTAGAACATTTATCTAAGACTTGGGTCAGTAAAAAGAACAGATACCATACATTGAAAAGTGTATTAAGTATACTTGATTCACAGAGCTATCTGATTAACTGAAAAGTTATTAAAGAAGCTCATCTGACAACTCAAACCAAAACCAACGCCATCACTGGCGTGGAGTACAGGAAGTACTTAGTTTGAGAAACTAAGGAATAACTCCAAGGTTATTGAGCACAGGAAGTACTTAGCTTGGGAAGCTAGGGAATAGCTCAAAAAGGTTTCTGAGTACAGGAAGTACTTGGCTGTGAAAGCCGGGGAACAACTCAGGGGGAACATTTGGTTGTGAACCATTTGTTTAAGGAATCTTAGAATAGGATTTTTGTAAGGTGACCTCAATTATCTATTCTAGTGAATTCTAGGTCTTTGGAAGACCGAAGTGGATTAGTTGGAGGATTACGCCACCTCCAGATACCACTATACTTGTGTTATTTACTTTTCAGATTTTACATTTCAAAGAACACACACACTTTAACTGCTTTCGCACTTATCTATCTTAAGTCTTCCGCTCTGAATCTAAGTATCGATATCTACACGTATATCTCGAGAAATAGTTTTATCGACAAAAGTTTTAAAAGACTATTCACCCCCCTCTAGTCTTTTACTTTGCCGTTATCCGACCAACAAGTGGTAGCAAGCAGAGGTTCACAAGCCTTCAAGATGAACCTAGATCCCCAGATAGGTGAAGGAACTTTGTCCATTTTCGAGGACTATTTAATTTGTGTGTTAAGTGTGCAGGAATGTCTCTGAGTGATGCACCCGTTCTCAAACCAGAGAACTATGAGAAATGGAAAAATAACATGATGCTCCACCTTGAAGCCATAAGTGACGAAATGATCGAAGTGATAAAGAATGGCCCAATAGTTATTCAACAACTTAAACAAGTCATGGAGGTTTCTAATGGTAGAGACAGAGATCAAAGCGAAGGATCTTCACAAACTGATGCGTCAACAAGTGGGAGATCTACTAATCAAGTTATTTACGAACCAAAGCCCAGAGAACTCTGGACATCGGAAGATGCCAAGAGAAATCATCTGGATGGTCAAGCTCGTAATATCATCATCAGATCAACACCTGAGCACATACAATGTAAACTGTGGGGTGCTAAACAATGAAAGTTGCTCGCAACCGATTGAAGAAATCATCTTAACTAAGAAAACCAAAGAAAACAAGTTCGTAGTTCTCAAGTTGAAATTTCAAAATTTCAAACAAGGACCCACTGAAACTCTGGAAGAACTTGATTTAAGATTTACCACTCTCATGAGTGATATGGCAGCACTTGGGGAAAGCAACAGATACTCCCAATCAGAAAAGATTAAGACTATTGTCAGAAGTCTTAACCACAACTGGGAGCATACTAAATTCTTTTATTTTAACCAAGGAATGCCAAATATCACTCCAGTGGAACTCTTCTCACATCTTGCTACGGTTGATTATGAGACAACACAAAGAGAACAAACAAGCTAAAAGTTGCGTAATATTGCTCTAGTTGCTCAAGGAACTTCTGAAAAGAAGAAAAGCAAGGAAGAGACTGAGGATGCTCTTGCTGCAAAGCAAATGAGCAAATATGTCAGTCGAGAAATTGAGAGAAGAAAAGCCAAAGAGAAGCTGAAAAAGACACTAGGCTCAAACTATCACCAGTACAAAAATATGCAAAGCTCGCTGAACAAGCCAGCTCAGAAAGCATCATGTACTGAGACAGTAGAAATTGGAAACGATATCTGTTTCTATTGTCAGAAACCGGGTCACTTCAAGAAGGATTGTCCTGCCTTCAACAAACTAAGGACAGGTGACAAGAAAGATAGAAGAATCTTCAGAAGAAGCCAGAAAGCTTTATTAACTGAAGAAAGAAAGAAAAACCAAACTCAACTGGATGCTCTAGACTTTGAGACATCTAAAGATGACAATTCAGATGACTCAACCTTACCATCACCAGAATTATGTGGATTTACTTATGATATAATCGACTTCGGCCTCAAGAAGAATGAAATGTGTGGAGTTGCTGAGATTGACGGCCCAGACATCTCTAACATAGAAATCTGTCTTATGGCTAATGAGGTAACACATACTTCTTGTTATACTTATGAAAGTGATGAAGAAGAAATAAAAGATCTAGAAAATCTCAGGAAAGATCTTGACATCTATGAAAGAGAATTTCTAATGATCCGAGCTAGAGCCGAAAATCTTGAAGAAGAAAAGAATTCTCTTGCAATGGAAAATTCTCAATTAGTTAAGATATCTGAGAAAAAGGATGCTCAAAATGCATTTCTCAAAGCTCAGATATCTGAGACTGAAAAGTCACATAAAGAAGCAATGGCTGAATTACGAAAGAAATATGAAGATCTTCTTTCTGAGAACAAGGAACTCAAAAAGAAAGAATTATCTTTTCAATCATATGCCAAAGCTAGTGACACTCTTACTGAAGTACAATCTTACTTAAGAGATCCTTCAGAAAAGAAAGGACTTGATAATACAGACAGATTGTTCTATCACTCTGAATAAGAGTGAGGAAAGAAGAACATTTGTAAGTACTCAGCAAGATGGTTCCCATGCAATCTATAGTATCGGTCAGAAGATGAAGATTGTTGACAAAGGAAAGGCAGTTGCGACTAAACCTTTGTGGGAAAAACAAGTCAAAAACAAAACTGTTGGGCACGTCTCTGAAAAGAAACACAACACTGAAAAGTGTAAACACCCACAGTGCTATGTCTCTCAAAAGGGTAGAATTGCAGGAGCTGGCAAATTCTCTCATGTCACTTTTTCTGGAAAGAAATTGGATCAACCAGAGACTAGCAAAGCTGCTGAGAAAAGATCTCAGATAGCTTCAAGTGCTCAAAACGGTATTGGCTATAAAGGCATCGGAAAACAACTTGCTCATGAATACAAACAGGAGCAAGAACGATGGCTAAAGGCTAGAATTGCTCAAAGCAATTATCAGAAGTGGAAGCTGAATCAAGCCACTAAAAATCTGAATGCTAGGGCTAGAAGAAATCTGGCAAGGAAAGCTAAGTTTGCTGAAAAGCAAACTCAGAAACCTGACAGGTATCTGAAAGCACCAAATGGAGCACCTAGGAACACACCAAGGAAGAAAATAATTCTTAATAATGATAATCATTCAATTAGAATTCCTCCTTATGTTCCTATCAGACAAAAGAATGTTCCAAGGAAATTCATTCAAAAATGGATTCCTACTGGAAGATTGTTTAGTCCTGATGGTTCCAACTGTAAAATGAGAACCTAATCTCCTGTTCCCTGTTGTGTGCAGAATGCTTCCTGGACTAAAGCACAATGGCTATTTGATAGTGGATGCGGAAAGCACATGACAGGAGACAAAGCAAATCTGGTCGATTACAAAGCTTGCAACACAGGACCAGATATCAGATTTGCTGGAGGAGAATTAAATCCCTCTCTGGGATTTGGCAACGTCAAATTGGGAACATTAACAATCACTGACGTATTACATGTTAAGGATTTGAAATATAATCTATTTAGCATGAGCCAGTTTGCAGATAAAGGTTTTATCAGAAATTCAAAGCAAAATATCGCAAACTAATTGACAATGAGTCAAAGCGCATACCTTGGTTGCTTTCGGCGTAAAGCGATCTTTATGTTGCCGATTGGGCATCTGCCACAATCAAGAATGTCTCATGGTGAGTCAATCTGGTCACGTAAGAGCACTGGTTATGGCACAAAAGAATGAGTCACTTGAACTTCAAAACTCTGAACAAACTTGCCAAGAAAGAGTTAGTGGTTGGCCTTCCCAAAACATCTTTCAGAAAGGATGGTATCTGTCCTGCATGTCAGATGGGGAAACAATCCAAAATCTCCTTCAAGTCCAAAACTAGACACTCTAGTGTTAGACCACTACAACTACTACATATGGATCTTTTTGAATCATCTGTAACTAGTTATGCAGGAAAGAAATATAGTCTGGTTGTTGTAGATGACTTCTCAAGATTCACTTGGGTTGTATTTCTGAAACACAAATCTGATGCCAGGGTGGAGATACCAAACTTGCTGAAAAAGCTTGAAGTCATGAAAAATGACAAGGTATCTGCAATCAGAACAGACCATGGTACTGAGTTTGTCAACCAGTACATAAAGGAGTTTTGTACCTGCAAAGTTATACAACACCAACTTTCCTCTATAAGAACACCTCAACAAAATGGTGTTGCAGAAAGGAAAAACAGAACCCTTAAAGAAGCTGCAAGGACGATGCTAGCTGACACTGAAATAAGTGAAGTTTGTTGGGTTGAAGTCAAACACACTGCTACACTTCGTAATGTATGTTTGATAAACAAACACCATGACAAGACCCCTTATGAAATCTTGGTTGGTAGACCCCCTAATATCAAACATCTGAGAGTATTTGGTTGTAGATGTTTTGTTCTAAACAATGGAAAAGATTATCTGAAAACATTTCAACCAAAGACAGATGAAGGTGTATTTCTTGGTTATTCCAAGATTAGCAAAGCCTACATAATTTACAACAAAAGAACAGAGAAAATTGAAGAATCAGTTCATGTTGTATTCTATGAAGGAAGTAAGAAAACACCTCCTTATGATGAACTCTCAGAAAGGTTCAAAGAACTAATGTTGAGGGATTCTGAAGAAGAGTCCTCGGAAAGGAAAAACATCATTATGGAAAGTGAGGATGACTCTGACGTAGAAAAGCTTGACATGCCTAGTAACAACAAGATGACTCACAAACATGATGAAGAATTTCCTATGCAACTTCCTGAAATGGAAACTGAAGATATTCATCATGAAGCTATCTCTGGAAATAATCTCTCTGAAAGACATGTTCCAGATAGCTCGAACACTGAACAAGTGTCAGACATTAATTGCCCTTCTGAGGAGCAAAATTTCTTAGATACTGAAAAAGTATCAAATCAAAATCCCAGTGATTCACATTCAAATCATTTGGATATTGATCCTACTAGCACTAAACCTATGATGAGATGGATCAAGGATCATCCTACAAAAGATGTGATTGGACCGATTAATCAAGGTGTTAGGACTAGGAGAGCAATAGCTGAAAATGCTAATTCTCTCTTTGGATGTTTCATCTCAAAAAATTGAACCTAAAAATATAGAAGAAGCATTAGGAGACCAATACTGGATCTCTGCAACGCAAGAAGAGTTGGATCAATTTGAGAGAAACAAAGTCTGGAAACTAATTCCATTTGTGGAAGGAATATCTGTGATTGGAACTAAATGGGTTTTCAGAAACAAAATGAATGAATCTGGTGAAATAACCAGAAACAAAGCAAGATTGGTTGCCAAGGGATTTACCCAGACTGAAGGCTTAGATTTTGATGAGTCATATGCACCAGTTGCCAGATTGGATGCAATAAGACTCTTTCTAGCCTTTGCAGCTCATAAAGATTTTAAAGTTTATCAGATGCATGTCAAAAGTGCATTCTTGAACGGTGAACTTGCAGAAGATGTTTATGTTGAGCAACCACCTGGCTTTGAAGTTTCCTCAGAAAGTAGAATGGTCTATAAACTACAGAAAGCTCTGTATGGACTGAAACAGGCTCCAAGAGCATGGTCTGACACTTTGGCCAAATACCTTCTGGAAAGTGGTTTCAAGAAAGGTGAAGTTGATAAAACTTTATTTACCTTAAATCATGATGGGAAACTACTCTTAGTTCAAGTATATGTTGATGACATTATATTTGGATCTAAGGACAAGCAACTTTGTAATGACTTTGCAAATCTCATGAAAAGTAAGTTTGAGATGAGCATGATGGGAGAAATGAATTATTTTCTAGGATTGCAAGTCAAGCAACTCAATGATGGAATATTCATTAGTCAAACAAAGTATGCAAAAGATATGCTCACAAAATTCAATCTTAAGCCTTCTGAAAAGAATGCTAAGATACCTATGAGCATTGAAACCAAAATGACCTATACTGAATCAGACAAGAGTGTTGAAGAACATAAGTATAGGAAATTGATAGGTTCACTACTTTACCTCACTGCAAGTAGACCTGATATTCAATACGCCGTTGGAGTGTGTGCTAGATTTCAGACAAATCCGATGCAAACACACTACAACATTGCTATGAAAATATTAAGGTAAGTAAAAGGTACAGTAGATGTAGGATTGTGGTATCCTAAAGAAAGTGGATTGAGTTTAGCTGGGTACTCAGACGCTGATTATGCTGGATCACTGCTTGATAGGAAAAGCACCTCAGAAACTTGTCAGTTTCTGGGTACTAGACTTATCTCGTGGTTTGGCAAGAAGCAAAACTTAATTGCAACTTCTACCACAGAGGCTGAATATATTGCTGCTGGTTGTTGTGCAACACAAATTCTGTGGATACAACAACAACTTAAAGACTATGGACTCGATGAAGAGAAAACTCCCATTTTCTGTGACAACACAAGTGCTATTAGATTACACGTAATCCTAAATTTCATGCCAGAACAAAGCATATTGATGTTAGACATCACTTCATCAGAGACCATGTTGAAAAAGGCAATATAGAGATACTCAAGATTGGCACTGAAGACCAACTTGCAGATATCTTCACTAAGCCACTACAAGAAAGTAGATTCTTAGCCTTAAGACATAGTCTTGGACTAATGGAACTACCAATGAACTAAAAAAGTTCAGAAATCTGGAACGGGCATCCAGAGAAGAGGTAGCTGGAACGGGCATCCAGAGAAGAGGTATCTGGAACGGGCATCCAGAGAAGAGAAAAGAGAAATCTGAACGGTATCCGTAAGTCAAAAGGCTAAAGAGCAAAAAGACAGCTTAAGATCTCTGAGACGGGAACTCAGATATCTGAATCACTCTATAAACGGGGAACACAAAGGAGAATAGTACAACTATCTGCAGTCAACTACTCTCTTGAAATTCGCATTATTTCTATCTTGATGAAAAACTTGGAAAAATCCTAAGTATAAGACAGATTCAGATGCAAACAGTGTTCTTGGTCATACAAAAACATGATTCAGATAGCTAATAGCCAAAATTCATTAAATTGGCACAATTACACTTGTTGATTGTGATCATTGCTGAAGAAGCAATGGTGAAACTTGATGAAATTAAGCGTTTGATCTATACGGTGGAAATTACTTCACAGTAAATAGTGGACTGTAAAAATTCTGACAAAACCCACTCTGCATTTAATGCCGAACTAGCTTTTGCTCACGCCTGCTTGCAAATCACAGATACGTACACACAAAATCAATTTTTATGTATTTGTCTGTTGAGATTCTATTGCTATATATATAGGATTTTGGCAAAAGAAATCACTTTCGCCTAATCCAAAATTCCGACTTACACAAAAATAGCAAAACCTTCTCTTGATTCTCTGCAAACCTTCTACAATCTCTGCAAATCAAGATTAAGTTTTTCTGCAAAGAATTACTGAATCAAATCTCTTTCAAACACCAAATTCCTACACTATATAAAGAGATGGCCCCAAATAATTCTTCCACACATAAATCTCAATCCTCCACTGGTACTGCTGAAAAGCAAGCACCAGAGTTGGTTATTGTGAACAATCGACTGGTAGGAGATTTTAATCCTGACCATTGGACTTCAAATCACAGAATGATTTGGGGTGGTGCCATGGTTGAGGAATACCTCACGGCTACAATAGAGAACCAAGCCGATGAAAGCGATTCTTGACATGCTTGAAAAGGCACAAATCAAGGATTTCTATCTCGCCCAAGTGGAATTTCATCACCGATGTGTTGGAATTCTACAACAACCTGTGATAATTTCTGTGTTTCAAGGCATTGCAATAGTGTTCATCAAAACCTCACCAAGGAAAGGAAATCATACGGACTTAACAACTTTCAGAAGTTGTTTGAGTTTCAAAATCTTGGAAAGGATTTTGAAATAAACACCAAGGATGATGATCTCCTTGAAGGTGTTAAACAATTATGCGATGGCGTGTGTGATCTTGAAAAATCGATACACCCACGAGTACAAGCTTTTGACATCCGAACCGGACATCCGATGGTTCATCGGGATGTATCGCTTGCATTCTTCACAGATGCTTTGATGGTCTACAAGGAGGTGCTGACCAGATAAGCCAAGAACGATGGATCATGATGTTCTTGCTGAATCAACAAGACAAAAGGCTGGAAAACCCTTTTAACTGGGGAAAGTATGCCTTCATGAAGTTTGTGAAGAAGATTCAAGGCTTCGAGCCTAAGATCGCCAAAGGACTAGCTGAGCCAAAGGCCACAGTAGGCTATGGTCTGAAGATATGCTACTTGCTGGATAAACTTGGCATTGAGCTCAGAGAGACGGCTGAAATAGCCAATAGTAACCTACTCTACAAATATGAGTATACAAACTTGATGAAAAAGGTTACTGGGTCTCAGAAAGGTTCTAAGAAGCGAAAGTCTGAAAAGGTATCTGAAGAAAAGGTTGCGACCAAGAAGCCCAGAACTTCAAGAAAGAAGTCTGATGGCAAATCAGAAGACACACCCATTGAGGTTGTCGATTCTCAGATATCTGCAGGCCTTGCCGCTGAACTGATAAAGGCAGATCAACTCATCAATGCTGCAAAAGAGTTATCAACTACTGAACAAGTAGACTCAGCAAGAGAAAGTGCTTTCAGACATGTGAAAACTATTACAGAAAGCTTTGTTGATGAACTCATAAATGCTGCCATCTGCAGAAATCGCAGGAGTAATGGACCAATCAGTTCCCAATGCTGATGAGAGCTCTGATGATGAAGATTATGAACTAATCATCTCTCAAGTCCTAGAAAGAACAAAGAGGGCTAAGGTTACTGTAACAGTAACTGGTAATAAGGTTTCTGAAGAAGAACCTACACCTCAAGTTGCTGAACAAGCATCTATAGCAAAGGTTGTTGGTGCAAATACATCATCAGGGAACGTTTCTTACGCACAACTTCTAAAAGCCCTGATGAGTGGTAATTTAGTGCTGGCAGATGCTGATGGAAATGCCACATCTAAAAATCTGGAAGAACACTCTACTAACCGATCTTCTACTTCCAGACAACCACAACAACCACAAACACAACAACCACAACAGCCACAAGTGGTTGATGAAATGGTAAATGAACTCCATTTCGAATTACCAAAGAATGCAAGATATCTTTGAAGAAAATCCTGCAAAAGAGTAGGTTCCCCAACTCAATGAGAGGGATCAAACTGAGACATCTACTCAGAATGATCAACCAGGGGAGGCAACTGAGTTGCACACTCACGAAAGGTGTGAAGTACCTAAAACTTCAAACAAAGAAGCTGTACTGGAACAAGAAGACCAAAGTATAAAAGGGTCACAAGTTCCAGAGACCAATCAGCCTGACAATGCTCAGGTAGCTGAATGGTTTAACTCCTACCTTGTGAAAAATTTTATGCTTGTATATCTTGTTACTTATATAAAAATTCTTTGTTACAGGCTGAGTTAGAAACACATAAACAAGAGGAAGCCGGAAAGCTTGCCTCAGAAACTCAGAAGGAGGTTACCCCAACCTCGCCTCTTAAGAAATCTGAGCCTGGACCACAGGTGATAATTGATTCTTAAGATAACACTTTTCAGTCATTTGTCTATGTGCTTAATCATTTAAAGTAAATGTTTCTAACAGGCTCTAACTGAGAAAGAGGAAGATAAGGCAGAAATGTCAGAGACAAACCCAGAGACCGACAAGGTTTCTGAAGAACACATCATTGAGCCTTCTAGCATGAAGGTACATGAAAAATCAGTGATAAGTATTCTTCATCATGGGTTATCTTAAACTTCTTCTAAAATATTCAATACTTTCTACTTACAGGCTCATTCAGAAGTGGAAATGCAAAGGGAAAAAGTTGCGACATCCCCTGCATCAATGGAAATTGATGAAGCTCCCAAGGCAACATCACATGAAAGAATACCACAACCGAGAAAGTTTCGAGAAAATGACTCTGAGCTTCCTATTGAGGAAGTAAGTCCAAAACTCAGAACTCATTAAAGCATTTTTGCACAAATTCTTTCAAATAATTTCCTAAGTATTGTATTAATCTTAATTCTCAGGTTCAAGAAAGAAAGGTTGATGAGGACCAGACTTCCAAGTCTCCACCTCACAACAAGATATCTGAGACACCAATTGTCTCAGTGGCACAAGTCTCTGAGCCTGAAGTACTTACTCAGGTAACTTTAAACTAAACTACACTTCTACTCAGATATCTACAAAAGTTTTGAAGCTCACTCAAAACTCTTTCTTTCAAGCTCAAACGAGTGCAAAGCAGGCTCCCAATGATGAGAAAAGGGACCTACTTCCCTTCTTCAAAGCTCAAACCCTGCCAAAGCATATTCAATGCTTCAAGAAAAGGTTAAGGTGCTCTGATCTCTCTGAAATATTGAGAATCACAGATCAACCAACCAGACGAGCACAAGCTCTTGACTTGGAGACATATATCCATGCAATGTTCCCTACCGAACAATATACAGTTGCGACTCTATTGCATACGGATTTCTCCAGAGAAGTAGCGCACAGTTTGATACAAGCCTTTGAACAAGCAGATGGTCAGACAAGATTATAGATGGCATTCAAGCCAGTTCTGCCCCAGACTCTGCAATTTATACCTTCTGAATAAGAAGAGGTTAATGGGCAGAAGATCACTATTCTTGAAGTGATCAATCTTGTATCTGAAGATGATGAGGAGGAAGAGATAAACGAAAACAACTTCGATGAACCTCCCACTGACCATCACCAAAAGGATGACATAGACAAAAAGGATGATGATGATGATGCCCCTGCACCAGGGACCGGAGGAATTTCACAAAGAAATCATGCCTCAACTGCTGAAAAGCAAACTGAGAGGAAAGCACAGAAATCTCCGTCTCCATCTCCTCAAACGTCAACTCATCCATCTTCCCAACAAAAGGTTATTACTAAACAAGTAGTTGAGGATTCTGAGGAAATCGCTCAGAAATTGTTGAATACTCAATCCAGAACTGCTCAACTTAGACAACTGTTGGAAGAAGAACAACAGCTCCACCTTCAACTGGAAGACCAGATAACTAAATCCAGAGACAAGCTTGACCAACTACAAGATCAATATCTGCAAGAGATGATTGCTTACTCTGAGGTTAAAGAGCTACAGGATGATGTAAATGCCATCACCAAAGAACTCGATACTGAAGAAGTATCTGAAATTAAGCATGATGCTAAGGCTGCATCATCTTCAAAAGAAGTATCATCCTCCTCCCAAAAAGGGAAGAAACCAATCTCTGAAATGGTTGCTGGACTCGACACAATCGATGAGATTGTCCAAGAGGATGAAGATCAATGGGCTGATTACTCAGATGATGAAGAAGACAAGACTTTGGCAGAGCATCGCAATGAACATCTAGCTGTTTCACACTTGAAAAGGAAACTGATTGCTCCTGAAACTTTCAGCAAACTACCAAATGTCCACTCCCATGAATACATGAACAGATACCAAGTACTGGCTCATCTGAAAGAGGAGATGTCTTCACAGAACAATGAAGTAATTGCCTCCGTCCCCTGTGAAATAAAAAAGTCCACTGAGCTCGTCACTCAGAGAACAACTAGCATAGTCATTGCTCAGAAAGATCTGGGAATGATAAGGGACGATGATGCATCTTTAGCTGAAAAAGCTTTCCAAGAGGCAAGTTACACTGCTGGAAAAGCAGATGCCATCCTAGGTCCATTGGCAGAGCTCACTGATAAGGACAATGGACTTATCAAGCAAAATCTGGAGCTCAAAGCCGAACTTCAGAAGTTGGTCACTGCTTACAATTATTTGCAAGGGCATTTTAACTCTCTCTCTCTCAGATTCTTTTATGAGACTAAGTCAGCCAACAATGACTAAGGGGGAAAGAGTGTACAAATCTGGACCTCAAAGTCAGGGGGAATGGGAAGAAGGAGAAGAAAACAAGAAGAAATCTGGAGTCAAAGGCTCAGAGAGGAAGAAGAAACATGAAAACTTCCCAGCCACCACTCAGAATCAATGAACCCTCCTCAAGCCAAGCTGCTTTGCAAATAGTAGCTGCTTCCCAGAAACCTACTGAAGGAACTACAATGATAACAAGGGCCATGGCACAGAAACCTCCAAGGAGTACCAAGGCTCCAAGGAGAAGACAGGTTAAAGGGATTGATGAATCTTCTGAAGAAAAAGAAGAAGGCCAAATCAAGTCCCTGGGCAATGAAGAAGGCTGTAAAACTCTCACAAGATTTAATCTTGATGATGATGAGGAAACTGATGAAGATGAAGCTCCTCTTCACAGAAAAAGGAAAATTGAAAGCCTAACTGAGCCCATAGCAGCAAAGCCCATAGCAGCTAAAACACCCTCTGGAAATACCAAGTCTATCCAGGGTGGTTCTTCAAGCAACAACCCTAAAGAGAATTCAAGACAGAGAAGGAACAGACTGAGAGCTGAGCAAAGAAAAAGTCAACTTCCACTCAGGCCAGAAGAAGCCAAAATAGAGTATGTGAAGAATGACAATGATTCCTCTGTCTACAGGTGCATCAATCAGAAAAATGGCTATTGGATTCTGGAACTTAAGCATCTACTGGTAAATTCAAGATTTCCAGAACCAATCCATAAACAACTTATGGCATGGAGAAAAGATAAGCCAACCTTGATCAACACCAATCACATTAAAGCCTGGTTGGATTTTGAAGTTGTCAAGAGAACTGAAGCCATGAGAAAGGACCTCTCTGATGAATGTCCATATGGAAAGCCGATGATGTGCATGTAATCAATATCACAGGAACAGGCACAAGAGCAAGACTCGATGTGGAACCCTATGAGTCGTTCTATCTAACTGAAGATCAATACAAGGGTGACATCAGATATCTGAGGATTATCTACGAATACTTCAAGCTTTCAGATATCAGAATAGAGCATGCCTGGAAGTGGGGAAAGTATCTGGTCAAACATTTTGTCAAGAAAATCCTACCAAAACCTACAAAGAGGTCCGTGGATTTGCCGGAGACACTAAGATGCTCGTCGAACACTTCTATGATTATTCTGATGACATCAAAAGGTTTGGAGATAGGAAATTTGCAGACTGATCCATAGAACTACTGTTGAAGACTTGAAGAGTTGAAGACTTGAAGACTAGTCTATTAGGATGTTTACTTGGAGCTTGGCTACTCCTGTTGTCCTAATTTACTATGTATTTTTGTATTTTTGCTGACTGAGCTAAATTGTTTTATGTATTGAAGTTATCTGTAATCTTTCTTTGTAACTTATCTGAAGAACTTACTCTCAGATAGTATTCTATAAAAGATAACTTGTCAGCAAAGATCACACCTTGTGATTTGGTTGATGTTTACTTTCTGCACTTAATTGAATGAATTGAAAGATCATGAGAAATGATTAAGTGGTGGATTGTTCACTCATCCAGATTTGTAATAGGTCAGATAGTCATCGTTGACTGATCAAAAAGGGGGAAATTTGTTAGGAAATTTGTTAGATATTTTGTTAGAAATATCTGTTTAGATTTTGATCAGCAACATGATGACTTATCTTAGTCTCAGAAAGGTGATTAGTACTCTTGGTTCACTTGAACATTGTAAAAGAGGAAACCCACTAAGTATGATAGTCTAGCTAATCTTGTATAGGATGTTAGGTCTCAAAATGTAATTTTTATTTTATGAAGAGAAGACCAAGAAGAAGACATCCAAGCAGAACAAGTTCAACGACATTGAAGATTTGAAGACTGCACAAGATTATCAAATAGCTTTACAGATACCTTGGCCAGATATCTTGAACACACGAATAGTTTTAAACAAACTGTGTCACAAGAGATATCTGAGAAATAAAAGGTCTATCTGAAAACAAGGAAAGTGTCCACAGATATATATTCTCAGATACCTTGAGCTTTAACCACATTTCTGAAAAAGAAATATATATATATATATATTGCAAACAAAGTTGTTTCAATAAAAGTGGTATCTGAAGTTAAAGATAAGAACGTGCAAAGAATCAGAGAAATCTGATCAAGGTTGTCTCTGATACAAAGCATAGTTCCGTTGGCACTACAGGACAAAAGTATAGTACAATGCATTAAATGCATGGACAGAGATGTCTGAACAAAAGCAACGGTAGCTTCTGAAGAAGAAGACAAACCTACTACAGTACTATACACAGATATCAATAGTTTGAATTTGATTTAAGCCTAACGGATACTATTCAAACGGCACTCAAATTCATCTATAAATATCAACACTTAGACTGCTTGAGAAGACACACTACACAACCTGAAGAACTTACACTGAACACATATCTTAATCTCTCAAGCGAACTACTTACTCTCAAAGCTTTCTGTTGCGACCAAAGCTCCTGATCTTAAGTAGTACTAAAGTTCTAAGTGTTCTGATCCTAAACAAGCACAGCTATCTGTGAAAGAGTTCAATTGAAAGATCAAGTATCTGAGATTCATTCTCTAGAACATTTATCTAAGACTTGGGTCAGTAAAAAGAACAAGATACCATACATTGAAAAGTGTATTAAGTATACTTGATTCACAGAGCTATCTGATTAACTGAAAAGTTATTAAAGAAGCTCATCTGACAACTCAAACCAAAACAACACCATCACTGGCGTGGAGTACAGGAAGTACTTAGTTTGAGAAACTAAGGAATAACTCCAAGGTTATTGAGCACAGGAAGTACTTAGCTTGGGAAGCTAGGGAATTGCTCAAAAAGGTTTCTGAGTACAGGAAGTACTTGGCTGTGAAAGCCGGGGAATAAATCAGGGGGAACATTTGGTTGGGAACCATTTGTTTAAGGAATCTTAGAATAGGATTTTTGTAAGGTGACCTCAATTATCTATTCTAGTGAATTCTAGGTCTTTGGAAGATCGAAGTGGATTAGTTGGAGGATTACGCCACCTCCAGATACCACTATACTTGCTGTGTTATTTACTTTTCTGTACTTACATTTCAGCAACACACACACACACTTTAACTGTTTCTGCAATTATCTATCTTAAGTCTTCCGCGCTCTGAATCTAAGTATCAGATATCTACACAGATATCTGAGAAATAGTTTTTATCGACAAAAGTTTTAAAAGACTATTCACCCCCCCCCCCCCTCTAGTCTTTTACTTTGCCGTTATCTAGACCAACATTTAGTCTTCTTCCTCTTCTTCCCCACCCCACTTTCTTCTCTTCTTCTTCCCGTTTTTCTTCCTCTCTTCACCCCAATCTCCCTTTCTCACTCAATTCTCCACCAAATTCCCCCATTCTTTTTGCAAATGAACGGGTTTTTCCCCCTCTCCTCGATTATTGCCCCGTTTTTGTGCTTTATCCACCAATTCTTCGGATTCAAAAGGTAATTTGGCTTGAACTTCCTTCTTCCTAATTTTTTCGAGTTTACTTGAATTATATGGTTGATTGCCGTTAGTCGTGATTGATTGAGTGTAGTAGATCGATTTTGATTGATGCATGGATTCCTTACTCATTAATTTTGGTACCTACTTGCTTTTTTCAAGTATTGGAATTGATATTGAATCTTGAGTTGGTTTTGGGAGTTTTTGCATTCTCCCCTTGCTCTTTTGTTCCTTGCTCTTTTGTTGTTTCATGCCTTTTGATCATGAATCGGTTTGGGGAGGTAGTTCTCTACCCCCATTGTTCTACACTAACACTTCTCTCTTAGGCATTATGTCTCGCAGAGCCACAGGCAGCAAACGCCATAGAGGCGAGTCCAGTAGTGCGGCCGGACAGAGAGGTCCCCTGGATGAGTTCTTCCACCTGTCCGTGGAAGAAAGGGATTTTATGGAAGCAAATTTTATGGAGCCTAGGAAAGCATGGCCCGAGTGGGAATTGGCTCTTGATGAGCTGGAGGATGCTGTCTACGCCCGAGTCTGGGCAAGGATCAGATATTTAGGCTGGAGCAAGCTCTTCGGCAAGAAGCTGCCCTATGACCCGAAGTTGGTTCGGGAATTCCACATCAGCCTCCACGACTTGGATGATGGGGTGATGACGATCCGGGGTGTCAGGATCTAGTTCTCACCTAGTAGTATTCGGGAATTCCTACAGTGCAGGGTGTTCCAAGCAGAAGATGACAGGTACAGCCACTGGTGCGACAATTTGCACAACCGGCATTTTGAGAGGGACTTAGCCGAGTTTGTACTTCTACCTGGTACCGATCCGTAGGACCACAGGACCAAAACCACCATAGCCACCCACTTCCTCAAGCCCGAGGTTCACCTCTGGCAACATCTGATACAGTATAATGTGACCCCCAACTCACATTTTAACACTCTGACCCCTCCCACAGCCCGCCTTATTCGAGCTATCATGAACGGGCAGTTTGTTGACGCCCCAGATATCATTATGGCGGAGGCTTAATCCCGGAAAGCTAAAGGCAGTCTCCTCGATTTTCCATGCCTTATTACCAATATCTGCTGGTCCCTCAATATTCTCGGTATCCAGGGCTCCGAGAAACCCAAAGGGGCTCTGAAATCCGCTAGCGACAGAGTCATCCTCGACCGCCATCCCATTCCTGTTAGGGGCGCCGATGACACTGCAGAGCAGCCCGCTCCACCTGGTTCTTCTGACTTCCAGAGTTACTTTGAGCAGATGACAGTGCAGTTTCAGGAGTGGGCAGGACCACAATATGCCCGGATTGAGGATCAGTACTCCCGCATCGAGGAGCACTACCAGCGACAGGAGGAGCGAGATAGGAGAGCTGAGGCTAGGGAGCAGCGAGAGATTGAGCGCTTGGAGAGGCAGGAGGCACTCTGGAAGGCACAGCAGGAATTCTGGGTGCAGCACTTCGGTGGTGGCCCTTCTGGATCCGTGTGATCATCCCTGTTGAGATAACACTATGGTTGGTCATTCTATACAGTCGTTTCTTACACTATTCATTGCTAGGGACTAGCATTTGTATAGGTTTGGGGAGTTGGTCGACTGTATCTTTAGCTTAAGTTGTCTCATTTTGTACATTATTTCCGATATTTGTACTCTATTTCGTACTCTGTTTTTCTTTTTTTATTTTTATGTATTCTGTTCAAGTGGTATGTTAGCCACTTGTTTGTGTTATGTGACTGTGGTGGTATGTTAGCCACCTTTCTGTGTTAGTTATATATTTCCTTTCCAGTTGAGTCCAGTTTAGGTGTTAGTATTTTTATTTTTTCTTGTGGTGAGTCTGAGTTAATTACCAAGTCGAACGTCTATTGTGAATGGTAAATTCTCTTGCTGCTTACGTTTTGTTTGATGTCTAGCTAGAAGTAGTGTAGTAGGCTTATAATCCTGCAAGGTCGTTTCTCTTGTAAATAGCAAGTCTGGTTAGCCCTGTAGTCCAAAAGCCTGTGAGGAGCCTAGCCGAAGAAAAAATATTGTACTGGCACCTATTATTGTGTGATTTCCTGGGGTGTGCAAGTTTTTACGTATTACTTGCGCCTTTTCACACTTATGTGTACTTAGTTTGGTTGGGGATGACGAACGGCATGCTTTACTTTGCAATTTTATTTCCCCCCGTTCTGTCGAACTGGTTTGGGGAGAGGATTGTTCACTATGACTGTTATGAGCTGTTATATTTGTCTTGAAAATCATTTCTCGCTCCCTAAGCTTTTGATATTTGAATCTTGGGGTGGATCTATAGTCTTCATTGATCACCGTTATTCGTGTTAGGTGTGTTTCAAATACTACCTATATACCGGCGTGGCCTTAAAAAGCCATATGTCCGTGAGGGTTGATGGCACATAAACCAAACTAACACGCACAAAAGTGCAGACTTTCGGTAAAACAGACACTTGCAAAAAATCTAGATTAAAATAGCCCAAGTGGCCATGCACTGAATTCAGTGAAGTATTATGAGATCTGATGTTGTTTTGAAATGGATGAGGGGAGCAGTTTCATTTTTTCGTTTTTTCTGGAGGAATACAGTCATGTGCCAAAGTCCCTTTCCACTCAATGAGACGAGTACAATAGCATAAGATATTTGTGGCATCCTTGTGATGAAAGTCATCTTCCCAGTTTACTTTTTGAGCTTATACCTTGTATGGATACTTCCATGAGAGTGAGTGATACACTTTATACACCTGCGAAAGACTAGCGGGCTAGGCTTAATTGTTATTTACTTAAGAAACGATCGTGTCTGATTACCTGCTTACTATTTCTGCCAAGGTTAGGTTGAGAACAAAATTTTTGCATCCTGTGAATTTAATATTTTCAATGGTAGATTCGGTCGTTTGAGAATTTCGACTCTTTGTTTGTTTTCATGGTTTAGAGTCTAATGTGTTTAGGTTGTGTGTTTGCTCGAGGACGAGCAAAGGTTCGGTTTGGAGATTTTGATGAGACAATATTCTAACGTCTCATTTGGTCCTTTTTAGCGGTCTTTGTGAGTCTCTGTCTTTAGTTTTATAGTCTTTTTAGTTCATTTTTATGCTTTGGTGTTTTGTTTATATTTTGCAGGAATCGATGTCTTTTGAGCTAAATGAGAACAAGCTGCTTAGCATGGCTTGCCGCGGCGAGGGATTCAGTCCACCGCGGCGAGATTTTACGAGCTAGGACTTGGGAATTGCAGGCAGGCTCGCCGCGGCAAGATTTTGTGAATGGCTCCCCTGTTTTGAAGGAAGGTGCTCGCCGCGGCGAGGGATTGAATCCACCGCGGCGAGAATTTGCGAGCTGGATATATAATCGACGAAAGGAAGCTTGCCATGAAGCCGTTAATTGTAGACGCCAGCCTTGAGCTCGTAATTTGTTTTCCTTATTAGTTTAGAATTAGTTTTTTCTTGGGATATACTTCTTTTAACCTAGTTTTCGAAAGGGGGCTCCTGGATTCAGACATTAACATTGAGACATCTTTGGAGCTTGGTTATTCATTGATTTTATTCATCAGGATTATTGGTATTGATTTCTCTATTGCTTTCTTCTTTACAATTCGTTCTTTATCTTTATCGATTGAATTGTATGTTATTGCATGTGAGTTTCTCATCTATGTTTCGTATGATTATTACCATGAATCTCTGTATGCAATTATCTATTATGAGTAGCTAAAGACCTTTGAATACAGTAGTATGTGAAGATTATGCATATTCGTTCTAGGGTTTACTAAATCACTCATATAGGTTAGTCTCGTATAAAATCTTCGTAAAAACCTTCAATTCGATAAGTCCGTATTAAATTCTCTAAATTGTTCATGTTTAAGGATCGTGAATTGACGACTCACGATTTCTCCAGTATAATATATTCTAAGAACAATTGGTTGAATCGAATTAATTGATTTACTGTACAACAACCATGTGACAAATATGAGTGTTATCCCTAGTTCGAATTAGCATAATTGGATCTTGCTACTGTATTCATCTTTCTCTCATTGTTATTCGTAATCTTAGCTTTAGTCAATCTAGTTAGAAGTATACAAAACCATCAATCAAATAGTTACTGGCAAGTATCTGTTTACTCTCACTGCTACGTAGCTTGATTAATTCCCTAGAGATCGATCACGAGTTAGGCTTTAGTCTGCAACTACAACTTAATCTCTAATTGTTTTTTAGAGTATAATTTGAGCTTATCATGAAGATATCTGATACTTAATTTCAGAGAGCGGAAAACTTTCTTTGATAAGTGCACATGCTCAGCAGAGTAAAAGTGTGTAAATACTTAACAAGATGAATAAAGCAAGGTAAATGCAGTAAGTAAATAACACAACAAATTATAGTGGTATCTGAAGGTGGCGTAATCCTTCAACTAATCCACTTCGGCCTTTCTCAGACCTAGAATCCGCTAAGATAGATAAATGAGGTACCCTTACAAATATCCTATCTCTCAATTCCTGCAACACTTGGTTCACAACCAAATGTTTCCCCGTGAGTTTTCCCCAGCTATCTGAGCCAAGTACTTCCTCTACTCAGAAACCTTTTTGAGCTATTCCTTAATTTCCAAAACTAAGAACTTCCTGTGCTCAGTAACCTTTGAGTTGTTCTTTAGTTTCCCAAACTAAGTACTTCCTGTACTCCACGCCAGTTAGTGTGTGGTTAAAGTAGTTTGTCAGGTGAGCTTCTTTATAACTTACACAGTTATTTCAGAAAGCTTTATAGAATCAAGATTACTTAATACACTTCACAATGTATTGTAACTTGTTCTTTACTGACCCAAGTCTTTGTTAAATGTTCTAGAGAATGAATCTCAGATACTTGATCTTTTGATTCAACTCCTTTAGAGATAGCAATGCTCGTTAAGGATCAGGATACTTAGAACTTGTATACTACTTAGAGTTCTAGAGATTTAGTCGCAACAGAAAGCTAGAAGGTAATTAGTAATAAAGCTTGTATGCTTGAGAGATCACTTGAAGATATTCAGTAAGGTGTAGTTTCAATGTGAGTTCAAGTTCTAAGTAAGTTCTTGGTGTCTTTTCAAGCATTCTAAGTGGTGATATTTATAGTTGAATTTGAAGCCGTTTGAATAGTATCCGTTAGGCTCAATTTAAATTCAAACTATTGATATATGTATATAGTACTGCAGAGTTCTTTGTCTTCTTCTTCAGAGACTTCTGCTTTTGTGCAGACATTTCTGTCCGATCAATAAATGCATTGTACTATATTTGTCATGTTGTCTCAACGGATACGTGAAGTTTTCTGAGACTTGACACGTTCCTTACTCAATACACTTGTGTTCTCAGATATCCTTTGAGTAACTTGTTTAATCAAAACACTTGCTGGCTAAAGGTTTCTGGACATAGGTATCTGAGGAGAATTTTCTACTTAGTCTTCAGCAAACTTCAGTCTTATGGAAATGAGTTCCTTTGCTTGGATGCTTCCTTCTTGGTCTTCTTTAACTAAATAAAAATTACATTCAGAGACCTAACATCCTATACAAGATTTGCTAGACTAACATACTTAGTGATTTTCCTCTTTTACAGTGTTCAAGTGAACCAAGAGTACTAAGCACCTTTCTGAGCTAAGATAAGTCATTAGGTTGCTGATCAAAATCTAAACAGATATTCCTAACAAATTTCTCCCTTTTTGATCAGTCAACGATGACTATCTTTGAAGCCTATTACAACTTGGAAGAGGGAACAATCCAACACTTAATCATTTCTTATGATCTTTTCAATTCATTTAATTAAGTGCAGAAAGTAAACATCAACCAAATCACGAGGTGTGATCTTTGCTGACAAGTTATCTTTTTATAGATTGATATCTGAGAGTAGGTTCATCAAATATGTTACAAGGAAAGTTTACAGATAACTTTTACAATGAATAAAACACATTTCAGTACAATCAGCAAAATCACAAGAACTACTTAATCAAATAGAACAACAGGAGTAACGAAGCTCCAAGTGAACATTCTAAATGACAAGTCTTCAAGTCTTCAAAAACACTTCAGGTTCTCAGCAAACTCTATGAGTCAATTAGCAAATTCCCTAACTCCAAGCCTTTTGATGCCATCAGCATAATCATAAAGCAGTGTTCTAACTAACATTTCTGTGTCTCTGGCAAATCCACAGACTTCTTTGTAGGACTTGGTGGGATTCTTTCTGGCAAAGTGCTTGACCCACAGATATCTTCCCCATACCCAGGCATGCTCAATTCTGAGATCAGAGAGTTTGAAATACTCATAAATGATCTTCAGATATTTAATGTCATCCAGATATTGTTCCTTAGTCATGTAGAATGACTCATAAGGTTCAACACCCAGTCTTGGCCTTGTGCTTGTTCCAGTCATCTTGGGAATTCTGTGCACATGCATCATCTGGTTTCCCATAAATACATTCAAAGGAGAGGTACTTTTCCATGGCTTCAGTTCTTTTGGAGACTTCAAAATCCATCCATGCTTTGGATTTATCAGTACTGGCTTGTCTTTTCTCCATGCCATAAGTTGTTCACATATGGGAACTGGGAATTTTTCATTTACTAGCAGGTGCTTTAGTTCCAGAATCCAATGACCATTTTTTTGGTGAATGCATCTATAAGAGGTTTGACTGTTGTCAGTCTTGACATATTCAATCAGGGCATCAGTAGGTTTTTCAGGTGCAACCCTGTCAAATTGAGAGTCTCTTCTCCTCTTTCTTCTTGTTTTGGCATTCTCTCTTGGGGGTTTGCTTGAAGAACCACCCTAGATAGACTTGGTATTTCCAGAGAGTGTTTTGGCTGCCAATTGCTTTGCAGCAATAGGCTCAGATAGGCTATCAACCCTTTTCCTTTTCCTGTGAAGAGGAGCTTCATCATCATCAGTCTCTTCATCATCATCATCAATATTAATCTTTGTGGGAGATTTGCAGCCTTCTTTATTGCCCTGGGATTTGATTTGGCATTCTTCTTCTTCTTCTTCTTCTTCTTCTTCTTCTTCTTCTTCTTCTTCTTCTTCTTCTTCTTCAGAAGACTCTTCAATCCCTTTTACTTGTCTTCTCCTTGGGGACTTGGTTCCCTTTGGAGGTCTCTGTGATCTTGTCTGTAATCTGGCCCTTGTTGTCATTCCTTGTTCAGGAAACTGTTGAGTTATTGCTACTATCTGAGTAACAGCTTGACTGAAGGAGGGCTCATTTATTCTGAGAGATGGTTGTTCAGATTTTCTTTTGTTTCCTCTTCCTCTTCCTCTCTGAGCACCTTGAGATCCTTCCCCCTTAGTCATTGTTGACTGACTAAGAATCACAAAGGATTCTGAGAGGGAGTCAAAGTTGCCTTGCAGATAGTTGTAATCAGCAACCAACTTTTCCAAATCATCCTTGAGCTCCTGATTCTGTTTGATAAGTCATGTTTCCTTATCAATGAGCTCTTCTAGTGGACTTTGAGTAGCATCTGCTTTTCCAGTAGCATAGCTAGCCTCATTGAGGGATTTTTCAGCAAGAGTATTGTCATCATCCCTCACCATGCCTAGGTCTGTCTGATCAATGACCAAGCTTGTTGTTCTCTGAGTGATTAACTCAGTGAACTTCTTTTTTTCAGCAGGGACTGATGCAATGACTTCTTCATTTTGTTGAGACAACTCCTTTCTTAGAGTTGCCAGAACCTAGTATCTAGCCATGTAATCATGGGAGTTGAGATTTGGTATCTTACTGAAGCTTTGAGGAGCAATCAGTTTTCTCTTTAAGTGAGAAACTCCCAAGTGTACATTTGCATGTTCTACCAAGGTTCTGTCTTCTTTATCATCTGAGTCTTCATCCCAGTGATCTTCATCCTCTTGGGCATTTTCATCAATATTTTCTAGCCCAGCAACCATCTCAGAGATGGGCTTCTTTCCTTTCAGTGAGGAGGAGGATGGTACATCTTTTGGTAATGCAACCTTACCATCATGCTTGTCTTCAAATACTTGCTCAGTATCTAATTCTTCAACAATTACCTGAACAGCAAGCTGGAGTTCATTCATCTCAACATAAGCTTCCATTTCCTTGATGGTAAGATCTTCAATCTTTTGGAGCTTTGCTTTAGATTCAGCTATCTTTTTTCCAGTTGAAGATTTAGCTGTTGTTCTTCCTCCAACAATTGTTTGAGTTGAGCAACTCTGGCTTGTGCATCCAATATCTTCTGAGTGTTGTCCTCAGAGTGCTCAACTACTTGTTCAGTAGTGTTTTTTTGTTGGGGAGAGGGATGTGTAGACTTCTGAGGAGATGGAGGAGGGGAATTCTGTAACGTCCTCTCAGTGGCTTTTCAGCAACTGAGGTATTATTACCTTGCGCAATCTCTCCTGTCCCTGGTGCAGGGGCATCATCATCATCCTTTTTGTCATCATCCTTGTGATGATCAGAAGGAGGTTCTTCAAAATTATTCTCATATGTTTCCTCCTCATCTTCAGAAACCAGATTGATCACTTCAGGGAGTGTGACCAATTGCCCATTTACTTCCTCTTGTTCAGAGGGTATGCACTGTAGGGACTTAGGCAGTGGAGGCTTGAATGCCATCTCCATTCTGGTCTGATCATCAGCCTTCTCAAAAGCTTCTATGAGCTTGTGTGCAGCTTCTTTGACAAATTCCTTATGCATCAGAGTAGCAAAAGAGTACTGCTCTATTGGGAACATAGCATGGACATAATTCTCCAAGTCAAAAGCTCTGACTCTTCTCAATTGGTGATCAGTCACCTTTGTTAATTCAGTCATATCTGAGCTTCTGAGCTTTTGCCACTTTCTGAAACACTTGAGGTGTTTCTTGAGAGTGTGGTCTTTGAAGAATGGAAGCAGGTCTTCTGTTGAGAATGTAGAGACCTTGGGCACACTTGTTTGAGCCTGAAAGAAAGAGTTTTGAGTTAGATTCAAAACATGTGTAGATATATGAGTACTTGTGTAGTTAGGTTTATGGGTTACCTGAATAAGTACATCAGGCTCAGAGACTTGTACTACTGAGGTAGGGGGTGCCTCAGATATCTTGTTACGAGGTGGAGACTTGGGAGTCTGGTCCTCATCAACTTTTCTTTCTGCTTAAACATGAGAATTAAAATTATCACAGTACTTAGGAAATTTTCATGAAAGAATTTATGCAATTAAGCTTCAATGATCTCTGAGTTTTTCAATTACTTCCACAATAGGAGGCTCAGAATCATTTTTCTCATAAACTTTCTCAGTTTCTGGTGTTCTTTCTGGTGATGTTGCCTTGGGGGATTCATCAATTTCCATGACTGCAGGGAAGGTCGCAACTCTTTCCCCTTGCACTTCTACTTCTGAATGAACCTGTAAGTAGTAAGTATTGAGTAATTAGAGAAGAATTCATATTAACCCATAGTGAAGAATATTTATCACTGATTTTTATATACATTCACAATAGAAGGCTCAATGACATTTTCTTCAGAAACCTTGACGGTTTCTGGGTCCTTTTCTGGCATTTCTGCCTTATCTTCTTCTTTCTCAGTTGGAGCCTATTAGAGACAAACACCAGATTAGATAAATATGATATTTGAAGCAAAATTGAGAATAAATTTCTTATCTCATAAACTAAGTCTACCTGTAAAACAGGCTCAGTTTCGACAAATGTTGAGGTTGTGGGAACCTCATTCTCATTTTCTGAGGTATGCTTTGCAGCTCCCTCCTGTGCTTGTGTCTCTAATATGGCCTGTAACAAATAATGCATATAAGTAACAAGATATAGAAGACATAAAATATCACAAGTGTAGAGTTAAACCACACCTGAACATTATCAGGTTGATTGGTCTCAAGTCCTTATGAAGATCCCATGTCAGGGTCTTGTTGTTCAATGACCACTTCTTTGGTTGAAGTTTCAGGTACTTCAGACCTTTCCTGAGTGTGGGACTCAGTTTCCTCCCCTGTGTGATCTTTTTGAGTAGGGGTCTCAGTTTGATCCCTCTCATTAAGTTGGGGAACCTGCTTATTTGTAGGATTTTCTTCAGCAATCAAAAGTGTTGGTATGTCAAACTGCAATTCATTCACCGTGGCTTCATTATGATCTGGTGAATCATGTGAATTGGATCTGGAAGGTGAATCAAAGTGAGGCTCATCCTGATCCTTTTGTGACAGTTTGTATAGTGTGGAGGCAATGTCAGAATCCTCCATCACTATATCACCACTCCTCAAAGCTTCTTCTACCAGCTTGAGTGTGTCTTGTCCAGATTCCTTGGACTTAGGTGTTATCTTAGCAACCTCTGTACTAAGTGCTTCTCTAGCAACTTTAGTAATGGGTGCTTTCTCAGCAACCTTTGAGATAGGTGCTTGTTCAGCAACCTGTGGTGTAGGTTCTTCTTCAGATACCTCTACTCTTTCAACAGCCTTTGAACTTGTTGCTTTTTCAGCAACCTTAGCCCTTTTTTATTTCTGTAGGACTTGAGAGATGACTAAATCATCATCATCATCATCATCAGAGCTCTCATCAGCATTAGGAACTAATTGGTCCATATTCTGCAGATAGGGCTTGATACCTGCAACTATTCTCATTTTTACCAATGGGTTCATCAGCAAGGCTTTCCTTGGTAGCATTGATGAGTTCATCAGCAGTTGTATCTTTTCCAGCATTGATGAGTTCATCTTTATTGATGAGTTCATCAGCAGTGGCGGCAGATATCTGAGAGTTGACATCCACAACGGGTATGCTTTCTGATTTTCCAGTAGTCTTCTTTCGTGAAGTTCTGGGCTTTTTGGTCATAACTGATCCCTCAGATACTTCATCAGTCTTTCGTTTCTTAGAACCTTTCTGAGATGCAGTAACCTTTTTCATCATGTTTGTATACTCATATTTGTAGAGCATGTTACTGTTGGCTATGTCAGCCTTCTCTCTGAGCTCAATGCTAAGATTCTCCAGCAAGAAGCATATCTTTAGTCCAAAGCTCACTGTGGCTTTTGGCTCAACAAGGCCTTTGATAATCTTTGGCTCAAAGCTTTGTAGCTTCATCACAAATTTCACATAGGCGTACTTTCCCCAATTAAAAAGGTTTTCCGACCTAGTTATTTCTTCCTTCATCAGGAACATCATCATCCACCATTCCAAGCTTATTTGGTCAGCTCCACCCTGTAGACCATCAAAGCATCTGTGAAGGTGGTAAGCCAAGACATCCCAATGAATGTATAGATGTCTGGTCCTCATATCAGCAAGTTTGAACTCAGGAGGAGTATCCGGCTTGTCCATGTTGCAAACATCACTGTACAGGGTCTTAACGCCTTCAAGGAGAGTTTCATCCTTGGTGTTAATCTCGAAATCAATTCCTTGATTTCGGAGACCAAAGATATCACAGAATCTTTGGCAGTTAAGGAAAATTTCTTTTCCTTGAACTTTGGTTTTAATGGAAATTTCTTCAATGCCATGAGTACTGTTGGTGATAACACGAGAGTTATTATAAAACTCAAGTACATCCAGTGAAGAGCATCCACTGGGAAGAGCGGAGAGAAAACCCTTGATTTGTGCCTTTTCAAGCATGCCAAGGATAGTCTTCCTATCTGCTTGTTCTACGATTACAGCAGAAAGGTGCTGCTCAATCATAGCACCACCCCAAATCATTTTGTGGTTTGAAGTCCAATTCTCAGAATTAAAATCGCCTAAGAGACGATTGTTTGCTATCACTAGCACTGGTGCTTGCTTTTCAGTAGCAGTAGAAATAGTAGCACTGGTATCCATAGCAGCATCACGTTTTGGAGCCATCTCTTTAAATAGAAGGTTTTTGAAAACAAGAGAAGAGATTATCAGGGGAGATTTGTTGTTCCTTTCAGAAAAACTAAGAGAGATGCAGCAGATTTGCAGAAAAATTTATAGAGAAATTTTTGTTTTTGTGCAAGATAAAATGTTGGATTAGGCGAAAGTGAATTCTTTTGCCAAAATCCTATATATATAGCATTGTACTCTTAGCAGACATATACATACAAATTGATTTTGTACATATGTATCTGTGCAAATGCAGGTAGGCGTGGGTAAAAATCGCTCTGCATTAAATGCTAGTGGGACACGTCTGTGCTTCTACAGTCCACTATTTTACCGAGAATTAATCTCTTCCGTTAAGATCAAACGCCCATTTCATCAAGGGTTACAATTGCTTCTTCAGCAATGACTACAATCAATAGTTGTAATTGTGCCCAATTAATGAAATTTGGCGAATAGTTTTCTGAATCACATCTCTTTTCTGTGACTAAGGGACAATCTTTTGGACTTATCTATTAAGTTCAGAGACTGTATGTAACTTAACATATAAATGGAAAGATACACAACATCAGAGATGTGGTTGACTGACTACAGTTGTACCACGTTTCTCTTTTGTGTTCCCCCTCACTTTGTGATCTCAAAGATATCTGAGTACCTGTCTCAGAAATCTTTTTGGTAGGAGTTTTTACGTTTTGCCTTAGATATCTGGATACCCGTTCCAGATATCTTTCTCCCTTCTGAGTTCCCGTCTCAGAGATTATAACTTTTCAGTTCTTTCGGTAGCTCCATTAACCCAAGACTATGTCTCAAGGTTAAGAACCTGCTTTCTTGCAAAGGCTTTGTAAAGATATCTGCAATTTGGTCTTCAGTACCAATCTTGAGTATCTCTATATTGTCTTTTTCAACATGATCTCTAATGAAGTGGTGTCTAACATCAATGTGCTTTGTTCTTGCATGAAACTTAGGATTCTGACTTATGGCAATAGCACTTGTGTTGTCACAGAAAATAGGAGTTTTCTATTCATTGATCTCATAGTCTCTGAGTTGTTTTTGTATCCACAATATCTGTGAAGCACAACACCCAACAGCAATATATTCAGCCTTTGTCGTGGATGTGGCAATTGAGTTTTGTTTCTTGCTGAACTATGATATTAATCTGTTACCAAGAAATTGACAAGTTCCTGAGGTGCTTTTTCTATCAAGAAATGATCCAACATAGTCAGCATCAGAAGAGCAAACTAAATTCAATCCACTGTCTTTTGGATACCACAACCCAACTTCTACAGTACCCTTTACATACCTTAATATTTTCATAGCAGTGTTGTAGTGTGATTGCATTGGATTTGTTTGAAATCTAGCACACACTCCAACTGCATGTTGAATATCAGGTCTACTTGCAGTGAGGTATAGTAGAGACCCAATCAATTTCCTATACTTGTATTCTTCAACACTCTTGTCAGATTCAGTATAGGTCATTTTGGTTCCAATGCTCATAGGTATCTTAGCATTCTTTTCAGATTGCTTTAGATTAAACTTGTGTTGGTCAAGATAACGGCAAAGTAAAAGACTAGAGAGGGGGTTGAATAGTCTTTTGAAACTTTTGTCGATAAATACAGTTTCTCAGAAACCTGGGGGTTTCTGATACTTAAATTCAGAGCGCGGAAGACTTTAAGATAGGTAGGTGCAGAAACAATAAGTATGTGTGTGTGCTTTGCTGAAATGTAAATACAGAAAGGTAAATGACACAGCAAGTATAGTGGTATCTAGAGATGGCGTAATCCTCCAACTAATCCACTTCGGTCTTTCTGAGACCTAGAATTCACTAGAACAGATAATTGAGTTCACCTTACAATGATCCTATTCTAAGATTCCTAAACAAATGGTTCCCAACCAAATGTTCCCCCTGAGTTATTCCCCAACTCCTAGAGCTAAGTACTTCCTCTACTCAGATAACCTTGGAGTTATTCCCTGATTTCCCAAATCAAGTACTTCCTCTACTCCACGCCTTGATGGTGTTTGTTATAAGGTTTTGTCAGAAAGGCTTCTCGTATAACTTTTCAGTTATGTTTTCAGAGAGCCTAATAGAACAAGACTACTTAATACACTTGTTCAGTGGATGACAGTCTGCTCTTCACTGACCCAAGTAATTGGAGTCCGTTCTGGAGAATGAGCTTCAGAAAGGGTATCTGATAGTTCAACTCTTTCACGAATAACAATCTCTTGTTAAGGTTCAGGAAAACATAGAACTACTACTAATTCTTCAAGCAACAGAAAGCTTTCAGGAAGGGTAGTAGAGTGCTTGAGAGAATACTTAAGAAAGGATTAAGGACATAGTCTTTCTGAGTTAGACTAAACCTTTGTGTCTTCATAAACCTTGTGCAATCTTCAGTCTTCTAATCTTCAGAAAAGCTCCATTGCTAGGATTGATCTTCATGGTCTTCTTGAAATAAAAATTACACTCAGAGACCTATAATCCTAATACAAGATTTACTAGACTAATCATACTCAGTGATTTCCTCTTTTACAATGTTCGAGTGAACCAAAAGTACTTAATCACCTTTCTGGCTAAGATAAGAACATGTGATGAGTGATCAAAATACTAACAGATATTCCTAACAAATTTCCCCCTTTTTCGATCAGTCATGCATGACTATCTTTCAAGTCCTATTCCAAAATTGTAATCCTGGAAGAGAAAACAATCCACCACTTAATCATTTCAAATGATATTCAATTTTAGTTGAATTAAGTGTAGAAAGTAAACATCAACCAAATCACAAGAAGTGATCTTTGCTGATAAGTTGTCATCTATTAAAATGTATCTGAGAGTATGATCTTCAGATAGGTACGTTCTGAGTAAGATGCAACTTTACGGATAGAGAATTTCGAAACAATCGGCAAGATTACAAAAGCGTAATAAAACATACTAAGTAAATTAGAACAAAGGAGAGTCCAAGCTCAAGAGAGTATTCTAATGTTACTAGTCTTCAAGTCTTGAACGCAACTTGGGTTCAGATACCTCAAGTTCTTGACACCCTTTCCGGATCGATTGACATGATCATCCACTTTTACGCATTCTTGGACATAGTCATAAAGAATCCTTGACAGAGAGCTCATCTTTACGGATAAGTCACATATTTCATGGTAACTCTTGCCAAGCTTGTGATTCATCCATGAAAATGTTTGACCCGAAGTACTTTCCCTGCACCAGGCATGGTCTACTTGCAGCTGAGATAGGTTGAAATACTTGTATATTTCTTCCAGATAGTGTATATCATCTAGGTATTCATCCAATGTCATATAGAATGACTCATAGGTTGAAACACCTAGTTTGTTCTTCCTGCTGTAGCTACCATCCAGTTTTCTTACCTTGTGTACATCATCAGGTTTTGGGGAAGGGATGAAAAGAAAGATCCATCTTTCGGCTTCATTCCTCTTTTCTACTTCAAAGTTTAGCCAGGCATGAAGGTGCTCAGGTTTTAGCAATTCTGGCTTGCCTTCTCTCCATTTCAGGATCTGGTTGAGGATGGGAGTTGGAAACTTATCATTGACAAGTAGATGTTGTAGTTCCAGAATCCAATACCCTCTCTTGTTCAGAATGCACCTATATGAAGATTCTTCATTACTAGTCTTCATATACTCAATGTGGGCATCAGTTGGCCTTTCTTGATGTGTTTCATTGTTTATTCTGCCAAACTGAAAATCCCTTCTTGCTTTTACATTTGGTGGCCTTCGTCGAGAGATCCTCTAACCCTTTCTTCTGCCTTGGGGTTGTCTTTGGTGGATGTTCCTTGTATAGACTTGGTGTTGCGGAAGGAGTTCGGCTGCTAAGAACTTCTTTGCCAGAGGAGGTTGTGAAGTAGTTGCTTGTCTCCTTTTCTTGTGAAGTGGATGTTCATCGAATCATCCTCATCATCATTGTAGTCAAAATTGGAGACTGGCAGCTTTCTTGGCCTCTTACTTCTCTTTCTTCCTTTTCTTCTTCTTCAGAAGTCTTCTTCTCTTCTGAGATTCTAAGGGACTTGGTTCCCCTAGTGACCATACTTCTCAGCCTTCTGGCTGGTTGATCTGAAACAACTTCTTCAGCAAGGGTGTCTCCAGTGGTGTCCTTAATGACAAGTTGACTTGAGGAGGGAGGATTTGATTGTTTTCTTTTTCTTCCTCTGCCTTTCTGAGGCATCTCTTCTTCCCCCTTAGTCATGAATGGTGACTCATGATAGCATAAGCTTCGAGAGAGTTTCAAAGTTTTTACGGAGATTGTTGTACACGACTTATTCTTGAAGTTCTTTCTTCACTCGTTGTTACCTAACCAGGTTCTGCTCCTTTCATTGAGCTCTTCAAGCGGCCTTAGGATGGCGTTGGCTTGCGATGACATGGCTGGCTTCATTCAATGCTGCATTAGCATTGTTACAATCCTCATCCCTGACCAACCCTAGGTCTTTCTGAGAGAGAGCTATGCTGGTTGCTCTATTGAGTAAAGCAGCAGCCAATGGCTTCATCTCTTCTGGGATGGATTTTAGCACTTCTGTGTCTTGGGCATCTAGTGTCTTTCTGAGTTCTAAAAAGACATTGTTCCTTCCACGGTGCTCTTCACTTCTTGAACTACTTGGTGCAGAGAATATATGAGGAGCAAGTAGGGATCTTTTGTGCTGAGTGACAAGTCTCTCATCTTCTGCTTTAGTGATCAAGTTGTGGGTTTCAGCATCACTATCATTATCCTTTTCTTGGATTGTTTGCAGATTGATAATCTTCTTCTGCTTTCCATGAAGTGTGCTGGCCTTCTAAGAAGATGTAGAAGGTCTTTCTGATGCAGTCTCAGCATCACGCTCTTCATCATCATTGTCATCCATGGCATTTATCTCAGCAGCTGTGACAACAATGGCATTCTTCAAATTTCTTTGCTCATCTAGGAGTGCCAATTCTTTGGCATTAGCTTCTTCGAGCTTTTTGATTTTGGCTTCCTTTTCATAAACAAGAGCTTGAGTCTCAATGTTGATTCTCTTCTCTTCTTCCAATACCTTTCTGAGTTGTTCAATCCTAAACTCAGCAGCTGAAATTTCTTCTATGGCATCATTGTGTTCAGCTTGTTGGGTATCTTGATGAGACTTGGGAGGTGATGATGATGGAGCTTTCTGAGCATTGGAAGGATTAGCCTGTGCTCCACTTCCTTTGTTGGCTTTCTGAATCACGCCTTGTCCAGGTTGGGGATCATCATTCTGATCATCATCATCATCATCCTTTTTCTTTGCTTCTTGGTTTGGATGCTCAGAGGGAGGTTCTTGATAATCATTTTCTTCCATCTCCTCGTCATCTTCTGAAACCAGGTTGATCACATTTTGGAATGTAATCATCCTCCCATTAACTTCTTCTTGTTCAGCAGGATAAGTAGTGAGCTTGCTGGGCAAGCCAGGATGGGTAACCATCTGCTCTTGGGTTTGAGCATCCGCAGACTTGAAATCTACTATAAGTCTTTGTGCTACTTCATGAATGAAGTCTTCATGCATTAGAGTGGCAAATGAGTAGGACTCTGTAGGGAACAATGCTTGGATATAATCCTCCAGATTTAGGGCAATTGCTCTCTTTTCTGGGACGTCGATTACTCTGGCTACTTGGAAAGGTCACCTTTACGAGTTTACGCCATTGTCTGAAGCACTTGAGATGTTTCTTTAAGGTGTGCTTCTGGAAGGCCTTGATTAAATCAACTGGCACTAGACTTTGAGCCTAAACGAAAGTGTTCAAGTTAGTTTTGTTCAAACCACTTGTCTTAGTATCTGTGTGCAGAAGTGAGCTTTCTGAGCATACCTGTGTAGAAACACTAGGCTCATCTGCTTGGATTTTTGCTTGCTTGGGCACAGAGGCCTCAGATACTTTAGTGTGAGGAGAAGTTTTATCCTCATCAACCTTTCTTTCTGCTTGAACCTGAGAGTTAAAATCAAACATGTTTAGAAGAGATAGGTGGAAAAGTGCTTTCTGAGACTTCACTTACTTCCAAGTGAGGAAGCTCAGTAGCATGTTCCTCAGAAACCTTGGGGGTTTCTGGCACCTTTTCTGCAGAATCTTGCTTGTTCGTGATTTTAGTTTCTTTTGGAGGAGATGACACAACTGTTTCTCCATCCAATTGTTCTTCTGACTGAGCCTGTAAGAACAAACATAAGAGATTTTAGTAGTGGGTTTTCCAGAGCATTCTTTGAAGAAGACTATTACTGATTACTTACCTTCTCAGCAGAAGACTCAGTAAATACTTCCTCAGAAAGCTTTTCAGCTTCTGGAATCTCTAGGTTTTGGGGTGTTGGTTCCACCACCACTACTTCCTCAGTTGGAGCCTAAGAAGAGACATTAAGAATATTAGAAAATAAGAGCAATTTTAGTTAGTTATTTCTTGTTCAGAGATAACTTTTACAACCTGTGGGACAGGCTCTTCTTGATGTTCTGAGGTTGGAGGGACCTCTTCTAGATTCAAGGGGGTGGACAAGTTTTCTTCCCCCTGAAAGTGTGTCTCCAAGTTGGCCTGTAACAAATACAGCTTATGAGTAACAAGTTAACATACAATTATGTTGACATGTTAGATACAAACTATCTTTGTTACCTGAATAGAGTCAGGCTGATAATTGATCTCTTGGACTTGTGGTGATTCCACAGTCTCTCTGTGCTCATTATTGATCTCCTCTGCAGTATCATTCTGAGTCTCCATCTCAGTTTGATCCCGTTCTGAGAGTTGAGCTCTCTCAGAAGGTTGAGGAACCTGTTCAAGAACAGGGTTTTCTTCAGCAATATTAAGTGCTGGCTTTGTAAATGTGGAAGCAATGGCAACATCTTCCATCATTCTATCTTCCTCACCCAGGCCTTCTTCTTCCTGCTGGGCAGAGGGGCTCTTGTCTTTCTGAAGAGCTGAGCTTGAAGCTCCTCCATGGATCTCATACTTGAACCTTTTGAGTACTTTCGCAAGTACTTCATCATCCTCAGAATCACTATTCTGTGTTGGTGCAGACCCATCTATGATATTTCTATCATCTCTGGAGAGTTCTGGAGCATTCTAGTTCAGGACTCTTGGGGCATTCTGGATTTGCCTTTCTGAGCATCCAACATCTTCTGAGACCTTGTCTCCAGAAGGTTGTGCCTCTTGTATGATTAGGGACTTGGAGGCTCTTTTGCTATGAGTCCTCTTTCTCTTGGCAACTGGAGGTTTAGCTTTAGCTTGCTCAGAGACCTCCTCACCTTGCTAGGCAGTTTCTTCTTCTTCTGTCTTTCTGAGTGCGTTCTCAGTAGCAATTTTCTCCTTTTCTTCAAAAGCGTGTCTGAAAAGGGAGTTGGTGACTGGGATTTCTTGTTTTTCTCTAAGAGTGATTCCCATTGTTTCTAGAATGTAACAGATTCTGAGACCAAAGTGCATATTGGCCTTTGTCTCAGCAAGGCCATTGATGATTTTGGGCTCCAATTCCTCAATATGTCCAAGGAATTTGTTGAAGGCGTACTTCCCCCAATTGAAGTGGGTTTCCTGCCCTTCATGCTTCTTGTTCAGAAGATGCATCATCATCCATCTCTCCATGCTTATCTGGTCTACTCCACCTTTGTTGCCATCAAAGCAACGGACCAGAATAAGAGCTAAAGTACTCCAGTGTTTCTGGAGATGACTAGTTCTGATGGCTTTCAGAACAAAGTCTCCTGGGCAACCTTTTGCATTTTCTAACTGGATTGCTTCAAATAGCTCTTTGACGCCTTGAATCATGGAAGCGTCCTTGATGTTGATGTCTTCAAATGTTCCTCGATTTTTCAATCGGAATATCTTGCAGAAAGTCTTGCAGTCTAGAACAATTTCTTGTCCTTGGACTTCAGTCTGCATGTATTTTTCTTCTTCATCATTCACAACTTTTGTGAAGATTTTGGAGTTGTTATAGAACTCCAGTACATCCAGTGTGGATAGTCCACTAGGTGCAGCAGATAGAAGCTTGTAGATATGGGAATTCTTCAACATCCCCAATATCAGTTTCATTTCTGGTTTTGAAGGTATAACTGTTGGTACATATCTCTTTACTAGAAAAGCTCCCCAATTCATTTTGTGTTTAGGGTTCCAGTCCGATGGGGTAAACTTTCCCAGAAAGCATTTATTCAACGCCTTAAGTTCCTTTCCTCCTTGCTTTTCAGCAGGAACTGAGGATGTTGCCTTAGGGTTCTTGGTGGTCATCTTCTTGGGTGCCATCTATTATATAGAGTTTTGAATGAGTGTTTTCATAGGGGTTTTGCAAGATTAATCGGGATTAGTCTATCTTTTCAGAAGACTAAACACAAGAAGTTAAGTTAGCAAAAGGGGTTTTTAGAAATCTTGAGAGATTTTGCTGTTTTGATGCAAGTATGAAATTTCGGAATTGGTAAAAGTGTTTGTCTTTTGCCCAAATCCTATATATATATAGCAGACAAAATGTACATAGATACAACATACATACAACTGAATATGAATGCGTGTCTTTGCATCTGCATAGGCGTGGTACGTCCTTTATACTTCATGAAATGTGTAGTGGGCCATGTCTGCATTTCTCAACAGACATTACTTGCTTTTGTTTTAATCTCAATCGTTGAGATCAAACGTTTATTCATCAAGGGCTTATATTGAATATCTTGTAATGATATCAATCAACAAATGGTAATGTGCCGACTTGATGGATTTTTAATATGCTACATTCACTGTGTCACTTAGTAAAGAGTAGGAACACTTAATCGTTTGAGCTTATCATTCTGAGTGTCAAGTCCTTATCTATATATTGTTTATCATGAAAATGGTAAAAATACAAGACATTGCACATGTTTGACTTTCAGAAGTTATACCTTTTGGGCTTTGTGTGTCCATTTCTCTTTATGACTAAATAGCTTTCTGAATTCAAGTGTCAGAAGCTTCAGTTGTTTGAATGTATTTGACCCACTCTCAGTAAGTAAGTTCTAGTTTTATTTACTTATTAAGTGTGTACCGACCTTTGCCTTTCTGGATACCCGTTCCAGAAATGTTTTGCCTTTCTGAGTGTTTCTACTCAGAAACTTTGCATCACTTCTTATCAACTTGGCTTTCTGAGAGCCTGTTCTCAGAGGCCTACTTCTTTTCTACCTCACTTACTCAGACTTTAGAGATGCAGGACAATTTTTCAGTCCTTAGGCAACTCCATTAATCCAAGATTATGTCTTAAGGTCAAGAACCGGCTTTCTTGTAAGGGCTTAGTGAAGATATCTTCAAGTTGGTCTTCTGTGCCAATCTTGAGTATCTCTATATTGCCTTTCTCAACATGGTCTCTGATGAAGTGGTGTCTAACATCAATGTGCTTTGTTCTGGCATGGAATTTGGGGTTCTGTGTGATTGCAATAGCACTTGTGTTATCACAGAAAATGGGAGTTTTCTCTTCATTGAGTCCATAGTCTCTGAGTTGTTGTTGAATCCACAGAATTTGTGTTGCACAACAACCAGCAGCAATATATCCAGCCTCTGCGGTAGAAGTTGCAATTGAGTTTTGTTTCTTGATAAACCATGAGATAAGTCTAGTTCCCAGAAACTGACAAGTTCCTGAGGTACTTTTCCTATCAAGCATTGATCCAGCATAATCAGCATCTGAGTAACCAGCCAAACTCAATCTACTTTCTTTAGGATACCACAAACCTACATCTACTGTACCTTTCACATACCTTAATATTTTCATAGCAATGTTGTAGTGTGATTGCATTGGATTTGTTTGAAATCTAGCACACTCAATTGCATATTGAATATCGTGTCGCTTGCGAAGGTAAAGTAGTGAACCTATCAATTTCCTATACTTGTGTTCATCATCACTCTTATCTGATTCAGTATAGGTCATCTTGGTTCCTATGCTCATAGGTATCTTAGCATTCTTTTCAGAAGGCTTAAGATTGAACTTTGTGAGCATGTCTTTTGCATACTTTGTCTCACTAATGAATATTCCATCATTGAGTTGCTTGACTTGCAATCCTAGGAAATAGTTCAATTCTCCCATCATGCTCATCTCAAACTTACTTTTCATGAGATTTGCAAAGTCATCACAAAGTTGCTTGTCCTTAGATCCAAATATGATGTCATCAACATATACTTGAACTAAGAGTAGTTTCCCATCATGATTTAAAGTAAATAAAGTTTTATCAACTTCACCTTTCTTGAAAACACTTTCCAGAAGGTATTTGGCCAAAGTGTCATACCATGCTCTTGGAGCCTGTTTCAGTCCATAAAGAGCTTTCTGTAGCTTATAGACCATTCTTCCTTCTGAAGAAACTTCAAAGCCAGGTGGTTGTTGAACATAGACTTCCTCAGCAAGTTCACCATTCAAGAATGCACTCTTGACATCCATCTGATGAACTTTAAAGACTTTATGAGCTGCAAAGGCCAGAAAGAGTCTTATTGCATCCAATCTGGCAACAGGTGCATATGACTCATCAAAATCTAAACCTTGATGCAGGTGAATCCTTGGCAACCAACCTTGCTTTGTTTACGGTTATTTCACGATTCATTCATCTTGTTTACGAAAACCCTTAGTTCCAATCAGATATTCCTTCTACAAATGGAACTAGTTTTGGACTTTGTTTCTTTCAAGCGATCCAACTCTTCTTGCATTGCGTAGATCCGGTCTTGGTCTCTTAATGCTTCTTCTATAGTTTTGGTTCAATGTTTGAGATAAAAACATCGAAGAGAATTAGCATTTTTCTATTGCTCTCCTAGTCCTAACACCTTGATTGATTGGTCCAATCACATCTTTTGCAGGATGATCCTTGATCCATCTCATCATGGGTTTAGGGCTAGTAGGGTCAACATCTATGTGATCTGAATGTGAATCACTATGATTATGACTTGATACTTCTTGATGTCTGACATTTTGCACCTCGGAAAGGCGGTGAATGTCCGACACTTGCTCGTGTGAGAGCTTTACGGGACATGCACATCGAGAGGTAATTTCCAGAATTAGCTCTCTGATGAACATCTTCAGTTTCCATTTCTGAAATTCTCATAGGAAATTCTTCATCATGTCTGAGAATCATCTGGTTGTTACTAGGCATTTCATGCTTTTCTTCGTCAGAGTCATCCTCTCTTTCCACAATGATGTTTTTCCTTTCTGAGGGTTCTTCTTCAGAATCCTTTATCATTAGTTCCTTGAACCTTTCTGAGAGTTCATCAGCAAGGGGTGTTTTCTTGCTTCCTTCATAGAATACAACATGAACTGATTCTTCAATCTTCTTTGTTCTTTTGTTGTAAACTCTGTATGCTTTGCTATTCATAGAATAACCAAGAAACACGCCTTCATCTGCCTTTGGTTGAAATGTTCTTAGATACTCTTTTCCATTGTTAAGGACAAAACATCTACAACCAAACACTTTCAGATGTTTGATATTAGGGGGTCTTCCAACCAAGAGTTCATATGGGGTCTTGTCATGGTGTTTGTTTATCAAACATCGGTTTTGAGTGTAGCATGCTGTGTTTACATCTTCACCCCAATAAATTTCACTTATCTCAGTGTCAGCTAGCATTGTCCTTGTTGCTTCTTTAAGTGTTCTATTTTTCCTTTCTGCAACACCATTTTGTTGTGGTGTTCTTACAGAGGAAAGTTGGTGTTGTATACCTTTGCTGGTACAAAATTCCTTTATATACTGGTTGACAAACTCATTACCATGGTCTGTTCTGATTGCAGATACCTTGTCATTTTTCATGACTTCAAGCTTATTCAGCAAGTTTGGTATCTCCACCCTTGCATCAGATTTGTGCTTCAGAAAGACAACCCAAGTGAATCTTGAGAAGTCATCTACAACAACAAGACCATACTTCTTTCCTGCATAACTAGTTACAGATGATTCAAAAAGATCCATGTGTAATAGTTGCAGTGGTCTAACACAAGAGTGTCTGATTTTGGACTTGAAAGAGATTTTGGATTGTTTCCCCATCTGACAGGCAGAACAGATACCATCCTTTCTGAAAGATGTTTTGGGAAGGCCAACCACTAACTCTTTCTTGGCAAGTTTGTTCAGAGTTTTGAAATTTAAGTGACTCATTCTTTTGTGCCATAACCAGTGCTCTTCTGTGTGACCTGATTGACTCACCATGAGACATTCTTTTGCCTTTCCGCCGAGCAACCAAGACTGTCTGCTTTGACTCATTGTCAATAAGTTTGCAGTACTTTGCTTTGAATTTCACAGTAAATCCCTTGCCTGCAAACTGGCTCATGCTAAATAGATTATATTTCAAACCCTTAACATATGTCGTCGGTGATTGTTAATGATCCTAATTTGACGTTGCCAAATCCACAGAGGATTTAATTCTCCTCAACCGAAATCGATGTCTGGTCCATTGTTGCAAGCTTTGTAGTTGACCAGATTTGCTTTGTCTCCTGTCATGTGCTTTCCGCATCCACTATCAAATAGCCATTGAGCCTTAGTCCAAGAGGCGTTCTACACAAAACAGGAAACAGGAGTTAGGTTCTTGCTTCAGAGATAGAACCATTTAGACTAAACATTCTTCCAGTAGGAATCCACATTTTAGTAAATTTCTTGGGAGTTTGTTTTTTTCTAACTTGATCAGAAGGAGATGCAATAAAATCAGTAATTTTGATCTCAATTTTCCTTCTTGTGGTGTTTCTAGGTGTTCCTTTTGGTGCTTTCTGGACCCTGGGTTTCTAGGATTGCTTTTCAGCAAACTTAGCCTTTTCGGCGAGTTCCTTCTAGCTCGCATTCGGTTTTCGGTGGCTTGAGATTTCTTCCACTACATCTATTACTACGTGCAATATCGCCTTGCGCCATTGTTCTTGTCCTTCCTTATATTGTTGCGTAAGAACTTTTCCAATAGCGATAGCCAATGCCATTTCGAACACCTTTGGCTTTACGAATCGTTCTTGAAGCCTTACTAGTTTCTGCACCATCTTTATTTTCATAAAATGGTACAGTAGAGAATTTGCCTATTCCAGCAATTCTTCCTTTCCTAGTAATGTAGCAATGTGGATGGTTACATGTTTGAGGGTTATGTTTCTTTTCAGAAACCTTATCCACAAGTTTCTTGTGAACTTGTTGTTCTTTCAAAGGCTGGGTTTCTACTCCTTTTCCTTTGTCAACTACCCTAGCTTTCTGACCAATGCTATAGGTGGTTGAAGAACCATTCTGTTGACTTTTTACAAAGGTCAACCTTTCCTCACTCTTCTTCAGAGGAGATGAATTACTCGATTGTACATCAAGTCCAAGTCCACCTTTCTCAGAGGGATCTCTCAGATAGGATTGAACCTCAGTGAGAGTGTCACTAGCCTTTGCATAAGATTGGAAGGATAGCTCTTTCTTTCTAAGTTCTTCATTCTCAGAAAGCAGCTTCATCATTTTCGTAGTAAGTTCATCCAAGGCTAGTTTGTGAGAATTTTCATTCTCATATATCAGAGATTTCAGAAAGGCTATTTCAGCGTTCTTGATCTCAGATACTCTGGTTAGCTCAGAAACCTCTTTTTCAAGAGTTTCTTTGCTTTCCTCCAGAATTCTGGTTTTGGATTGTGCTTCCAGAAATTCTTTCTCATAATGATCCAATTCACTCTTGACCAACTCCAGATCCTCAATTCCATCATCACTCTCATAGTAAAGAAATTGTGAATTGTTAGTTACCTCATCAGCCATAAGACACATTTCAATGTTGGAGATATCTGGACCGGCAATCTCAGCAACTCCACACATTTCATTCTTCTTAAGGCCGAAGTCAATTACATCGTGGGTGATTCCACACAATTCTGGTGATGGTAGGTTTGAGTCATCTGAATCTCCATCTTCAGAATCTGTCTCAATGTCTAGAGCATCAAGTTGAATTTGAATCTTCTTCCTTTCTTCAGTCAGTAAGGCCCTTTGATTTCTCTTGAAATTTCTTTTGTCCTTCTTGTCACCTGTCTTGAGCTTGTTTAAAACAGGACAATCTCTCTTGAAGTGACGACGCTTTTGACAATAGAAACAGATATCATTTCCTATTTCTGCAGCTTCAGTACTAACACCTTTCTGAATGGGGGTGTTCAGAGAGTTGTTCATTTGTATGTTCTTGTACTGATGATAGTTTGGGCCAAGATGCTATTTCAGCTTTTCTTTAGCTTTTCTTCTCTCAATCTCTTGACTCACAAATTTCTTCATGTGTCTTATTTGGTATCCTTCTTTTTAGAAGTACCTTGAGAAACTAGAGCAACACTTTGTAACTTTTCAGCTGTTTGTTCTCTCTGAGTTGTCTCATAGTCTACAGTAGCAAGATGAGAGAAGAGCTCTACTGGAGTAATATTTGGCATCCCTTGATTGAAATAAAAGAACTTATTGTGTTCCCAGTTGTGATTGAGACTTCTGACAATAGTCTTAATCTTTTCTGACTGGGAGTATCTATTGCTTTCACCAAGTGCAGCCATATCACTCATAAGAGTAGTAAATCTGAAATCAAGTTCTTCCAGAGTTTCAGTGGGACCTTCTTTGAAGTTTTGGAACTTCAATTTAAGAACTTCGAACTTGTTTTCTTTGGTTTTCTCAGTTCCGGCACAGATTTCTTCAATCAATTGCCAGGCAACTTTCGCCGTTTTAGCACCCCACAATGTACACTGTATGTGCTCAGGTGTCAATCTGATAATTATATTACGAGCTTGACCATCCAATCTGTGTCTCTTGGCATCTTCAAATGTACAGAGCTCTCTTTGCTTGTCTTCATATATAATGCTTCCACGAGCAACATGACCACTATCACTAGCAGCCATGTCCTAGCTTCCATCTTCCTTGTCTGAGGCTTTTTTTCCATCAGACACCTCAGTAACTTGTTTGAGTTGTCTGATTTTGATAAGCCCTTCATTGATGACATAGATCATCTCATCACTAATGGCCTCCAGATGGAGCATCATGTTGTTCTTCCAATTCTCGTAGTTTTCTGGCTTCAGAACGGGTGCATCACTCAGAGACATACCTGCACACTTAACACACAAATTATATAGTCCTCAGAAAGGGACAAAGTTCCTTCACCTATCTGGGGATCTAGGTTCAGTGCAGAAGGCTTGTGAACCTCCTGCTCTGATACCACTTGTTGGTCGGATAACGAAAAGTAAAAGAAAAGACTAGGGGGGGGGTCTCTTTAAAACTTTTGTCGATAAATAAACGTTTCTCGAAAGGGGGGGTACTTAAATTCAGAGCGCGGAAGACTTTAAGATAGGTAGGTGCAGAAACAATAAGTATGTGTGTGTGCTTTGCTGAAATGTAAATACAGAAAGGTAAATGACACAACAAGTATAGTGGTATCTGGAGATGGCGTAATCCTCCAACTAATCCACTTCGGTCTTTCTGAGACCTAGAATTCACTAGAACAGATAATTGAGTTCACCTTACAATGATCCTATTCTAAGATTCCTAAACAAATGGTTCCCAACCAAATGTTCCCCCTGAGTTATTCCCCAGCTCCTAGAGCTAAGTAGTTCCTCTACTCAGATAACCTTGGAGTTATTCCCTGATTTCCCAAATCAAGTACTTCCTCTACTCCACGCCTTGATGGTGTTGGTTATAAGGTTTTGTCAGAAAGGCTTTTCGTATAACTTTTCAGTTATGTTTTCAGAGAGCCTAATAGAACAAGACTACTTAATACACTTGTTCAAGGATGATGACGATCGCTTTCTTGACCCAAGTAATTGGTGTCCGTTCTGGAGAATGAGCTTCAAAAAGGGTATCTGATAGTTCAACTCTTTCACGAATAACAATCTCTTGTTAAGGTTCAGGACAACTTAGAACTACTAGTGATTCTTCAAGCGACAGAAAGCTTTCAGAAAGGGTAGTAGAGTGCTTGAGAGAATACTTTTCTTGATGGTAAGTTTGCAAGATAGAGCGTTCTAAGGTATGTTCTTCAAGCATCTAAGTGTGTGATATATATAGATAAATTTGAGAGGCGTTTGAATTGTATCCGTTGTGCTCTCTATCAAATTATATCCGTTTATATCTTGAACTATGTACTTTAAGTCACTATATCATTTTTCGAGAGGATCGCTTTTTGAGATTTACCGATGCATTTAATGCATAGTACTGTTCATTGTCCTTTAGTCTCAACGGATACATGAGCCTTTCTGATGGCTTGCATGCTCCATACTCATGATTTCATATGTCTAGAATCATATTTCAAAAGTAAGTTAATATACTTAAGAAAGGATTAAGGACATAGTCTTTCTGAGTTAGACTAAACCTTTGTGTCTTCATAAACCTTGTGCAATCTTCAGTCTTCTAATCTTCAGAAAAGCTCCATTGCTAGGATTGATCTTCATGGTCTTCTTGAAATAAAAATTACACTCAGAGACCTATAATCCTAATACAAGATTTACTAGACTAATCATACTCAGTGATTTCCTCTTTTACAATGTTCAAGTGAACCAAGAGTACTTAATCACCTTTCTGGCTAAGATAAGAACATGTGATGAGTGATCAAAATACTAACAGATATTCCTAACAACTTGTTGAGCATATATTTTGCATACTTTGTTTGACTGATGAATATTCCATCATTAAGTTGCTTGACTTGCAACCCTAGGAAATAGTTCAATTCTCCCGTCATGCTCACCTCAAATTTACTTTTCATGAGCTTAGCAAAGTCTTCACAAAGTTGCTCGTCTTTTGATCCAAATATAATGTCATCAACATATACTTAAACTAAAAGTAATTTCTCTTCATGGTTCAAAGTAAAGAGTGTTTTATCAACATCTCCTTTCTTGAAGCCACTTTACAGCAAGTAATTGCTAAAGTATATCATACCATGCTCTTGGAGCCTGTTTCAGTCCATACAGAGCTTTCTGAAGCTTATAGACCATTCTACTTTCTGTGGAAACTTCAAAGCCTGGTGGTTGTTCAACATAAACTTCCTCAGCAAGTTCACCGTTTAGGAATGCACTCTTGACATCCATTTGATAAACTTTAAAGTCATTATGAGCTGCAAAGGCTAGAAATAGTCTAATTGCATCCAAGCTTGCAACCGGAGCATATGACTCATCAAAATCTAGTCCTTCAGTCTGGGTGAATCCCTTGGCAACCAACCTTGCTTTGTTTCAGGTTACTTCACCAGACTCATTCATTTTGTTCCTGAAAACCCACTTGGTTCCAATTACAGATATTCCATCAACAAATGGAACTAGTTTCCAGACTTTGTTTCTCTCAAATTGATCCAACTCTTCTTGCATTACAGAGATCCATTCTTGATCCTTCAATGCTTCTTCTATAGTTTTAGGTTCAATGTTTGAGATGAAACATCCATAGAGAGAGTCTGGATTTCCAGCAATTGCTCTCCTAGTTCTAACCCCTTGTCTAAAGGACCAATCACATCCTTAGTAGGATGATCTCTTATCCATTTTATAATGGGTTTTGAACTAGTAGGATCAATATCATTTTGATCTTAATGTGAATCATTATGATCTTGCCAAGATACTTGTTCAGTATTTGAGATATCTGGCACACGGTGTTGAGGGTAAAACCTCGAACACTAACTAAACTATTACAAGTAACCTAATCTAGGATCCGCCTTCTACTTGAAGTCCGAAGCAAGACTGGTCCGAGCTTGAGTACCTGAAAGGACTAAGTGGGGGGGGTTAGAATGGGTTACCCGGATTGCCTATGTCAATCCGGTAAGAGACATTACTCAAGAGAGAGTTGGAAGCTCTCAATGTAATAGTTATGAGGAAGGTTATGGAATCAAGAGTGTTTATCACTTTGGGATCCTCACTTTGATATCGCTTACCTTAAGGTCTTGGACCTTCTGCTATATTTATAGTTATCGTATCTTATGAGATTGCTCACAAGATGATGCCAAGTGTATGCTTCAGATTTGGACACCAATGCTACCTTTGGCCCATGGCCCATTAGTGAACAGTAATCCAATACTAATCAGTGGGCCTGGGAGGGTAGTTTGGACCTTTCCCTCTGAGAGTACTGTTCCGCATGTTGGGTCCGTGTAAGTTACTCGGACAGATCTGTATGCTTGGTTGATCTGGCCTTAGGCAACTCAAGGTGTCCGGACCTAGAGTTCCACGAAAGTATCTCATTGGTTCTGTTATATACGTTTGGTGTTACTGTGATGACGACGTCCGAGATTCTCTCGTCCGGTCCATTTAGAATCTTAGGACTGACAGTTTGTGGTACTTGGAAGGACCATGTGACCTTTTGTCAGGTTCGGAAGTCATCCATTTAGCTTGGTCGGACCTAGCTGAAATGGCGTGCTGACTTGTAGATACTAGTTGACCTGAGATGGTTTCCTTTATGTCGGACCATTCGAAGGTCGGAATAGCAATGAATAGGCTATCTCAGCCTTGATGCACTTTAGGACACGCTCTATGGCGCCCTTAACGGATTGGACACATGTCCGTATCAACATATGTCCCCCTAGTTTCCAAGTATCTTAGTAGAAGATAGTTGGTAACTATGAAAAGGACAAGTGTGTTGTGGAGCATGCCCGAATCGTTAAATGAAAAAGGAAAAAATCCTTTTTGTTGGGATCCGTCGTCCGTGTTCTTAGGAATTCAATATATCTCCCCCCCCCCCCCCACCCTTCCTTCTACAGTCCGAGTTATGTAATAGCTCGGACTGTAGATGGAAAAGGTATTTGTATCCGAGATATATAGATCCAAGTACGGTTAGGATCTGACGGAGTCCTCTATGGAAGAGTGTATCGGAAGTTATCCATTGGACCAAATATGTGAAATGGTCCTCCTGGACCGCTGATCCGGCCCACGGGGAAAGATCGCGGGTAAAGCGATGCGACCGTTGGATTGGAAAGATATCAACGGTTGGGATTTTAAACCCAATTGATGTGACGCTTCTGATGAGCATTAAATGCGATGCACTGTTAGCTAGCCACTTGTGAACCGGCACAACCGTTGGATTGAAAAGATCAACGGCTGGGGTTTAAATCCAAGTGATGTGACTCTTGGCTTTCCCCAAATTGCCCCTATAAATAGTCAGCCCATCAGTTACTTTCACACTTTAGCCACATCGAAACTCAGAGCGACTCTCAAGCAATCCGAGCAACTGAAACTCGCAAAATCTTGGAATTTCCACCTCAGATTCGTACCCTCGGAGAGCTAGCAAGGCTGCGTCGTCCATCCAAGCTTATCAAGTTAACTTTGTCAAGTAAGGACGCCTTAATTCCTCCTGAGGTTTCTCATTTTTGCGATATGCTTGTTGCATGCTTGTATATTTTTGCCTTGCTTGAATATCCAATTGTTGACTCTGTGGTTGCAAATGCTGCTAGTGGTATGTTTCAGTAGTAGCCTTAATTGGAACACTCCTCCATTGATAACTTGTTGATTCGTCTCGTATGTCATGTCCAATGTAACCAAATTGATTATGCATGCTTATTTGGTGATGTGTTGGCGCCGATTGGCACATAGTCTTTCGTAACTGGTCCCTGTTAATGTGCTGGGTAGGGTAGACAATAGTGCCAATGGCACATCTTTGTGTGCCAAGGTTAGTGCCCATAGTGTTGAGACTATACTTCATGCAGAAAATCTGGTAAAGTAGAACTTCGTCGGATCGCTTGACTTAATAAGACATCTAAATGAACTCTCGGACAATCACAACTATCGTTTCTGACCCGTTTCCTTCTGCCCTAGGATGTCCGGGAGCGATAGTCAGAACCAACACGAGGCTCAAGGTTACAATGATGGAGTAGACTCGCTGACTGAGTCCGTGGACTTGACCACGTCCGTAGGAGATTATCTGGTTGTGGACCTTGTGTCTTCCAGGGATTCCGACGCTGGACAGAGAGTCCGTGATACATCAGAACCTCAGCCGGACAGATCAGTGGGCCATGGAGATGTTGCTAGGACTAGGTCTCTAGTCCAATCTCGGACCATAGCTGGTGTCAGAACGTCCGTTGATCCGAATGAACCTCAGACTGAGCGGGAAGGCGACAGTGGTCGGAAGGCAGATGATGTTGAAATGTTCGAGGCCGGGGAAGAGGACCGTGTTGCGGCGGAAACAGGTCCGTCCAACCCGAGCACATCCGGGAGACCCAAAGGTGGCGAGGAGGAGGAGGAAGATGGTGAAGAAGAAGAGGATGAGGATGAGGAGGAAGGAGAGGAAGGCTCTCCAGTCGCTCGCCCGCGAAGATGCACTGGTCGTCGGATCGTGTTACATCCTGCAGCGTCCGCTCAATCCAATCTTCCGTTAGTAGAGGGACGTGGTGCAAAGGCTGCGAGAATCAAATTCCCTCGTCCTGCGTCCGCCGTTGTGATAGAGGATGAATTTGGAGAGTTAAACGCGGACGGGCTTCTCCCCACTTGTCCGTCGAAGGTTAGAGCTGAGGACATTCCCGAATGGAGGCGGAAGTGGGAGATTCCTGAGTCTGTTGAAATCATGGTTCCCGAGCCCGGACATGCATTTTATAATCCGCCCGCCGGGTACATGTACGTGCATGAAGTGGCTTTCGCTTGTGGATGGAAGCGCCGGAGATAAAGCATATCCTGAACCACATCGGGATCGGTCCGAGTCAGGTTATCCCAAAGTCTTTGGGTAACCTCATTTGTTTTGTCATTTTTTGTAAAAAGAAGGGGCAGCCGGTGAATTTCGAGAACTTTAGGCAGCTTTTCCATGTTACCTTTAGTCCGGGTAATCCCCTGTTTTATACTTTTGTAGCTAGAAAACCCTACAACTTCATTTCGAACTCCATTTCTTCCTTGGGGTCGAAGTGGTGGGACAAGTACATTTTTGTGCGGATGGCCCTGAAACTTGGTGTCCGAGAGGCAGTGAGAGCAATGGGGGCTGCCGACAAAGTTCTTGAGGGAGACTATCCCGGATTGGAGGGAAGACGGACTTCAGTAAGGATTTTTAGCTTCAGGATTTGTGCTCTTCTGTCTTTGGAGTGCTCTATCTTGATCATGTATTTCCGCAATTCTGGTAATTCTTCCTTTTTATGGCCGTATCTGACGCCTTTATTTTATTGCGCAGCTCACTGGTTTGAGTATATCATGTCGACGCTCCGTGAAAAGAAGAGGTTGCAGAGGGAACAACAAGCTCTGGAAGTCGCCGCCGGTCAGAGGACCAAAATTATCAACACATCCGCGGGTCTTCCGATGGCGGATCCGAAAAATGCGGCAGTGTTTGCTGCAAAGGAGGAAAGACGGAACAAGGCCGGAGAAGATCCCCAGGCCTTGGTGGTGCCCGACAAGGGCAAAGGCCCTGCCACTCGGAGCGCCACTGCCTCTAGGCCACCCGCTTCCGCTGCTTCGGCACCCCAGCGGGAGGTGTTGATGCGGGATGCCGTAACCTGGGGGAGCAACCTCGGAGGCTTCCCTTGCAGCTAAGAGACAGCAACTGTCCGTTGTCCTGCCTGTTGACCAAGCTGCTCTTGATAAGGAGTATGAGCGGGCCCGCGGACTCCCTAAGGTGGAGCGGGTCAGAGGTCTTGACGAGCTATACCAGCGGGTAAGTAACTTTCCCATGGTTTCCTTGGCTTGTTCATAGTACAATAAAAATACAACTTATATTCATGCGGACCTCTTGCAGCTCGGATGTTTCGTCAGAGCCATGTTGTGGAAGGCCGGCGAACGTTCTACTATTGAGGAGGATCTACACAAGGCCGTAGCCACTTTCGCGGATGAGGCGGAGAAGGTGAAGCGGTTGGAAATGCAGTTGAAAGAAAATGAAGTGAAGTTCCATAAGTTGAAGACCAGCTGGGAAGAGATCAAGTCGGACCTTGACTGGCAGGAGAATTTTGTCAGTAGGTCGATGAAGGCCTTCCTGGACTTCAAGGATATCCTGCTCGGGGGCCTCCAATATGCCCGCCTTGAGGCTGGTCGTGCCTTTATGAACTCGGATTCCTTCAAGTTTTTCATGGCGGATAAGTCCGATGCCTCCCGCCTAGATGGGTTTTCATCCGCTATCGGCTAGCTGCAGTCCAAGGGCCTACTTTCGCAGGACTTTGACTGGAAGGTGGAAGGGTTGATCCCTTCTGCAGATGCTAATGGTGTGGAGGTCCCTGTGGACAATGTCTCGGACGAACGGTTGGCCGCGTGTGAGTTTGCGGAGCTAGTCATTGAGGAGGGTGAGATCGAGATCCAGAACGGCGGACCCTTCCTTCCGAGGTGTGTCCCGGATGCCCTCCGAAAGGTATGCTTTGTACCTTTTGAGAACTACCGGGCTTTCCTGAAGAACTGGTACTACTTGCCTTCTCGGGTCGTTGGTCTCGATGCGGATTTCAACTTGTTCGAGATCGCTGAATCCCTTGCCGCGCAAGTCGTCGCCAACACGCCTTCTGTCAATCCGCCTCAAACCGGTGAAGCGGGTCCGAGCCAAGCTGGCCCCCAGTGAGAAGTCCGGGGTATGCCCCGTGAAAATTCTGTACTTGTTGAATTTTCCTGTCGAATTTGTTATCCTTTGATGGCGCAGAATGTCGCCATGTACAATGCTTTTATTCCTTCTCAGTTGTAGTAATTATCCATGGGGCTATGCTTCCCATACTTTTGAATCACTACTTGCTATCTTCTTTGCTTCCTTCTATTTGTTGTTCATAAAATACACATCTTTTGAGAACACAGATCTCTGTTGATCGCGTCTGATGTAGAAATCAAACCATCATCTTTCCGATCCTCGGACCGTTCGTTCTTTAGGATGCGTAATTCTTCTAGAAGGAGGAAGGTGAAATAGTGAAATAGTCATTATTGCTGCGTCTTTTCATCTTCCCAGTCGTCGGATGACTGACACATGTCGTGATCACACAGATCCATCGCTACTATAAATAAGACTATGGTAACTCCTCCTTTCTTACTGCTTTACTTTTCACCAATCTTTCCCTGTTTGGCACCTTCAACCTTCCAAAAAATCCGGTGTTCTCCAGGATGTCGGAATCTGATGAAGAGGAATATCAGCATTGGGTAAACTATGCTTGTGGGCACATGCATCTGCCGATTTATCCGGGTAGAGGGACCGCTGATGACCCAATCATTCTTGATTTTGAAGGCGACCCCCCTCTATGTCCGGGGATAGCCAGGAGGTTAGCTGAGGAAGAAAGGGAGCGGACGCTGAAGATGATCCGTAGGAGGATCCGAATACAGCAGCAAGCTCGTCAGGCTCAAAGCGGTGGCTCGGAGTCCCAAGGCTCAACTTCCAGAATCCGTTGAAGGGACAAGGCGGGGTATGCCCCGTAGAAGTATGTATGGTCCTCGGACCTTGACAGATTGTACCTTCCGTGTGTATATGCTCGGATAATTTTGTTTATAAAATTCGGACTACTTTCATCAGAGGAAATCATCATCTTTTCCTTATTCATACTTCGTCGGGTTATATAGACGTGCATATCCTTGTAAGATGATCACCAAATACAAACTCGGACGTGGTTGATGGGCTTGTTTGGGCTTGGTTGGATAACTCAAATGACCCAACACTGTTCAACCCGAACGGGTGACTCAAGCCCATTGCTGATAACAATCTGTTAGCGTGGTGGACGTTGATTGGTTGGAGTGTTCTATAAAAAGACACGACCCCAGTACCAAAACCGTATAAACTGAACCCAAATTCTTCTTTTTCTATCTCTGATGCTCGAAGTAAACTATTAAAGCCTGACTTCTTCTCTTTTCTTCCAATCCTACTTTAGTGGCTCGAATCTTTCTTGAATTGGTAATGGTCTCCTGATTTCAAGAGAGTTGGAGTCTCTAAAGATGGTTAGGCAGAGATCTCAGTCGTTTCGACTTGTATATATCATTGTTTGTTGGTACTTAGTTCTCCCCGGACACTGGATCTACATTACCATGGTACGGTGATATCATGAAAGATTTTTTCATGCTTAACCATTTTTCCTTGTGCAGGTAGATCAGGTTCTTGGTTTCCACGGAAACTATACTTTCCGATTGATATGGAAAAGGCTTTTCCTGACAGGGGAATAGCCTCGACGGGAGATGACGTATCTCCGGAGACTTTCTTTATAGATTATGTATCATATCTTGTAGGTCTCGATAAAGATCCGAGATTTGTAGACTGCAAAGACAGTGTTTTGTATACTTTCGTTTCATCTATGAATAAAACTCATTGCTTGCCTTTTCTTGTCACGTGAACGTTAAATCTCAGATGCACGAATTGAAAGATAAAAGTTGTATTGATTTGCCGGAAATTCAATTATAACTTGTGGGCTCCATGGCCAATGACAAAAGGATTAATCAAAAATAGAACTGACGGAGTTCCGTATAATAGGTAGTTGGAATCTAAAATAACCAAACGACCTGGCGGAGATTCGCGTAACCATCCCTATGCGTAAAACTTTTGAAGGTTTCTAGCATTCCATGTACGCTTGAGTGGGTTTCCACGCTCATCTTCCAATTCGTAACTGCCATTCACTCTTGCTCCGACAATCTTGAAAGATCCTTCCCATTTAGGCTTGAGTTTTCCAACATTGCTCAAAATGTCAGCCCGGCGAAGTACTAGGTCTCCGACCTACAAGTTTTTTGCTCGAACATTCCGGTTGTAGGCTCGGGCATCAGTTGCTTGATACCTATGGATATTAGCCAGTGCTTCAGTTCTTTTCTGTTCCAGCATGTCCAGGTCAAATATCCGAGCTTCACGATTGGCGGAATCTTCGAACTCTTGGACCCTCATAGTCTCAACAGCGATTTCTGCTGGTATAACTACTTCCGAGCCATATACCAAGGCAAATGGAGTCTCTTTGGTCGCGGTCCGTGTAGTGGTGCGATGAGCCCATAGTACGCCATCTAGGTCGTCCGCCCAGCTTTCTTGGGAAGTTCTCAACCGCTTTTCCAGGATCTTGACTATTGTTTTGTTTGTGGACTCGGCTTGTCCATTAGCTTGCGGATATCCAACAGATGTGAAACGTTGTTCAATCTTGAAGGATGCCAGCCATTCCTTGAGCCTATTCCCTAAAAACTGGGCACCATTATCCGAGACAAGAACTCTGGGCAGGCCAAACCGGCAAATGATGTTCTTCCAAATGAAAGTCCGCACTCGACTTTCCGTAATGGTCACCACAGCTTCTGCTTCTACCCATTTGGTGAAATATTCCATAGCCACAATCAAGAACTTCTTCTGTTAAATGCCCCTCGGGAACGGTCCGACAATATCAATGCCCCATTGATCAAACGGACACGCTATGATTGACGGAATCATAGGATGTGTCAGACGATGTGGAATGTTCGCATAATACTGACAATCGGGGCATCTCCGAGCGTGGTCGGCGGAATCCTTATCAATGTTAGGCCAATAATAGCCTTGTCGTATGATTTTCTGGGCAACAGTTCTTCCCCCGGAATGACTTTCGCAGCTTCCGTTGTGTATCTCTTCTAGGACAGTCTTTGCTTCTTGCGGGCTCAAACATCTCAAGTGAGTCCCGGCAAAAGATCTCTTGTACAAATCTTCTCCTAGTATAAAGTATATGTTCGCTCGGCACTGCACACTCCTTGATTCCTTCGGATCAGCTGGTAGAGATCCGTTCTTGAGATAGTTAAAGATGTCAGTCATCCAGTTTCTTCCTGTGTCAGTTATCATGACAGCTGAATTGAGACTCATGACGGATGAGTCAGTAACAGTGAGTAGGATTACTCTCCTCATGTCCAGAGCTGCTGTTGCGGATGCGTATTTTGCCAGAGTGTCCGCTCTTTTATTCCAGGCTCTGTCAAACTTTTCCAGGGTAAATTCCTCAAAGTGGCTGGCTTCCTGCTTGAGCTGCTCAAGATACTTGATCATCGAAGGACCTTTTGTGGCAAAAGTTCCTGAAAATTGAGCTTCAACTAGTTGTGAGTCCGTGTAAGCTTTGAGCTTTCGGACTTGCAGGGATTTGGCCAGGCGTAGCCCGACTAACAATGCTTCATACTCAGCCTCATTATTGGTAACTTTGATATCCAGGGATATCGCGTAGTCAAGTTCCGCGCCATCAGGGCTCTTAAGAAAGATTCTAATCCCTCCCACTCTTCCAGTGGAGGAACCATCCACTTCCAATGTCCAGACATCAGAAGGATGTTTTTCGGTTTGGAGGTCTTCTGTAAGCTCCTGAGGTTCCAACCTTTGTTCCTCTTTTTCTTTGATTTCCAGTCCGGAGTTGTTAGTACCGGATCTGTTTGTGATATCGTCAAGAAGGAACATCTGGTTGACCCGAGTTTCCTCATATGATGCAGGCAGGGACTGATTGATGAATTGAGCATCCTCGAGGTTTGCTGGGTTGAACTTCGGTGGAATTGTCTCCCAGATAATCTGCTTGGTGATTAGCCATTCAAATGCCTATTTGTCAGGGACTTTCTCTGAATCCGCCTAAGGATATTCCGCTAAGAAGTCTGCGAGGACTTGAGCCTTCTTAGCTGACGGAGCCTGATAGCAAATGTCGTATTCACTCAGCTCAATCGCCCACTTAGAGAGTCGTCCAGATTGATCGGGCTTCCCCAGGACCTGTTTCAAAGGTTCCGCAGTTAGTACCACTATTTTGTGAGTCTTGAAGTATGGTTTTAACCGCCTTGTGGTGTAAACCAAAGCATATGCAAGTTTCTCCATCTTCACGTATCTTGTCTCCGCCCCAACAAGGGCTTTGCTAAGATAGTAGATTGGCAAATGATCATTAGCCTGAATCCGTACTAATACGGAACTCATTGCCTCTTCCGTGATTGCTAGGTAGAGGTAGAGTGGTTCTCCTTCGACGGGTTTGGAGAGCAGTGGAGGGGAATGGAGGTAGTTTTTCAATTTCTCGAAAGCCTCAGAACATTACGCGATCCACTAAAAGCTCTCTCCTTTCCGGAGGATTTTGAAGAACGGAAGATTCTTCTCCGCAGATCGTGAAATAAAACGACTTAAGGACATGAGACGTCCTATGAGTTGTTGTACCTCATTGAGGGTCTTCGGATGCGGCAGATCTAGGATTTCCTTGATCTTCTCGGGGTTTGCGCTTATCCCCCTCTCCGTGACCATGTATCCGAGGAACTTCCCTCCTTTCACTCCGAACGTGCACTTTTCCAGATTCAATTTCATTCCGTACTTCCTAAGGATAGCGAAGCACTTGTTCAAATGATGCACATGTTGCTCTTCAGTTTTGCTCTTGACGAGCATGTCATCCACGTACACTTCCATGGTTTTCCCAATCTCGTCCTAGAACATTTGGTTCACCAGTATACCCCCCCCTGCAGCGAAGAAAGCTGTTTTCTTGATGTCCTCCTTGGCCATCCGAATTTGGTAAAAACCTTGGTATGCGTCCATAAAACTCAGTAACGCACATCTGGACGTGGAGTCAACCAACTGATCTATTCGTGGTAAAGGGTACGGGTCCTTTGGGCAGAACTTGTTCAACCTAGTGAAGTCATTGCACATCCGCCATTTGCCTGGTGATTTCTCTACCAGAACCACGTTGCAGACCCAATCAGAGTAACGGACTTCTTCGATATGCCCTGCTTTCAGGAATCGCTCAACTTCAGCGGATATGATGGCATCCTTGACCGGACCAAAATCTTTCCTCTTTTGTCGGATGTACATGATTGAGGAGTCCATGTTCAGACGATGAACAGTAATCCTTGCATCAATTCCCTTCAAGTCATCGGTGCTCCAGGCAAACAAATCATTGTTGTCTCGGAGATAAGCAATGAGCTTCATTTCCACCTCTGTGTTCATCTCTGTTCCGATTCTTGTCTTCTTGTCCGAGCTTCCAACAACAATCTCAATTTCCTTGAGAGTTTCATGAGGCTCGATTCGCATTGTCCTAGGAAACTTCTCCATTTGGCTCCCTACTCCAATCTGCGGATTCTCCTTTTTGGCCGGAAGAACAACTGGCGGGTCAGAGGTCAAAGTAGTTGTCAACACGAGGGCGGACGCTCTTCTTGTGGACATAATGTAACATTCCCAGGCTTCACGGACGTTTCCCATCTCTTCTCCAATTCCGAAGGGAGTTGGAAACTTCATTCTGTTATGGAGAGTGGAGGAAATAGCCCGGAATTGATTGAGCCCCGGACGCCCAAAGATAGCATTGTAGTCGAAAGTCCGGTCCACCACTACAAATCGGACCGACTGAGTCACTCTTGCCGAGAATGTCCCGAGTGAGACGTGCAACATAACACTTCCTAGGAGTCGAACAGTTCCCCCTCCAAACCCTAGTATAGAGGTGTGGACCCTTCATATCAGATTCTCCCCATCTCCATCTGGTCCAGTGTTCTTTTGGAAATGATATTCGAGGAACTCCCTGTGTCCACCAAAATTTTGTTCACTCGATAAGTTGCGATGGTTAACGAAACCACCAGCAGAACATCTGGATTATCAATGTCCTCGCCTCCTGCCGTAGGAGGAGGAATCTCGCTATCATCGAAGGATATAGCATTTGTACCCCGAATCGCTGGAGCAGCGTACGCTCTATTGTTGTTCCGAAGATTTTGAGCAGTCCGCTCTCTTGCGTTCCTACTATCACCTCCAGATGGTTCGCGTGCGATGGTGTTGATCACTCCGCTGTACGGAGGGTTCTCCATATCAATGTTATCATCGCTATATCTGTACGGATGTCCATCCGTGCGAGGCGGATAATGAGCCGGCGGAGGTGGCAAAGATAGCGGACGGGGTGGTGGTTCTGTAGCAGTATCCTCCCTCCTTCGCTCCGTTCTATCGTGCCTGGAGGGCTCATCCGCATAGATGTGCTCCTTTAGCTTGCCCTCTCTCACCAGGTGTTCAACCTCTGTTTTCAATTGGATACAGTCATCAGTCTCGTGACCACGGCACTTGTGGAACTTGCAGTACCCCTTTCCATTCTTATTCTTCCGGTTGTTGTGAGATGGCTTTGGCCATTGGACATCCAGCTTCTTCTCGATGATAGTCGCCAAGATGTCGGATCTTGGTCTATTGAGACGGGTATAATCCGCGTATCTCCTCGGCGGACTCCTTTCTCTGTGGAAGCCTTTATCTCTGTGATCCTTCTTTGGGTCGAACTTACCCTGGCGTTGCTCTTGTTTCATCGGCTCCTTTCCTTTCTTGGAACCAGCTCTTACTGGAACATTCCTTCGGTACTCCTCTCCGTACATCACTTCTTCACAGATGTCATCTAAATGCTTTTCACTCCTCACTTCCTGACTGGAGAGTTTTCTGCGGAGTTCTGAGTTGAAAGTATTAGCATACAGGTGACGGACCCGTTCCTTAATACTGTGTGGCTCAACTCGAAGAACTTCCGCGTGAAAGCGATCTAGGAAGGTCCTTAGATCCTCTTGCTCCCGCTGTATAACTTCTGCCAGGTGCTCTACGGTACGCTTTCTCCTTTTTGATTTTCCAAATCGTGCCAAGAACATGGAAGAAAGGTCTACATATGACCTTATTGACTTGTTCGGCAAAGCGGTGTACCAATCCATAGCCGTTCCAAAGAGAGTGGATGAGAACGTAAGGGCTTTTGTATTGTCGCTCATTCCCTTGGAATCCATCTTGTTGTTGTACCTTGTCAGGTGACCAATGGGACAAGCATCCCCATAGTAGTATTCCAACCTCGGAATTACCTAATCTGAGTTTCTGTTTCTTTCCTTCTCTCTCATGATGTCATCGCACAAGGGATTTGGTGCACTAGTAGTTATCTGCTCGTGGTCTTTTACCAGGCGTCCGAGATTCAGAATCTGGGTCTCCAAAGCCTTCTGCTGAGTGTAGATCTCGTCAGCAGTCATGATCTCTCCTGTCCCCGGATGAACAGCTACATCTGCGGGGAGTTCATCTATCCGGACCACTGGAACAGTTTCTGCTACTTGATCTCTGTCTCTCGGAGGTGCTTGTCACGGAACTCCTGGATGCCTATTATCCCCTTCTTGATACTCTCTCCTTCCATTTGGGCTCCCTTCACCCCGAGCTTGAGAGGCAGATGCCCGCCGGTCTAGAAGGTTTCGCAAATCCTCTTGAGGTGGCTGAATTCCTAACCTCTGTTGGATCGGACGTTGCCTGTTTCTCGATAATGCAGGCTCTGCTTGAGCAGGAGTAGCCACTGGCGGAGTGGCTTGCTGAGGATGGGCATTGTTAGACCCCAGGCATACTTGGATGATTGTGCGCAATCTATCAAACTGGGTCTCACTTAGTCCGAGGTCACTAGTGCGGACAGTACCACCATCGGGCATAGTGAACTGTTGACCTGTAGTGCGGCCTTGAGCTTCTGCCGGAGAAGCTCGTACGGCCCCTTCTCCATGGCTCACAGGCACAACATTGTCAGGAACACCTCGGACTCCCCTATGCGGAGCGTCTCTTCCTTCATCTGAGGACGGGCTGGCTGTGCGCCCATCGCTAGGATATCTCCTTCCAGCGTTCCCTCCAGCCACAGTGGTTCTTCGTCCACGGGTGGGCGGATGTCCCCGTGGGCGTGGTGGTGGTGTTCCTGCACCTGCAGCACTAGTCCGCACAGTCCGTCTTGTTCTTGCCATCAGCTTAACTCAAACACGAAAACTTTTTGTATCGATTCCCACAGAAGGCGCCAAAATGTTGAGGGTAAAACCTCGAACACTAACTAAACTATTACAAGTAACCTAATCTAGGATCCGCCTCCTACTTGAAGTCCGAAGCAAGACTGGTCCGAGCTTGAGTACCTGAAAGGACTAAGTGGGGGGTTTAGAATGGGTTACCCGGATTGCCTATGTCAATCCGGTAAGAGACTTTACTCAAGAGAGAGTTGGAAGCTCTCAATGTAATAGTTATGAGGAAGGTTATGGAATCAAGAGTGTTTATCACTTTGGGATCCTCACTTGATATCGCTTACCTTAAGGTCTTGGACCTTCTGCTATATTTATAGTTATCGTATCTTATGAGATTGCTCACAAGATGATGCCAAGTGTATGCTTCAGATTTGGACACCAATGCTACCTTTGGCCCATGGCCAATTAGTGAACAGTAATCCAATACTAATCAGTGGGCCTGGGAGGGTAGTTTGGACCTTTCCCTCTGAGAGTATTTTTCCGCATGTTGGGTCCGTGTAAGTTACTCGGACAGATCTGTATGCTTGGTTGATCTGGCCTTAGGCAACTCAAGGTGTCCGGACCTAGAGTTCCACGGAAGTATCTCATTGGTTCTGTTATATACGTTTGGTCTTACTGTGATGATGGCGTCCGAGATTCTCTCGTCCGGTCCGTTTAGCATCTTAGGACTGACAGTTTGTGGTACTTGGAAGGACCATGTGACCTTTTGTCAAGTTCGGAAGTCATCCATTTAGCTTGGTCGGACCTAGCTGAAATGGCGTGCTGACTTGTAGATACTAGTTGACCTGAGATGGTTTCCTTTATGTCGGACCATTCGATGGTCGGACTAGCAATGAATAGGCTATCTCAGCCTTGATGCGCTTTAGGACACGCTCTATGGCGCCCTTAACGGATTGGACACATGTCCGTATCAACACACGGGAAATGCCATAGATATCTGACACTTTTTCAGTGTTAGAGATATCTGGGATTGGATTTTCAGCAATCTCATTCTCAGAAACCTCTTCATGATGAAGATACTCAGTAACTTGTTCCATTTCTGAAATTCTCATAGGAAATTCTTCATCATGTCTTAGAGTCACTTGTTGTTATTAAGCAATGCTTGCATTTCATCGTCAGAGTCATCCTCTAAGTGAATGACTTCCTTTTGAGGATTTTTCTTCAGAATCTTTAATCATTAGTTCTTTGAACCTATCTGAGAGTTCTTCATTCAAGGGTACTTTCTTGTTCCCTTCATAGAAAACTACATGAACAGATTCTTCAATCTTTTGCGTTCTTTTGTTGTAGATTCTGTAGGCTTTGCTATTCAGAGAATAACCAAGAAATACTCCTTCATCTGCTTTGGGTTGAAATGTTCTCAAGTATTCTTTTCCATTGTTAAGAACAAAACATCTGCAACCAAACACCCTTAGATGTTTGATACTAGGGGGTCTACCAATCAAAAGTTCATAAGGAGTTTTGTCATGGTGTTTGTTGATCAAACATCTATTTTGAGTGTAGCAGGCAGTGTTAACAGCTTCAACCTAATAGATTTCACTTATTTCAGTGTCAGCAAGCATTGTTCTTGCTACTTCTTTTAGGGTCCTATTCTTCCTTTCAGCAACACCATTTTGTTGTGGTGTCCTTACTGAAGATAGTTGATGTTGTATACCTTTGCAGGTACAAAACTCTTTTATGTACTGGTTCACAAACTCAGTACCATGGTCTATTCTGATTACATATACCTTGTCATTTTTCATGACTTCAAGCTTATTCAGCAAGTTGGGTATTTCAACCCTTGCATCAGATTTTTGTTTGAGAAATACAACCCAAGTGAATCTTGAGTAATCATCAACAACAACCAGACCATACTTTTTTCCTGCATAGCTAGTTACAGAGGATTCAAAAAGATCCATATGTAACATTTGCAGTGGCCTTTCACTAGAGTGTCTAGTTTTAGACTTGAAAGATGGTTTAGATTGTTTCCCCATTTGGCAAGTTGAGCATACACCATCTTTTTTATATGCCATTTTGGGTAATCCAACCACCAACTCTTTCTTGGCTAGCTTGTTCAGAGTTTTGAAGTTCAAGTGACTCATTCTTTTATGCCATAGCCAATTTTATTCAGTGTGACCAGATTGACTCACCATGAGATATTCTTCAGTTGTGGCAGATGCCCAGTCAGCAACATAGAGACTTCCTTTCCACCTAGCAACCAAGACTGTCTGCTTTGACTCATTGTCAATTAGTTTGCAGAGATTTGATTTTATCTTTACAGAATAAGCTTTATCTGCAAACTGGCTCATGTTTAAGAGATTATATTTCAATCCCTCTACATGTAAAGCAGCTGAAATTGTAAGAGCTCCCAATTTCAGATCTCCAAATCCTAGCGTAGGATTTAATTCTCCTCCAACAAATCTGATATCTGGTCCAGTGTTGCAAACTTTGTAGTTGACCAGATTTGCTTTATCTCCTGACATGTGCTTCCCACATCCACTGTCAAAAATCCAAGTTGGTTTCTTCTTTGGAGTGTTCTCATCAGCCATTAGACATGGTTCGATGTTGGAGAAATCTGGAAAGACCTCCTCAGCAACTCCACACATTTATTTTGTCTTTTGACCAAAGTCAACCAAATCGTGAGTAATGCCACATAACTAAGGTGAAGGTATCTTGGAGTCATCTGAATCCTCATCTTCAGATTCTGACTCAATGTCAAGAGCATCCAATTGGATTTGAATCTTTTTCCATTCTTCAGTGAGCAAAGCTCTCTGACTTCTCTTGAAGTTTCTTCTCTCCTTCTTGTCACCTGTCTTTAGTTTGTTGAACATAGGACAATCTCTTTTGAAGTGTCCAGGTTTCTGACAGTAGAAGCATATATCATTTCCAATTTCTGCAACATCAGTACTTACAGATTGCTGAGCAGGCTTGTTCAGCGAGCTACTTTGTATATTTTTGTACTAATGGTAGTTTGATCCTAGATGCTTTTTCAGCTTCTCTTTGGATTTTCTCGTTTCAATCTCTTAACTCACAAATATTTTCATGTGTTTTACAGCAAGAGCATTTTCTTCAGTCACTTCCTTGGTTTCCTTCTTTTCAGAAGTACCTTGAGTTAAGAGAGCAACATTATGCGACTTTTCAGTAGTTGTATATCCTCTCTGAGTTGTCTCATAGTTGACAGTGGCCAAGTGTGAGAAGAGTTCCACTAGAGTGATGTTAGGCATTCCTTGGTTGAAGTAGAAATACTGAGTATGTTCCCAGTTTTGGTTTATACTTCTCACAATAGTTTTAACCTTTTCAGAATTAGTGTATCTATCACTTTCTCCAAGTGCAGCCATTTCACTCATTAGTGTTGTGAATCTGAAGTCAAGTTCTTCAAGTGTCTCTGTAGGACCTTGTTTGAAGTTTTGGAATTTGAGCTTCAAAACTTCGAACTTGTTTTCTTTAGTTTTCTTAGTGCTAGCACAGATTTCTTCAATCAATTGCCAAGCAACTTTAGCTGTTTTTGCACCCCCACAGTTTACACTGTATGTGCTCTGGAGTAGAACGTATGATGATGTTACGAGCTTGTCCATCCAGCCTATATCTCTTGGCATCTTCTGATGTCCAAAGCTCTCTGGGCTTATCTTCATATTCTATTCGACCGGTGACTCTCCTAGTTTCTGGTGTGGAGGAGCCACTGCTTTCATAACCCTTGTCGGCTGGTGTTTTGTCTCTTCCATCTGAAACTCCTATGACTTGTTTGAGCTGTCGAATGACTATAGGGCCATTCTTGATAACATGTATCATTTCATCACTTATGGCTTCCAGATGCAACAACATGTTGTTCTTCCATTTTTCGTAGTTTTCTGGCTTGAGGACAGGAGCATCACTTAGAGACATTCTGCAGCAAACACACTAAACGAACAAATCAAGTGTAGGTGTTAAATAGTTAGTGGGCACTTATCTGGGATCTAGGTTCAGCGCAGAAGGCTTGGGAACCTCCTGCTCTGATACCACTTGTTGGTCCAGATAACGGCAAAGTAAAAGACTTGAGGGGGGTGAATAGTCTTTTAAAATTTTTGTCGATAAACACAGTTTCGCAGATATCTGTGAAGATATCTGATACTTAATTTCAGAGAGCGGAAGACTTTCTGTGATAAGTGCACGTGCTCAGCAGAGTAAAAGTGTGTAAATACTTAACAAGATGAATAAAGCAAGGTAAATGCAGTAAGTAAATAACACAGCAAATTATAGTGGTATCTGAAGGTGGCGTAATCCTTAAACTAATCCACTTCGGCCTTTCTCAGACCTAGAATCCACTAAGATAGATAAATGAGGTACCCTTACAAATATCCTATCTCTCGATTCCGGCAACACTTGGTTCCCAATCAAATGTTTCCCCCTGAGTTGTTCCCCAGCTATCTAAGCCAAGTACTTCCTCTACTCAGAAACCTTTTTGAGGTATTCCTTAGTTTCCAAAACTAAGTACTTCATGTGCTTAGTAACCTTGGATTTGTTCCTTAGTTTCCCAAACTAAGTACTTCCTGTACTCCACGCCAGTTAGTGTGTGGTTAAAGTAGTTTGTCAGGTGAACTTCTTTATAACTTACACAGTTATTTCAGAAAGCTCTATAGAATCAAGATTACTTAATACACTTCACAATGTATGGTAACTTGTTCTTTACTGACCCAAGTCTTTGTTAAATGTTCTAGAGAATGAATCTCAGATACTTGATCCTTTAATTCAACTCCTTTACAGATAGCAATGCTCGTTAAGGATCAAGACACTTAGAACTTGTATACTACTTAGAGTTCTAGAGCTTTAGTTGCAACAGAAAGCTAGAAGGTAAGTAGAGCTTGTATGCTTGAGAGATCACTTGAAGATATTCAGTAAGTTGTAGTTTCAATCTGAGTTCAAGTTGTAAGTAAGTTCTTGGTGTCTTTTCAAGCATTCTAAGTGGTGATATTTATAGTTGAATTTGAAGCCGTTTGAATAGTATCCATTAGGCTCAATTTAAATTCAAACTATTGATATATGTATATAGTACTGCAGAGTTCTTTGTCTTCTTCTTTAGAGACTTCTGCTTTTGTGCAGACATTTCTGTCCGAGCAATAAATGCATTGTACTATATTTGTCATGTTGTCTCAACGGATACGTTAAGTTTTCTGAGACTCGACATGTTCCTTACTCAATACACTTGTGTTCTCAGATATCCTTTGAGTAACTTGTTTAATCAAAACACTTGCTGACTCAAGGTTTCTGGACATAGGTATCTGAGGAGACTTTTCTACTTAGTCTTCAGCAATCTTGAGCAAACTTCAGTCTTCTGAAAATGAGTTCCTTTGCTTGGGTGCTTCCTTCTTGGTCTTCTTTAACTAAATAAAAATTACATTCAGAGACCTAACATCCTATACAAGATTTGCTAGACTAACATACTTAGTGATTTTCCTCTTTTACAGTGTTCAAGTGAACCAAGAGTACTAAGCACCTTTCTGAGTTAAGATAAGTCATTATGTTGCTGATCAAAATCTAACAGATATTCCTAACACCAATCTTTCTACTCCATCTTCTCCAATTAAATTAAAACAGATCAACTCAAACACTAATTCAACTTTAGAAAAGTAATTCAATATCAGAAACAACAATATTACTTGTCTTCGTATACGTCTTCTATAACTGTAACTATGTGCCACGATAACACGCTACGCGTGTTCTCACGTTCTAGTTTATAATTAATATGACAATAAGTTTGAGTGTGACAAAATTATTTGTCATAATATTTGGCTTGTCATAGTTTGTGTCTTATTTTGCTCCCATCGCTATCCTACTTTATCAAAGTCGCGTTCTGAAATCTTGGAGTTTCAAATCCTCAATCCAAATTATTCTCTCAGATTACCTTTTATGTTTTAACTTTTAACCCCTTTTTCTGGTAATTTTAGTCTTTATGAACTTACAGATACTTGTTGTCACCAGTTGACATCTTATGCAGAGGAAAGAATGGAAGACTTTAAGCCATGGTTATGGTTATTCAAAGCTGTTGGGTAAGGTTTGGAATTATATATAGTGCATCTACCATTTGGACTTTGGAGTTATTCTGGAGTTATTCTTGGGGTTCTGAAACTCGATGGTGATTGGTTCATTATGTTGAATGTCGTAATTGCTTCAAAGAATTGGATGCCGCTGCCGTGCGGCTGGAGAAGAAGGTGCTGCCCGCTGCACCACAAATAGTCCTTTTACCAAATAGTAAAAGTAACTATTTTATTACAAATAGTCTGAGGACTAACCATAACCCTGACCATTATTTTGATTACGGTTATAACCATAACCTATAACCAGTTAATAACAACTATAACCATAACCATAATCAGAAAATTTACTGACCGATTCCGGTTAGGTCATATAACCAGAAATAACCATAAGTTTAGGTCATTAATCAGGTTTTTCAAAATTCTTTTTTAGTCGTCGAGCCGGGCGTACCCCACCCACCCGGGTGAAGAAAAAATCGCAAAAATAATTTTACTTTTCCACGGAAAAAAATTGTCGGTCGCGGGGCTGGGGTACCAGGGCGGAAAAAAATTCACAAAACTACCCCCACCCCTCCCACCCGTATTTTACAAAATACCACAACTTGTTAGGTTTGTTTTGCTAAAGAAGAGATGGTAACTCATATATTTCGGGATTGCAAGGTTGCTAGACAATTTTGAGCTTTTCTATGATTACTGTATCATAAGCTTTGTAAAGGTAAACTTTGATACAACTCGATCAAATATCAATTTGATACAGCTCGATCAAATATCTAGTAGATGCATGCAACATTATAGTTGTGCGTGGTATACATGATCCACACTTCATTACTTCATACATGGAATCTGATTGATGAAACCAAGAGGTTGTGTAGTGACTCTTTCCCTTTTTAACTGCTATGCTATTTGGGTTTATAGATATACTAGAGTAGATGCACCGTGCCCGTATTTGTGTGACATTTTTTTATCATGGTATAGGATTTTTGTTTTACTACCATGATCGGAGATAATAGTAAATCTTTTAATTAGTTGAGCTACATTGATTTGTGAATTTCAGGATACATTGTAATGCACAATAATCCGCTATGAACATATCAAGAACGTTTCCCAGCAGAATGTATATTCAAAGATGCGTATGAATAAATTATTTTCTTTCTACTATTATTATTAAAAAACAAAAGTATTTGGGAGACGGTCTGTAAATAAATTATATAACGACGAATGTATATTGGTACTCCGATTTGGAATGCTTACAAATGGCACTTGTTGTTTTTGTAATCAAATAGAACACTTGTCACACTTCTTTTTTGGTTGCCTAACCACTTATATGATATGGGAGCAGATTCTTCAATGGCTGCATATCAACCGTTCTCCAGGTTTGTGGGCAGAGGAACTAGCTTGGGTGATGCAGTGTAGCAAAGGGAAAGGCTGGTGGTCCCGATTGCTTAAACTTTTCACGGAAACAATTTATGGCATCTGGTGATTTAGAAACGATACTTGTTTCGGTAAGAATGTAACTAGTGAGTTCATTGTGCGTAGGATTATAGATACCATATAGTTTACAGATCATGGATGTATCCGACACTCAAGGCTCATGTTAGACGCTTGATGTTGAAACAATAGGATGGGGCTGGTTAGAGATAGATGCGGTTGGACCTTTCTTGGGATAATCGAAAGTATTTACGGGTTCCAAAAAAAAAAAAACGTCCACATTGTTAATCAAAACGTGTATATTGTATTACGTTTTTTCATACAAAAAAAATATAGATGGATTAACAACATTGATGTTTTTATTAACATTTATCCGTTCCTGAATAAGTTTTCTAGAGACTGTTTTCCAAGAGATTTGATATAAATAAAAATAAGTAAAATTACTGTATTATTGTAGCTGAAAAAATCAATTCTTACAGAAGTCCTCGGAACCGTCACGAAAAATAATTACTGGAAAACATAGATCGACTAAATCTAGATGTACAAGTTACAATCTTGTACATAAGCAGATGCATCAGTAAACGACACAGAAAGCTAATTAAAAAATCCTAATAGAGTCCGCACATGTTCGCCAACCTCTATGGTGCTTATTTTTCCTCGGAACATAGCACAGGCTGTGAAGCTCCCATGGTGGGAATCAACAGCACACCTCTTGTTAGAGACCTTAGTCGAACGGATGGCCAGGAAGGTGAGCATCATCCTGTCCTGAGTATTCCTCTTTGATATTTTTGATCAGGAAAGAATAGTTCCCGTTCCAGAACATGTGCCTCATTTGAGTGAGTGACAAATTTGAAATCCTGGTCGAGTAGAACAAGATGACTTGTATTAGCAAAATCATGGATTCAAAGCAGGACCAGAACATCAGTGCAACCATGAACGAGAAATTGTGCTGCTTAATGGCAAAAGTAGTCACAACTCACAAGATACAATATTGCAAAAAGAAGTCACAAGATACATACACAGATAGGAGAGCAGGTTATGTCATTTGCATTGACGAACATATCATTCAAATCATTTCAACCACCACCATATCACTGAACTTGTAAGTTGTAACATTAGAACCAGCGTACATGACAGATAATCCATAATCAGCAACGTCAAATACACTACACATCAACCCAAGGTCTATATAAACCATTGATTGCACCGGGATTAGATAACCATCTTCATGATACAGAGAATAACATATCCCATCAGTGAAAATATACTGTTCTGAAATAAAACCATGTCAGGTAGATTATACATAAACATAGTACTGGTAAACATTTTCAAGAGTCAAAATTACACTATTTGTGAGAAAAGTTTCAATGTATCTCATATAAACTTTACTCAAACATTTCCTAATGAGTAGGACATTTCATTTGCTTACTTGTACTTGTACATTTATTTCCAGTTTGAACTAACATAGCATTGATATCAAAACAAATACACGGGTACACATCAGACCATATATATCAACAACACAAAGCGGTTAAACTCTGACTCAAACATCTCTACAAGTCTCTGCAATTATCCAACTGACTTCAATCAATTTAAAAAGAACCAAAATATTAAGATGACAACAAGTACATATGATAAAAATTAAAAGCCATACATATGTAAAAAAGGAAAAATAACTCAAATGACAAATATGGTGTGAAGGTCTATTCAGTACATAATCCTTCGGAATCTGACTTGCAAGCAGTCCAGATTAAAGTTTGGCGTAATGATATCTGCATATAGCTAGGAGAGAAAAAAGCAACATAGATATAAAGCCAAACATGTGAGAAGTGGAAGGTACAGTGAAGGAGGAGGAGCCGAGGAGGACGGTCCATCGTGTTACTCATGTGGCAGAACTATTGCATTTTTCATAATCCAAAGGCAAAGTATGTGATTGGCAATGAAAAAGGCTGCTTGAAAGTCAACCATATACCCTGAAAACTGTAACAGGGCAACAACCAATTCATATTTTTGACAACATTAAATAATAGTTATGGACAATTCAGAAGTCTTACACTATGAAGGAATGTGATGCAGACAAAGGCATCATACTTGTATTTTGTGGTGTAGATGATTATGAAAATGACAATGGGAAAATAAGGACAGAATAAGTAACCCGAATTATGGTCATAAACCTTTGCTCGGAATATTATTTCCCTCTCAAATCGCCTTTGATGATCTGAGCCTATTGCAACACTATGGTTTACCACTGTTAGGTCTTTGTTTTACCAGTGTGACTTGTTCTGAAAGTGGAAAACGCATAATGAGAAATTACAAATATAAACTTGAGGGCCCTGAATCCTGAGAATGAATGGAAAGGTACATCAGACCTTGGTTTGCAACAACAACAAACGGCTCCCAAGTTTTCAAAGCATGAGATGCAGTTGCAAGCACCCCCAAGTGTAAGCTCTTATTGAAACCACTGACGATTGCACCCAGCTTTGCTGAATTTCATGGTGCCTTACTCCAACTTGTAATTCACCATTCTTCCCCCTGGGAAACACAAAATTTCAGATTAGGCATCAATATGGGGGGAAGAATCAGTTTGGTTATTATAGCCACACTAAGGTACATGCAACATATATTACCTCAAGAATACAAATTAATCTCTAGCTACTAATATTTTGAGGGTGATGAATGTACTCCATCATGTTGTAAGCGAATGGCTACAAGGTTGACCTGGTTCGTACCAATAGGCAATAGTCATTTATAACACCTTCCAGTGAGGCAAAAACTGACACGTGGAGAAAAGACAACATCCGAATAAACTTCAACAGATAATTTCTGCAGCAAAGAAATACTGGAAAAGCAAAATTTAGATTAAAAATCCCTCAATAAATGCTTGAAATGCCAGTCTGCTCCATGCAGATCCGTGGCCATAAGTTCATGTGTCGGTCTGCTGATTCATTTCCTGATCCAGAAATAGACACGGTTAACAACACAGAAACGTTATGAGACAACACACAATGATGCCAAGAAGAGAAAGAAAACTACAATATGTATCTTACTACATGCAAAAGAGAAATACTTAGCAGTGGAGGAAGGCACTCATAAGAAGGAAAACTCATGCCAGGCATATGTATTTTCTACAGAAGCGGTTCGAGCAAGAAGCTATACATAAATCATTAAAGTGAAGCAAAAAATGTGAAAGATTTACCTTCAACATGCATGTCGCAATTTCAAATCATGTTGAGTACAGAGCAGCACATAAAGAAATATGTGATTAATCAAGTAAGCAATCAAGTTCCCGTTCCTGGAAAAATATTGGTGGATGGACCTACCTGACGAAGGGTTGGTAACTAAAAGATGATGTATCACTGGAAGACCAGATTCATACTGCTAAGAACAGGCTAGCGCAACTAGGCAACATTTAAGATATCATCTTTCAGCTATCTCAAATTATATTTCAGATTTGCAGAAGCTATTTTTTATACGTCTCAGAATGCATACAAAGAACAAAGGGAGGAAGAGCACAGCATCACCAACAGCATAAGGAAGATTCCAGAAGAACAAACCTCCCTGCTGTGCATTGAAGCATTGAGTGATGAGCTGGAGCAGTTTGGATTAAGTTGAGAGTTAGTTAGTTAGTTAGCTTGCTCCCACCACTTTTCTGTTAGTTAGTTAGTTAGGCGCATGTTAGCAGTGTAGGTTAGCATTTGTGCATTCCGGTAGTTTTATAAATAGCCTAGCTTAGTGACATAACTTGTACAACAATACACATTCTCTCCATATACACAGCAAGCTCTATTTATTCTGTGTTTTCTCTGCAACTGATCAACTCATATTCATCTCTTTCATGGCTTCCGCAAACATTTCAAGAATACGTAATCTACTTGAATATGTGCTTTGTCTCTCAATGTCTGTCAACTGTCAAGTTATGATGTTTTAGTGGAAAAATTCCAGAAAGCAAAATTAAACTTCAAATCCAGTTATGTCAGTGTACAATGGCATGACATTCATATTTTTTTTCCCATCTCCACCATAAACGTATGATTCGTATCGTTTGGGGTTGTTCAAGGTTGTGACATCCCACTGAAGAGAAAAAAATTTGTGTTGCATTTGAGATAATTAGGTTATTGCAAAAGATGAAAAAGAATGGTAAAAATAGCAGACTGACATTGAATATTGGGGTTGATATATAAATGGCGCCTAGCAAAGGAATTGAAATTGAAACAACAATGTTGTAAATTGGATAGGGAAATTTAAAAGCAGCAAATTAACAACTTCGGTTTCATACGAATTTATAAAATCTAAGTAGCATAAGAGTAACTCAAACAATCCAAGCAGAATATCATTTACCTCAACAAAAAGAAGAGATGATGATCGGTGGCTGAACATAAGCAAGAGGATGTTGATCGGTTCCGGTAACTAGTAGACGAACTGTGGTCTGTGGGCAGAATGAAACTATCACTCCACAATCTAATGAACCAAGTAATTCAATTACATTTGAATAGTATTTAAATTGATGGTTTAGATTTAATTAGAGTAGTTTAGAGGGTTGAGATGGATGTACTTCATTGAACAAAACAAAATCAATTTTATCATAAATACAAAGTAACATACATTATTACACCGGTACTAATTCTATTGCCGGATTAACCCGGTTATCCTGGCGAGGTGTACGCCAGACTAAAAACTGATACGCGATAAAGTAACAAACACAAATATGATTGCGATTACAACTATCATCTTTCGGGATGATATTTTCGTACGGCTCGTCTGCGGGCACCCTATACAACTGCAAAACATTTAAACAATTAAGACCAAAGTATGATAGCATTTTTTCAATAAATCAGTTAAATAAAATAAATAAATTACCGGAAATAATCACGGTGTAACAGTCTCAGGTACCCCTCCTGAGAAACTGTTACTATCAATGTTTCTGGAAAATTTAAAAGAAAAAAATAAGTTAGTTATATCATTATTAACATATGAAAAGAAAATATTTAAAAAAGACTAATCCAATTATACTTACAAGTCTAATAAGGGCGGTGAGGTTCTCGAGCACCTCCAAAGTGCCTGAGAGCCTGTTATTCTGCATATACCTGTTATATAACGATATTCAAATATATTAAGTTGAGAAAAATCAAAATACATAATGGCCAGAAATTGGGCCTGACGGTTTAAGATGTAAATAAATTTTATGCTGTGGCAAAACTTTGGGCCTAAAATATTATATTGTTGGGTCAAGACTTTTAAGCAGATGAGCAACAAATTTAAGTCCATTCGGCTAGATCCCAAGCCAGAATGGCTTCAACAATGACAAAGAAGAAGAAGATAGCAATGGAGAAAAATGAAGAAAGGGAATAGACGACTGATTGAATACTCTTTCATAGTTGTAAATCACTTACAGTGCTGATAAATTCTTCATCCTCCCGAAACAAGGAGGGAGAGGACCAGTCATGTAGTTATCGGACATGTTCCTGCATTTACAATATAAGAAACAGTATTAACATTAATGAAGTGTAAAGTAAATTTTAAAATGCAAATTCGGTGTAATTTTCCGAAAATAAAACTTACAAGGTGGTTAAATGAGTGAGGTGATCAAACACATCTGGAATTGGTCCAGATATGTTATTATTACCGATCAACCTGGAAAAAAAAAAAACATATACGATTAAATATATGTAACAAGATAAAAATGAGAAAACAATTAAACAAAAGAATTATGTAGTTATCTCTCAAGAGGTAATTTATACATCAACTTACTATTTTAGTACTTCCATTCAAAATGATAATCCAGACTCGGTACTATGGAAGGAAACATCAAGTATATCTACTTGCCAATCAGCTTATAAGGCTATACACAGGGGTCAACAAACGCGACAGGGCAGGAAATCTCGGTGCAGCAATAAAGTTAACACTTGTTCTGGTTAGTAAGCCAAGACAGACTAGCCACAATTCTTTGAGGCAGACCAGAAAGCTTACAGATAACGCTACTTGTGGCCAGCGCTGAAGAAAATTGCATACACATATTCCGAAATTGCCAGAAAACGAAGGGAATTTGGAGGAAGTTGCTATCAGAAACAGCTTGGGTTGAATTCGATAACATACCTGAGACCACCAACGAAAGATTTCTAACTCGATTCCTTCTATCCCATGGTGATGGATCTTCTTAGCAACAATTTGGAATGCTGAGGGCAGGGCAGGCCGAATCAACAGAAAAATTGATGTTCGACATCAAGCAACTAAGCTTGGACTTATTGACGGCCATGGCTGGAAAGAACAGGAAGGGTCAAATTGAATGTGGATGGGAGTTTGCTTGTTGGCAGTAATTCTGCTTCTGGTGGTTTACCGAGAAATGAAAATGGTCACTGGCTTTGGGGCTTTTCACTTGAGCTTCAGTCCCCTACTGTTCATGATTCAGAATTGTGGGATATTCTTCGAGGTTTACAATACGCTTGACTCGGACTCGGAACAGCTAGTAAGAGTTTTGTTGGACTTAGGTGAACCTCATCAATTCAACTTGAATTCAGGAATGCCGAGAGTAGCATATGCAATGGCGGCAATCACAAGTTCGTCGGATATTGAAGTGGGAGACGATACCTTCTGAGAACAACCCCGTTTCTATTTTGCCTTACTTGCCTTTTGATGTAATTTAGTTTACGGATTTCCTTTACCAAAAAAAATGGAAACACTTCAACAAGTGTGGGGAAGTACTATTTAAGTGATCAATGGAATGCGGAAGTGTGCCTTGAAATGTAACTTTCATACATAAACTAGCAATCTTATCAAGCTCAGTATATATAATTATGAAAGTTATTATGACGCGAAGCAAACATTGGCACCGCGCTAAGTGCGGTGTTTCATTCATAGTTATTTAATTAAACATTATATTTTAAAAAAATCACAAATAGTAGTATGTACTTAGTTGTATTTTTAGTATTTTTCAGACTTCTCCAAGTCTTAATTTTAAGATTTTGAAAAAAAATGCAAAAATATTATTAAACACATAAATACAATTCCAAAAATAATCTAAATACTTACAATAAATGCTCAACACATCTTAAAATGCTAATTTAACATATAATCTTGTTTAAATACTAAAATACGGAATCTTACGGTGTCTCCAGATAGTGGGGAGAGGATAAGGCCTCCCATGGTCTCTCGATAAGGTTGTCGGAAAGATCACTTCAATTGGACAGGAAAAGATTAGTATGTGTATGTTATCGTATTACTAAAGAAAAAGGAAAAAAAATAAGAATTAGTTCAAGATACTCACATGGTAGCCAAATGAGGTGGAAAAGTCGACGGTAAGCTACCGCTGATATTCCAACAACTTAAATCACTGTATATTTTTGTCGTAACAAAAAAAAAATAATGATTTTATTATAACATTCAATAGGCATTTTGAAAAAGAAAAAAGATGTTGAAGGAATAAGAAAGTACATGAAATCAATCGTAAGGATGCCCTCGAACATCCGGCACCCAACCCCATCCCAGGCTGGCGGACCACATGGGTTCGTGGGGGGTTCATAATGCCCTAGATCTGCATATAAATGCCGTATGGCATGATCTGGAACAAAAACATCTCTATTTTTAATAATTTATAGTATTAGAGTAAATAGTTTTTCAATTACTTGAAATCAAACCGGGTGTTCACCGGTCCAAAATCGGACCAGAACGAGAATCATGAAATTTCTTGGACTATAAACTGATCCAGAATTATACAGTCCGAGCTGGGCCGAAACCATTTGCTCCGGTCCGATTTTCGACCGAATTATGACCTTTTTTCCTTTATAAAGGAAAAAATCGTTGTATCATGTAAATTAAATCAAAAGACAGATGATGACTACAAACTACTAGTCTCTGCTACTACTATAGCAACAACGAAATTGTAGTATCATGCAAATTAAATCAAAAGACATACAACTACAAACTACTAGTCTTTGCAACTGCTATAGCAACAAAGAAATAAAGGTGAAAAATTAAATGATAAGTTAACTTACCGTCCTCAGGACGGGTAAGTCCTCCGAGAACTCCTAATGCTAGTAATGATATGATCAAAATGATCATAATATAAATGGTCGTCATAGCTGAAAATTAAATGAAAAGCTAGTAAGTGAATGAAGATTATTAATTATCTCAATCCCAAATAAACTTGTTTGAGATCCTAAAAAGTATTAACTAAAGTTAAAACTTAAAATAATTAATAAATGCAATTCTTTTTAGAAGAACTTTGAATTTCATATCTTCATTACAGGCAAAGCCTAATCAAATACATCAGTATGGGTGAACATAAAAGAACTAGCATGGCAGAACATAAATGCCTAACTCTGCTAAATTAAGAGTGTTCAAGACTTGAGAAGGGTGATCCGCTATATATAGTCCGTACTCTAGTCCAAAATTAAAAAGTCCAAACAAAAATATCCCTAAATGATGTATATATACATGAATCCATTACTAGGTGGAGTATTTCTTATAAGCCATAAGAAAGTGCAAAAGTTTGAAACTGAGCTAGAAAAATGTAAGAGAGCATCAACAAAGTACCGTAATGTTTGACAATAACGAGTTGAGCGATCTTCTTCAGCGAGGAGCCTGGTAACCTCTGGAGCAGTGGCACGCAACCCAAAAACTCGATCACTGCCATATTCATCCAAAAAACAACAAGATTAAATGTTTCTCTAACAAAACTATGTTAAATGAAAAGCTTAATCTTGGTTATTAGCAGATTTGTCTAAGAATGGTAACCAAGATCAAGAGAGAACTATCACGTTATTAGGAGTAAACTATCTATATATTTCAAAGCTAAATCAAAGAGAACTATCAGATTTGTCTTGGATCATAACCTTGGTTCTCAAAAGGATGTCTCAATCCACAAAATAACCCAAGAAATAATTTAATATGATCAAGATTTTATTGAAAAAATGTTAAATTTCTTCCGAATCATCAAACACATATCCGTGTTATGTTTTCTTGCAACAGATACTGAGTAATTAAGAACCTGAGAATGTAATGCTAAAAGAACCAAAAACAGGCAACAGATTTGGACAAAGAGTAAACGATCGGTGATGAAATGGAACATAAAACAAGTAGAATATACAAAAAAATCATAATTATGACATCCACACCTGGCAGGCTGGACTGGATGCTCTTCTTCTCAGTTCCACGATTATATATCGTTAATAATTCTCTTCTTCAAACAATTCTTTTCTAGCTATTAATTATCTCAATGAATTAACCTGAGCATTACTAGCTACTTGAGTAGCTTATATATACACCAAGAACTTCGTTCGTACGTATAAGTCTGTCGTCTAAATGTAGGTATTTCTGTTTTAGTGAGTGGAATTTTAGCTGGCGAAGAAAATGACATGATGTGAATGAGCAGCTATATATGTAGCAGTCGTGGTGTTATGGTGGTGTTGTGGTTTAGTGATTTTTAGCAGGTCTGCTCTGCACACAAGACTCTCACCAAATATGGGAATGGCTTCTCTTTTGGCCTTGTTAATAATACACACATTCTTCGGGTTAATTCAATTGAGGTTAATTGGTCTTTGGTCCTCTAAGAGACATGGTCCGAAACCTAAACCCTTAAACAGCTAGCCCCGAAATCACATATAGCCTAAAACCCCAATTGAGTGAGAATTTGATCAAACAGCTTGTGAGTAAGAAAGAAAGAGGCAGACCTGTTGGTGCAAGGACCATAAACAGGATCACCAAACCTCGCCGTAGGCAATAGTAACAACAGCTCCACGGCGATCAGGAACATGGACATGAACGGAAACATTACGGATGGCGGCGAATCTGGCCGGAACTGGATCAGGAACAAGGACAATGAACCAGTTGCAGCAACTGAAGCGGCTATTTTGGGAATTTCCAATTGTAATCCAATTAACCCAGTTGAGAGAGATATATTAATTAATTGAGACACATACTTCCAATATTTGCTTGTTCAATTCTCAGCTAATAACTATGTTTTAAAAGCCGGATCGAGCGTTGTGGATGTAAAAAAACATCGTTGGAGCCCCTCAAAAAGAAATTGACAGTCTTTCTATAATTAATGTATGTAGCGGATATCAGTGAGAAATTAAAAAAAAAGGGAAAATTACAGATACTACCCTTAAATTTGACCACTTGTCACTTTGGTCCCCCGAATTTGAACTATTACAGATTCGTCCAAATTTAACAAAGATGGAATTTAAAAATTACATCAAAACCCAAAAGTCAACGTTTTTATTTATTTTATCTTTTCTTTATATTTCAATAATTACATTAATTTTAATTTATTGCAAAATACACCTAACACTTTCAATTTCTTATAAAAAACCCCCAAAAATTTTACTTATTAAAATTTTTACCCTTCTTCTTCCCCACCACACCACCTCATTCTTCCCTACTGTTGATACGGACATGTGTCCAATCCGTTAAGGGTGCCATAGAGCGTGTCCTAGAGCGCATCACGGCTTAAATAGCCAATTCAGTATTGGTCCGACCTCACATGGTCCGTCCTAAGTGAATCAACCAGTACGCTAAAGTCACTACACCCTCACAGCTAGTCCGAGCTAGCTGGGAAAAGGACTTCTAAACCTGGTTATGTTAGTATAGAAATGCCAAACGGACCGGACGAGAGAATCTCGGACGCCACCATCACATTAAGACCAAACGCATAACAGAACCACTAAGATACTTCCGTGAGACTCTTGGCTCGGGCATCCAGAGTTACCCAAGGGCAGATCAACCAAGCAGACAGATCTGTCCGAGGGACTAACACGGAACCAACAGGCGGAACAGTACTCAAGTAGGGAAAAGGTCCAAACTACCCTCCCGGGCCCATTGATTAGTATTGGATTACTGTTCACTAATGGGCCATGAGCCAAAGGTAGCATTGGTGTCCAAATCTGAAGCGTACACTTGGCATCATCTTGTGAGCCACCTCATAAACATATGATAATTATAAATATAGCACAAGGTCCAAGACCTTAAGGTAAGCGATATCAATGTGGGAATCCCTAAGTCAATTCCTAAGTGTTATCATAACCTTCCTCTTAACTATTACATTGAGAGCTCCCAACTCTCTCTCGAGTGAAGTCTCTTACCGGATTGACATAAGCAATCTGGGTAACCCTTTCTAACCCCCCCCCCCCCCCCCCACTTAGTCCTTTCAGGTACGCAAGCTCGGACCAGTACTACGTCGGACCTCAAGTCAAAGGCGGGCCTTAGATTAGGTTGCTTGTAATAGTTTGGTTAGTTAGTGTTCGAGGTTTACTCCTCAACATTTTGGCGGCGTCTGTGGGAAACTTACAAAAAGTTTCGTGTTTGAGTTGAGCTGATGGCAAGAACAAGACAAACAGCGCGGCAGGCGCTGCAGGAGTGGGGACTCCACCACCACGCCCACGAGGACGTCCGCCCACCCGGGGACGAAGAGCCGCTGCGACTGGAAGGAGATATCCGAGTGAGGGGCGCACAGCCAGCCCTTCCTCGGATGAAGGGGTCGTACGAGCTTCTCCGACAGAAGCTCTGCAGCAGGCCAACAGTTCACTATGCCCGATGGTCGCACTTCCGCACTCATGATCTCGGACTAAGCGAGACACAGTTTGATAGGTTGCTCACAATCATTCAAGGGTGCCTGGGGTCCAACAATGCCCCTCCTCAACAAGCCACTCCGCCAGTGGTTACTCCTCCTCGTGAGCTCAGATTATCAAGAAACAGGCAGCGTCCGATCCAAGAGAGGTTGGGGAATCAGCCACCTCAAGAGGATTTGCGAAACCTTCTGGACCGGCGGACGTCTGCCTCTCAAGCTCGAGGTGAAGGAAGCCCACACGGAAGGAGAAAGTATCAAGAAGGGGATAATAGGCACCCAGGGGCTCCGCGACAAGCACCTCCGAGAGACAGAGATCAAGTAGCAGAAACTGTTCCAGCGGTCCGAATAGAAGAACTCCCTGCGGATGTAGCTGTGCATTCGAGGACAGGAGAGATCATGACTGCCGACGAAATCTATGCTCAACAGAAGGGTTTGGAGGCCCAGATTCTGAATCTCGGACGCCTGGTAAAGGACCATGAGCAGATAACCACTAGTGCACCAAATCCCTTGTGTGATGAAATCATGAGAGAAAAGGAAAGGAACAAGAACTCGGATCAAGCAATCCCGAGCTTGGAGTACTACTACGGGGATGCTTGTCCTGTTGGACACCTGACAAGGTACAACAGCAAGATGGATTCCAAGGGAATGAGCGACAATACAAAAGCTCTCACGTTCTCATCTACTCTCTTCAGAACGGCTATGGATTGGTACACTGCTTTGCCGAACAAGTCGATAAAGTCATATGCAGACCTTTCTTCAAAGTTCTTGGCACGATTTGGAAAGGCAAAGAGGAGAAAGCGTACCGTAGAGCACCTGGCAGAAGTTATACAGCGGGAGCAAGAGGATCTAAGGACCTTCTTAGATCGCTTTCACGCGAAAGTTCTTCGAGTTGAGCCGCACAGTATTAAGGAACAAGTCCGTCACCTGTACGCTAATACTTTCAACTCAGAGCTCCGCAGAAAACTATCTAGTCAGGAGGTGAGGAGTGAGAAGCATTTAGATGACATCTGTGAAAAAGTGATGTACGGAGAGGAGTACCGGAGGAATGTTCCAGTGAGAGCTGGTTCCAAAAAAGGAAAGGATCCGGTGAAGCAAGAGCAACGCCCTGGGAAGTTTGACTCGAAGAAAGATCATAGAGATAAAGGCTTCCACAGGGAGAGAAGTCCGCCAAGGAGATATGCGGATTATACCCGTCTCAACAGACCAAGATCCGACATCTTGGCGACTATCATCGAGAAAAAGCTGGATGTTCAATGGCCCAAGCCCTCTCACAACAACAGGAAGAATAAGAATGCAAAGGGGTACTGCAAGTTCCACAAGTGTCGTGGTCACGAGACTGATGACTGTATCCAACTAAGAACAGAGGTTGAACACCTGGTACGAGAAGGCAAGCTCAAGGAGCACATCTATACGGATGAACCCTCTAGGCACGATAGAACGGAGCGAAGAAGGGAGGATAATGCAACAGAACCACCACCCCATCCGCTATCTTTGCCACCTCCGCCGGCTCACTATCCACCTCGCACGGACGGACATCCGTATAGATACTGCGATGGCATGGATATGGAGAATCCTCCGTACAGTGGAGTGATCAACACCATTGCAGGCGGACCATCCAGCGGTGACAGTAGGAACGCAAGAGAGCGGACTGCTCAAAATCTTCGGAACAATGATAGGGCGTATGTTGCTCCAGTGATTCGGGGTACAAACACTATATCTTTCGATGATAGTGAGATTCCTCCTCCTACGGCAGGAGGAGAGGACATCGATGATCCAAATGTTCCGCTAGTGGTTTCCTTGACCATCGCAACTTATCGAGTGAACAAGATTCTGGTAGACACCGGGAGTTCCTCGAATATCATTTCCAAAAGAACACTGGACCAGATGGCCCTAGGGAGAATCCAATATGAGAGGGTCCACACCTCTATACTAGGATTTGGAGGGGGAACTGTTCGACCCCTGGGAAGTTTTATGTTGCACGTTTCACTTGGTACTTTTCCGGAAAGAGTTACTCAGTTGGTCCGATTTGTAGTGGTGGACCGTACTTTCGACTGCAACGCCATCTTTGGGCGTCCAGGGCTTAATCAATTCCGAGCTATCCCCTCCACTCTCCATAACAGAATGAAGTTTCCAACTCCCTTTGGAGTCGGAGAAGAGGTGGAAAACGTCCGCGAAGCCTGGGAATGTTACATAATGTCCATGAGAAGAGCGTTCGTCCCCGTGCTGACGATCACCTTGACCTCTGGTCCGCCAGCTGTTCTTCCGGCCAAAAAGGAGAACCCGCAGATCGGAGTGGGGAGCCAAAAGGAGAAGTTTCCTAGAACATTGCGAATCGAACCTCACGAGACTCTCAAGGAAATTGAGATTGTTGTTGGAAACCCGGATAAGAAAACAAGAATTGGGACCGAGATGACCGCAGAGGTAGAAATGAAGCTCATCGCTTGCCTCCGTGAAAACGGCGATGTGTTTGCCTGGAGTACCGATGACTTGAAGGGAATTGATCCGAGGATCACTGTTCACCGTCTGAACATGGATCCCTCGATCAAGTATATCCGACAAAAAAGGAAAGATTTCGGTCCTAAAAGGATGCCATCATATCCGCTGAAGTGGAACGACTCCTAAAAGCAGGGCACATTGAAGAAGTCCGTTACTCTGACTGGGTGTGCAACGTGGTCCTGGTAGAGAAATCACCAGGCAAGTGGCGGATGTGCAATGACTTCACTAGATTGAACAAGATGTGCCCAAAGGATCCGTACCCTTTGCCGAGAATAGACCAGTTGGTTGACTCCACATCCGGATGTGCATTGTTGAGCTTCATGGACGCATACCAAGGTTTTTACCAAATTCGGATGGCCAAAGAAGACATCAAGAAAACTGCTTTCTTTGCTGCCGGGGGGGTATACTGCTTCAAGGTAATGCCCTTCGGATTGAAAAACGCGGGAGCCACCTACCAGCGTCTTGTGAATCAAATGTTCAAGGAAGAGATTGGGAAAACCATGGAAGTGTACGTGGACGACATGCTCGTCAAGAGAAAAACTGAAGAGCAACATGTGCAACATTTGAACAAGTGCTTCGCTATCCTTAGGAAGTACGGAATGAAATTGAATCCGGAAAAATGCACGTTCGGAGTAAAAGGAGGGAAGTTCCTCGGATACATGGTTACTGAGAGATGGATAAGCGCGAACCCTGAGAAGATCAAGGCAATCCTAGATTTGCCGCAACCAAAAACCCTCAATGAGGTACAACAACTCATAGGACATCTGATGTCCTTAAGTCGTTTCATTTCACGATCCGCGGAGAAAAATCTCCCGTTCTTCAAAATCCTCCGGAAAGGAGAGAGCTTCGAGTGGACCACGGAATGTTCTGAGACTTTCGAGAAATTGAAAAAGTACCTCCATTCCCCTCCACTGCTCTCCAAACCCGTCGAGGGAGAACCACTCTACCTCTACCTAGCTATCACGGAAGAGGCAATGAGTTCCGTGTTAGTACGGATTCAGGCTAACGATCACCTTCCAATCTACTATCTTAGCAAAGCCCTTGCTGGGGCGAAGACAAGATACGTGAAGATTGAGAAACTTGCATATGCTTTGGTTTACAACGCAAGGCGGTTAAAACCATACTTCAAGTCTCATAAAGTTGTGGTACTAACTGCGGAACCTTTGAAACAGGTCCTGGGGAAGCCCGATCAGTCTGGACGACTCTCTAAGTGGGCGATCGAGCTGAGTGAATACAACATTTGCTACCAGGCTCCGTCATCCAAGAAAGCTCAAGTCCTTGCCGATTTCTTAGCGGAATATCCTGAGGCAGATTCAGAGAAAGTCCCTGACAAACAGGCATTCGAATGCTTGATCGCCAAGCAGGTTGTCCGGAAGCCAGTTCCGCCGAAGTTCAACCCATTAAACCTTGAAGATGCTCAATTCATTAATCAATCTCTACCTGCATCTTATGAGGAAACTCGGGTCAACCAAATGTTCCTTCTTGACTAAGTGGCAATCAGATCCGGTACTAACAACTCCGGACCAGAAAGCAAGGAAACAGAGGAACAAAAGTTGGAACCTCGGGAGCTTACAGGAGATCTCCAAGCCAAAAAACGTCCTTCTGATGTCTGGACATTGGAAGTGGATGGTTCCTCCACTGGAAGAGTCGGAGGAATTGGAATCTTCTTTAAGAGCCCCGATGGCGCGGAACTTGACTACGCGATATCCCTGGAGTTCAAAGTTACCAACAATGAGGCTGAGTATGAAGCATTGATATAGTCGGACCGTTCCCGAGAGGCACCCAACAGAGGAAGTTCCTGATTGTGGCTGTGGAATATTTTACCAAATGGGTGGAAGCAGAAGCTATCGCAACCATTATAGAGAGTCGAGTGCGGACCTTTATCTGGAAGAATATCATTTGCCACTTTGGCCTGCCCCGGATTCTCGTCTCGGACAATGGTGCCCAGTTCTCAGGCCATAGGCTCAAGGAATGGCTGGCGTCCTTCAAAATCGAGCAACGTTTTACATCTGTCGGATACCCGCAAGCCAATGGACAGGCTGAGTCCACGAACAAAACGGTAGTCAAGATCCTCGAGAAGCGGTTGAGAACTTCACAAGAAAGTTGGGCGGACGACCTGGAAGGCGTGCTATGGGCTCATTGCACCACTGCGCGGACCGCGACCAACGAAACTCCATTCGCTTTGGTATATGGCTTAGAAGCAGTCATACCGGCCGAGATTGCCGTTGAGACTATGAGGGTCCGAGAGTTCGAAGACACTGTCAATCACAAAGCTCCGATATTCGACCTGGACATGCTCGAACAGAAAAGATCTGAAGCACTGGCGAATATCCATAGGTATCAGGCAACTGCTGCCCGAGCCTACAACAGGAACGTTCGAGCGAATAACTTGCAAATCAGAGACCTAGTGCTTCGCCGGGCTGACATTTTGAACAATATTGGAAAACTCAAGCCCAAGTGGGAAGGACCCTAGATTGTCAGAGCGAGAATGAATGGGAGTTATGAATTAGAAGATGAGCACGTACACCCATTCAAGCGTACGTGGAATGCCAGAAACCTTCAGAAGTTCTACGCATAGAGATGACTATGCGAATCTCCGTCAGGTCAATTGGTCATCTCAGATTCCAGCTATCTATTATACGGAACTCCGTCAGTTCTGTTTTTTGATCCTTTTGTCATTGGCCATAGAGCCCGCAAGTTGTAATTGAATTTCTGGCAAATCAATACAACTTCTATCTTTCAATTCATGATCTTTCAATTCATGCATCTGAGATTTAACGTTCAATTGACAAGAAAAGGCAAGAAATGAATTTTATTCATACAAAGACGAATTATACATAATGTTATCTGTACAATTTACTATTTCGGATCTTTATCCGGATATACGGACACGATACATAAACTGAAGAGAAAGTCTCCGGAGATACGTCATCTCCCATCAAGACTATTCTCCCGTCCTTGTCCGGAGATACGTCATCTCCCATCGAAACTCATTCACCTGTCAGGAAAAGCTTCTTCCATATCAAGCGGAACGTACAGATCCCGCGGAAGCAAGGAACTCGATCTACCTGCACAAAGGAAAATGGTTAAACATGACGGAATCCCTCATGATACCACCGAAACATGGTGACGTAGATCCAGTGTCCGGGGAGAGCAAAGTGCAGACGGACAAATATTTCTGCCTAACCGGCTTTAGAGACTCAAACTCTCTTGAAATTAGGAAACCGGTGCCAATTCAAGAGAGATTTGAGGCACTAAAGTAAGATGGGAAGAAAAGAGAAGAGATCCGGCTTCGATGATTTACAAGCCATGACGCCAAAGATAGAAAAAGAAGAGTTTGGGATCAGTTTACATGGTTTTGGCACTGGGGTCGTGTCTTTTTATAGAACGCTCCAACCAATCAGCGCCCGCCACGCCAACAGATTGACGTCATCAATGGGCTTGAGCCACCCGTTCGAGTTGAACAGTGTTGGGTCAGTTGAGTTATCCAACCAAACCCAAACAAGCCCATTAATCACGTCCGAAGTTTGAGTTTGATAATCGCCTTACGAGAATAAGTGCATCAACATAATCCGACGAAGCATGAACGAGAAAAAGGTGGCGATCTCATCCGATGAAAAGTAGTTCGAATTTTATAGACAAAATTATCCGAACATTTACATACGGAAGGTACAATATGGAAAGGTCCGAGGATAAATATATACTTCTACGGGGCATACCCCGCCTTGTTCCGTCACCAGATTCCGGAAGTCGAGCCTTGGGACTCCGAGCCACCACCTCGGTCCTGACGAGCTTGCTGTTGCATTCGGATCCTCATACGGATCAACTTCAGCGTCCACTCCCTCTCTTCCTCGGCTAACCTCCTAGCTATTCCCGGACATCGAGGAGGATCACACTGGAATGATTCTAGTTTTCTAAATTTGATTTCAATTTCCTTTCCCTAGCAGTGGTTGACTGACGCATTGTATGTATGCCTTCAAAATCAAGAATGATTGGGTCATCCGCAGTCCCTCGGCCCGGGTAAATCGGCGGATGCATATTCCCGCAAGCACAATTTACCCAATGTTGATATTCTTCCTCATCGGATTCTGACATCCTGAAGGAGTTTGCCTCTTTTGGAAAATAGAGTAGGCTAAACAAAAGAAAGATTGAAGAAAGGTACGGCAGTGAAAAAGGAAGAATGACCACACCCTTATTTATAGTCGTGATGGGTCCTTACGATCCCACCACTTGCCAATCATCCGACGACTAGGAAGATGAAAAGACGTAGTCATTATGACTATTTCACTGTTTCACCTTCCTCCTTCTAGAAGAATTACGCATCCCAACGAACGAACGATACGTGGATCGGCGGGATGCTGGTTCGATTTCTACATCGGACGCCATCTACAGCGATCCGTGCTCTTAAGAGGTGTAATTTATGATAACTCAGCATATGAACGACAGATAAAAAGGAAGCAGAGAAGAGAGCAAGTAATATAAATACGAATCAAAACAATAGTACATGGCGACATTCCGGGCCATCAAAAGATACAAATCAATGTAAAAATTGAGCACGAATTTCAGCAGGGCATACCGAAATTCTCACTGCGGTCGGCTTACTCGGACCGGCTTCACCGGCTTAGGCGGATTAGCGGAAGGGCGTGTTGGAGCGGCTTGCGATGAGGATTGACAAGATTGAACAAGTTGAAATCCGCGGGAAGGCCAACGACCCGGGCAGGCAGGAAGAACCACTTCTTTAGGAAAGCCCGGTAATTATCGAAAGGTACAAAGCATACCTTTCGGAGGGCGTCCAGGACCCACCTCGGGAGGAAGGGCCCGCCGTTTTGAATCTCGATCTCACCCTCCTTAGTGACTAGTTCCGCAAACTCACACACGGCCAACTGTTCGTCCGAGACATTGTCGACAGGAACCTCCACACCATTAGCATCCGCAGAAGGGATCAACCCTTCCAACTTCCAGTCGAAGTCCAGTGGAAGTAGTCCCTTGGACTGCAGCTGCCCGATAGCGGACGTGAACCCATCCAGGCGGGAGGCATCAGATTTGTCCGCCATGAAGAACTTAAAGGAGTCAGACTCCATGAAGTCGCGACCAGCTGAAGACGGGCATATTGGAGGCCTCCAAGCAGCACATCCTTGGAATCCAGGAAAGTCTGCATCGACTTGCTGACAAAATTCTCCTGCCAGTCGAGGTCCGCCTTGATTTCTTCCCAGCTGGCCCTCAGCTTATGGAACTTCACTTCGTGCTCTTTCAGCTGCATCTCCAACTGCTTCACCTTCTCCGCCTCATCCGCGGATGTGGCCACAGCCTTGTGCAGGTCCTCCTCAATAGTAGCGCGTTCGCCGGCCTTCCATTGCATGGCCCTGACGAAACATCCGAGCTGCGAGAGGTCCGCAAGAATATAAGTTGCATTTTTATTATACTAAGAACAAGACAAGGAGACCATGGAAAGGATACTTACCCGCTGGTATAGCTCATCCAGCCCTCCAACCCGCTCGACCTCAGGGAGTCCGCGAGCCCGCTCATACTCCTTATCAAGAGCAGCTTGGTCAACAGGCAAGACAGCGGACAGTTTTTGTCTCTTGGCTGCAGGAGGAGCCTCCGAGTTTGCTCCCCTCTTACGTCCAGAGGTTATGGCGTCCCGCATCAACACCTCCCGCTGTGGCGCCGGAGCAGCAGAAGCCTGGGACTTAGAAGCAGTGGTGCTCCGAGTGGCAGGGGCTTTGCCCTTGTCGGGCACTGCCAAGGCCTATGAATCCTCTCCAGCCTTGTTCCGCCTTTCCTCCTCTGCGGCAAACACTGCGGCATTCTTCGGATCCGCCATAGGAAGACCCGTGGAAGTGTTGATGATTTTGGCCCTCTGACCAGCGGCGACCTCCAGGACTTGCTGCTCCATCTGCAACCTTTTCTTTTCACGGAGCGTAGACATTATGTAATCGAACCAGTGAGCTACGCAATAGAATAAAGGCGTCAGATACAGATAAACTAAGGAAGGATTACCAGAAATTGCAGAAATACGAGATCAAAACAAAGCACTCCGAAGAAGAAAGAGCACAAATTCTCAAGTCACAAATCCTTACTAAAGTTCGTCTTCCCTCCAACTTCCACTGCATCTGTCAGTCCGCACAAGTAGGAAAGTGGCTGACAGATCAATCCGTGGAACGGATAAGTAGGCGAGTTATTCTTTTTGTGGATCGCCGCCACCCATGGAGCAACGTTCTTCGAGAGGGGGCGCCAATTCGGGATGTTCTCCCTTAGGAACTTTATCGGCAGCCCCCATTGTTCTCGCTGCCTCTCGGACGTCCCAGGTTTCAGGGCCATCCGCACAAAGATGTACTTGTCCCACCATTTCGATCCCAAAGATGAAATGGAGTCCGAGATGAAGTTATAAGGTTTTCTATTTACAAAAGTATAGAAAAGGGGATTCCCCGGACTGAAGGAAACATGAAAGAGCTGCCTAAAGTTTTCAAAATTCACTGGCTACCCTTTCTTCTAACAAAAAATCACGAAGCAAATAAGGTTACCCAAGGACTTTGGGATAACCTGACTCGGACCAATCCCAATGTAGTTCAGAATGTGCTTCAGCTCCGGTGCAATAGGGATCTTCCATCCACAAGCAAAAGCTACCTCATGCACGCACATGTACCCGGCAGGTGGGTTGTAAAATGCATGTCCGGGCTCGGGAACCATGATTTCTACGGACTCAGGGATCTCCCACTTTCGTCTCCATTCAGGAATGTCATCCACCTTAATCCTTGACGGACATGTAGGAAGAAGTCCGTCCGTATTCATCTCTCCAAATTCATTTGCTATCACAACAGCGGACGCAGGACGGGGAAATTTGATTCTTGCAGCCTTCGCGCCACGTCCCTCAACTAATGGAAGGTCGGATTGAACAGACGCAGCAGGATGTAATGCAATCCGACGACCAGTGCGTCTAGGGGGACGAGCGACGGGAGAACCTTCTTCTCCTTCCTCCTCCTCCTCGTCTCCTTCTTCTTCACCATCTTCCTCCTCTTCTTCGACACCTTCGGGTCTCCCAGATGTACTCGGGTTGGACGGACCTGTTTCCGCCACAACACGGTCCTCCGCACCAGCCTCGAACATCTCGACCTCGTCGGCCTCCCGACCGCTGTCGCCTTCCCGCTCTACATGACGTTCATTCGGATCCCCGGACGTTCCAACACCACCTATAGTCCGAGATTGGACTAGTGACCTAGTCCTAGCAAGATCACCCCAACCCGCTGCAACATCGGCCTGTGCTTCCGCCGCATCATGGACTCCTTGTCCAGCATCAGAGTCCCTGGACGACCCAAGGTCCACGACCAGGAAATCTCCCACGGACAAGGTCAAATCCACGGACCCAGTCCCTAAGTCTACTGCATCATTGTAGCCTTGTGCCTCGTGCTGGTTTTAACTATCGCTCCCGGACATCCTAGGGCAGAAGGAAACGAGTTAGAAACGATAGTAGTGATTTTCCGAGAGTTCATTTAGATGTCTTAGTAAGTCAAAGCGATCCGACGAAGTTCTACTCTACCAAGATTTTCTACATGAAGTATAGTCTCAACACTAGTGGCACTAACCATGGCACACAGAGACGTACCATCGGCACTATCATCTACTCTACCCGACACGCTAACAGGGACAATTTACGGAAGGCTGTGTGCCGATTGGCACCAACACATTACCAAATAAGCGTGCATAATCAAATTTTGGTTACAGTAGGCATGACACGCGAGACAAATCAATAGGATACTGATAAGAAAACTGGCACGCGACAGTACAAAGGAGAAGTGTTTCAACTAAGTACGCTGCTAAGGCCTATCACTCGCAACACCAGCAAATACAGACTCGACAATTTCATATTCGAAAGTGGCAAAACATACTGACGTGTAGTAAGCATATCACGAAAAGGAGAGAACTTAGGAGGAGTGAAGACGTACTTACTTGACAAAGTTGACTGGACAAATTTGAACGGACGACTGATCCTTGCTACCTCTCCGAGGGTACGGATTCGAAGAAGAAATTTCAAGATTCTGCGAGTTTTACTTGCTCGGATGCGTCTTCAATTGCTCGGATTGCTTTGTGATTGCTCTGAGTTTCGATGTTGCTAAAAGTGTGAAAGTGACTGATGAGCTGACTATTTATAAGGGCAATTTAGGGAAAGCCAAGAGTCACATCACTTAGATTTGAATCCCAGCCGTTGATCCTCTCCAATCCAAAGGCATGCCGGTTATAAGTGGATGGTCACAAGATGCGTCGCATTTAATGCTTAACAGACGCGTCACGTCAATTGGGCTTAGAACCCCAACCGTTGATATCATACAGATCCAACGGTCGCGTAACTTTGCATGTGGGCCGGACAGACAACTTATTGGGCCTCTTTGATTTACGGATCAGCGGCCCAGGAGGACCAGTTCACATAATCGGTCCAACGGATAGCTTTCCATACACTCTTCCACAGAGGGCTACGTCAGATCCTAACCGTACTCGAATACAAATACCTTTTCCATCTACAGTCCGAGCTATTACGTAACTCGGGCTGTAGAAGGAAAAGGGGGGGAGAGAGATATATTGAATTCCTAAGAACACGGATGACGGATCTCAACAAAAAGGATTTTTTGCCTTTTTTTTAACGATTCGGATACGCTCCACAACACACTCGTTCTTTTCATAGTTACCAACTATCTTCTACTAAGATACTTGGAACCTAGGGGGACATATGTTGATACAGACATGTGTCCAATCCGTTAAGGGCGCCATAGAGCGTGTCCTAGAGCGCATCACGGCTTAAATAGCCAATTCAGTATTGGTCCGACCTCACATGGTCCGTCCTAAGTGAATCAACTAGTACGCTAAAGTCACTACACCCTCACAGCTAGTCCGAGCTAGCTGGGAAAAGGACTTCTAAACCTGGCTATGTCAGTACAGAAATGCCAAACGGACCGGACGAGAGAATCTCGGACGCCACCATCACATTAAGACCAAACGCATAACAGAACCACTGAGATACTTCCGTGAGACTCTTGGCTCGGGCATCCAGAGTTACCCAAGGGCAGATCAACCAAGCAGACAGATCTGTCTGAGGGACTAACACGGACCCAACATGCGGAACAGTACTCAAGTAGGGAAAAGGTCCAAACTACCCTCCCGGGCCCATTGATTAGTATTGGATTACTGTTCACTAATGGGCCATGGGCCAAAGGTAGCATTGGTGTCCAAATCTGAAGCATACACTTGGCATCATCTTGTGAGCCACCTCATAAGCATATGATAATTATAAATATAGCACAAGGTCCAAGACCTTAAGGTAAGCGATATCAATGTGGGAATCCCTAAGTCAATTCCCAAGTGTTATCATAACCTTCCTCTTAACTATTACATTGAGAGCTCCCAACTCTCTCTCGAGTGAAGTCTCTTACCGGATTGACATAAGCAATCCGGGTAACCCTTTCTCCCCCACTTAGTCCTTTCAGTAGCAACTCGACCAAGATTACGGACCACCTCAAGTCAGAGGCGGGCCTTAGATTAGGTTGCTTGTAATAGTTTGGTTAGTTAGTGTTCGAGGTTTACTCCTCAAGACCTACCACTTCCAATCACCATATCCCCACCGCCACCAACCATCTTCTTCCCCACCACCACAACTCACAACACCACCACCACAAACCGAAAGGGATCTGGAGCGGAAGAAGTCGGGTGAAGCTTTCCAGCTGAAGATCTGGAAAGCTCTGGAGCCAAAGCTTCCATGGCCATGGCAGTGCTCAAGGTCGTCCCAGAGCTTATCCTCGCCCGTCCCGGAGGTGATCGTGATGAGGGTGTATTTGGGAAAAAAATTGTTTTGTGTGTTATTTATGTTAGTTATGAAATTATGGAGGGCTATTTCAATTTTTTTGGTTGTTCTTGTAAGTTACAAAAATATTTGAGTAAAATGTGTAATAAAATGAAACTTATAAATTGCAACGAAGTCCATTTTATTTTATTTTTCATTTAAATTTTAGTTGGTCAACTCAAAAAATAGATTTTAGATTTGGATGTAATTATTTGAGATCGATGGTTGAATCTGTAATTAGCTCGAATTAGGGGTACCTTATGTAATTCGCCCAAAAAAAAAAGTGGAGTTTTTAACCTTGCATTATTTGAAATAGGCGGATAACCCCGTTGTATTATTTTTAAAGGCGGTTTAACCCTTTATGTTTTGTTAAACGGTGCAATTTACCCCCTACGTTAAAGAGTGTAATACACTCACCTTCACCGCAACTGGAACTAAATTCGTAACATAGTTTTTGTACAATTCATCTATTTAGAAAAATCTAATGGTTAAAAAAACGTATTAGTATAAAATTTAATAATTTAAGAATTAAAATTACTTATTTTAGTAATTGGTTTGTAACGTAAATTTATAGATGGATTAAAATATCCTATTGAAAAATAATTAGGAAAAGAAAGAAGAAAAAAAGAAAGAGAGGCGAGTTCGAAAACTATATCTTGAAAAGATTTTTAAAAAGTATTTTCACATTATAATTATTAATTGGAAAAAAAATCTAATTTCTATATTTTTTTCGTTGAAAGAGATGGCCAATTTATAATATATGTAGCTGCTAAAATGTGGTTAGTTTTTATCACTATTGCAATAAACGAATAAATAGAGATGTAAAATTGGTATAATTCATTTACCAAGTGTTCATAGATCCAATAACATTATATAAAAAATTTATAAAACAAGCTTTAAAAAATTTCAACTTTCTAGGGGGTTAAATTTTCAATAAAAATAATACAAGGGGGTAATCTGCCTTTTATATTAAATACGAAAGGGTAATCCGTCAAGAGTTAATGGAAAAGTTAACACTGTTAGTCATATTTAATGAAAAATTAGCGTAAGGGGGGTGAGTTGCACCTTATAAATAAACACATCGGGTGAACAACCTTTAAAAATAATACAAGGAGTAAATCGGCTTTTTATGACAAATACAAGGGGGTAAATTGCCAAAAAAATGTCGTATAAAATCGTGTAAGTCTAAGGAGAAAGGGTAAATTCAAAGTAAATGTATAATTTGTGAGTAATGGGCTTGTATAGTGGTAGATCTTGAGTTCTCGAAGGAGGTGAAACTGAAAACAAGAGCAAAGGTTTAGATTGTTTTTTTTTACCGGTTTGACTAAGACGTTATCTTCTAAAGGGGTCCCATACGTCGAAAATGTTTCACGAAAGTGTATAATCTACTACATTAGTAGATGGTGTAAATTGGAAAAATCGCTCCAATGAGCAAATCGAGTGCGGCAATGAAACAAATTCGTGTTCCGGAACGTGGAATATATGCAGGTAGTTGGGCGAATCATGTGGACCTAAATCCCTCATCTACTTAAAAAGCCAAAGTCTTGAAAAAGGTAAGATTTTCCTAAAAGATAGGAAAATCAAGGTTTTTTGTGATTTTTTACGGTTTTTGGGTTTTAGTGGTCTGACCGGCCGAGTTTTTTTAAAAACCGCCGAGACACACATTTTAGTTATGCTTTTAATAGATTATGTTATGTCTTTTAATAGATTATGTTATGGTTTGAAGTTGTTAGCATTGAAGTTTCAGTTACAGTTTTTACGTATTTTGTTAATATTTTAAGATATGATGTGATGGTTTTAATGCGTCGGTATTGTATGTTTCAATTATAGTTTTAACCTCTCTTGTTAATGTTTTAAGAGATGGTGTGATGATTTTAAGGAGCCATGATAGTATTAAGATAGCTTGTTCTAGTTTTAAGAGACAATCTAATATCATTAAACCACCATTAAACAAGTCTAAAAGTTTCAGATCTGCCATTAAAATATCAATAAACAAGCTTAAAATAAGCTACTTGAAACATTCAGTCATTACAATATTAAAATACTCATCCAAAGGTTTTAAAACATCTATTCTCATAGGAAAAAAATTACAATAAATGTTCATTCGGTGTTTTTTTATGCAAATACAAACTGAGTTGTTAAAATAGGTCTTTTTTTTATTAAACTCGTTGGTGAACTTCGGTTTCTGCCTTTTGTTGCTTGTGCTTCAATCTTGCAGTGACACCCTTCACAGACCTATCATCAAACTCGATGTCATCATTAGCACCTGCTTAAAACATTCATTAACTGGGTTAAAATCATAACAACTCTCATCAAAACTATCACATTGGTGCTTAAAAACAAAGAAGAAATGTGCAACACGTGCTAAAAATGGTAACATTGATGGTTAAAACCATATCAGTGCATCTTAAAACTATAACAAAGAAGAAACATGCAACACAAGCTAAAAACAGTAACATTTATACAAAAAACCATAATCGTGCCTCTTAAAACTATAACAAAACATTTGTAAAAAATAAAAGTATAAATATTTCTCATAAGCTAAAACACTAATGTTGATGCTTAAAACTACAACAATAGGTTTTATAACTATAACATATGCGCTAAAAATAATCACATGCAGCTACTCAACATAAGATAAATATAGTAACATTAATGCTTAAAACCATAACCGTGTCACTTAAAACTATAACAAAACCTCTGAAAAATGTAACAAAGCACGAACATGCAACACAAGCTAAAAACAGTAACATTGATGCTTAAAACCATAACAGTGCATCTGAAAACTATAACAATGCATCTTAAAACTATAACAATGCATTTTAAAACTATAACAAAGCATTTGCAAAAAATCAAATCATAAATATTTCACCTGAGGCTAAAAACACCTACGTTGCTGTTTAAAACTACAATAATAAGTCTTGAAACTATAACATTTGCGCTAAAACAGTAACATGCGGAAACATTCAACACAAGCTAAAACCATAACGATGATGCTAACAACTATAACACCAGCTCTTAAAACCATAACAATGCACCATATTGTGAAATTTGATTTTCACTGTACGGATTTCAGATCTGAAACCAGATCTGGAAATATCAAATCGTAAAATCAGCGAAAATGAAAAATAAAAGGTCAAATTTCACTTTTGATTGAGATTTTAACGAAAAAAACAAGATGAATTTGTTGATTTGAACATTTTAGCAACTAGATCTGAAAATTCGGTGGAAATCCGGCAGAAATCCGGTGAAATCGTGTGTGAGAGATAGAGATTGACCGGTACGATTTGATCGCCGTCGTGTTGGAGTACCATAATTTCCGGCAGAGAATGTGGTTCCGGCGGAGGATGTGGAGTGAGTGAAGAGAGATATGGATGTTTCTCTCACTAGGATTTTTGTAGAGAGTGAAAGATGATTGAATTGTGAGGCTTTTTGTGAGAGGATGTTGTTATTTGAGGTATTTATATAAAAACTACTGACCGGTCTGTAGTATTTATGACCGATTCTTTATTGTGAAAACTGAATTTTTATATAGATTAGGAAAATCTTTCCTTTTACTATATTTACTCTCTTAAAAAAAAGTCAGAAATCATATATTTATAGCTTTCTCTTTTCTACAGTAACGTATATTAGTCTCAATCTCTCAAATCAATGTAATAAACGCAGCAGTGATAAACTCATAAACTGAGGCAACAAGCGGTACAACTTTTAGCAAGCAATATTTAGTTGAAATCAAACACAAGTACACATTGCTATAGTACATAAATAATACAACACTGAAAACCTGTGCTTCAATTCTTCCTATTTTTCCAGAAGCTGTTAATTTGACTTCCATCGGTCATATAGGCTTTTCTTTACCTGTCAAATACTACCCTTTAGGAGACTGGAGAGAAAAATATGTAACCACAGCAATTAGCAAATACACAGAGCCACGACCGTGAGTACAATACGGGGACCTTAATGTCCCAATCAACTGAAATGCTTCTGGAGATACTTCCAATATCTTGAACATGAGGGATTCAAGTGGATTGCTCGAAGAATCAACTTCAAAGAATAATCAATATTGGTCTGGCTGGAAAGCAAATGCATTTGGAAGAAGAGCTCTGCAGGCCTAATCTCTGCAGTAATTACTCGCATGTAACTTGACACTTATGACAAACCATATATTTTGGATCATTTTTTAAGCACAAACTACGAACCTGGAGGCCAAGAAAACCATTCATCTCGAAGGTTCTTCTGCCACTTCTCCTTGGAGGAGACACTTCCTTCTGCTTGTGCAAGTAGCAACGAGATTATGGGCAAAGGACGCAATGAAATCGCTTTTGCTGTTTGTAGACTTCTTATGGCACGTGATATGTAGTGTGATTCACATGTCTGTCTAGCAAGCTCCATACAAATAGCACCTAAATACAATCACAGGAAAAATCAATACACCATCATAATGTTACTTATTACTGCTAGGCAACTTATATAATAGAATTTCAACGCACAAGAAAGTTCCATTTATTAGTTTACTAGCATACAGTTTCAGTAAAATAGATATAGCAATACAGTAGTCCAGAATCTACAGAACTTATCTCCACCTACAGTTCAAAATTTCTGAATCTTCATAGTCAATTCCTAATTTAATGTCCTTCAGAAAGTAAAGAACATATGAAATTAAAATCATACCATGACATAAAAAGAAGCAGCTCTCTCCTGCTGCTAACGAACATGCTTGTGAAAGAAACTCTTCTGCAATGACAAAATCACCATGTGCTATAGCAATTAAACCCTGTACCATATTAAACATAGCCATCCACATGTTCCAAGAAAGCTCAATATCTTTAGAGCAATCTTCAAAGCACAAGGGGATCATCGATGAACCATCTTGCAGCCCAAATCTAGATTCAATGAACTTCAAGCAAATCCAACCAATATGAGAATCCGTTTTAACATCCAAGCATAGCTTGTACTCTTTGCTCATGCTGACAATATCATTCTCAGTAGCATGAGCGTGGCACAGCAATAAATGTGCAAAGAAGAGGTAGCTATTATGAACCGAGGACCCTAAAGCACTTCTAGCGTGTCTGAAGCACTCCTCAGTGTTGCCTTGTTGCAAATTAACCTCGGCAGCACAGAGTTTAAGCTGATAATTTTGGTACTGGTAAGATGTACTGTTATACTGACCAGAAAGACCCACAGCGGTAAGCCGCTCCAGCACACAACAAATGTGTTTTGGAAATGTTTCTGCACGAGCCTTCTGTAAACAGTTGACAGTTAGAAAATACCTTGCATTGAGGTTCCACGGCTCTTGATGCAAAAATCTGTAAAATTGGTATGCAAACCAATGACTTATTAAATTTGTCATGGACATATATGTGAGCTTTATATTAAAGCAATTCTTTGTATAAATTGAACCCTACAGATAAAAACCATGAAATATTGAACTCTAATGACAACGTTTTATAAAGAGGGTAAAGGCTAAGTGCCAAGGAAAATATACTTTTGCAGGGTGTTGATCACTCCAGATCCATAAAGGTGTTGGTGCCCACAGGTTGGGAGTTCGAAATTCTGATTGCTGTTACCTATAGCATAACAAGCTACCGATCCAGCACCAAAGATCTCAGAGGCTGATTTTATGCCTTCATCCTTATGATGGTCAGATAGGTCTAAGGAGCATCTGGTCGCAAGATAAAGGTGTCCCATTCTTTGCTTGATAGTAAAAGATAACTAAGAAGATTCCTGCCAGCAATAAATTAAATCAGATCCACCTCAGATCAATGACTGTAATAAAGGTATCTATTTAGAAAACAGCTATCATTGGTTGTGAGACAATGAAGAATAATGTTAAAAGATGTAAATTGAAACTAAGCAAACAAGGATGCAGACATCTGAAAGGACTAGTGAAGAGCATGCATCAATAATTCAGATAGAATTATAGAAAGAACTGCCACAAAAGTATGTTTCCAAACCACTAACTAGTTGAAGAAACATTCGGGATGTTAACACTGAAGATGGTCAAGAGGACATGAATAACCCCGAGGGATGTAGTCCCACTTTCCTTGGCAGTCCGTCCCAACAATTTAGTCTCATATCAACATAGCAACACTTCATCTTCCCGTAATTATTCTCTCTAATACTTCATCCGTTCTTTATATGATTATATATTCTCTCTCATACTTCATTCACCCACTTACAACTTTTTCATTCTTTATTTATTTTCCTTGGAACAAACACCCAAAATGTCTATGGGACTAATTTTCCCGAAGACAGTAGTAAATAAATAACCTATCATGCATTAATTAAGATTGATATGAAGACTATTATGATTGAGAATTAAATATATCTTTTCTAAATTTACTAGAACATCAGTAGGACCGAGCTCTAACAAGATAAGAGGGTAAAATCAGGAAAAAAAATACCTGGGTTGTCAGTATACGGAAAAAGTCTTCGAGTTGCCTTGTATATTTTGTATACGTTTTATTAACCCACAGTAAAAAAAAAAAAGGTACTCGGGTAATTTTTTCCATCCGAAAATAAAGTATATGTTTAGTTCCTTCAGAAAAGTAAAGTAACCTGATAAAGAAATGTACAATGAAATTGATTGATGGGTGAATATTCCATTAGCAAATTATCCGTACATGATGTCCTGGACTTAACCAAAGCATGCGTTCAGGCTAGTTCATTAAAATTATTGATTTGGTTTGTCAAAAATCTTTATTCAGAGATGTTGTCAGGCAACAAGGTTTTTGTTGTTTATTTATCTTGTCTGTGTTTGGTTGTTTTTGTTGTTGGGGGGGGGGGGACCAAAAAGTACGGCCAGCCCATCCAATTTACCTTAGCGCACTACCGTTAGGGAACATGTGAAGAGCCTTTCTCAGATGATCAACCTCCTTTCTGAATTGCAAGGCCATCTCTAAGGCCAGGCTTGACCTGAAAAGACAATAAATTTTCAGTTACAAGAACAAGACAATGCAATCAGCAAAAGGCAAGTAACAACATTACAAATTGGAGACTTCCAAGTTTACCAAGTGCAATCAGAAGGTGCATTGCAACAATATCTTCACGAGATGTTACAAAGGAGCGACTGCTAGAAACCACCGATTGGAGTTGATCTTTTTGGTCCAGAACATCGATAGCAGAGATGACAAAACTAATTTTCGAACTATTGAAAAACTCCATGGGCATTTTCGAAATGCTGGTGATAGCTGAGTCTAGACCAATAGCATTAACAACATTCTACAAATGAAGCAAATTGAAACAGCAGCAGGATTCGCTTCCATAGATAAAATGCGTGAAGCTAGTGTTCTTGTCATAGACAAAGCCCTGTCTTTGCTCCCAAGTTTCCACAAACATAATGCATAGATCTGCAGAGCCTCTGAATCGTACTGTCCTAGAAAAATAAACGGGGATATAAGGTGGAAGTACATATACTATGAGGCTGTAGACCTTTTATATGGTCCATTGATTTTGTTGTTTTTAGATTTATTACAAAATAAACACTGGATAGACAGATATAAATGGTCCTTCTGTGAAAATAAACAGGGATATAAGGTGGAAGTACATATACCATGGAGTTGTAGGCCTTTTATATGGTCCATTCAATGGACTCCATTGATTTTGTTGTTTTTAGATTTATTACAAAATAAACACTGGATAGACTGATAGACAGATACAAATGGTCCTTCCGTGAAAATAAAATTAACAGGAACAACAACAAAAGAATCCCACTGCCTCATAATGTAGTGCCACTTTTTTGAAACAGGTTTCAAGAGTTCAAGATAAAGAAAAAGACAAAAGATGTAAGGTGATGTTGAGGCATGAAAGAGAATGCACAGCATCATAAGTAATTGACAAAGTATGATATAAAATGAATAAAGTAAGAGTGAGAACATATAATCAATGTATATAATTTTTGAAGAGAGAATGAATAGTGATGTATAATTTGTGAGCATAGTTATTGATCCCGGATAGTGGTGCAGAGCAGCCGACCCCATATAGCAGGATAGTGGGAGCGAGATGACCTCTATTCAAAGTATTGCACACTCATAAAAATTATATCGTACTCATACTATTCATAAATATGCAAACAAATACCCAAAATCCAAGAAATTACTAATAATCACCAAAATGACTCATCATTTTTATCACCAAAATCATCCAACGTGACCTCTTCCATTTCTTAATTCCCCTGAAGCGGCCTCTTAATTCTCCTACATGCCAATAGCGGCTGCTCCAGCCACTATTTAATAAGTGCCCGCTCCATAGCGCCAGGAGCAGACAGAACACCTGGCGTTGTGGAGCAGCGCTATTGCGGCCGTAGCGGCCGCAACTGATAACTATGTGATAATTGTGAGGTTATAAAGTTGCTATAAATCCAAGTGGCAATGTAAAATGAGACACACCAGGCACTACATAATGGGATGGGGGGAGTAATAATGAAAATGAAATTTAAAATATCCAGTTACAATTCAGACCATTTTGGCTTAGATGTTCACACTCTTCAACTGCATCACTTGCGTCTCCAGCCTAAACAAGAAAAGCCACACAAAATGTCATGTATTACAATGATTTTTTCTGGTGCAAATCTCTTGAAGAAACTTATCCCATATACTCATATAAAAAATTCATGGCTTGAATAATACAACCAAAACTGTTAAAGAATCTAAATTTTATCATACAGAGCGCTCTGGCCAAATTGATAGATATATCTTGGAAATAAGATTCCGATGTTTCAACTGCAAAAGATTTCAAAGCACATCGTGCCAGCCTGTAGGAGGTGATAGCACTGTGATAATCTGATCTTGATTCACATACTAGACCATTCAAGTTGTGGGTTTCTGGATAGTGTGGAACACGCTGTAATGCCTGCTGAATGGCTCCGAACACCTACAATAATAACATGACAGAGAAACATTTTACTCTTGCAATACCTTCTTGTGCCTAATTGATTGACTGTTCTTGAAAGAGAATAGAATATACTGATGAAAAATCTCCAGTGAAGTGATGCATATTGCACAGTACCTCTGAAGATGGCAGGTAGCTGGACTGCATTGCAAGCTTTGCAAGACCGACTTGAAATTCTGCAAGCTAATAAGCATACTAGCTTTAAGTGCACTTTAAAATTAGACTGCAGGTCTGGAAAGGCTATCGCTGCCGACAGTAAACATTAATGCCAGAATAACAGATTCATATGCAAAAGTTGAATACTTCTAATGAGAGTTTTTCAATTCAAGAAATTTGGGGATACTGGGGAAGAGAAGGCAAGGTGAAAAGGTTTCATTAGGTGAAGTGCACTGCGCACACTGTCGGCTTCCGCTGTCAAGTATGGCAGTCTTGGCCTTCGTAAGCTCTGTTTTATTTAATAAACCTCCACCTCGCAATGATAGGCTGTGGCAGCTAACAACCAGCTAAACCTTTTTCAGTAAAAACCTAGAAATTGCTCCCGTGTAAATAAAATAATTAGGAATCTTAAAATTGCAAGCAGAAGTATTAATTGCATAACAAGAGAATTAACTCGCACATACTTTCCCTAGATACGCCCATGAAACAGCCAGAGATGTATCCAATTGCAGCCCTCGTATAAAAGCATGCTGTTTTAATGCTGTATGATTTGATAAACAGCCCAGCCCGACCCAGAACTCATCATTGTGGCCTTCAAGAAGTAAACCACCTATGCACATCTTTTCTGCCACTGACCTGATTATTTGGTGGTAGAGTTAGCAGGTGATAAGCAGATGCAAAGAAAATTAATGGGATTAAACATTACCACGAGTTCTGGTTCCCTTTAGCATACTCCAAAGATAAACTAAGATTTGATGCTACGGCAACATCAGAATATAGATTAGCTTGCCAAGGAGCAAGGTGCAGAGCACGTTGATAAGCGCGAGTGGCATTCCTAGTAGCAAGGAAGCAGGTCTGTTTCCACATGCTAATAGAGGATTTGAAAACTGTCTCATCGGGTTGTGTTACACTAAATTCCTCCGTCCATGGGAAACATCTTGCGTACAGAATCTTTCAAAAAAAAAAAAAACATAAATAACCTGATTTCCTAATTACCAAAAAATAAATACTACAGTAAAAGACCAAACATCAAACACAAGTATTAAACGAGATAAAGGAACATGATACTTTTAAAAGTAAATTCTTTGGATGGTTTGTACCTGAATATCTCCGTGTAGCTTCCATATACATGACATGTTACAAGCTAAGAATGTACCACGCACTGCCACTTCAATGGCTTCCTGCATAAAGCTTGAGCTTGATATCAGAAAAGCTAAATTTAGCTATTCAGGAAGAAGTACACATTCCTTTTTGATCCACAAACCTCTAGGAGTGAAGCTCCCCAGCTGAAGGCACCCATATTGTGGCATTCTCTTGCAAAACCAAGAAGAGCAGATGCAAGCCCATAATGTGCAGAAACATTACGAGGTGACACGTTCAAAGCTTGTTGAAATTGCTCAATTCCCTTAAATTTGTTAAAAGAGGAGATATCAGACGAGCGATAATTGCATAAGATCTGCTATAGTATTAAAACAAAATATCTCCCATCCCGAATTTCTTTCAAAAGTTGACATGGCAGTATGACTGTCGAATAAGACGCTCATAGGTACTGAAAATCAACAGGTTAAAAAAACTAATCCGCCGCTAGTACATGAATTTGCACTCGATTCTTCAACATGTTCTTTAGCATATACTTCTCTAAATGCAACACAGAGAAGAAAGGACTCCAAGGTGTGAAAAGAAACTGTATTGGTATTGTCACTATAAAATGGACACAGCACAAAGATACTTGCTAAAGAAAGCAGTTGGCTTAATCTTATGCGAAAATTATTTTGATGACCATACAAAGCTTACATTCCAGACCACTGGAACAGTACTGCTTGCAAAAACATAAACTAAATCCAATTTTTTTGAAAAACACCCCATTCCCTGACACAGCATTTTACTAATCTGAATGAATGCATCACACTAGCAAGCTATGATGACCATAAATTTCTAAGGCAAGCATTAATAAGATCAACTTTTATGATTTGATCTCACATCCAAAAAATTGTGCTAGCCCAAAGATAAGGATCTGCAATCACTGAACAGGGACGATTGCCTAGTTTCATGAACTTTTTACTTGGTGCTTTTATTTCCAATTCCAAGTTAAGTTCAATATATAAGCATGCCATTCCCGTAAATGACAAAGAACTGGAAATAACGGATCCAATCAAACAACTATTATAATGAGAATAAATAAGAATGTCACTAGACACAAGGTATAGAGATCATCTTCTATGGAGGAAGAGAAAGATGCATGGAAAAGCATACAACGATAATGTCTTATTGACTAACCTTTCTGCAACAACCAAGCATGAAAGAAATATTTCCACTTTCTACCAGTGCAAAAACCCGCGAGTCGTCCAACTCAATAGCTCTCCCATATGACTTTGAGAAATCGAAAAAAAAATAAAAATACAGTCGACGCGGATGACTCAGAACCAGCCTTTGTGTTTGTCCTCCTTATCACCCTGGAAATTTATGAAACATTCACCAACAATAACCAATCCAATAAAAGAGAATTTACTAAATGAATAAAAAAGAGTAGTATATGTATACTAAACCAATAGTTAATAATTTCCACAAACAAATTTACAAGATTGCAACTAAGGAACTCAAAGTGGGTAGTAAGGCTATGTTATATTCATCTGAAAACTCATTAATTTCAGCTCAGTTCAGTTCTTCTTAGTTATTTTTTATATTACAGATAAATTCAGTTCATTTCAGTTCAGTTCAGACGAAGAGACCAGAGCCTAATTCCAGCTATATTTCATATCCAAATGAAACAATTTTTCTTGTTTATATACCTGAAAAAGGTCTACTATGAGAAATAAAAAAGGGACAAGATAAACAATGTTCTTCAAGGCAGAAGAAATTTATCTCCTCACAATTTACCACCACACAACACTACCTAATTGAGTTTCGAGTATGAGGTCTATACACCATTTGCAAGTAATATCAAAATCAACTCTAGGTAAACATTCAATATGAGGTAAGCTCTAGAAATCAATTAATACAAGAAAAAAGTGCAATTTTTTTAGAAAATATTTGCCATCTCAACTGAGGTCCAATTCACGATAAGAATCTAATAACAAGCTAATCAAACATATTTCATTACCTACAGACCAGTTGGTGACCAACTTACATCTTCTTTTCGTTCATTTGAGTACATAGCAACCAAGATAAGCACAATTACAGTACACAATAAAGCTACAAGCATCATCAAATATAATAAGCTCTTTTTCTATCTATTCAAATTTCACTAAAACACATGTCCTAATCTAGCATTTTAATTCAAAGCAACTGCCTCGAAAATTACTGTGGCCAAAGCCATAACACTTGGGAAAAACATTCTTTGGTCATGAGTCCTAACTTTCAATAGATAAATTCAGTTCACTGAATAAAGATCAAAACTCTTCTCGAAACGACAAAAATAACAAATCAGCCCCCAAGAATAATATCGAAAATATCAGAAGTAAAATCAATTAAATTGAACCTCAAACATGAACAAAAGATTTGCCTCTGCTCCATCAAATGCCCTGACCTGGGTTTCGTCGGAAAGAATGCAAGTAATAACAAAATAAGAGAGCAAAATAGAGGAATCAAATGTATACTACTCCAGCTAGGCATTTCATCAAACAGTAATTTTCTTTGCATGAGCCCTAATTTTGCAGCTGTTTGAACAAATATCTAAAACCTAATTAATGGAACGAAGATCACTCACCGGTTGGCTACAAGAATTAGTGTTCTTCAAAATTTTAATCCAGCCCTTTCGATCTGTTGCTGCTCATGGGAGAAGACAATTCAGAGCCGGATGGAGAAGTAAAGCCGATATGTTGCTGCGGCGGAATGTATTGGAGAAGAGGTGTAATAAAGAAGAAGAAGAGAGGAGACGGAAAGAAGAAGATGGACTCTCCACGCGCCTGTCCACGCGCCTAAGTTGTGGGTTATATACAACCTTCAATTATATATGAACACTAAACGCTAAAACATTAGCCTCGTATAACCTGGCAAAACTTTATGGAACAAAATTCTCATCTTCCTATTCGGGTTCTGCTCAACTGTAGAATCGAAATTTATAATTGAAAATCTAAATATCTATTATGAATTTCTTGTTAAATAGATGCGGGAGCATTGAATATTTAATAAATACTCTATTTTTAAAATTGCATTATTTCATTTTATCTTATTTCATAAATTTATGTTTTATTTTACTGAATATAATTATTTATTTAATGAAATATATACTAATTGAAAATGCAACTAATTCCATAAAATTCCATGCAGGATTGAATTAATTTATTTTTAATTAATAATAGTATTTAAGATTGTTGACTATGGTTTCGTCTTGTCACGGTGAATTCAAGTATATGTTCAAAATATTTTTCTGATTTTTGTAGATAAAGTTATATGAGATTTAATAAAAAAATATATATGTAATCAACATACCAAAAATAACAATGATATCTATACTGTCTAAAATGCACCTAATTCCACAAAATTCCACGTGGAACTGAATGAATCTGGTGATATTTAGTCCATTGTGATTTACATAATATATGGATAGATGGATAGATGGATACATTCTATTCCTTATTTTCAATGATTATGTAGTATTTACATAGCTCTAACTCAAAAGGTCACCGAGCACCTTTTTTTTTTTTTTTTTTCCTGATTTGGAAGATATATTTCCTCACCACTATATTGATTACTTAAAAACTTCACTTTGTGTATCATATTATTTCAGTAATAACATCTTTCACTTTTATACCAAAGGGTCAAAAATATCTTTTTTATATTTTATGAATCAAGACCAATTAAATGAGTACCACATCCTCTTTATTTGTTATATATACACCATTATCTTAATTCTCAAAAGGAATACAAGAGATATACACAAAAAAATAAAATTATAACATTATTTGAAATTGGAAAAGTTTATTTCAATGGCAAAGTTGAATGTAAACGAACTCTGGTGTTTATTCTTCTTGTTCCTGTGTTGTGGTGTTTGCGGCGCTAGAATATGCACCTCATGTGAACAACAAGATAAGGTGTAAAAATATTTATCTTAATTTGATTAAGTTCATTCTTATTTTCTTTAGGGATTGTGTTGGTGATGGTAAATTTTTATGTATTTAACGATTTGGTTGTTGTAGAGGCCTAGATGGTGTATTATGGCATCTGGGAGGGGTGATGCAGCAATGCAACGTGTTATCGACGAGAGATGTGCTCATATGGATTGTAGTCCAATAAATCCTGGAGGACCTTGTCACCACTACGAGTTGTGGTATCGTGCCACATGGGTGCTTGACAATACTTTTCCTATCACTCAGTATTGCCCCCCAAACGTAGGCGATATAATCTCAAGTGATCTTTGTAAGATAATATATATGAATCCTTTTAATTTTTTGTATATGATAATAATAATCTAAAAGGTTTTCAATTATTTATTATTGTGCATGAAATTTATTCAACAAGACATTTGAGATTTTTTAAATCACATTGGACCATTTTTGTTGAATTTTATTAGAAAAGCTAGAAATTTTGAACTTCCGATCAATCAAAACAATATAATTTCGATTTAAACCTTTGTAACAAAACCTTATAGGTTTGATATTTGATACTTTGTTTCCTAAATAAATAATTTGAAAGGTTGGAAAATTTAAAAATTATTGATTTTTTAATTTAATTTTAAAATTTGCATCTAATTAGTTATGATCTAATCTCAGATCGATGGCGTAACATTATGTTATTGTTTGTTGTTTGCTTTGGCAGCTAGACCAGGTTGTTCATTACCACACTATCCATGATGGATTGAGATCATTTTCTTCGTGAGGCATACTTGTGTCTTTTGTACTTTCTCAATGAAAGAAAATTGTGGATTCAACGTATCTTTTTTACTTTTTCAAATATGATGGAATTAATGAATGATGAATCATACTAAAAAGGAATTAATAAAAACATTAACTGTTTGCTTAAGTGTCCACGTAATTCGATAAAAATGCACTATGTTTTTTAAATTGATCCACATATATATTTATGCCTGTTTTTTCATATTAGTCCATATATTTCTGCTTTTTTTTTTTTAAAGTTATGGTTTTTAGTTTAATCCATTTGTTTGTTTCTAAACTATGAAAGTGCACCAAATAAAATTGATCTTTTTATTGAGTATTGGTCTATTAGACTTTATAATCAAATTTTATGGTATCTATAATGTTTTGATCGATCTAAAGAAAATATCTTCAAGCAATTGGTAACTTTCAGCCGATCAAATCTAGTAGTATCCAAATACAACTCTTTTAGTCGCTTGAAAACATTTTCGAGAGAGATGATTATATGCGATCACCTTTCCAAAATATCGTACTTTCAACTAATTTTCTGAGATACTGTATATAGTGTAGACAATGGGGGTTATTAAAGATTACTAGAAGGCGCGTGTCACGCTCGTGATCAGCCCCTTTTTTTACCGCATGTTGTGACGTTTTGATATCTTTGAATTCATATGAACTGGTTGTTTTTCTTTTCTTCGTCTAAGCGATATTCTTAAACTACTTAATTCCAACCACATACTTTTAAAACTTTTAGTTAATTGAAAGTTTGAAAATGTTCACAAGTTACATTTCTCAAACCTTAATGACCTAAACAGTAGATGTAGAACATAACATGACAAACCAAAATGAATTAGCGGAGTTTAAACAAAATGAATCTTAATGACAATAGCAGACAAATAAATTTACAGATTAAAATCATATTAATCGAGATGAGAAGTTTTTGCAAATGAAAGCTAGGGGTCTGGTATGCAGTTAGATGGCAAACATTTGTGTAAATATAAATGCACGTCATCTCCAGCAATCAAACTATCACACCATCTCTTTCTTCCACGTCAGCATTCCTATCACATTAAACCCAACCAAACTTTTCACCTCAAACAATCAAACTCCATCACCCCCAATTTTCCTTTTTTATTTCTCATTTCTTTTAAACTACACTATTCTTTTACCATTTCTTTTAAAATTTTATACTTCATATTATTTTAAATGTCGTCAATTAATTAAAATAATATTAAATAAACTGCAAAAGTTACAACACTTTGGAAATGAAATATAAAATAATTGAGAGTAGACATTACAACACTTGAGAGAAAAATTACACTACATTAAATTAATGAATAATCGCCTCTTAAAACATCTGAGCCTGTGTCACAGGTAATAATTGATTCTTAAGATAACACTTCTTCAGTTATAAGTTTATGTGCTTAATCATTAAAATAAACGTTTCTAACAGGCTCCAACTGAGATGGAAGAAGATAAGGCAGAAATGCCAAAGACAAACCCAGAGACCAACAAGGTTTCTGAAGAACACATCACTGAGCCTTCTAGCATGAAGGTATATAACAAATCAAGTGATAAGTATTCTTCATCTTGGGTTATCTTATATCTCTTCTAAAAATATTCAATACTTTCTACTCACAGGATCAATCAGAAGTAGAAGTTCAAGGGACAGAGTTGCGACATCCCCTGCACCTATGGAAATTGATGAGGCATCAAGGCCTTCATCACAAGAAAAGATTCCAGAGATTGCACAAGTCTCTGAGAGACAAGTATCTGAGCCTCCCATGGAGGTAATTGACCTCTCAGATATCTGACTTGTCACTTATAATTTTCTTGATAAAATTTCCTAAGTATTGTGATAATATTAATTCTCAGGTTCAAGAAAGAAAGGTTGATGAGGACCAGACTTCCAAGTCTCCACCTCACAACAAGATATCTGAGACACCAATTGTCTCAGTAGCACAAGTCTCTGAGCCTGAAGTACTAACTCAGAAACTAAACTACACTACTACTCAGATATCTATAAAAGTTTTGAAGCTCACTCAAAACTCTTTCTTTCAGGCTCAAACAAGTGCCGAGCAGGCTCCCAATGTTGAGACAAGGGACCTACTTCCCTTCTTCAAAGCTCACACCTTTCCCAACTCCTCCGCGTACTCTTTTCCGATAGTTGCAAAAAAAAGAAACTAAGAAATAAAACAAAAAGAAAATAAAGATGTTGAGGAAGAGCTAATGAAATGGCAATTTTCTTTAGTCATGTATGTTGTAGGAGCAACTCATACACTTGCTTAAATGGAGTCCTTTATTAGAAAGTTTGGGGAAAGATAGCTCAACCTACTTTGCATCAGGTTGAAGAGGGCTATTTCATTGTAAAGTTTGGCTCTCCTGCTCAATGTGAGGCTATTTTAGCAGGGAGGGCCTTACACTCTGAAAAATCAGCCGGTTATTTTGAAGCCTTGGACTATGGATTTTGATTTTTCAAAGGAGAATTTGAACTTGTTGGCAGTAAGGGTGAAGCTTCCAAAGCTTCCTTTGATTTTATGGGGTAAAAAGAGCTTGGGGGCGTATTGCTAGTGTTATTGGCCAACCGATTAGAACTGATGAATGTACTGTTAAGCAATCCAAGGTGGCTTATGCTAGATTGCTTGTGGAAGTTGATGTTAGCCAGCCACTGACTAAGGAAATCAGACTGAAGAATCCTACAGGTGAAGTGTTGGTACAATCCGTGGAGTTTGAGTGGTTACCTTCTTATTGTCAACGATGCCAGATTATTGGGCATACTTGTGGTAACGTTCCTCCTCCTCTTAGGTCAGGACCAATAAGGCAGGTGAGACGCAATGTACGGGTCCCTAGAGATAGGGAGGAATGGATTGAGGTGCGGGATAGGAGGAGAACTACTCCACAGGCTAATATGACTCTTCTAGTAGCTCAAAATACGAGACCTGTTACACACCATCCTGTTGATGAATCTACTGTGCAGATTGTAATATAAAATTCCCTTGAAAAGGTTTTCTGACTTTGTTTTGAAATGATGATTGAAAAATAGACAAAAATATGCAAAGTTTTGTGCAATGTTTCACTTGAAGTTTCGCTCAAAGTTTCCTGCGAAAACTGCAACTTACATAATAAAGAATTTACATTTTTGGTAAACCTTAAAGTGCAGTTATGATGCAGTACAGTAAATAAAGCAAACCAGAATTATAGTGGTTCGGCCACAAAAGTGCCAACGTCCACTCCCCAATCGTTTACTCTTGGGACTTCCACTAATTCCACTAAGATCCTTGATAGACTACTTACAACCCGCAAGTACTCAAAGACAACAACCCTTGTCCTTCCCTCTTGCTCCAGTCTAAGCTATCCCCACCTAGACTAAGTGTCTCGTGCTAAGGAGCAATCCCATTGAACGAATATGAAACTCACAAAACTCTCTCTTTTCTATACATAAACTCAATGAACATCAATAGAGAGCTTTGAAGACAACTCCATTTCTGACACTTATATAGCTCGTTGTATGCGCTTTTGTCTGTGTTCTTCCATCTCCAGCCTTGAACTCTTTTATAACGCAAAAGAATATGAACATTTGAAGCCAACGCTAGTCTATTCTGAATTGCTGGAAGAATAACGTTAGTTTTTTCTGAATAGTATGGAAGACTTTATCTCCTGTTGAGATTTAAAAGGAGAGTTTTACTCTTAGAAGGATCATGCAAATACAAATAGCAAAAGAATATCCAAGATATATCTCCAACAAAGTCCATTAAAAGAAGGATTCTATTTTAAAAATCTCTTTTAAATATATTTGAATCCTTATTTGACCAAGAGATCTTATTCCAAATAATAAATAACATTATAGTCCAGAATCTATAATTTTTGAAGAGAAAAACGTGTGCCACATTTTTCTACCATAAATATATTGTACATAATTTAGAAATCCAGTATGCTCGAAAGAATGACCGAAACGTAAACGTTTCGAACGACGTTTCAGAAATGTAGCAGTTTCATGAAAAACAAATTTAACTTGACGAACTTTACATGGATTTAGTGGAGACATATTGGACTTATAAAAATGTTAGTCCATGACATAATGTTTGTTATCATCACATATGGATCGACCTTTCAGGTCAACAATCTCCCCCTTGAACACATATTTTAATTCACGTGACAAGACAAATCCATTAACACCAATCTTGAATATTATTATTAATTGAATAAATCATTTTATTCATTATAATAAAATATAAGTTTATTAAATAAGATAAGATGAAATAATGGAATTTAAAAATAGAGAAATTATTAATTAGATTAATTCAGTCCTACGTGGAATTTTGTAAAATTTATTTTTTGTATGTTATCTGGATATATATTTTTTATTAAATCTCATATAAATTTATCTACAAAACTCCAAAAAATATTTTGAACATATATTTGAATTCATCGTGACAAGACGAATTCATATACACCAATTTCGAACATTAATTGAATAAACCATTTTATTCATTAAAATTAAATATAAATTTATTAGATAATATAAAATGAAATAATGGAATTTAAAAAATATAGAATTTATTAAATATATAATGCTCCCCCATCTATTTAAAAGGAAATTAATAGATATTTAGATTTCAATTATAAATTTTGATTCGACGGTTGAGCAGAGTTTGAAGGGGGGGGGGGGGACGTATTAGTGTTGTTGCTAGTGATCATGAGGGCAATATTATTGCTTGGTGACAAAATTTTATATCTTATGGTTGTTGAAAATGCGAAAGGTTTGCCAGGCCAAATTAGCAGATGGAGAATTTCTGTAACACCCCGGATTTTCCAGAGATGATACGATGCATATAAGTAACATTACAACTGATAATATACATAAGATTGAATATCAAATACATAATTCGAAGAAATTAATGTACAATACATCTCGTCTGACACGGTATTAATTTTGAAAACATTTTAATTAACAATTGTTCAAATAATCTCGATAAGGTAAACTTCTTGATTCGTCAGCGGAAGGCTTCTTCTTGTGTTCATTAATTCTCACTCGATGGCACATCGCAAATTCCACCAAAACCCGGTTCATCTGAAATATTTTTAGAAAAATGGGGTGAGCCAAACGAGCCCAGTGGGTAATGGGGTGGGGTTGTATTTTAAGAAAATATGTTTTCCTTTATTTTTGAAAACTATGAAATTTAAAGAAGTTAACGGTTTAAGGGAAATGTTAATTGATATTGTATTACTTGAGCAAACCACGAATTTGGTCAAACTTATAATTATTATATACTCCCTCTATTTCAGAAAAAGTGTTACATTTTGACTTTGACCGGTCAACTGTCTTCGAGTTTGACCACAAATTACTCATAAACGGTCATAGTAAATAATTTAATAAAATCATATAATAAAATTTTAATTACTAAATTTTCATTATATAATTTTAATAATTTATTTATTAATATCGTTTAAGAGTAAATTGTGGTCAAACGCAGAGACAGTTGACCGTAGAATAGTAAAATGTAACACTTTTTCTGAAATGGAGGGAGTATATTTTTGTATCACGCTTATCAATGCAAAACCCGAATTCAAATTCCAGAATTTATAGAAGTTATTGGTTATCCAAATTGTTGTCCTTGCAAATAATTCGATTATTGATTATCGACAGAATCAGTCCTCTAGAGGTGGCCCCCACCAAATTGTGTGGCGTAGCACTTTGTTCCGCATGGCACTTAGCGACTATTTCAATAACCATCAGTCCTCTAGAGGTGGCCCCTACAGACTCAAGAGGTGACTCCCACCGCATTGTCGACGTAGCACTTTGTTCTGCATGGCACTTATCGACTTTAGATTTTTATCGTATGAAGGAATCTCTTTCATCTCGATTTAGTTTCCCCTTGGTGGGATCTTATTAACTCAATCATTCATTAAATCGTTACACACGTTGTGGGTCAGTCCTCTAGAGGTGGCCCCTACGGACTCGAGATGTGGCTCCCACCGCGATATGCGATGTAGCACTTCGTTCCGCATGGCACTTACAACTGCCCGGTTTGGAATGGATCAGTCCTCTAGAGGTGGTCCCTACGGACTCGAGAGGTGGCTCCCACCGCGATATAGCGATGTAGCACTTCGTTCCGCATGCCACTTACAACTGTCCAATTGTGGCTTAATTATTTAGGAACAGTCCTCTAGAGGTGACCCCTACGAACTCGAGAGGTGGCTCCCACTGCGATATCGCGATGTAGCACTTCATTTCGCATGGCACTTACCACCGTCCTAAAGTTCAACATGGACTCTTTTTTACTCTAGGTTGCCACCCTCGTTTGGATCTCTTTTTACTCGAGGTTGCCACCCTCGTTTGGATCTCTTTTTACTCGATGTTGCCATCCTCATTTGGTTCTCTTCTTATGCGAGGTTGCCACCCTCGTTTGTACTCTTTTTGATGAGGTTGCCACCCTCGGTTATTATTATAATCATTTTTTTATTCGTAACACTTTCCTTTTATTGACAACAGTTAAATTTAGTGGAAATACTTTCGTAGAGGTGTGACAATCCAAATTGCCTCCTCGTATAATTTCATTTTTCATTTGACGAAGGTTAACCCCTAGGGTCAAAACGCTTCAAAAATGATTTATTTACTGATCTTAAGTCAGCTATAAATATTTAGTTATGTCCTTGAAGTTATTCGTATAATAAACTTCGAACTTAAGTTCGGTTTATAAAATCCTGATTTTGGCAGTTTGATAATCCTTCATTGTAAAATACATTTCAGTGGTCAAACGTTCTCAATTCTCGTGTTTCTAATTTTTGTATGCTAGCTTACTGTATTTTCTATTCAAAACATACTTTTGAGTCTAAAACACCTTTATATGCTATCATCTAGGAATTTTCTACCTAGACTGCACATGCAGTGAGCAATGATGGAACAATATTCACAAAATATTTTATACAATTTCAAATATCATAATTCTTGCTGGGAAATCTCAACATCTCATGGATTTTTCATTTCTCAGAGATTAACGACAATTTGATCATTTTGAAGAAGCAATATTGGGATTTTACTAACAGTGCTCTGCTCTGTCAACATTGTAAATGTTGAATTTTTCGCAAATTTTAGTTAATTTATGAAAACCCATTTTAACCTCATTCCAAATCTCAGAGATGAAAGATAATGTTCTACATGTCCAGTTATATTCTCAACATCAACAAATGAAGGAAATTATTTATTTTAAATTTTACAAAAACAGGGCATATTGCTTACGGGATTTGGAAATTATCAAGATTTGAGTTTCTACTACTTCAAAATCAACATACAATTCATTAAATGACTTACCCAATTGATTGTGAGGCCATATTACTCATTACTTTACTTTTAAAGGGAAAATCATCAAGATTTTATCAAGAAAACATGCATGCATCAAGATTAAAAATTAGTTTTAGTAGAACAATTTTAACCCACCTTTTCAATTTTCTTCATAGAGTATTGGATCAATTCATTCTCCACTTCGAAATTGGATTGACAAATCGAACTCACAGCAAGTTTTGAATGGACTTAGATGTGTTAGAGAGTGAAAAGAATGAAAAGGATGAAATAGAAGAACAGGGGAAAGGAATGGGTATGATTTTATTACCTTCTAACTTCATAGCTTGATCATGAATTGAGATGTGTCATTAGCTTTCTCAAGTTGAGAGGATAAGGAATATGTATTTGCATGTGAGAAATGGTGAAGGATAAGTAGAGATGTGAAACTTGAAGGAATTTCGCTATGGAGGTTTGTTAATGGAGGTTGAAGAAGGAGAGAGTGGAGGAAGAAGATGGTGCCCACCTATTTATGGTGTATAATGGAGTAAGTTGTGGTATATACTTGTATGTATACAAGTATGTCTATACTATATGTAGATAGAGAGTAACCAATTTTTGGGTTGACTATAGTCAACTTGTCATGTGTTACATGACCATCTACTAGTTGATTATTTTGTTGTGGCTTGTGGTCTAATATCTTTATACATTCGACCATTATAATGTTCGATTCGAGTGTTGTTTTGAAAACTTGGTTTAAATGGATTTTTGTTTCTTTACGTTTTTTTGATTTTCGATTTAGTCATTTCGAATTCCTTGAAATCGTCACTTAGTTTTGAAATCACTCGGTTACACATAAGATGGTTGAGAAGGGGCGTATTTGTATTACCTTGACCCGAGGTTACTTCGACTCTTTGTGGTGCTCTCATTCGGGCATGCCATTGCGTTAGTCGTAATTCCATTAAATGTTCATAAATGACTAATTTATAAATTAATATAAGATAGTCTGTCTCTTTATTCAAACGTTTACCTTACTCTTCTAACTGAGTTCCTAAGAATTTTTCTTTTCTTTTCGAGGGGTCTCACAATTTATTGCCATGAAGTTTTGCCAGGCCAAACATGAGACCAATGTTTTAGCACATAGATTGTCAGTGTTCTTATATAATATAATAATATATTATATAAAGTTGATTGGCTAAACCCCACCAGATTCATTAAAATTCCAACCATCCTACGTGAAATTTTGATTACGGTTGATCAGAGTCCGATAGATAGGCATATTGGTGTTGTTGCTAGGGATGATGAGGGCAATGTTATTGATTTGTGACAAATTTTATGTCTTATGGTTGTTGAAAATGCGGAAGGTTTGCCAGCAAAATTGAGAACTAAATTCGTTCCAGATTTTGAGTGGCAACATGTAGTCATTGAAATGGATTGTTCTTTGGTGATTAAATATATTAAATTGACAAATTTGAGCTTTACCCCTTTGTTTCACTTTTCAAAGAAATTCACGTATTTGATGGATAATTTAGTACTTAGTTCCATGAAGGTTTGTCAGGTTCAACGTGATGCTAATATTTTAGCACATAGATTACCAGTTGGGTGTTCTTATGATGATGTTCGTTTGGTAGATTTGTCATTTCATTTTTTTGAGCATTTGTAATGTTGCTGGTCCTTTGAAATTTGAATGTTTCCATTTTTATGTGAGCTTGCCACCAAATATGAATGACTTGTGTTGTATCACCACATACATCACCTGCTAATGTTCAAGTTTTGTCTGTTGAATACTCATATTGATCACATTCAAGAATCTCCTTCTAATTTTTACAAAGCCCATGGTCTGAGCTAATGATATAGCTAATCTTGTAGCATAGGCCTCTGCACATTCAACACAATATCTCCTTGTAGCTACTCAATGACTACGCACTAACACCAAGCATGTGTAAGTCACGAACAACCACAACTATTCCTCCATTGTTGCTACCAGTTGAGATAGCGCAACATCAATATTGAGCTTACTATGGAAGTGATGCCCTGAAGAAAATTGAGAAAGAGACTGTGATTGTGTAGATTCTTTCATGAACCTTTCAAAGGAATTTTGTAATTTAGAGAGAATTCTGATATTAGTCCAGTCTGTTTCCTTTATTGTGGTATTATTGATTTTACAGAATGTAAGTCGAATGAAAATAAACAATTGTATTTCCCTTGTGCTACGAAGCATTTGATCAATGTAACATGTTGTTATGTTTCTTTTAAATTAATACATCTATCTTTGCATCCCGTTGCTTTAGTCCTTTTACCAAATAGTAAAAGTAACTATTTTATTACAAACCACAACTTGTTAGGTTTGTTTTGCTAAAGAAGAGATGGTGACTCATGTATTTCGGGATTGCACGGTTGTGTCAAGATCAGAGATTCACTATTCAGCTATTTTGGGAAATAGCTTAAAAGCGTATTTTAGTATATTACATTTTGTCTGTTGTTCTGTTACAATTCGAATAAGTTGTGCCCTAGGATCTTGACACGTAAACTGTGATCGAACGGATGTTGTACATCCAGTTTGTCACCATCAGCTTTCAACTCGATTTAAATAGCTGCTTCTTCAAACTTTGTAATCATAAGAAAAATCGTTGATTGCTAATGAAAATTCGAGCTTAACCGCTTTGGTAAGCTTTTCCTTCGTTTTGTTCAGTATTCTCATGATAGAGTATTGTTCGTTACATTGATCGTAACAATTTGGTACCACGAGCCTGTTTCTTCCGCACAAATCCTCTAATATCATGGCGAAACCAAATCATACAGCTCGAATTGATCAATTGGAAGCTGATGTTGGTGAAATCAAGTTGAATTTGGGCAATATGGAAGAAAATCAAGCTCAATTGAAGGAGAGTCAGGATCGGATTAATGTGATGCTTGAGGAAATGCTTCGTCGGAATCCTAGCCGGCGAGTGGACGTTTCTTCTAATCATACACGCCTTACTGTTCCACAAATGGATTTTCCACGATTTGATCATGACAGTCCTCGTAGTTGGCTGAGAAAATGCAACAAATATTTCATGATTAATCCTATGAATGATATGGATAAAGTAGTAATGGCCGGTACGTACTTTGAAGGATCGGTTGAGAATTGGTATTCGAATAATATTGAGGGTAGAGAATCTATGGGATGGAATAGATTTGTTGAGCTAATGATGTATCATTTTGTATCGGCTAATGGTGATAATTTGGTTGGTGAATATTCAATAAGCTGAAGCAAAATGGATCAGTAGATGAGTATGTTCATAAGTTTGATGAGCTTAAATCCTTTATGAAATATAAGCATGGTGTTAGGAATATCTGTTAGTATTTTGATCATTCATCACATGTTCTTATCTTTGCCAGAAAGGTGATTAAGTACTCTTAGTTCACTTGAACATTGTAAAAGAGGAAATCACTGAGTATGATTAGTCTAGTAAATCTTGTATTAGGATTATAGGTCTCTGAATGTAATTTTTATTTCCAAGAAGACCATGAAGATCAATCCTAGCAATGGAGCTTTTCTGAAGATTACAAGACCGGAGATTGCACAAGATTTATGAAGACACCAAGGTTTAGTCTCACTCAGAAAGACTATGTCCTTAATCCTTTCTTAAGTACATTTAGTTACTTTTGAAACATGATTCTGGAACATATGACATCATGAGTATGGAGCATATAAGCCATTAGAAAGGCTAATGTATCCGTTGAAGACTACAGGACAAGAAATAGTACATATGCATTAATTGCATCGGCAGAAAAGCCGCTAAAGCACAGTCCTCTCCGAGATATGAGACAAGGACTTCTGAGTACTCATTTCAAGATAAGTATAGACTGAATTTGAATTTTGTCTAACGGATAACATCCCAATGACTCTCTAATTCATATATAAATATCACACACTTAGATACTGAGAAATACGACCAAAGAACGATCTAACTTGAAAACTTACAATCTAGCAAAGTATTCTCTCAAGCACTCTACTACCCTTTCTGAAAGCTTTCTGTTGCTTGAAGAATCACTAGTAGTTCTAAGTTGTCCTGAACCTTAACAAGAGATTGTTATTCGTGAAAGAGTTGAACTATCAGATAACCTTTCTGAAGCTCATTCTCCAGAACGGACATCAATTACTTGGGTCAGTAAAGAGCAGATTGCCATACACTGAACAAGTGTATTAAGTAGTCTTGTTCTATTAGGCTCTCTGGAAACATAACTGAAAAGTTATACAAGAAGCCTCTCTGACAAACCTTATAACCAACACCATCAAGGCGTGGAGTAGAGGAAGTACTTGATTTGGGAAATCAGGGAATAATTCCAAGGTTATCTGAGTAGAGGAAGTACTTAGCTCTAGGAGCTGGGGAATAACTCAGGGGGAACATTTGGTTGGGAACCATTTGTTTAGGAATCTTAGAATAGGATTATTGTAAGGTGAACTCAATTATCTGTTCTAGTGAATTCTAGGTCTCAGAAAGACCGAAGTGGATTAGTTGGAGGATTACGCCACCTCCAGAGACCACTATACTTGCTGTGTTATTTACCTTCAGATTTATCTTCAAAGAAAGCACACACACATACTTTTGTTTCTGCACTTACCTATCTTAAAGTCTTCCGCGCTCTGAATTTAAGTATCAGAAACCCCCAGGTTTCTGAGAAACTGTGTTTATCGACAAAAGTTTTAAAAGACTATTCACCCCCCCCCCCTCTAGTCTTTTACTTTGCCGTTATGTTGACCAACAAGTGGTATCAGAGCAGGAGGTTCCCAAGCCTTCTGCACTGAACCTAGATCCCCAGATAGGTGAAGAAACTTTGTCCCTTTCTGAGGACTATATAATTTGTGTGTTAAGTGTGCAGGAATGTCTCTGAGTGATGCACCCGTTCTGAAGCCAGAAAAATACGAGAAATGGAAGAACAACATGATGCTCCATCTGGAGGCCATTATAGTGATGAGATGATCTATGTCATCAATGAAGGGCCTATCAAAATCAGACAACTCAAACAAGTTACTGAGGTGTCTGATGGAAGAAAAGCCTCAGACAAGGAAGATGAAAGCGAGGATGCGACTGCTAGTGATAGTGGTCGTGTTGCTCGTGGAAGCATTATGTATGAAGACAAGCCAAGAGAGCTCTGGACATCTGAAGATGCCAAGAGACACAGATTGGATGGTCAAGCTCGTAATATAATCATCAGATTGACACCTGAGCACATACAATTAAAGCGTAGGGTGCTAAAAGCGGAAAGTTGCACAGCAATTGATTGAAGAAATCAGTTTAACGAGAAAACCAAAGAAAACAAGTTCAAGTTCTTAAATTGAAGTTCCAAAACTTCAAGCAAGGTCCCATTGAAACTCGGAAGAACTTGATTTCGTGTTTACTACTCTTATGAGTGATATGGCTGCACTTGGTGAAAGCAATGATACTCCCACCGTAAAAGATTAAGACTATTGTAACTCTCAATCACAACCGGAGCACACTAAATTATTTTATTTCAACCAAGGAATGCCAAATATTACTCCAAAGAGCTCTTCTCTCATCTTGCTCAGAGATTATGAGACAACTCGGAGAGAACAAACAATGAGAAGTTGCAAAGTGTTGCTCTAGTCTCTCAAGGTACTTCAAAAGAAAGATACCAAAGACGCATCTGAAGAAAATGCTCTTGCAGTAAGACACATGAATAAATTTGTGAATCAAGAGATTGAGAGAAGAAAAGCTAAAGAAAAGCTGAAAAAGCATCTTGGCCCAAACTATCATCAGTACAAGAACATTCAACTAGACAAATCTCTGAAGACCCCCATTCAGAAAGGTGTTAGTAATCTTGAATCGATGAGATAGGAAATGATATCCGCTTCTCTTACAAAAGCCCGGTCACTTCAAGAGAGATTGCCCGCTTTAAACAAGCTCAAGACAGTGACAAGAAGGATGAAGAAATTACAAAAGAAATCAAAGGGCCTTCGATGAAGAAAGGAAGAAGATTCAAATCCAACTTGATGCTCTAGATATTGAGACAGATTCTGAAGATGGAGATTCAGATAACTCAAACCTACCATCACCAGAATTGTGTGGAATCACCCACGACGTAATCGACTTCGGCCTTAAGAGGAATGAAATGTGTGGAGTTGCTGAGATTGCTGGTCCAGACATCTCCAACATTGAAATGTGTCTTATGGCTGATGAGGTAACAAACATTTCACAATTTCTGTACTATGAGAGTGATGATGGAATTTAGGATCTGGAGCTAATCAGGAGTGAATTGGAACGTTATGAGAAAGAATTTCTGAAAGCACAATCCAAAACCAGAATTCTAGAGGAAAGCAAAGAAACTCTTGAAAAAGAGGTTTCTGAGCTAACCAGGGTATCTGAGAACAAGAGCGCTGAAATAGCCCTTCTGAAAAATCAGATATCTGAAAATGAAAATTTTCACAAACTAGCCTTGGATGAACTTAATAAGAAAATGATGAAGCTGCTTTATGAGAATGAGGAACTTCGAAAGAAAGAGCTATCCTTCCAATCTTATGCAAAGGCTAGTGACACTCTCACTGAGGTTCAATCATATCTGAGAGTCCCTCTAAGAAAGGTGGACTTGGACTTGATAACAATCGAGTAATTCATCTCCTCTGAAGAAGAGTGATGAAAGGTTGGCCTTTGTAAAAAGTCAACAGAATGGTTCTTCAACCACCTATAGCATTGGTCAGAAAGCTAAGGTAGTTGACAAAGGAAAAGGAATAGCAACCCAACCTTTGAAAGAACAACAAGTTCACAAGAAACTTGTGGATGAGGCTTCTGAAAAGAAATACAACCCTCAGACATGTAGCCATCCACATTGCTATATTACTAGGAAAGGAAGAATTGTTGGAATAGGCAAATTCTCTACTGTACCATTTTATGAAAATAAAGACGGTGCAGAAACTAGTAAGGCTTCTGAAAACCGCATTCAGAAAGCCAAAGGTGTTCGAAATGGCATTGGCTATCGTGCTATTGGAAAATTCCTTTTACAACAATATAAGGAAGGACAAGAACAATGGCGCAAGGCTGATATTGCACGTAGCAATAAACAGAAGTGGAAGAAATCTCAAACCACTGAAAAACTGAATGCCAAAGCTAGAAGGAACCTGGCCAGAAAGGCTAAGTTTGCTGAAAAGCAATCCCAGAAACCCAGGGTCCAGAAAGCACCAAAAGGAACACCTAGAAACACCCCAAGAAGGAAGATTGAGATCAAAATTACTGATTCTATTGTTTCTCCTTCTGATAAAGTTAGACAAAAATAAACTCCCAAGAAATTCACTAAAATGTGGATTCCTACTGGAAGAATGTTTAGTCTAAGTGGTTCTATCTCTGAGGCAAGAACCTAACTCCTGTTTTGTGCAGAACGCCTCTTGGACTAAGGCTCAATGGCTATTTGATAGTGGATGTGGAAAGCACATGACAGGAGACAAAGCAAATCTGGTCAACTACAAAGCTTGCAACAATGGACCAGACATCAGATTTGCTGGAGGAGAATTAAATCCCTCTCTGGGATTTGGCAACGTCAAATTGGGATCTTTAACAATTACTGACGTATTACATGTTAAGGGTTTGAAATACAATCTATTTAGCATGAGCCAGTTTACAGACAAGGGATTTACTGTGAAATTCAAAGCAAAGTATTGCAAACTTATTGACAATGAGTCAAAGCAACAGTCTTGGTTGCGAGGAGGAAAGGCAGTCTTTATGTTGCCGATTGGGCATCTGCCACAACTGAAGAATGTCTCATGGTGAGTCAATCAGGTCACACAGAAGAGCACTGGTTATGGCACAAAAGAATGAGTCACTTGAATTTCAAAACTCTGAACAAACTTGCCAAGAAAGAGTTAGTGGTTGGCCTTCCCAAAACATCTTTCAGAAAGGATGGTATCTGTTCTGCCTGTCAGATGGGGAAACAATCTAAGATTTCTTTCAAGTCCAAAATCAGACACTCTAGTGTTAGACCACTGCAACTATTACACATGGATCTTTTTGAATCATCTGTAACTAGTTATGCAGGAAAGAAGTATGGTCTTGTTGTTGTAGATGACTTCTCAAGATTCACTTGGGTTGTCTTTTCCAAGCATAACCGATGCTAGGGTGGAGATACCAAACTTGCTAAATAAGCTTGAAGTCATGAAAAATGATAAGGTATCTGCAATCAGAATAGACCATGGTACTGAATTTGTCAACCAGTACATAAAGGAGTTTTGTACCAGCAAAGGTATACAACATCAACTTTCCTCTGTAAGAACACCACAACAAAATGGTGTTGCAGAAAGGAAAAATAGAACCCTTAAAGAAGCAACAAGGACAATGTCTTTATGACATGAAATAAGTGAAGTTTATTGGGTTGAAGTCAGAAACACAAGATGCTACACTCGTAATGATGTTTGATAAACAAACACCATGACAAGACCCCTTATGAGCTCTTGGTTGGTAGACCCCCTAATATTAAACATCTGAAAGTGTTTGGTTGTAGAAGTTTTGTTCTTAACAATGGAAAAGAGTATCTAAGAACATTTCAACTAAAGGCAGATGAAGGAGTGTTTCTTGGTTATTCTATGAATAGCAAAGCTTACAGAGTTTACAACAAAAGAACAAAGAAGATTGAAGAATCGCCCATGTCAGATTCTATGAAGAAAGCAAGAAATCACCCCTTGATGATGAACTCTCAGAAAGGTTCAAGGAACTAATGTTAAAGGATTCTGAAGAAGAATCATCAGAGAGGAAAAACATCATTATGGAAAGAGAGGATGACTCTGACGAAGAAAAGCATGAAATGCCTAGTAACAACCAAATGATTCTCAGACATGATGAAGAATTTTCTATGAGAATTCCAGAAATGGAAACTGAAGATGTTCATCAGAGAGCTAATTCTGGAAATGACCTCTCTGACAGGCATGTCCCAGAAAGCCCTCACACTGAGCAAATGTCAGACATTCAACGCCCTTCTGTGGTACAAAATGTCATAGATACTGAAGAAGTATCAAGTCATAATCATAGTGATTCACATTCAGATCACATATAGATGTTGACCCTACTAGCCCCAAACCCATGATGAGATGGATCAAGGATCATCCTGCTAAGGATGTGATTGGACCAATCAATCAAGGTGTTAGGACTAGGAGAGCAATAGCCGAAAATGCTAATTCTCTCTTTGGATGTTTCATCTCAAACATTGAACCTAAAACTATTGAAGAAGCATTAAGAGACCAAGACTGGATCTCTGCAATGCAAGAAGAGTTGGATCAGTTTGAAAGAAACAAAGTCTGGAAACTAGTTCCATTTGTAGAAGGAATACCTGTGATTGGAACCAAGTGGGTTTTCAGAAACAAGATGAATGAATCTGGTGAAATAGGTTGGTTGCCAAGGGATTCACCCAGACTGAAGGTTTAGATTTTGATGAGTCATATGCACCAGTTGCCAGATTGGATGCAATAAGACTCTTTCTGGCCTTTGCAGCTCATAAAGACTTTAAAGTTTATCAGATGGATGTCAAAAGTGCATTCTTGAATGGTGAACTTGCTGAGGAAGTCTATGTTGAACAACCACCTGGTTTTGAAGTTTCCTCAGAAAGTAGAATGGTCTATAAACTACAGAAAGCTCTATATGGACTGAAACAGGCTCCAAGAGCATGGTATGATACTTTGGCCAAATACCTTCTGGAAAGTGGTTTCAAGAAAGGTGAAGTTGATAAAACTTTATTTACCTTAAATCATGATGGGAAACTGCTCTTAATTCAAGTATATGTTGATGACATTATATTTGGATCTAAGGACAAGCAACTTTGTGATGACTTTGCAAATCTCATGAAAAATAAGTTTGAGATGAGCATGATGGGAGAATTGAACTATTTCCTAGGATTGCAAGTCAAGCAACTCAATGATGGAATATTCATTAGTCAGACAAAGTATGCAAAAGACATGCTCACAAAGTTCAATCTCAAGCCATCTGAAAAGAATGCTAAGATACCTATGAGCATATGAACCAAAATGACCTATACTGAATCAGATAAGAGTGTTGAAGAACACAAGTATAGGAAATTAATAGGTTCACTACTTTACCTTACTGCAAGCAGACCAGATATTCAATATGCAGTTGGAGTGTGTGCTAGATTTCAAACAAATCCAATGCAATCACACTACAACATTGCTATGAAAGTATTAACATATGTGAAAGGTACAGTAAATGTAGGTTTGTGGTATCCTAAAGAAGGTGGATTGAGTTTGGCTGGTTACTCAGATGCTGACTATGCTGGATCAATGCTTGATAGGAAAAGTACATCAGGAACTTGTCAGTTTCTGGGAACAAGACTTATCTCATGGTTTAGCAAGAAGCAAAACTCAATTGCAACTTCTACCACAGAGGCTGAATATATTGCTCCTGGTTGTTGTGCAACACAAATTCTGTGGATTCAACAACAACTCAGAGACTATGGACTCAATGAAGAAAAAACTCCTATTTTCTGTGACAACACAAGTGCTATTGCAATCACACAGAATCCCAAGTTCCATGCCAGAACAAAGCACATTGATGTTAGACACCACTTCATCAGAGACCATGTTGAAAAAGGCAATATAGAGATACTCAAGATTGGCACAGAAGACCAACTTGCAGATATCTTCACCAAGCCCCTACAAGAAAGCCGGTTATTGACCTTAAGACATAATCTTGGATTGATGGAGTTGCCTAAAGACTGAAAAATGTCCTGAATCTCTAAAGTCTGAGTAAGCAAGGTAGAAAAGAAGGAGGCCTCTGAGAACATGCTCTCAGAAAGCCAAGTTGTTAAGAAGTGTTGCAAAGGTTTCTGAGTAGCAACACTCGGCAAAACATTTCGAACGGTATCCAGAAGGCAAAGGTTGGTACACACTCAATGAGTAAATAAGACTAGAACTTACTTACTAAGAGTGGGTCAAATACATTCAAACAACCCAAGTTTCGATTCTTGAATTCAGAAACTATTTAGTCATAAAGAGAAAAGACACAAAGCCCAAAGGTATAAGTTCTGAAAGTCAAACATGTCCAATGTCTTGTATTTTTACCATTTTCATGATAAACAATATATAGATAAGGACTTGACACTCAGAATGATAAGCTCAAACGATTAAGTGTTCCTACTCTTTACTAAGTGACACAATGAATGTAGCATATTAAAAATCCATCAAGACGGCACATTACCATTTGTTGATTGATATCATTACAAGATATTCAATATAAGCCCTTGATGTATAAACGTTTGATCTCAACGGCTGAGATTAAAACAAAGCAAGTAATGTCTGTTTAGAAATTCAGACGTGGCCCACTAAGCATTTAATGAAGTACAAAGGACGTACCACGCCTATGTAGATGCAAAGACACGCATTCATATTCAGCTATATGTATGTTGTATCTATGTATGTTTTGTCTGCTATATATATAGGAATTGGGCAAAAGACAAACACTTTTACCAAATCTGAAATTTCATACTTGCATCAAAATAGCAAAACCTCTCAAGATTTTCTGCAAAACTTCTTCTGCAACTCAACTTCTTGTGCTTAGTCTTCTGAAAAGATAGACTAATCTCGATTATTCTTGCAAAACCCATCTGTAAACACTCACTCAAAGACTCTATATAAGAGATGGCACCAAAGAAGATGACCATCAAGAACCCTAATGCCGCATCTTCTGCTCCTGCTGAAAAGCAAGGAGGAAAAGAACTCAAGGTGTTGAATAAATGCCTTCTATGAGAGTTTACCCCTTCTGACTGGAATCCAAGTCACAAGATGAATTGGGGAGCTTTTCTTGTGAAGAAATATGTTTCTGCAGTCATTTCTTCAAAAGCAGATAGAAAACTGATATTGGGAATGTTGAAAAGTTCCCATATTTACAAGTTTCTGTGTGCTGCACCCAGTGGACTATCCACACTGGATGTGTTAGAGTTCTACAACAACTCCAAAATCTTCACAAAAGTTGTGAATGATGTAGAAGAGAAGTACATGCAGACTGAAGTTCAAGGACAAGAAATTGTCCTAGACTGCAAGACTTTCTGCAACTTATTCCGATTGAAAAATCGAGGAACAATCGACGACATCAACATCAGGGATGCCTCCATGATTCAAAGTGTTAAGGAGCTATTTGAGGCAATCCAGATTGAAAATGCAAAGGGTTGCCCAGCAAACTTTGTTCTGAAAGCCATCAGAACCAGTCATCTCCAGAAACACTGGAGTACTTTGGCTCTCATTCTGGTCCGTTGCTTTGATGGCAACAAAGGTGGAGTAGACCAGATAAGCATGGAGAGATGGATGATGATGCATCTTCTGAATAAGAAGCATGAAGGGCAGGAAACCCACTTCAATTGGGGGAAGTACGCCTTCAACAAATTTCTTGGGCACATTGAGGAATTTGAGCCTAAAATCATCAATGGCCTTGCTGAGACAAAGGCCAATATGCATTTTGGTCTCAGAATTTGCTACATTCTGGAAACAATGGGAATAACTCTCAGAAAGAGATAAGAAATCCCAGTCACCAACTCTCTTTTCAGACATGCCTTTTAAGAAAAGGAGAGAATTGCTGCTGAGAAAGCTCAGAAAGAGGCAGAACAGCTGGAAGCTGCCTAGCAAGGTGAAGAGGCCTCTGAGCAAGCTCCTGCTCAACCTCCAGTTGCCAAGAGAAAGAGGACTCAAAGCAAGAAAGCCTCTAAGTCCCAAAGTGTACAAAAAGCACAACCTTCTGGAGACAAGATCTCAGAAGATGTTCGGCCAGAAAGGCAACACCAGAAAGCCCCAAGAATTCTGAGACAGGCTGCTCCAGAAATCTCCAGAGATGATAGAAATATCATAGATGGGTCAGCTCCCAATCTGGACAGTGACTCTGATGATGATGTAGTACTTACACAAGTATTCAAAAAGTCCAGGATTGAGACCCATGGAGGAGCATCAAACTCAGCCCCTTAGAAAGAAAGGAGCCCCTCTGTCCAGCAGGAAGAAGAAGGCCTGGATGAGGAAGATAGAGTGATGGAAGATGTTGACATTGCTTCCACATTCACAATGCCAGCACTTAATGTGGCTGAAGAAAACCCTGTTCTTGAACAGGTTCCTCAACCTTCTGAGAGAGCTCAACTCTGATAAAGGGATCAAACTAAGATGGAGACTCAGAAAGATATTGTAGAGGAGACCAACAATGAGCAAAGAGAGGCTGTGGAAACTCCACTAGTCCAAGAGACCGGCCCAAACTCAGCCTGACTCTATTCAGGTAACAGAAGAAGTTTGTATCTAACTTGTTAACATTAAAATGTTAAATTGTTACTCATAAGCTTCATTTGTTACAGGACAATTTGGAGACACAATTTCAGGGGGGAAGAAAACTTGTCCACTCCCTTGAATCAAGAAGAGGTTACTCCAACCTCAGAACATCAAGAAGAGCCTGTTCCACAGGTAGTAAAGTTATCTCTGCACAAGAAATAACTAACTTAAATTTGCTCTAATCTTATGTTCTGATATTCTTAAATGTCTCTTATTAGGCTACAACTGAGAAAGTAGTGGAGGTGGAACCAACACCCCAACACCAAGAGTTTCCAGAGGCTGAAAAGCACTCTGAGGAAGTAGTTACTGAGCCTTCTGTTGAGAAGGTAAGTATCAGTAAACTTTCCTTAAGAAAATTTTGGTAAAATTCACTACTTAATCAATATGTTTGTTTACAGGCTCAATCAGATGAACACTTGGACGAAGAGAATGTGATCTTATCTCCTCCAAGAGAAACTAAAACTGCTGAACAAGCAGTATCTGAAGAAAAGGTTCCAGAAACCCCCAAGGTTTCTGAGAAAGATGCCACTGAGCTTCCTCACTTGGAAGTAAGTGAAGTCTCAGAAAGCATTTTTCCACTTATCTTTTCTGATAATAAGTTTCTAAACATATTTGATTCTATTTCTCAGGTTCAATCAGAAAGAAAGGATGCTGAGGATCAGACTTCTCCTCACATCAAGGTATTTGAGGCCTCTGTGCCCAAACAAGCAGAAGTCCAAGCAAATGAGCCTAGTGTTTCTACACAGGTATGCTCAGAAAGCTTACTTTTGCACACAAATACTAACACAAGTAGTTTGAACAAAACTAACTTGATCCCTTTCTTTCAGGCTCAAAGTCTAGTGCCACTCAACTTACTCCAAGCCTTTAAGAAGCACACTCTCAAGAAACATCTAAAGTGCTTCAGACAATGGTAGAAACTCAGAAAGGCCGATCTTTCTGACATTGCAAGAGTAATTGACATCCCAGAGAAAAGGGCCATAGCAATCAATCTGGAAGACCATATCCATGCTATGTTTCCCACAGAATCATATTCCTTTGCCACTCTGATGGATGATAACTTCTTAAATGAAGTAGCACAAAGACTCCTAGCAGACTTTCAAGTCATGATGCTCAAACCAAGAGCAGATGGTGACCCATCCCGCATTGCCCAAAGAAGCTCACAACCTACCCTTCTGAGCAAGAAGAAGTAAATGGGAGGATGATCACACTTCCTAATGTGATCAACCTGGTTTCTGAAGATGAGGAGGAAACTGATGAGAATGACTACCAAGAACCTCCTTCTGAGCATCCAAGTCAAGAAGACAAGAAAAAGTATGATGATGATGATGATCAGAATGATGATCCCCAACCTGGAAACGGCGGGATTCAGAAAGTTAGCAAAGGAAGTGCAGAAAAGGCTACTCCTTCCAATGCTCAGAAAGCCCCATCATCATCACCACCAAAGTCTCATCAAAATACCCAACAGGCTGAACAAGACACAATTGAAGAAATCACACCGAAGTTCAGGATTGAACAACTCAGAAAGGTGTTGGAAGAAGAAAAGAGAATCAGCATTGAGTGTCAAGCTCTTGTTGATGAAAAGGAGGCTAAAATCAAGAAGCTCAAAGAAGCTAATGCCAAGGAATTGGCACTCCTAGATGAGCAAAGAAATCTGAAGGATGCCATTGTTGTCACAGCTGCTGAGATAGATGCCATGGATGACAATGATGATGAAGAGCATGATCTTTGGTCGAGCATCGTAAAGATCTTCTACATCTTCTTAGAAGGCCAAAGACACTTGATGGAAAAATGTAAGAAGATTGCCAATCTGCAAACAATCCAAGAAAAGGATTATGACGGATGTCAAGAAAACCGAAACTTGATCACCCCAGAAGAAGATGAGAGGCTAATCACTAAGGAAAAGCTAGCCCTTCTGGCTCCTCAAATTTTCTCTGCTCCAGGTGCTTCAAGAAGTGATGAGCACAGGTCAAGAACAGCTGTTTTCTTGAAACTAAGAGATGACTTGTTGCTCAAGACAACCAAGTCCTACAACGATCCCGAAGAGATGAAAGATTTGGTCGCATTGCTAAATAAAGCAACCAAAGATAGCTCTCTCGTAAAGACTTAGCTCGATCGGAAGAAGATCGCAACAATGCCAATCAAGCACTAGCAGATGCTACCTTTGCTACTCGACAAGTCGAGGCTATTCTAAAGCCTCTTGAAGAGCTCAATGTAAAAGAGCAAGTGTTGGTTAGGCAAAACAAGGACATGAAAGAAGAAATCCAAGAATTGGTCAGGTGCATAACAACCTCCGGAAGAACTTTGAATCACTCTCAAGCTTATGCTATCATGAGTCATCATTCATGACTAAGGGGAAGGAGAGATGCCTCGGAAAGGCAGAGGAAGAAAAGAAAACAATCAAATCTCCCTCCCCAAGTCAACTAGTCATTAAGGACACCACCGAGACACCTCGCTAAGAAGTTGTTCGGATCAACAAGCCGTAAAGTCGAGAAGTATGGTCACTAGGTACCAAGTCCCTTAGGATCTCGGATGGGAACAACCGAAAGCTTCAAGAAGAAAATCAAGAAGAAAGTGAGGTAAGAGGTCAAGAGAGTCAAGCCTCACAACCGGAACATCAATGATGATGATGAGGATGAATCGATATAGATGAGCATCCACTTCACAAAAGAAGAAGGCAAGCCCTTACAACCTCCTCTCGTAGCAAGGCCATTAGCTAGAACCCTTCCGAAATACCAAGTCAATTCAAGGGACTTCCACCAAAGACAAATTTCAAAGCAGAAGAAAGAGTCACAGGATCTCCCTGACGTAAGGCCACCCAATGTAAAGGCTAGAAGGGATATTCGGCGAGCAAACAAAGAAACTCATCAAGAAAAGCCAACGATGCCCACATTGAGTATGTGAAGACCAAGAATGAAGAGTCTTCATATAGGTGCATTCTCAACAAGAAAGGTATTGGATTCGAACGCAACATCTACTTGTCAATGATAAGTTTCCAACTCCCATCTTCAACCAGATCCTAAAATGGAGTGAAGGCAAGCCAAAGTTGCTAAAACATGAGCACCTTCATGCCTGGCTAAACTTTGAGGTTGAAAAGAGAAATGATGCCAGAAAGATGGACCTTTCTTTCCCTTGTCCTTACCCCAAGCCAGAAGATGTGCACAAGACAAGAAAACTGGATGGAAGCTACAACAAGCAGCACAAGCTAGGTGTTCATCCCTATGAGTCATTCTACATGACAAAGGATGAATATCTGGATGATATTCACTATCTGGAAGAAATTTACAAGTATTTCAACCTATCTGAGCTGCAAGTAGACCATGCCCGGTCCAGGAAAATACTCTTGGGTCAAACACTTTCAAGAAAACTACAATCTTGGCAAGAGTTACCATGAAATTTGTATCTTATCCGGAAAGATGTAACTTTCTGTCAGAAGGATACTTTATGACTATGTCCAAGAATGCAGAAAAGTGGATGATTATGTCAACTGATCCAGAAAGGGTGCTGAAGAACTTGAGGTTTCTGAACCTAAGTTATTTTTGAAGACTTGAAGATTAGTATCTTAGAATGTTTACTTGGATCTTGGACTCTCCTGTTGTTCTAATTTACTTAGTATGTTTTGTTACTTTTTGTAATCTTGCTGATTGTTTCTGAATTTCTCTATTTGTAAAAGTTGCATCTTACTCTGTAAACTGTACCTATCTGAAGATCATACTCTCAGATACATTTTAATAGATGACAACTTATCAGCAAAGGTCACTTCTTGTGATTTGGTTGATGTTTACTTTCTGCACTTAATTCAACTAAAATTGAATATCATTTGAAATGATTAAGTGGTGGATTGTTTTCTCTTCCAGGATTACAAATTTTGTAATAGGACTTTAAAAGATAGTCATGGATGACTGATCAAAAAGGGGGAAATTTGTTAGGAATATCTGTTAGTATTTTGATCATTCATCACATGTTCTTATCTTTGCCAGAAAGGTGATTAAGTACTCTTAGTTCACTTGAACATTGTAAAAGAGGAAATCACTGAGTATGATTAGTCTAGTAAATCTTGTATTAGGATTATAGGTCTCTGAATGTAATTTTTATTTCCAAGAAGACCATGAAGATCAATCCTAGCAATGGAGCTTTTCTGAAGATTACAAGACCGGAGATTGCACAAGATTTATGAAGACACCAAGGTTTAGTCTCACTCAGAAAGACTATGTCCTTAATCCTTTCTTAAGTACATTTAGTTACTTTTGAAACATGATTCTGGAACATATGACATCATGAGTATGGAGCATACAAGCCATCAGAAAGGCTAATGTATCCGTTGAAGACTACAGGACAAGAAATAGTACATATGCATTAATTGCAGATCGTAAAAGCCGCTAAAGCAAATCCTCTCTGAGATATGAGACAAGGACTTCTGAGTACTCATTTCAAGATAAGTATAGACTGAATTTGAATTGTGTCTAACGGATAACATCCCAACGACTCTCTAATTCATCTATAAATATCACACACTTAGATGCTGAGAAATACGACCAAAGAACGATCTAACTTGAAAACTTACAATCTAGCAAAGTATTCTCTCAAGCACTCTACTACCCTTTCTGAAAGCTTTCTGTTGCTTGAAGAATCACTAGTAGTTCTAAGTTGTCCTGAACCTTACAAGAGATTGTTATTCGTGAAAGAGTTGAACTATCAGATAACCTTTCTGAAGCTCATTCTCCAGAACGGACATCAATTACTTGGGTCAGTAAAGAGCAGATTGCCATACAGTGAACAAGTGTATTAAGTAGTCTTGTTCTATTAGGCTCTCTGGAAACAAGCCTCTCTGACAAACCTTATAACCAACACCATCAAGGCGTGGAGTAGAGGAAGTACTTGATTTGGGAAATCAGGGAATAATTCCAAGGTTATCTGAGTAGAGGAAATACTTAGCTCTAGGAGCTGAGGAATAACTCAGGGGGGACATTTGGTTGGGAACCATTTGTTTAGGAATCTTAGAATAGGATTATTGTAAGGTGAACTCAATTATCTGTTCTAGTGAATTCTAGGTCTCAGAAAGACCGAAGTGGATTAGTTGGAGGATTACGCCACCTCCAGATACCACTATACTTGTGTTATTTACCTTCTCAGATTTATCTTTCAAAGAAAGCACACACACATACTTTTTGTTTCTGACTTACCTATCTTAAAGTCTTCCGCCTGAATTTAAGTATCGAAACCCTGTGTTTCGAAACTGTTTATCGACAAAAGTTTTAAAAGACTATTCACCCCCCTCTACTTTTTACTTGCCGTTATCCTGACCAACATAGGCGATTGGATGAAGAATATTTCATAAACAGTTTTATTAGTGGCCTGAAAGGTGAAGTAAGGCATATGGTAGAACTATTGTCGCCTGTTACAGTTGAGCAAGCCATTTTAATGGCCAGAAAACAAGAAGCATTATTGGATGTTGTAGGCAAGGGGAAGGGAAGTAAACTTATCACTGGTACCAAATAGTAAAAGTAACTATTTTATTACAAACCACAACTTGTTAGGTTTGTTTTGCTAAAGAAGAGATGGTAACTCATGTATTTCGGGATTGCACGGTTCTGTCAAGATTAGAGATTCACTATTCAGTTGTTTTGGAAAATAGCTTAAAAACGTGTTTCAGTATATTACGTTTTGTCTGTTGTTCTATTACAATTCGAATAAGTTGTGCCGTAGGATCTTGACATGTGTACTGTGATCGAACGGATGTTGTACATCCAGTTCGTCATCACCAGCTTTCAACTCGATTTAAATAGCTGCTTCTTCACACTTTGTAATCATAAGAAAAATCGTTGATTGCTAATGAAAATTCGAGCTTAACCACTTTGGTAAGCTTTTCCTTCGTTCTGTTCAGTATTCTCGTGATAGAGTATTGTTCGTTACATTGATTGTAATAGGTTGCTACACAGTTTTGAGCTTTTCTATGATTACAGTATCATAAGCTTTGTAAAGGTAAACTTTGATGCTAAAAGTCTTGGAAAATGTAAGATTTTCCTAAAATATAGGAAAGTCAATGTTTTTCGTGGTTTTTTGCAGTTTTTGGGTTTTAGCGGTTTGACCGACCGAGTTTCTTAAAAAGCCGCCGAAACACACATTTTCGTTATACTTTTAAGAGATTATGTTATGTTTTTTAGTTGTTAGCATTGAAAGTTTCAGCAATAATTTTAACGTCTTTTGTTAATGTTTTAAGAGATGATATGATGATTTTTAATGTGTTAGTATTGTATGTTTCAATTATAGTTTTAATCTCTTTTGTTAATTTTTTAAGAGATGGTGTGATGGTTTTAAGGAGCTATATGATAGTTTTAAGTGACAATGTAAAATTATCACAAATATCATTAAACAAGTATAAAAATTTGCGATCGCTTTAAACATGAACAAGCTTTAAAAAAGCTACTTAAAACATTTGTTCATTACAATGTTGAAACATTCAATCAATACAATATTCAAATAAGTTTTTTTTCCCGGTTAAACTTGTTAGTGAACTTCGGCATCCTGACTTCTGTTGCTTGTTGCTCAATACTGCAGTGACACCTTTGATAGATCTATCACCAAACTCGATGTTATCATCAGTTGCTGCTTAAAACATTCAATAATTGGGTTAAAACCATAACATCTCTTATTAAAACTATCACACCCGTGTTTAAAACAATAACAAATTAAGTAGGAACATGCAACACATGCTAAAACAATAACATTGATGCTTTAAACCATAACAGTGCCTTTTTAAAACTATAACAATGACTCTTAAAACTATAACAATGCATCTTAAAACTATAACAAAGCGTTAATACAATGTTAAAAACGATGCGTTAATCTTAAAACTATAATGTTGGCTCTTAAAACGATAAGAATGTATCTTATAACTATAACAAAGCGAATACGTGCAACAAGATAAAGAATATTTATGCTTAAAACAATAACTATGTTTCTTAAAACTATAACAATGCTTCTTAAAACTATAACGAATCACAAAAATGCAACACAAGCTAAAACCATTAAACAAAGAAAAATACAACACAAGCTAAAAACAGTAACATTGATGTTTAAAATAATAACAGTGTCTCTTAAAACTATATCAATGCCTCTTAAAATTATATGAAAGCAGAGACATACAACACAAACTAAAAACAGTAACATTAATGATTAAAAATTAAAACCATAACAATGCATCTTAACACTATAACAATGCATTTTAAAACTATAACAAAGCATGAACATGCAACACAAGCTAAAAACAGTAACATTAATACTTAAAACCATAACAATGCCTTTTAAAATTATAGCAATGCATCTTAAAACTATAATAATTTATTTGCAAAAAATCAAATCACAAATATTTCACCTGAGAATAAAAACACTAATGTTGCAAATTAAAACTACGAGAAACAACACCATAAGAAAAATCCAAACAAACACAATAAAACTTCATTAATGCCCTCTCATTAAATTCGTGTGACCTCAGACCATGAGGACAAATAGAGAGATGGCTCTCACGAGTTGTTGATCTTTTTATTTATTTTTTTGAAAGTTCAATATATTATTGAGACAAAACTGGAAAGAAATGGCACAAGGAATGCCACAAATTTTCCGCCGATACATCATGTCCACAATAACAGAGAAGGAAATCAACACAGCAAAACCAAAATTGCCAAACCAAAACTTCAGCAAGCAGATCCACAACCAATGCTTCAAACAGTATAATTAAGCTACCTCACCTGTTCCGCCTCCATCTCCCCTTTTTTGCTATTTGGTTTCGGTACACCGGTATATAGAGAGATGGCAAAGCAGATCTGAAAAAGCTTAAGTGGATCCGATGACCATTTGGCAAAGCAAGCTTCAGCGGCAGAGAATCGGTGAATGATGATAGATAGAATCGATAACATAGAATCTACGAGGGGAAGCGGAGGATCTGCGGTGACGGTGGAGGATAGGAGGCGATCGAGAGATGAGCAGGTGGCGATTTCTTCGACCTAGTCGTCGGCACCGGAATCGGCGCTCTCCTCGCCGCGATGATCATCGCCGACGACGGCTCTGGCCGAGGTCCAGCGATGAGAATGAGAGAGAATGATAAATGAGTTTTGTAGAGAGAGAGAGAAAGATGGTTAAATGGTAGTATGATTTTTGTGAGAGGGTATTTATATAAATCTATTGATCGGTTTTGTAGTATTCATGATCGGTTATTTATTGTGAAAATTGAATTTTTCTATAAATTAGAAAAATCTTCCCTTTTACTATACTTACTCAATTTTGATACAGTTCGATTAAATATCTAGTACATGCGTGCAGCATTATGGTAAGAGGCTTGAATTGCATGTTGTTGCGATGAGGAGAAGAATCAAATGAGTTGTATGCATATCAGTTGTGCGTGGTATACATGATCCACACCCTTCATTACTTCATACAGTGAATCTGATTGATGAAACCAAAAGGTCATACAGTGAATCTGATTGATGAAACCAAAAGGTAGTGTAGTGACTCTTTCCCTTTTTACTGCTATGCTATTTGGGTTTATAGGTATACTAGAGCCCGTATTTTGTGTGACAATTTGTATCATGGTATAGGATTTTTGTTTTAATACTAGATTAAATCTCTTGAAATACGGTTTCTAGATAATATATTTAGAGATAAAATCTATGTTATCAAAAAAATTATCGATATTATTTATTAAAATGTTTATGTTTTCAATATTGGTGTTTTTTCATATTACAACATTAGCCGTTTTGATTAATAATATAGACGTTTTAAATTTTAAATTTTAATTAATAATATGGATGATTTACTGGAAAACATAGATCGACTAAATCTAGATGTACAAGTTACAAGCTTGTACATAGGCGGTTCTCTACTGGAAATAGTTTGGATTGTGAAATTGGGTCTACTGGCTACTTAATGGTGCCGAATTTGGGGTGGAACCATGGGCCACAAAAGCATTTGGAATTGTTGATGGATTACTGAGAGAAGGCATAAGCATGGAAGTGTGAAGAACATGAAAATGGTTTAGGCGACTTATGTTATTGTGGAAAATCTATGTTGATTGATACCTTGTAATTCTCTATTCGAGCATCACTTATGCTCTTGTAAACGATATGAAGTAATAATAAATTTTACCGTTTCAAAAAAAAAAAAAAACCAGAAACAACTCAGAAAGCTAATAAAAAACAAATCACTTTTCATAATTAACATATGTAAAGAAAACTTATAGAAAAGACTTATCAAATTATACTTACAAGTCTATAAGGGCGGTGAGGTTCTCGAGCACCTTCAAAGTGCCCGAGAGCCTGTTATTCTACACATACCTGATATATAACGATATTCAAATATATTAAGTTAAGAAAAAACAAAATACATAATGGGCAGAAATTGGGCCTGACAGTTTAACATGTAAATAAATTTCAGAATGTTAAACGCATAACACTTTTTACTAAACCACTACAAAAAATACACTGTTTAGCGACGGATAAATCCGTCGCTAAACAGTGCCGATCCGTCGCCCCACTGGGCCTTTGACGACGGATAGATAATCCGTCGTCCAATTCGCGACGGATTGGACGACGGATTAATATATTTGACTTTTTTTATTTTTTTTTTAAAATCGATTATTGGCGACGGATAGAAATTAATATAACTACGGATAGACGGATAGATTCTATCCGTCGTTATATTTGACGACGGATAATTTCTATCCGTTGCCAAATATATTATTGGAATTAGTGACGGAATCTGGAATTCCGTCACTATTTATCCGTCACTAATTCCGTCACTATTAATCCGTCACTATTTATTCCGTCACTGTTCCGTCACTATTTATTTCATATTAATCCCTATTTTTCGTAGTTCACCTATTTAATCAATATAATGTTCGATAACAAATCAATAATACGGAAAATGTTTCAATAAATGATAAATAATATAAAGTGATATCCGGAGCAAGAGAAATTATCCGAACAAGTGTAAATATAATAAATCCGATCGTACATATACATAACTAGCTACCAGACGGGGGTGGGGGCTGGCCGAACCGGGACATGTACTGCTCCATCTGTAACCGAAGGCGCTCGCTCCACCCTTCGTTCTCTATCGCAGCGCTCCATCTCGTCCCTTTGTTGCTCCATCTCTTGAGTTAGCCGAGCAACCTGTTCCCGGACCTACGACTGGACCATTTTCGAGACCTGGTCCTGTGTGTAAACCGGACGTCTAGACTGCTGGGATGATGATGAGGAGCACCCCGGACTAGCCAAGCTCAAACCGAGGCTCCCGAGTCCATATATTCGTCCTTTGTTGTCCGGTTTGTTGACCTCTAGGAAGATGTTGTCAACTTGTTCAGTTGACAACACATCACCCGTCTCATCCTCCTGCCTCGCCACCTGAGCATCAACCTCAGTCTGAAATCGTAAATAGCATATATCATGATCAGTTACTGTTTTTCAAAAATAACTTGTAATAGTGTACAAATATGAAATTTAAGCAACATAAACATACCGCAATAGACGAGGCCCGGCTGTCGGTCCATACCCCTCCCTTCTGCTTTGCCGTCTTGAAGATGTCATACTTGGATGTGACCTCCCCCCGTGCGATCTGAACAACATATATAGTCAACAATTTATCATCTCACAATTAAGTAATCAGAGACACAATACATACACGTAATGCTAGATTGAAAAAAAAACATATATATACATACCGATTGGTAATAATCAGTGACAGTAGATCGCCTCCCAAGGTGGTGAACGGCCCTCCCAGACGATCGAGACGCCTTGATTCAGATGTTGACGTAAGCGATGTCACGACATCAGTTCGGCGCCAGTAGGCATCCCAAAGGGCCCACTCCTCTGCATCAACCTGTGGAGGCATTGGGCCACCCCGATCCCGAATGGCCTTCCAAGTACAGACCATATCCCTGTACAGTTTAGATCCCACAGTCTCGTAAACACGCCAGATCTGTGGGATCAACCTGCTGGGAATGAAGTACTCCTTCTACATTCCCAATTTCATACAACATCCAAAGTCAATACATATATAACGTCACCATGTTACATCAATTTAATAAGATACACACTACAAGAAAACCAGGAAAAAACGACGTTATGGGGCGACGGATTTTATCCGTCGCCCCATAACGACGGATCGGTAAACTGGGCGACGGAATCTATCCGTCGCCCAGTTTGGCGACGGATAATAGTTATCCGTCGCTTATTAGCGACGGATAACTTATCCGTCGCTAACTTGGGCGACGGATAAATATTTATCCGTCGCCCAAGTTTGACTTTTATTAAAAAAAAAAGAAATTATTTTTTTTTGAAAACTGGGCGACGGATAGATTATCCGTCGCCAAAAATGGCGACGGATCGACTCTGGGCCGACGGACACGTGTCCGTCGGCCCAGAGTTTCCTAATTTAGATTTTGCAGAGGCGATCGCCTCATTTTTTCATCTTCTCCCTTCTTCTTCCTCATTTTCTTCTTCTCCTCTCTTCGGTTTCCGGTGAATTGTTCGTTATTCCGGCCAATCTTGGTGCCTAATCGAAGCTAGTGGGACAAGGAGTTTGTTTCTTCGATCAATTTCAGATTTCTACCGATTAATCAAGGTATTTTGGCTAAAACCCTAGTTTTTTAAAATTTGGGGATTTTGTTTATTTTGATTAATTTGAGCAATTATATGTATATATGATAATTATGTAGTAGTTAGTTTAGTTAATTTGATCAATTATATGTAATTTGTTCAATTTGATAGTTAGTTTAATTAATGATATGAATGTATGTAGTATGTTAAGTTTGGTATGTACGAATGTATGTAGTTAGTTTGATTGTGTGTTAAGTATATATAGTTAGTTTAGTTAATTTGATATGTTTGTGAAGTATAGAAGTATGTTGTTTTGATTTGATAAATTTGTATGTTAAGTATGTAATTTGATATGAATATATGTAGTAATTCGATATGTATAGAGTAATTAGTTAATTTGATATGTATGTTAAGTATATAATATATGTACTAAGAGGTTGAAATGGTTAAAATATATGCCCAATTTTGTAACATATCGAACACTTAATTAATAATTAATTTATAAGAAACATATAATAATTAACAATTAACCTCTACAATCTTCTTATCTGAATTGGAATCGATCTAATAAATTAAATACGATCTAATCAATTGGAACGTCTCAGGTTAAAAATAAAGTATATATACAATGAATTCCGACCGTTCATGGATGTACGATCGTACGGCGGTAAATGGCAGAGTTTCTAGGAGTTTTGTAGAAGGGGTTAAAGGTTTCATCTCGTTTGCCATGGGACGTCCGGTTTGTGCAATTGGGGGGTTGATAAAGTGTCCTTGCACATTGGAAACCTGCAGAAACAAGCAATTTATGACGCCTACAGTAGTATTCGAGCACTTGCGACGTTATGGATTCATGCCTGAGTATCATGTATGGATTCATCACGGTGAGGAAGCACCGTCCATGGCATACCTCCAATGGAGGGAGAGGCGGGGTTTGGGGCCGCTTATCGAGTGCCTTTCTGCTTGTCGGAACATGTGCATGGTGTATTGGGAGGAGGATGTAGATCTGTTGGAATGCAAGTTCTGTGGTAGGGAGCGTCACAAGTGATGAGGAGGGGGGTGCATGAGAATGAGGAGTTTCATCCGTTTTGTCTCTAGGCTTGTATAACTAGTAATCATTAGTTGATATATATATGAAACCAAACATTATGGTAAAATTGAAGCTGATGTAACTTATATTATGTAATGCCGTAACAATTGACTGGAGCTAATATAACTTATATTACGTAGCAATTGATTGAATTATTGTGAAATTGATTTATTATCGTAAATGAAAGTACTCGATCTAATGAATTCAAACGTGTCAGGTTATTATCTAATTATTCAATGAATACCGATCGTGGATGGATGTATTGTCGTACTCTCAATGGCAGAGTTCAATGGAGTTTACGAAAGGGTTGAAGGTTTCATTGAATTTGCAATGTCAAATCGGCTTGTGTAAAGGATGGGTTGATAAAGTGTCCTTGTGCAATGAAACAAGGTCAGAAACAAGCAATCGTGACTCCTAAAGTGGTAGTCCAAAGACTTGAGGAAAAATGGATTCTGCTGCGTATCGGTATGGAATCATCATGGTGAGGAAGCAAGACCGTCAATACATATGACCAATCTGAATAACGTGGAAGGAAGAGAAAAAATGAACAAGTCGGGGAACAATCCCAATCTGAAGGCGATGCTATTCGAGCTCGAGTCGAACAAATGGTGTACGATGCTGCAGGGGCGGAGTTCAGGGACACAACCAACACTGAAACCGAGGTGGAGGTGGAGGAACCACCGAATCCCGAGGATCAGTTGTTCTTTGACTTGTTAGAATCATCAAGGAAGCCGGTTTACCCGGGGTGTAAGCTCACTGAGTTGTCTTTGTTATCTCGGCTAATGAGTTGTAAGGCTAATGGCCGTGAATCAAACGAGCTTCAATGAATGGGTTGACATAATGTCGGACCTTTGTCCTGAAGAAAACCTAGTTCCACCAACTTTTACCAAGCGAAGAAAAGATGCGAGGATTAGAATTTTGTGGTAACCATAGGTATTGTCCTAAAATGTGCATGATATATTGGGAGGAGGATGCATTTAATAGAATGCAAGTTACGTGGTAAGGAACGTACAAGCGTTACAAGGAGGGGCTGAAAGAAACGACAAAGAAAAATCTCTCACATAAGAAAATGTGGTACTTCCCTCTAGCACCTCGTTTGAAAAGATTGTATGCTTCAAGTGCTTGCGGATAAAATGCGGTGGCACAAGGCGAGTAATCTCGGATAATCTTTGAAGGTGGTAGAATGGACCATCCAGCGACTCACCGCATGGAAATCGTTTGACAAGACATATCCGAGTTTGCGGCCGAATCTAGAAATGTACGTTTGGGACTTTATGCGGATGGTTTTAACCCGTTCGGTAGTGAACGTAAATACTCTTGTTGGCGATTATGCTCACACCGCATAATCGCCCCGGTGAGTGCATGAAGGAGCCATTCATGTTCGATCGCATTGGTGCTGGGCGAAAGATCCTGGGTGACGTTGGATGTTTTCTTGCAACCCCTAATCAAGGAGCCGATCGAGTTGTGGACGGATGGTATCCTGCATATGATGTCGACAAAAAGAACTTCACCTTGAGCGGCTCTTCTTTGGACCGTGGTGACTTCCTGCGTACTCCATGCTATCTGGAAGGAAAAGCAATGAGGAAATGTGCATGTCCACATTGCTTGGAGGATCTGAGATGCATTTAGGCGAAGGGTAGTGGAAAATTTTGTTGGTTTGATTGTCATCGTAGGTTGCTAGAAAGTGACCATCCGTTCAGGAAGAACAAGGATCAATTCTTGAAAAATAAAGTCGTCAACAAAAAATCCCCGACAAGACTTACTGGTGCACAAATTCTTGCGGAGATTGATAGATTGGGTCTTATGAAGGTGACTAAGCTTGGGTGGATGAAGCATAACGAGAAAATTGGTAAAAAATGTGGTTGGAGGAAGAGAAGCATTTTCTGGGACTTGCCTTACTGGAGCAGTCTTCTTATCCGTCACAACTTAGATTTCATGCACATTGAGAAGAACGTGTTCGAGAACTTATTCAATACACTTTGCAACATTGAGGGAAAAACAAAGGACCATGCGAAGTCTAGATCCGAGTTGTCGACGTGGTGTAAAGGCTGAGTTGACAAAGAAGGATGAGAATGGTAAGTGGTCGAAGCGTGCTACACAATTGACAACGCTTCTAGGTCAATTTTGTTTGATTGGGTGAGGGCATTGAGTTTCCCAGATAATTACGCCTCAAATTTAGAGAGGTGTGTGGATTTGAAGAAGACAAAGGTTTATGGGCTGAAGAGCCACGACTATCATGTGTTCATGGAGAGGCTTATCCCGGTAGCATTTCGAGAGCTTCTGCCGAAACACGTATGGACTGCTATCACCGAGTTGAGCTTATTTTTCAAAAATTTAGGCACAAGGGTGGTTCATGATAAAGTGTTGGAAAATCTTGAAAGGAACATACCATTGATTCTATGCAAGCTCGAGCGTATCTTTCCACCGAGCTGGTTTGATTCTATGGAGCACTTGTCGGTTCACCTTCCTCATGAAGCGAGACTTGTCGGGTTCGATGTCGATGGATGTATCCATTCGAGAGGTACTTGGGAAATTGAAGAAGTATGTCAACAACAAAGGTAAACGAAGGTTCGATTGACAATGCCTACATTCGAGAGGAAATCGCAACCTTCGCTCTTATTACTTTGATGAACACGTCCCTACGAAGACAAGGCTCGAAATGCGTATACATTCGTAGTTCAAGCGGATGATGAGTTTTCCCTATCTGTCTTGTGGTATCGGGGAGACCTCTTGGTGCGACTAAGAAAGAATATCTTACGGATAAAGAGTTGAAAGCGACTCAATATTATGTCCTCACGAATTGTCTTTGAGGTTGACCAAGATATGGTACTATTTGCGAGGTCAAGAACCATTTATTTAAATTTTAATATAGCTACGCAAGTCTCTACTTCAATTATAGACTTATCATCGAATCAATGTTTGCGCTTTTTCAAAAGCGTTGTTTGGAAGAAAATCCTCGGATGACGGAGGATACACTAGAGGAACTACTTGACTCAAAAATTCCTCTGAAATTTCAGATTGGTTCCGAGAGTATGTCCGAATCCTATTAACAACGTCACATGCATATACTTAAAGGCTCTCAGAGGGTCCATTCAAAAGGTCTACACATTCCCGTGTTATATAGTCAATGGCCTTAGGTTCCACATTTGAATGTAACACGGCCATGGAGACAAGCAACTACGGGGTGTGTGTTAATGGTGCAGAAGAGTATGGAGACGCTACTTTGGTTGATTTCCACGGCACGCTAAAACGAATTGTGAGGATTGAATATTCTGGATTGCCATTTAAACGAACCTTCTTGTTTGACGTTGAGTGGTATGATCCTAATCCAGAGGTACGAGGAAGAACGAGCGGTATGAAATGGTTGATGTGAACGAAAGAAGAGGTACCGAACCAAGTATGAACCATTTATTACGGCGACTCAAGCACGACAAGTGGTGTTTCTTGAATATCAAGCGAAAACGCGATAAGGGGAACGGTTAGCTGCGGTACCTATTCGTGCTTTCGCCGAAAGTGGAGTACATTTAGAAAGACGACTAAATTACCAACTCGTACCAACAAGAGGATGTCGATAAACAAGCAGAAGATCCCATAGAAGCAGATGATGAGTTGTTTGATCTGCACGAGGACCAATATGTAGTCTTAGAGGACGGCGATAACGGTATATTATGTGTATTATGAGTAATTATATGTGTTATTATAATCATATGTATTATAACTCGTACTAACACATTTTATTGTATTTATTACATTTTTTGCAGATGCCATGTGAGGCCGTCCACCTATCGTCCCCCCCCCCCCACGCAGCTGGCCGCATGATAGTGGTGGGTCGGGGACCGTCGAACGAGGGAGGCTCAAGATCGTGACAAGAGGTCTCGGATTCTGAGACCCCAGGCGAGAGAGGCGTGTGGCTCTACGGTCAGCCGGACACATCTTTGGAGGGCGACCACGACGATTGTCCCTACCGTGTTCGATCCAAACAATCCCAACGTCCGTGGGGACTTGTGATTTTCCTATTGGTCTTGCCAGTAAGTATTATACATTCTTCTTAAATATGTAAAACATAACTGATAATGATAGTTGACAAGTATAAATTGTTGTACTAAAGTAATGCATATTCGTTTCTTGTATCTTATACATTGACAACAGCTTATGGCCTCGGGAGGTGCACAACAAACTAGGTGACATCTTCCGGAGCAGGAGAGAAACCAAGGGGCGGTGGTGAGTGTTGGAGCCACATCTCGAGCGCATGAGGGCCGAGTACTTGATGAGCCGAGGTAAGTTAAAATGTGACATTCATTTGTTTGTAATTATAATCGTTTTAATATGAGTGGTATGTTAGCCACTGTATGTGAGTGGTATGTTAGCCACTTTATTTGGGTGATATGTTAGTCACCATTGTGTTAGTAAATTTTAGGACAATGTGAGTGGTATGTTAGCCATTGTATGTGAGTGGTATGTTAGCCACTTTATTTGGGTGATATGTTAGTCACCATTGTGTTAGTAAATTTTAGGACAATGTGAGTGGTATGTTAGCCACTATATGCGAGTGGTATGTTAGCCACTTTATTTGGGTGATATGCTAGTCACCATATCTGTTATGTTGTTAGGACATGTATTGACTTTGGATGTTGTATGAAATTGGGAATGTAGAAGGAGTACTTCATTCCCAAGAGTTGATCCACAGATCCGGGCGCGTTTAGACTGTGGGATCCAAACTGAGGATATGGTCTGACGTGGAAGGCCATTCGGGTGGCCCAATCCTCCACAAAGTTGATGCAACGGAGTGGGGCCCTTTGGGATGCCTCTGGCGCCGAATCGATGTCCGTGACGTTGCTTGACCAACAGTAACCCGCATCCGATCGACACGGGCAGAAGGGCCGTTCACCACCTGGGAGGCGATCTCACATCGATTATTATCAATCGGTGCGTATATATGTGTTTTGCAATCTAGCATTACGTGTATGTATGAAGTCTCGCCGCTCTATTACTTGTAGATGATAAATTGTTGACTAGATCTGGTTTGATCTGTGGCACGGGGAGGTGACATCCAAGTATGCCATCTTCAAGAAGGCCAAGGAAGTGGTATGGACCGACTGCCGGGCCTCGTCTATTGCGGTATGTTTATGTTGCTTAAAGTTCATATTTGTACACTATTACAAGTTACTTTTTAAAAACAGTAACTGATCATTATATCTGCTATTTACGATTTCAGGCTGAGGTTGGTGCTCAGGTGGCGAGGCAGGAGGACGAGACGGGTGATGTGTTGTCAACTGAACAAGTTGACAACATCTTCCTAGAGGTCAACAAACCGGACAAGAAAGGACGAATATATGGACTCGGGAGCCTCGGTTTGCATCCGCTAGTCCGTGCTCCTCATCATCATCCCAGATCGTCCGTCCATACACGTGACCGTGTCTCGAAATGGTGCGATCAAGAAGTCCGGAACAGGTTGCTCGGCTAACTCAAGAGATGGAGCAACAAAGAGACGAGATGGAGCGCCGCGACAGAGAACGAAGGGAGGAGAACGAGCCTTGATTCTGATGGAGCGATTCATGTCCCGCCCGCCATCACCCACCCCACCCCGTCTTCGATAGCTAGTTATGTATCTGTATGTTCGGATTTTTTTTTCATATTTACACTTGTTTGGATAATTTCTCCAGCTCCGAATATTACTTTTTTATTCATTGAAATATTTTCCGTATTATTGATTTATTATTGAACATTATATTGATTAAATAGGTGAACTACGAAAAATAGGGATTAATATGAAATAAATAGTGACGGAATTAGTGACGGAATTCACAGTGACGGAATTAGTGACGGAATTCACAGTGACGGAATTAGTGACGGAATTAATGACGGAATTCACAGTGACGGAATTAGTGACGGAATTTCAAATTCCGTCACTAGTCCAATTAAAATATTTAGCGACGGATAGATTCTATCCGTCGCTAAATTTCGGAATTAAAAAAAAAAAAATTGGTCAATCCGTCGTCAACTGTCATGAATTGACGACGGATTGTTATCCGTCACACAGCTCAAGGCGACGGATTTTCTATCGATCCGTCGCCGCCGTAGGCGACGGATAGTCTGTTCGAGCGACGGATCTATCCGTCGCCATGTGCGATTTTTGTAGTGACAACAACATCACAGATATGGTGACTAACATATCACCCTAACAAAGTGGCTAACATACCACCCAAACAAAGTGGCTAACATACCACTCACATTGTCCTAAATTTTACTAACACAATGGTGACTAACATATCACCCAAACAAAGTGTCTAACATACCACTCACATATAGTGGCTAACATACCACTCACATTGTCCTAAATTTTAGTAACACAATGGTGACTAACATATCACCCAAATAAAGTGGCTAACATACCACTCACATACAATGTCTAACATACCACTTATATTAAAACGATTATAATTACAAACAAAGGAATGTCATATTTTAACTTACCCTCAGCTCATCAAAGTACTCGGCCCTCATGCGGTCCGAGATGTGAGACCAACACTCACCACCCTGCCCCGGTGGCTCTCTCTTGCTCCGGAAGATGTCACCTAGTTTGTTGTGGACCTCCCGAGGCCATAAACTGTTGTCAATGTATAAGATACAAGAAACAAATATATATTACTTTAGTACAACAATTTATACTTGTCAACTATCATAAGTTATGTTTTACATATTTAAGAAGAATGTATAATACTTGGCAGGACCAGCAGGAAAAATTACAGGCAAGCCGTTCTACGTGACGTTGGGATGATATGGATCGAACATGAGGTAGGGACAATCGTCATGGTCGCCCTCCTATATGTCTCAGGCTGACTAGAGCCCATTTGCTCTCTCTTGGGGGGGTCTCAGAATCCGAGACCGCCTCGACTACTGTGAGCCCTCCCCCTCGACTGCCCCACTCCAAAGACTATCATGCGGTCAGTGGTGGGGTGGGGGCGATAAAAGTGGTCTCCGGGCGCATCTGTAAAAACATGTAACAAATACAATAAAATGTGTTAGTACAAGTAGATCATGCACATTTTTGGACAACAGTCTATGGTTACCACAGGCAACCCTAAACCCCGCATCTTTTTCTTCGCTTGGTAAAAGTTGGTGGGAACTAGGTTTTCTTCAGGACAAAGGTCCGACATTACGTCAACCCATTCATTGAAGCTCGTTTCAGATTGCTGGCCATTAGCCTTACAACTCATTAGCCGAGCCAACAAAGACAACTCAGTGAGCTTACACCCCGGATAAACCGGCTTCCTTGATGATTCTAACAAGTCAAAGAACATCTGGTCCTCGGGATTCGGTGGTTCCTCCACCTCCACCTCGGTTTCAGTGTTAGTTGTGTCCATGAACTCTGCCCCTGCAGCATCATACACCATTTGTTCGACTCGAGCTCGAATAGCATCGCCTACAGATGTACTTTGTTCCCCGACTCGAGCCCCTGTAGCATCATACATATTGAATTACTACATACATTAATATCAAATTAACTAAACTAACTATCGAATTACATATACAAATCAAATTAATCAAATTACATATATATATCAAATTACATATAATTGATCAAATTAACTAATCAAGCTACTACATACTTCATATAAACATACAATTGAGAATAAGTAGTCAAAAATCAAAAAAATCCCAAATTTCAAAAAGTTAGGGTTTAGCCAAAATACCTTTGATTCCGAAGAAAATAGCGGATGAAATTTGAAATTGAAGGAAGAAACGAGCTCCTCGTCCAACGATCTTCGAATTGACACCAAGATTGGGAAGAATCGACAACAAATGGCCGGATTTGACGGAGGAGAAAGGAAGAAAAAGAAGAAAAATGAAGAAGAAGAATGAAGCCGAAATGGCTTCTGCTTTAGCCCAAAATGGCTAAACCCTTACTGGGCCGACGGACACGTATCCGTTGGCCCAATAGCAGTCCGTCACTATACGGGACGACGGATAACTATCCGTCGCCCCGTAGCGACGGATCGCTAATCCGTCGCCATATTTTAATTTTTTTTATTTAACATATAAATATTAACGACGGATAATTTATCCGTCGTTAATATTTATTACTCCCTCCATTTCAGAAAAAGTGTTACATTTTACTATTCTGCGGTCAACTGTCTCCGCGTTTGACCACAATTTACTCTTAAATAATATTAATAAATAAATTATTAAAATTATATAATGAAAATATAGTAATTAAATTTTTATTATATGATTTTATTAAATTATTTACTATTATCGTTTATGAGTAATTTGTGGTCAAACTCGAAGATAGTTGACTGGTCAAAGTCAAAATGTAACACTTTCTCTGAAATGGAGGGAGTATTATTTTTTTTTAAAGTCAAACACCGGGCGACGGATTAATAAAATCCGTCGCCCATATAGCTTATATGACGGATAAAATTATCTGTCGCCCCATCCGTCGCCCCTTTCCATCGTTTTACCTCAGATTCTTGTAGTGAACGCAGAACAAATTTTTACATATTACATATAATACCACTATTATTATAATTTACAAAATGGTTCAATAATTTGAAAAAATTACTATTTTACCTAAAAAACATCAAACAAGTTTATTCGAATTAATTTTATCATCCGAATGAATAAATCGAAAAAACTTAAAAAGAAAAACACCATGAACATGAAGGTGATTTTATCCAAAAATACTTTTATTTATGCATTTCAACTCTCTAAAATACATCTTTGTCTTTGAATATTCAAACAAACATAATTGAAGAACACGAAGGTGATTATGATCTTCAAACAAACATAATTAAAATTTAAGAGCAATGTTATAAATAAAAAAAAATTAATCAAATTATACACAGTAAAACAATATTTTTAATTACTTAAAAAAAACCGAAAAAAACTCACGAAACGGACAAAATTTAATCTGGTAAACCTCAAGGCTGCCAAACGGGCCGTATGCCAGCCTTGAGGGCTGCATCAAACAAGCGACTCAAAATGGCAAATTCAAGGTCATTGATTTGCTATTCCTAAGCACCTTGAGGGCTACCAAACGTGTTTTTAGTCCTTTTTTTATTTTATTTTTGAAATTTTGGTGAAATATTAGTTAATTTAAATATAGGGAAAATTACAAAAACCACCCCTTAAATATGCCCCCTTTTCACATTCACCCCTAGATTGGCGTCTATTACAGATTCGTCCAAAATTAACAAAGGCCTAATTTGAAAATTACATCCAAACCTAAAAGTCAACTTTTTCACCTATTTTATCTTTTCTTTATAATTCAATAATTACATTAATTTTATTTGTTCCAAAATACCCCCAACACTTTCAATTTCTTATTAAAAAGACCCCAAAAAATTTACTTATTAAACTTTATACCCTTCTTCTTCCCCACCACTCCACCACCATCTTCCCCACCACTTCCAACCACCATCTTCTCCCCAACCACCACCAACCATCTTCTTCCCCACCGCCACAACTCACAACACCATCTTCTTCCCTACCGGATCTGGAGCAGGAAGCTCCAGATCGGAGCTTCCATGGCGGAAGCTCAGAGCTTCCGCCATGGAAGCTCTGTTACAGAGCTTCCATGGCGGAAGCACAGTGCTTCCGCCATGGAAGCACTGTTAATAGTGCGTCCATGGCGGAAGTGGCAGAAGCTCTGAGCTTCCGCCATGGAAGCTCCGATCTGGAGCTTCCAGCTCCAGATCCAACTTCCATGGCAGAAGCACTGTGCTTCCGCCATGGAAGCTCACACCTGAAGCTTGAGACTCCATGAGGTGATCGGGATGAGGGTGTATTCGGAAAAAAAAATTGTTTCGTGGACTATTATGTTAGTTATGAAATTATTGGGGCTATTTAAAAATTTTTGGACTATTTTTGTAAGTTATAAAATTATTTGGGTATAATGTGTAGTAAAATGAAACTTGTAAATTGCAATTGAGTCCAATTCATTTTCTTTTCCATTTAAATTTTAGTTGGTCAACTCAAAATATAGATTTTGGACTTGGATGTAATTGTTTGAGATTGGGGGTTGAATCTGTAATTGGCTCGAATTTAAGGGGTACCTTATGTAATTCGCCCTTAAATATACGAACGCAATAAAATAATTATAAACAATATAAATATCAAATTAAAAAAATTATACTTCTTCATTATCGGCATAATATGACTAATGATTGTACGACATTGATTTTTGTTGTGTTATGATACCGTAGTGTATATACGTTTATATATTTTTGAAAATGTGATAATTTGAGAAATTTTCGGAAAAATGGGACTAATTCTATATTTTTATCAGTTGAAGGGCCTTTTACAATATATAAAAAAGTGTTATACGTTTAGTAAAAAGTGTTCTACGTTTAACATACCCTATAAAATATTATATCGTTGGGTCAAAAATTGTAAGCAGATGGGCAACACATTTCTGTCCATTCGGCTAGATCCCAAGCCAGAATGGTTTCAACAAAGAAGAAGAAGTTATCGGATAAATAACTTACAGTGCTGATAAATTCTTCATTCTCCCGAAAGATGGAGGGAGAGGACCAGTCATGTAGACATGTTCCTGCATTTACAATATAAGAAATAGTATTAACATTAATGGAGTGCAAATTAATTTAAATGCAAATCCGGTGTAACTTTTTGAAAATAAACTTACAAGGTGGTCAAATGAGTGAGTCGATCGAACATATCTGGAATTGGTCCAGACATGTTATTGTGATCGATCAACCTGGAAAAATAAACCAGATACAATTAAATATATACAATTAAATATATGCAACAAGATAAAAATGAGAAAAAAATTAAAGAAAAGAATTTGATTAGTTATCTCTCAGGAAAAATTTGTAATGTCACTTCGGCAAATTAGTTGTTTCAAGTATCAGTCGATTATTCGTGCAAAGTGCATAAATTTTGGCATCACTTGGGTAACTTAGCTGTTTTGAGATAAAAAGAACGTTTTTTAAAGTCTCGCCAGTTGTATTATAATAACAATCCAACAGGGTGCTGACAAACCCAATCGCTGCTACTGCTACAGATCCATCCATTGAATTTCCTATATAAAATCTTACAAAGCCTTGTTGCTGATCTCAGAAAAGTTAAAGGTACATATCATATGAAGGGATATTATGATAATTCAGCTACTTATAAGAACTATCACTCCGTACAATTTTCCAAAATCTTTGATTAAGCCGGAGATTCAGATGAACAACAGTTTACCGGGACAGATGCTCCAGAAAAAGTACCATATATAGTTAGGAGATTGGCGAATGCTAGATTATTCAATTAAGTTTGCCTCAAGTTCTATTAAATGGAGGTTTCTTCTGGAAACATGAAAGCCAAAGAAGTATAAACTACATATGTATGTAAAGACCAGAATAAACGTGTCACGCTACTCATTACAAACAATATATTTAACTCTGTTCATTTACTAAATAGGTTGGTGGTTAAAAGTTCACAATATACTACGAAGTCACAAAAGATGTATAAGAACGCACTTCTCTGGTGGGAGAAAGGCATTTTTGGTCCTAAAGTTTGGGCCATATGGCGCATGCAGTACCCCGTTTGATGGTCCTGTGATTATTGGTCCTTTTTATTTCAAATTTTGGCCTCCATGATCCTTTTTGCTGACGTGTCACTCGGGTCAAAGGATTTCCTCCGATTTTGACTGCCACCACAGCTGCCACATCACACCTGAATCAAAATAATGCAAAAAACCAGAAATCGGAAAATTAAAAATTAAAAATAAATGTTAAACAAGAAAAATAAAAGCAAAAAGAAATTGTTGGTCAATGGCGCCAATACTCCCGCCCAAATTGTGTTGACTCAGGAAAAAAAAAGAGAGAAAAGCATTTAAAAAACCCCTATTAATAATTGCCCCCCCCCCCCCCCCCCGGATTTTATCCCCAAATTAAACCCTAATTCTCTCAATCAAGCCATCTCCACTCTCAATTGTCTCAATCCAGCCATGTCTTCGTCATCTGCAACATCGATCGCACCTAATGAAGAGCGTCTTTGTGATTGTGGCAGAGTTGCTGAAATGTTGACGTCTTGGACGAAGCGGAATCCCGGTCGACGATGGGTACAGTGCGCGAACAAGGTTCGATTTTTCGATAATTCTTGCTTAAGTTCTGTAATTTTGTTGTTTAGGTGTTAATTTATGTGATTTACTTGCATAGGGTAAGGTTGAAGGTTGTTGTTTCTGGGACTGGTATGATCCGAAAATGTGTGCAAGATCAGTGCAAGTTATTCCTGGGCTTTTGACCAGATTGAATGGGTTGGAGGAACGAGTTATGGCTCTGTCAGATGAAAATGTTGCTCTGAAAAGAGCATTGCAAGATGCAAGGCGTAGTGCAGGGTATGTTGGGATTGAGGCTTCAATGCAGGAATTGTTGGAAGAAAATGGAAAGCTAAAGGAGGAATTGATGGAGGAAGATGCAAAGGCAAAGAAATTTCAGAAACAATTGTTGGTTGTTCTTGCACTGTTGATGGTTATGATGCAGTAACCATCAGTTTGTTAAGTTTTTTAGTGGAGATATCTGTTTTAGTGTGTTAAGTGTGAGATCTCTGTTAAGTGTTTTAGTGTGTTTTGTGAAGGTGTGAAACTGTGATCAGTTGGGAAGTTGTCAGATTCCCTTCATTTTGTTTTTGTTATATGTTGATCACTAACAATTCACTGTAATGAACCTTATGTATGTAATGGTTATTATCTAAATGAGTAATTGAACTTATGTTGTGGAAATTTATGGAACCTAGCTAAAAAATCAAGCATTGCAGAGTACTAAGAGACATAAATAACAAGCTGATGAATCAAACATAGAGACATGCAATTAGACAACTGAAACAGTGAAAGTGTACTTAGAGACATGTGAAGCATCCTTCAAGTCTATAGCATAACCAGACAACAAAAACCAAAGTCTACATAGTAATACTTAAACCATCCTAATATAGAGAACATAAGCCAACCTAGCAGTTCAATGTTATCTGCCTTACAAAACAAAAACTATGTTACTAGAGAAGACAAGTGCAGGCATAATCACACTTTGCCCTTGCCTTTTGCATTGGTCATGACATCCTTGAGATTCTGCAAGTGTACATATTTTCTCCCATCCTTGGTGAATGTGCCATCTGTCTTCTGCTTCTTGGATAAAATGTCTTTCACCTAAATGTTTGAAAAGCTGAAGAATATCAACTTAAATTCAATGATTAAAAGGATCATAAGTTAACTATCATAATAAGGAAGAGTCATTATGGTTTGTGGATTGTCATTGATCATGATTCCTTTTCCTGCTCTTCTCCTTCTTGTATATTCAATCTGCTAGCAAAAAATTATACACATATACAATTAGCACCCCAGAAAGTAGCATATTGAGATTGTATATTATGCAAGCTAACTTACAGTTTGAGAAGCCTGAGTAGGAATTTCTTGAGACTGAGTAAGCACATCTCCAGAGATAGATTTATTCACCTATAATAAACAACCAATATCACTACCAGTTTACCTAGTAGACAAGGACTTATATCATATACATCAGCTTATATAACAATACATGTACCTTTCTTGATTTTGAAGCTCCAAATGCTTCTGTGGTCAATTGACTTAGCAAGAAATCATCATCAAGAGATCCAAAGTCATCAAGCATGTCATCTCCATTGCTCTCTTCTTCATCATTCTCACCTCCATCACTCTCACCATTCTCACCATCATTTCCTTCTACATTCTCACCATGATTCACTTCATCACCATCATTCCCTTCATCAGCAGAACCTTCATTTCTATCACTTTGCTCATCACCAGCATCAGAACAAACTCTCATATTGTTCCTATTGTGCATTGCAAGTCTAGTAACATGACATCTTCTTTTGTTATGGCCCGGTTTCCCACAAGTACCACAACATGAACTGCCAGGTGGTTTATATAGGGTATACTTGTCCCATGTCTTTTTCCCAGGCCTTCCTTTCTTCTGTTTTGATATCTTTTCATCCTCAGCCTTTCTTCTTGATTTCCCTGGTCTACCCTTCTGTTTATCCTTCTTCCCAAAGTGAGGGGGCAGGGGTGGTATGTAAAGAGAATCACCCCACAAGTCAACACCATTTATACCATTAATAGCATGTTCATACACACTCAGATACCTCTCCACAGAATAGCAATCATCTACAAACTGGTATGCATCCTCCTTAGCCCTAGCCATTTCACTCACAGTGTGAAGACATGGGATTCCAGTTAACTGCCATTTTCTACATGTGCAAGTTCTCTCAAAGATATCAACATTGTACATTGCACCACCCTTTTTTTATCTGACCTAGAAGTATGAATATAACATATGCATGAATATATCATATAACAGATGCAGTTTCAATTCAAACATATCAAGCTCAGACATATATAATATAGTATTTAGCAATCATCAAGTTCAGACATATATAATGTAGTATTGAACATCAAGTTTAGGTGTAGCCATTTTACCTGATAATGGGTGTCATCAGCTTTTCTGGAGATAACATACTTCAACTTATGTGTATTCTTGTGCAGGATTGAATTGATAGCTGGGCATAGTCTGCTCTTACCCCACTTCTGCCTTGCCTTGTCTCTATTCTTTTGAAGCCTTGACATCATATACTCTCTAATCCACTCAAGCATAGTGATGATAGGCTTGTCCCTAGCTAGCAATAGAACTTTGTTGAACATTTCACACCCATTGTTCAATGTCATATCACATGTGGGAATGGTGTTGAAATAGGCTTTGCTCCAAAATCTTGGTTCCTTGTCAGCTAACCATTCAACAGCTTTTGGATCCAATTCTCTCATCTCCTCAATTATCTTGATAAATGTACCTTTCATCACAAGCTCAAGCTCAGTTATAACTAATCAATTGAAAACAACATAGAAGGAATGTATGTTAATTAATTCACAAGTACCTTCAGTAGTGGCATTATATGCCTTGTAAAGCAAGTCCCTGAACCCTTCTGCCTTAAATCCAGCCTTGTAGAAGTTCTTCCACATGTGCCTAATGCAGAATCTATGAGTACCACCACTCATCTTCTCCTCAAATGCAAGAATCAACCCTTTTTGTTTGTCACTAATCAATGTGTAATCTGTTGCAGGTGTTAACTGTAAGTCATCTTTAATGACAACAAAAAACCAATTCCATGTGGCCTTATCCTCTTTCTCAACTACAGCCCATGCTACTGGGTAGGGCTTGTTGTTAGGATCCACTGCAACACAAGCTAACAATATGCCCCTTGCAGGATAACTAAGTGGCAGCCATCAACACCTATCAATGGCCTGCATTTCCTAAACCCTTGCTTCAAAGCACCAAAACAGACATAAAAGTACTTGAATTCCCCATTATCATGTGACTGAACAAGAACAGTTGTTCCGGGGTTACTCCTCCTCAACTCTTCTGCATAGTCAAACAGCTTGCTATATTGTGCATCAGGATCCCCCTCAATCAACTTAATTGCTTTTTCTCTAGCCCTCCTTGCTTGATCATATGTTATGTCCACAACTACCACACTCTTAGCATCCTCTTTAAAACCTTCAATTGACCTTTTCTCATCACTTCTAAACCAACAAAAACCTATGTGCAAGATAGTTAGAATTCAAATTCTTGACTGCATATGTTGAAGCACAAGTGTGCTCATGGCAATACTTGGTTATGCGGAATGTGTCATCAGCCTTAATCAATCTAGCTATAAGTTTCCAACTGCAATCATCAGAATCATCACATTTAGCACACATTCTTATCTTATCATTCTTGTACCAACTCAGATTATGCATGGTCTTGATGGCATAAGCATGGAGAGCCTCCCTTAGAATTTTCTTGCATGGAAAAACCATACCCAAACTAAACTGGGGATCATATTCATCACTTGGTTGGAATGACTCCCTTCTCAATCTATTTGCAGGCCTTTCAGGGTCATCACCATCTGAGTCTAGGGCAGGATCAAAATCCTCATCAGTACCCATCACTATATTCTCACTGCCATAGCTTGAGTCTGAGTCACTTGTTTCACTATTTGACTCATCATCCACCATTTTACTCTTCATTTTACCACATGCTTGTCCAGTTGGAGTATCAGTCCTAGACCCACTTCCACTAGGAATATCAGTCCCACTTTCTTTTGCTCTATCTGACCCATCATTTGCGTTATCTGATCCACCAGTCCCAAGCCCACTACCAGTCCCATTTGCCTTATTTGATCCACCAGTACCAAGCCCACTACCAGTTCCATTTTCCTGATCTGATCCACCAGTCCCAAGCCCAAAATAATCATTAAGGCCTTTAAAGTTAGCCAACTCATGTTGTCTTGCCAAGTTTGCCAATATTTCCTCCTCATTTACCCCAGAATCACTCAATCCATCAATGTCATCTATTACAGCTGTGTCAATATTCAAGCTATACTCCTTATCATCATCAATTTCCATCAATTCAGTTCCATCATTCAACATAAAGTCACTGTCAAGTTCAGAATCTTCACTACATTTTTCATGTTCACTCTCCTCACTCACAATTACAGTCTCCTCACTCACAATTACTGTCTCCTCATTATTATCACCTACACTGCCACTATTAGTATCATCATCAACTGAAACATCACCATCAATCCACAGATGTAACTCTCTGTCTTTCAAATAATCCTTGTGTGCTTTCTTAAGGTCTGCATTTGACCCAATATAAAGCCACCCACCATCTTCAAGTTTAACATGAACTTTCTTAACTTCCACAATTTTCAAATCTTCACAGTAAGCCTTTATCAATCCAAAACTCAGATTCTTGAGTAGACAGTAGTCCCATTTTCTTATTTTCCCACCTTCATATTTGACATCACCATTGTAGTTGACATAAACACCACCATAGTGTAACACAACAGTAAAGCAACTTTTTGCACGAGCTGCAATAGAAAAAAGCATATACATAAGCTGGACATACAACAAGACAAAACAAAACTATAAACTAAGCCCTGTCACTGTTAGAAGAAAGAAAACAGATAGAAAAAAAAAGGTGGGGGAAACACAACGAATCAATGCACACTACCCTACCACCATTATTCTATATTAGAGGGGACCAATGCCAACAATTTTGCAATATTAAAGTACAAGGAATCGAATCTTCACCGTTTCAGTAGTAATTAGTAAATCTTCAAATAAAAAATACTAACCCTAATTCGTACTTACCGTGAACAGGCGCTGGCAAATGATTGAGCATCTCCGGCCGTTCGCTAATCATCGTCGGTTCGTTCCGTCTTCACCTCTCAATTCCGTAAACCCTAGCTTGCTCGATCAACTGGAATGGTAACAGTGAACGTTGTGTGTTTTCTCTTTTACATCACCTAACGGTTTTCTTTTATCTCTAATTTGTCTATTTTAACAATTTATTTTTGCTTTTATTTTTCTTGTTTAACATTTATTTTTAATTTTTGATTTTCCGATTTTTAGTTTTTTGCATTATTTTGATTCAGGTGTGATGTGGTAGCTGTGGTGGCAGTCAAAATCGGAGGAAATCCTTTGACCCGAGTGACACGTCAGCAAAAAGGATCACGGAGGCCAAAATTTGAAATAAAAAGGACCAATAATCACAGGACCATCAAACGGGGTACTGCATGCGCCATATGGCCCAAACTTTAGGACCAAAAATGCCTTTCTCCCCTTCTCTGGTATGATTCATTGTGCAAGACATTTTTGTCTTCTTGAACTTTATATTATTGATTGTTAAGCATTATTAGGATCCTTATGGAGTAAAAATGGAAAAGTCCTCCTTTTACTGAATATAAGTAAAGCCCATATTCCTCACACATAAGTATTTAGCATACTCACATAATTTACACTATATAATGTGATATTTTCAACTGTGTAGGAAAATCAAGATTTTTATGAGGCATCCTCCCTTATGGAACCCGATCTACAAGAGCTTGATAGTGCAACAATACATCTGATTCCAGTTTTTTGGCTCGTATGATTTCAAACTAACTCGTGTGGATGATGATTGAATGTACCACATATAGATTTGCAGGAGAAGATGAGCCTCAAATTTCTAAAAGAAGACCAAAATGGTCCTTTTCTTTTTAATTACTGAAAGTGCAATTTATATTGCACTTGTTTTGTTAATTCGGCCTTTCTTCGTTTATTAACCGGTTCGACAATTGTAGTTGTTTTTCTATGGTTATTTTGTAGGATATATCAAGTTGGGCCTCAACATGCTTAATGGATCACGATTGGTTCTTCAGAGGCCATCGTACTAAAACGTCATTGTAGCGATTCTTTGTAGCAAAAGCAACCTTGTAGCAAAAGGAAAATAAGAAACATAATGCAAGAAGGAAGCTGTCATATTGTTCAAGGAAGAATCTGATGCTATAAGGAAAGTGAGATTTAAAATAGATTGATATATAGAAGATTCCTTATACTAAAGATATCAAGAAGAAGGCAGTTTCCCTATGAAAGAAACCCAATAGGGTTCGACTTGGGCTTTGGGTCTTCTTCATGAGGCCGATTCTAGCATCTATATATACAAGGAGACCGAGCCATTGCAAGGTGCCGATTGCCTTTGAAGTACAAAGATTATATGTTTTAGGCGTCTTGCTTTACTAGACTTTTACTTCGGTGTTACTTGTGAGTGTTCTCTAAAGATTGAGAATTACTCTAGTATCATTGAACTAGAATAGGTTTTTCTTCTCTGTTCTAGGTCTAGTTTTCCGTAAGTTTAATCAATCGTCTGTGATTGAATTAAACTTCTTTTTATAATTCTACTTTCATATCGTGTAGAAATTTTGCCTACGGCGCCGCCAATATATTTTTCTATATATTGGCTTGGTTTATTGAAGAAGATTTGATTATCTGCTGGCCTGCTTAATCGTGTGATCAGTTTTATTCCGCTGCACTTTACTGAGTTTTGTTGATCACAGTTCACTGTTGTCGTAGTCTTGTCGATCACTGTTCACTGTTGAGAAACGGTGTTGACTCAACATCAATAGTCAACATCGTTCGAAACTGTCCAGAAGTATGGAGGCAATTCTTATAATTTACTACTACATTGTTTGGCTATATCTTGCACTAAGTCACTGATGGTTAGCTGAACTATAGTGTACGTAACATACGACACAACAATCTCATTTTGCTTCTACAATAAATTAATTGATACTCAAATTCTTACCAACTTAGTCGTCCATGGGTTATGCAAAAGATTTTGGCAGTTTCTAATAATCTCCAGGAGTGATTCATTTGGAGAGATAATTTCATTCAGTAAATTTTTTTAGACTATAGCAGAGTCTATTCCAATTTCAAGCTTATGACTTATGAGTTCTTCTTTCCGGTGCCTCAGCTTCTTCCACATTCAACAGAATTAGCCGGTTAGTGAGCCCCCATGACGACAGATGCCCCTAGCAACACTACGTCCTGATTCAATCATCAAACCCCCATCCGTATTGAGTTTCAACCATCCCGATTCCGGACAAATCCAATTCCTTGATTAGAGTTTCTCCTTACCCAGCACTAAAGAGAATTTTTAGGCAAGTAAACATATTTCCAACACCGTGAACTGCGGGTTTGGACATGTGCGTTTGAAAATGAACTCATTCAACATTTTCCAGTTTCCCAAATGGCTGCCAGAAAGCATTTCTCCAGGGAATTCAGGTGTCCCATGTTCTTCGATCATTAATGTCATACTCAAATTTAGACGGTCCACCTTGTACAGTTCCCATGATGATTCATTTCCAAAACCCCAAACAAAAACAAAACAAAACAAAAGGAAAAAAAACTCGAAAGTAAATGTTTTAATGACATCCAGAAGATGAAGTGAGAAGATAGACAACATGTAACAAACCATTTGCATAGTTGAATCCAGTTTAAAGAATAAATTTGCAAATTATAGGACTTTTAGTGAATGATATTTGGCCGGCAACGGAAATTTCAAACTAAAAATTATGTCTGCTTCATTCTCGTCAAGTCCATTGATTTGGTGGAAACCCTTTGATCTTTTAGAATATATATTACTTGAGAACATTAACAAAATCAAGTACATAAATGAGTCAGCATATGAATATGTTACTACAGCTCGTGCTTGTTCTTGATCTAGCTCCAACAACACATACTACTCTGAAGATAAATGCCTTAACTTGAAATATCAATGTGCAAAATTGAACAAGCATGAAATTAAGCAAATGGAGCTGCTCCGATGATTTGAATATGCTGCAAGTAGCAACACTTGTAAAATTAAAAAAGGGAAGAGGCATCAAAACAATAGATAAATTGTAGTAAGTGAATTGAAGCGAGTAGAATCACCAAGGGTTGAAGGAAAGAGGCATCAAGGAAATATTAAAGATAAGATTACAAGAATTGGCATATGATCTATAAGTTAAAGTTGAGATCAATTACCTTTAAAAAGCCTAAATCGACTGGATTATTAGACTTTTGCGGCTAGTCGATTCAGAGCCGGAAAGAGGTGGCGGATAAATCGGCCAAAATTAGGATTCTGAAAATCGCATCCACAAGTCGATCTCTTGCTGAAGAGGGTAGGTGATCTGTGGCTGGAGAAGATAGAGGGTGGATGGAAAAGTCGATTGGAGAAAATCAAATGGTGAAGAAGCGGCTGACTCACTGGTCAGTGTGACTGATGATGAAGAGCGACAATTTCTCCACGGGCGTTCCCACGCGCCGGTTTCGACTTATTAATAATTAATTAATAAGTTAGTATATGAGTGTATGTATTGTAAACTATGATAATTATTTTCAAGAGAACTCACTACTCTGAATTTAACTACGAAATTACAAATCACAAACAGTATTTACTTTAGTTGTATTACTAGTTTTTTTAATTCAAATTTTTCTAAGTATTAATTTTCAGATTTTGAAATACAAATGCAAAAATATTACTCCCTCTATTTCAGAAAAAGTGTTACAACTTTCCGTTTCCGGCGTTTTACTAAAAGTGTTACAATTTCCATTTATGAAAATTAATTAAATAATAAAACTCCCTACCTTTCACTTTTATTACAATATGCCACTCATTTAACCTCTAATAATCATGGGGGCCACTTCTACTTTCTACTTTTTCTTAAAATTGGTGCAAATCTAAATTGTAACACTTTCTCCGAAATGGAGGGAGTATTAAACACATAAATACAATTGCAAAATTAATCTAAACACTCAACACTTATTAAAATGATAAAATAACACATAACTTGTTTAAATACTAAAAAGACGGAGTACAACTTTTTAGATTTTGAAATATACAGTAGGGAAGGAATCTTACAGTGTCTCCAGATAATCCAGAGAGCATAAGGCCTCCCAAGGTCTCTCGATAAGGTTGTGGGAAAGCACACTGCAATTGGACGGAGAAAATATTAGCATGCGTATGTTATCGTATTGCTAAAGAAGAAGGGGGAAAAAAGAATTTGTTCAAGATACTCACATCGTAGTCAAATGTGGTGGAAATGTCGACGGTAAGCTACCGCTGATATTCCAACGATTCAAATTACTGTTATATTTTTTTGTCGTTACAAAAAAAAATCAATAAGTTATTATAACATTTAATAGGCATTTTGAAAAAGAAAAAGGATGTTGAAGGAATAAGAAAGTACATGGAATCAATCGTAAGGATGCCCTCGGACATCCGGCACCTAACCCATCGGTCAGGCGGACCACATGGGTCCGTGGGGGGTGCATAATGCCCTAGGTCTGCATATAAATGCCGTATGGCATGATCTGGAACAAAAACATCTCTATTTTTAATAATTTATAGTACTAGAGTAAATAGTTTTTCAATTACTTGAAATCGAACCGGGTGTTTACCGGTTCAAAATCGGACCGAAACGAGAATCATGAAATTTCTTGGACTATAAACTGATCCAGAATTATACAGTCCGAGCTGGGCCGAAACCATTTGCTCCGGTCCGATTTCCGACCGAATTATGACCTTTTTCCCTTTGTAAAGGAAAAAATCGTTGTATCATGTAAATTAAATCAAAAGACAGATGACTACAAACTACTAGTCTCTGCTACTACTATAGCAACAACGAAATCGTAGTATCATGCAAATTAAATCAAAAGACATATGACTACAAACTACTAGTCTTTGCAAATGCTATAGCAACAAAGAAATAAAGCTGAAAAATTAAATGATAAGTTAACTTACCGTCCTCAGGATGGGTAAGTCCTCCGAGAACTCTAAGGGCTGGTAATGATATGATCAAAATGATCATAATATAAATGGCCCTCATTGCTAAAAATTAAATGAAAAGTTACTAAGTGAATGAAGATTATTAATTATCTCAATCCCAAATAAACTTGTTTGAGTCCTAAAAAGTATTAACTAAAGTTAAAACTTAAAATAATTAATAAATGCAATTTTTTTTAGAAGAACTTTGAATTTATATCTTCATTAGAGGCAAATACTAATCAAATACATCAGTACATGTGAACATAAAAGAACTAGCATGGCAGAACATTAGTCCGTACTCTAGTCCAAAATTAAAAAGTCCAAACAAAAATATCCCTAAATGATGTATATATACATGAAACCATTACTAGGTGGAGTATTTCTTATAAGCCATAAGAAAGTGCAATAGTTTGAAACTGAGCTAGAAAAATGTAAGAGAGCAGCAACAAAGTACCGTAATGTTTGACAATAACAAGTTGAGCGATCTTCTTCAGCGAGGAGCCTGGTAACCTCTGGAGCAGTGGCACGCAACCCAAAAACTCGATCACTGCCATATTCATCCAAAAAACAACAAGATTAAATGTTTCTCTAACAAAACTATGTTAAATGAAAAGCTTAATCTTGGTTATTAGCAGATTTGTCTCAGAATGGTAACCAAGATGAAGAGAGAACTATCACGTTATTAGGAGTAAACTATCTATACATTTCAAAGCAAAATCAAAGAGAACTATCAGATTTGTCTTGGATCATATAAGATGAGCATAACCTTGGTTCTCAAAAGGATGTCTCAATCCACAAAATAACCCAAGTAATAATTTAATATGATCAAGATTTTATTGAAAAAATGTTAAATTTCTTCCGAATCATCAAACACATATCCATGTTATTTTTTCTTGCAACAGATACTGAGCAATTAAGAACCTGAGAATGTAATGCTAAAAGAACCAAAAACAGGCAACAGATTTGGACAAAGAGTAAACGATCGGTGATGAAATGGAACATAAAACAAGTAGAATATACAAAAAAATCATAATTATGACATCCACACCTGGCAGGCTGGACTGGATGCTCTTCTTCTCAGTTCCACGATTATATATCGTTAATAATTCTCTTCTTCAAACAATTCTTTTCTAGCTATTAATTATCTCAATGAATTAACCTGAGCATTACTAGCTACTTGAGTAGCTTATATATACACCAAGAACTTCGTTAAATGCGTATAAGTCTGTCGTCTAAATGTAGGTATTTCTGTTTTAGTGAGTGGAATTTTAGCTGGCGAAGAAAATGACATGATGTGAATGAGCAGCTATATATGTAGCAGTCGTGGTGTTATGGTGGTGTTGTGGTTTAGTGATTTTTAGCAGGTCTGCTCTGCACACAAGACTCTCACCAAATATGGCAATGGCTTCTCTTTTGGCCTTGTTAATAATACATACATTCTTCGGGTTAATTCAATTGAGGTTAATTGGTCTTTGGTGCAAGAAAGAAAGAAAGAGGCAGGTGCACGGACCATAAACAGGATCACCAAACCTCGCCGTAGGCAATAGTAGCAACAGCTCCACGGCGATCAGGAACATGGACATGAACGGAAACATTACGGATGGCGGCGAATCTGGCCGGAACTGGATCAGGAACAGGGTCAATGAACCAGTTGCAGCAGCTGAAGCGGCTATTTTGGGAATTTCCAATTGCAATCCAATTAATCTTGAGACAGATATATTAATTGAGACACATCGCTTGTAATTTGTTCATTCTAGGGACTTGAGTTCGGAAGCGAGTCGGGTTGACGCATGGATGTAAAACACATTGGGACGCCTCAAAAAAAAAGCCGGTGTTTGGCTGTATTAGTCGCATGTAGCATGTAGCAGATACTAGTGATAAATCAAAAAAAAAAAAGTAGAGTTTTTAACCCTGTATTATTTGAAATAGGCAGATAACCCCGTTGTATTATTTTTAAAAGCGGTGTAACCCCTTATGTTTTATTAAACGGTGCAATTTACCCCTTACGTTAAAGAGTGTAATACACTCACCTTCACCGCAACTGGAACTACTTCGTAACATAGTTTTTGTACAATTCATCTATTTAGAAAAATCGAATGGTTAAAAAAAAAAGTATTAGTATAAAATTTAATAATTTAAAAATTAAAATTACTTATTTTAGTAACTGGTTTGTAACATAAATTTATAGATGGGTTAAAATATCCTATTGAAAAATAATTAGGAAAAAAAAGAAAGAAAGAGAGGCGAGTTCGAAAACTATATCTTCAAAAGATTTTTAAAAATTATTTTCACATTATAATTATTAATTGGAAAAAAATTTAATTTTTATATTTTTTCGTTGAAAGAGATGACCAATTTATAATATATGTAGCTGCTAAAATGTGGTTAGTTTTTATCACTATTGCAATAAACGAATAAATAGAGATGAAAAATATGTAACCACAGCAATTAGCAAATACACAGAGCCACGACCGTGAGTACAATACGGGGACCTTAAGGTCCCAATCAACTGAAATGCTTCTGGAGATACTTCCAATATCTTGAACATGAGGGATTCAAGTGGATTGCTCAAAGAATCAACTTCAAAGAATAATCAATATTGGTCTGGCTGGAAAGCAAATGCATTTGGAAGAAGAGCTCTGCAGGCCTAATCTCTGCAGTAATTACTCGCATGTAAATAGACATTTATGACAAACCATATATTTTGGATCATTTTTTAAGCACAAACGCACAAACTACGAACCTGGAGGCCAAGAAAACCATTCATCTCGAAGGTTCTTCTGCCACTTCTCCTTCGAAGAGACACTTCCTTCTGCTTGTGCAAGTAGCAACAAGATTATGGGCAAAGGACGCAATGAAATCGCTTTTGCTGTGATATGTAGTGTGATTCACATGTCTGTCTAGCAAGCTCCATACAAATAGCACCTAAATACAATCACAGGAAAAATCAATATTTTGCACCATCATAATGTTACTTATTACTGCTTGGCAACTTATATAATAGAATTTCAACGCACAAGAGAGTTCCGTTTATTAGTTTACAGAAACTAGCATACAGTTTCAGTAAAATAGATATAGCAATACAGTAGTCCAGAATCTACCGAACTTATCTCCACCAACAGTTCAAAATTCTGAATCATCATAGTCAATTCCTAATTTAATGTCCTTCAGAAAGTAAAGAAAATATGAAATTAAAATCATACCATGACATAAAAAGAAGCAGCTCTCTCCAATTTACCTTAGCGCACTAATGTTAGGGAACATGGGAAGAGCCTTTCTCAGGTGATCAACTCCTTTCTGAATTGCAAGGCCATCTCTACGGCCAGGCTTGACCTGAAAAGACAATAAATTTTCAGTTACAAGAACAAGACAATGCAATCAGCAAAAGGCAAATAACAACATTACAAATTGGAGACTTACAAGTTTACCAAGTGCAATCAGAAGGTGCATTGCAACAATATCTTCACGAGATGTTACAAAGGAGCGACTGCTAGAAACAACCGATTGGAGTTGATCTTTTTGGTCCAGAACATGGATAGCAGAGATGACAAAACTAATTTTTGAACTATTGAAAAACTCCTTGGGCATTTTCGAAATGCTGGTGATAGCTGAGTCTAGACCAATAGCATAAAACAGCATTCTACAAATGAAGCAAATTGAAACAGCAGCAAGATTCGCTTCCATAGATAAAATGCGTGAAGCTAGTGTTCTTGTCATAGACAAAGCCCTGTCTTTGTTCCCAAGTTTCCAGAGCCTCTGAATCGAGCTGTCCTAGAAAAATAAACAGGGGTATAAGGTGGAAGTACATATACCATATGGTCCATTGATTTTGTTGTTTTTAGATTTATTACAAAATAAACACTGGATCGACAGATACAAATGGTCCTTCCGTGAAAATAAAATTAACAGGAACAACAACAAAAATAATCCCACTGCCTCATAATGTAGTGCCACTTTTTTGAAACAGGTTTCAAAAGTTCGAGATAGAGAAAAAGACAAGATGTAAGGTGATGTTGAGGCATGAAAGAGAATGCACAGCATCATAAGTAATTGACAAAGTATGATATAAAATGAATAAAGTAAGAGTGAGAACAAATAATCAATGTATAATGCACATTTATTGATCCCGGATAGCAGCGCAGAGCAGCCGACCCCATATAGCAGGATAGTGGGAGCGAGATGACCTCTATTCAAAGCATTGCACATACTCGTCATAAAAAATATATCGTACTCATACTATTCATAAATATGCAAACAAATACCCAAAATCCAAGAAATTACTAATAATCACCAAAACGACTCATCATTTTTATCACCAAAATCATCCAACGTGACCTTTTCCATTTCTTAATTCGCCTGAAGCGGCCTCTTAATTCTCCTACATGCCAATAGCGGCTGCTCCAGCCACTATTTCATAAGTGCCCCCTCCATAGCGCCAGGAGCAGACAGAACGCCTGGCATTGTGGAGCAGCGCTATTGCGGCTGTAGCGGCCGCAACTGATAACTATGTGATAATTGTGAGGTTATAAAGTTGCTATAAATCCAAGTGGCAATGTAAAATGAGACACCAGGCACTACATAATGGGATGGGGGCAGTAATAATGAAAATGAAATTTAAAATATCCAATTACAGTTCAGACCATTTTGGCTTAGATGTTCACACTCTTCAACTGCATCACTTGCGTCTCCAGCCTAAACAAAAAAAGCCACTCAAAATGTCATGTATTACAATGATTTTTTCTGGTGCAAATCTCTTGAAGAAACTTATCCCATATACTCATATAGAAAATTCATGGCTTGAATAATACAACGAAAACTGTTAAAGAATCTAAATTTTACCATACAGAGCGCTCTGGCCAAATTGATAGATATATCTTGGAAATAAGATTCCGATGTATCAACTGCAAAAGATTTCAAATTGTAGGAGGTAATAGCACTGTGATAATCTGATCTTGATTCACATACTAGACCATTCAAGTTGTGGGTTTCTGGATAGTGTGGAACATGCTGTAATGCCTGCTGAATGGCTCCGAACACCTACAATAATAAAATGACAGATAAACATTTTACTCTGGCAATACCTTCTTGTGCCTAATTGATTGACTGTTCTTGAAAGAGAATAGAATATACTGATGAAAAATCTCCAGTGAAGTGATGCATATTGCACAGTACCTCAGAAGATGGCAGGTAGCTGAACTGCATTGCAAGCTTTGCAAGACCGACTTGAAATTCTGCAAGCTAATAAGCATACTAGCTTTAAGTGCACTTCAAAATGAGACTGCAAGTCTGGAAAGGCTATCGCTGCCGACAGTAAACATTAATGCTAGAATAACAGATTCATATGCAAAAGTTGAATACTTCTAATGAGAGTTTTTCAATTCAAGAAATTTGGGGATACTGGGGAAGAGAAGGCAAGGTGAAAAGGTTTCATTAGGTGAAGTGCACTGCGCACAGTCTGCTCCCGCTGTCAAGTATGGCGGTCTTGGCCTTCGTAAGCTCTGTTTTATTTAATAAACCTCCACCTCGCAATGATAGGCTGTGGCGGCTAAAGCACACTGATTAAGGAGGTAAGAATCATAAAAACACATTTATTTTACATTAAACTTTCTAAGACAGCCTTGGTAATTATCCTAATAAATTTTTTAATGTAATACTCAAACATTAATTTGGCTTCTTCACATCCCTTCTAAGAGCAAATGGGACCGTCTGGCCCGGATGCCCCAGTAAGATTTTACATTTTGGGTTTATGTATAATGACTTTTGGAATTCCAATTTCTTTTATTGGATATAAATTGGAGCACAAATTCAAGTAAACAAGAAATATGTAGAATTAAATACGGGTATTTTATTCCAGTGAAATATATGTTACGCATAGAAAAACCAAACCAGCCTATATTATATATTGGGACAACCAAAGAAGGGAACCCAGACTATATCTTTTGGACAGAGTAAGGTCCTACTTAAGAAATAGATATGGAGGTTTGTTAATGAGAGAGAGCTTTTGGCACCTTGTGTTCATGGAGAAGTATGGTGATTTAGAGGGTGGTTGGTGCTCTAACGAGTGCCAGGGTTCTTAGTAGTTAAGACCGTGGAACTTCATTTGGAAGGGATGGCATGGCAGCATGAGCTTCATGGAAGAATCAGGTTGGAAGTAGGTTGGAAGTAGGTGATGGCATGGCAGCATGAGCTTCAAGGATGTTACTAGCCCGGACTAGAAGTTTCTTAAAGACTTTCGTTGGGTTGTAACCCCTTACATGATAGTCATAGTCTAGTGTCTTGTCTGTCTGAATTGATATAATACACTGCCCATCTATTATTCTCTTTTTAATTATATACACTCCCTCTATGTTCCAACTTCAACTTCTTGGTCACTATTCAAAGGTATTTCTTGCAAACTTGAATAGAAGATAAATATCGAAAATATTTCATGTGTTTTATTTAATGGCAAGAATGAATATAGTATTGATATTAAAAAAAATGGTCGGTGTAAAAGACTTTATATTTTTCAAATAGGAAGTCGTTCTTCAGGAAATTTCATTGATGAGGCTAGGAAGAAATTTGAATTGTTTACCTCTATTGTGTTTTCACATGTGAAAAGAGATGGTAATGATGTAGCACATTTATTAGCTCAGGAGATTGATTGTCATAGTGATGGGTTAGGAGATTTACCATTTTAAGTAGTAGTATGATGTCTGTTTGACACTTCACCTTAAGATGTTTAATGATATTTGACTATTACTCAAAAAAAAACAAAAAAAGATTAGATGCATAAAAAATGGTGAAAACAAAAAATCACATAGTAGAATCTTCTAAAACATCTTATATTAACTAAATAGTCAATAACCCAAAACATCTTATAAAAAGAATAGGAGGGAGTTTTTTTTTTTTTTTTTTTTTTTTTTTACATGTCAATTTTAATATAGAAGTATACTGCTGATACTTGTGCGACAAAATAATTTAATTTACATGTAATTTGACCAATTATATGTATAATACTTGTTGCAAGGGGAATACTTTATCAAGCTCATGGTATTAACTGAACTGTCAGGCATCTACATTTGCATCATAAATTAAAAAGATAAATATATTTGAAATCATGTCATACTGTTACTTATTAATTATGATCATTGTGAAGTTATCTGAAAAATCAACTTTAAAGTCTGAGCATGCCTGTTTTGTTAATGGAATTGGCAGATTCATACGACTCTTATTCATGCAATGAACGGGGAAAATATAGACAATATAACATTGATAAATTTCTTCCATGATTGTCTTTGCGGCAGGAATAATCAGAATGCAAGAATGTCATACTGGCTGATATGTGTCGCGCGTAAACAGCATTCATATGCTTCATCTTGGGGGAGCTTTCTAAGCAAATATGAACATGACATTAGGATTTGCTTTAAAGCTGCAACACTGCAACAGTTATCCTATATATTTTCTTTCAAGACAATCTGAACATACCGGGTATCAGCATCAGAAGACATTCCTGCCCATGGTAATGCAAGTGAAGGATCTATACTTCTGGCACGATCAAATGCTTGCAAGGCTAACTGCTTTTCACCTTCTTGCCTATAAAGCTATAAACATTCAATAGTAAGAACTTCTGGGAGGATCTTTCGTATGATGCTGCAAATGTGGAAAATTTTGAAAGAAAAAAGAATTTTCGCCAAATTGTCAGGACATAGAATAACAGGACATTTTACGAGCTAAATCAGATCCATTGAGTACTCACTCTGCAAACAGTGGTTTTCAATGCCATATTATACCTATGATAGAGATAGATAGACAAGTAAATAGAGGAAATATTCCATAGGTTTATTGCTCTCAGCCCCAAAATATCACATTTTATTACTCTAAGAACCATTCTAGAAAACCCAATATTATTAGGCCCAAATAAATTTGTCCCAGCCCCATGATTGGACAAAGTTATCACTGGAGATAGGTACATGATGTCTGGTACCGCCTGTTAATAATAAGGAAAATCTTACCAGGTACCAGCAAAAGTTAGATTGGTACCAATATGTAATAATCATAAGGGTATAATACATGATTTACTATAATACTATTTTTCTAATGGGTCTGATAGCTAGTTTTAGCATAATTTGGACTTCATAGAATTTTTTTCTCATATTTCATTCTGTAAGTGCAGTGCTCTTCGATTTCTTTCTGTGTCCTGGCCTGGAATCTAGTGTTACCACGTCTGGTTGGATGGAACTTGGAAGAGAAAACAACTGACAATATTCCATATTTTAGATTGGACAAGGCAGCCTCTGTAACCACACTCTGTACTTATTTCCAGGTTAGTGTAATGAATAAGTCAGAATATAGTGAGAAAGTCAAAATTCAGGACCAACTGAAACACAGATGATCAGGCTACTCAAGAGAAAGATCCAACCAAAAATGAAACTTCCAATTTTGTTCAAATTGTGACCAAGGCTCCAACTTCTGAAATTGTTCCACTGCCAGAAGATCCAACCAAAAATGAGTTTGAATTAGATGGTTAGTGATCCTACCCTACCAAGAACCAACACAGGTATGTACCAGACTACAGGCAATTAACAACCAGCTAAACCTTTTTCAGTAAAAACCTATAAATTGCTCCCGTGTAAATAAAATAATTAGGAATCTTAAAAGTGAAAGCAGAAGTATTATTTGCATAATGAGAGAATTAACTCGCACTTACTTTCCCTAGATACGCCCATGAAACAGCCAGAGATGTATCCAATTACGGCCCTCGTATAAAAGCATGCTGTTTTAATGCTGTATGATTTGATAAACAGCCCAGCCTGACCCAGAACTCATCATTGTGGCCTTCAAGAAGTAAACCACCTATGCACATCTTTTCTGCCACTGACCTGATTATTTGGCGGTAGAGTTAGCAGGTGATAAGCAGATGCAAAGAAAATTAATGGGATTAAACATTACCACGAGTTCTGGTTCCCTTTAGCATACTCCAAAGATAAAGTAAGATTTGATGCTATGGCAACATCAGAATATAGATTAGCTTGTCAAGGAGCAAGGTGCAGAGCACGTTGATAAGCGCGAGTGGCATTCCTAGCAGCAAGGAAGCAGGTCTGTTTCCACATGCTAATAGAGGATTTGAAAACTGTCTCATCGGGTTGTGTTATGCTAAATTCCTCCGTCCATGGGAAACATCTTGCGTACAGAATCTTTCAAAAAAAAAAACATAAATAACCTGATTTCCTAATTACCAAAAAATAAATACAACAGTAAAAGACCAAACAACAAGTATTAAACGAGATAAAGGAACATGATACTTTTAAAAGTAAATTCTTTGGATGGTTTGTACCTGAATATCTCCGTGTAGCTTCCATATACATGACATGTTACAAGCTAAGAATGTACCACGCACTGCCACTTCAGAGGCTTCCTGCATAAAGCTTGAGCTTGATATCAGAAAAGCTAAATTTAGCCATTCAGGAAGAAGTACACATTCCTTTTTGATCCACAAACCTCTAGGAGTGAATCTCCCCATCTGAAGGCACCCATATTGTGGCATTCTCTTGCAAAACCAAGAAGAGCAGATGCCAGCCCATAATGTGCAGAAACATTACGAGGTGACACGTTCAAAGCTTGTTGAAATTGCTCAATTCCCGTAAATTTGTTAAAAGAGGAGATATCAGACAAGCGATAATTGCATAAGATCTGCTATAGTATTAAAACAGAATATCTCCCATCCCGAATTTCTTTCAAAAGTTGACATGGCAGTATGACTGTCGTAAGACGTTCATAGGTACTGAAAATCAACAGGTTAAAAAACCTAATCTGCCGCTAGTACATGAATTTTCACTCGATTCTTCAAAATGTTCTTTAGCATATACTCCTCTAATTGCAACACAGAGAAGAAAGGACTCCAAGGTGTGAAAAGAAACTGTATTGGTATTGTCACTATAAAATGGACGCATCACAAAGATACTTGTTAAAGAAAGCAGTTGGCTTAATCTTATGCGAAAATTATTTTGATGACCATACAAAGCTTACATTCCAGACCACTGGAACAGTACTGTTTGCGAAAACATAAACTAAATCAAATTTTTTTGAAAAACACCCCATTCCCTGACACAGCATTTTACTAATCTGAATGAATGCATCACACTAGGAAGCTATGATGACCATAAATTTCTAAGGCAAGCATTAATAAGATCAACTTTTATGATTTGATCTCACATTCAAAAAAGGGAGAATGGCATTTTTGGTCCTATGTTTTGGGCCAAATGGCGCACGCAGTCTCACATTTGAAGCTCTGGCATGTTTCATCCCAATTTTCAGTCGATTTCAGGTCCGTGGTCCATTTTCGCTGACGTGGCTATCGGGTCAACTCTAAATTGCGATTTTGACTTCCACATGTGCTGACACATCACCACCAACCTATTTACATTTAATTTTAAGTCCAAAATTGAATTTCAAAAAAAAAAAAAAAAAAAAAAAAGAAAAGAAAAACAAAACCGAAAAACTGAAGAAAAACAGATGACGCGGGAGATTTGGCGCCAAAGGTTATGGAAAAAAAAAAAAAACAAAAACAAAAAGCCACAACTTATAAGAACCCCCAAATCAGACCCAAGAACCCTAATTTTTCCTTCTCTTCCAAATTGAACGAATTCAACCATGTCAACTTCATCTGCAAACTCGTACGATTCACAGGAGACTCGTCTTTGTGATTGTGGAAGGAATGTTGTGATGAAAACATCTTGGACGAAGACGAATCCCGGGCGGAGATGGGTAGAGTGTGCGAACACCTCAATCAGAGCCTCGAACAGAGTAAGATTTCCTTGATTTCTTGTTTCAATGTTTCGAATTTCTGGGTTCTTGGTTAGGTGCTTAATTTCTTTCTACTGTTTTGTTGGATAGGTTGGAAGGTGTGAGTTTTGGCAATGGTATGATCCCCCCATGTGTGCAAGATCTGTTCAAATTATTCCGGGACTGTTGAAGAGGATCAATCGAATGGAGGAACAAATGAATGGGATGATGGCTGAGAATGCAAATCTGACACTACAAGAATTCTGTTGTAACGGGACGGAAAGGGGCGACGGATAAGTTTTATCCATCGCTAATTGGGGCGACGGATCGCTAATTGGGGCGACGGATTCTATCCGTCGCCCCGTTTGGCGACGGATAAAACTTATCCGTCGCTACAGAGAGACGGATAATTTTATCCGTCGCTACAGAGCGTTGACCAAAATTAAAAAAAAAAAAAAAAAATTTAGCGACGGATAGATCTATCCGTCGCTATTTTTAGCGACGGATAGTAGATCTATCCGTCGCTATATAGCCAGAAAATTAAAAAAAAGAAAAAACGTTAGCGACGGATAGATCTAGATCTATCCGTATCCGTCGCTAAAAGCCTAAAAAAAAATAATATATCTCCTCCACCACCTCCTTTCCTCCACCACTTCTCCTCCATTTCTCCTCTCCTCCTCCTCCTCCTCCCACCACCTCCTTTCCTTCCACCACCATCTCCTCCACCACCACCTCCTCCACCACCTCCTTTCCTTCCACCACCTCTCCTCCATTTCTCCTCTCCTCCTCCTCCTCCACCACCACCACCACCACCTCTCTCCTCCCACCACCACCGCACCACCACCATCTCCACCACCACCACCACCACCTCTCTCCTCCCACCACCACCGTACCACCACCCTGCCACCACCACCATCTCCTCCACCACCACCACCACCCTGCCACCACCACCACCTTTCCTCCTCCCACCACCACCGCACCACCACCACCCTGCCACCACCACTGCCACCACCGCACCACCGTTCTCCTCCCACCACCACCGCACTGCATTTAATACAAATTGATACGAATATAAAATTGAATACAAATTAATCCAGATATCTGAATACAAATCAATATCTCGTATACGAATACAAATTGGATACGAATTAATCCGTATACGAATATAAAAATTCGAATACGGATTTAATTTTTTTTAAAAAAATAGAAATGGGGCGACGGATAGAATCTATCCGTCGTCCCATTATCAATTTAAAAAAAAAAGGTCAAAAATGATAATCCGTCGCGAATTGGACGACGGATTATTATCCGTCGCCACAGCTCCAGTGGGGCGACGGAATTTCTATCCGTCGCCAGAGCTGGGGCGACGGATAGATGGTCCGTAGCGACGGATCTATCCGTCGCTACAGACCAGATTTTTTGTAGTGTGAAGAAGCAAGTGAAGGAGTTAGTGGCTTTGAAGACTGATTCAAGAATGAAGGAATTGCTTGAGGAAAATGTACTGCTGAAGGAGGAATTGGTGGAAGAAGATGCTAAAGTGAAGAAATTTCAGAAGTTGTTTGTTGTTGCTATGTTTGTGGCTAGTATGAATTGAATAGTAATGTTTAGTAAGTTGATTAGGACTGATGTGGTGTGGCATTAGGGTTATAAATCCCTACATTTTGCTTTTGGTATGTATTGATCACAACTTCACAAGTAATGTATCAGTTTGGTGTTTAGCATTTGAATGAAGTAATGTATCATTTTGGAGTGTTAACTCTTTGAATCTGTCCATTTGGATCTCATATGAAGTTAGAATGCCTGCATATTATGAAACACATAAATGGAACTGCAAATTAGATAGAAACACATAAATGGAACTGCAAATTAGATAGAAACACATAAATGGAACTGCAAATTAGATAGAAAGCAATAGTCATTACACTGATTAAAGTCTACATAGATCACCATAGCCAAATAGAAAGCAAAATATACCATAGTAGCAAGTCTAGACTGCATTAGAGCAATACATGGAACCTAAAATAGATAGCCAAAACCAAGCACATCAGTTCAATTGCATCTGCATTACATAACCAAAGTTCAACTAGCCAAAATACCATAGTGAATTAGGAGATGGTCATTCATTTTTTGTCCTTGTTTTTTGCACTGGTCATCACATCCTTCAAAGTCTTCAAGTGCACATATTTTCTGCCATGCTTGCTGAATGTTCCATCATCAGACAAATCAGGATGAAGTTGTCTGTACATGGAAGGTGCATCTGTCTTCTGTTTTTTTGTTAGTATATCTTTGACCTGAGAAACAAAATTCAGAATAATATCAACGTAATTGTAGCTTGACAGAGTACTCATAATAGAGGAAACATGAAGAAAATAATAATCCTTACAGTTGGTGGTTGAGCATCATTAATTTTGATTCCTTTTCCAGCTCTCTTCCTCAACATATACTCAATCTGTGCAACATATATGCAAACAAATGAGACAAGTACCAAGAGGATCCATTATATACACTGAGTTAAACCATTACTTACATTTTCAGATGGTAGTGGATTATAGTCATCTTCACTGATCACTTGTTCCTTTCCTTTGCTCACAGTTTGAGATGCTTGTGTGGGGATTTTGCCAAGGACCTGAAGTAGATAAAACTGGTTAGTTAACTATGAAAACAACAATAAGAGCAACATATGAACTGGAACAAACATATACCTTGCTTCTTTGTGAAGATCCAACATTGGTCAACTGACTTAGGTACAAATCATCATCTGCCTCAAAGTCATCATCTAGCATATCATCTGAACTGTCAGATTCATTGTCAATTGCAGGGTTTTCATCACCCTCACCACTGGGTACATGCTCATCATTACCATTTTCTTCATCACTTTCATGCTCATCATCACCATCTGTGGGAGGATTATGCAGTCCAGGCCTATTTAGTGGGCACCTTCTCTTGTTATGACCTGCTCTACCACAGGTACTACAACATGATGTCCCAGCTGGTTTAACAAGAGTATACTTGTCACCTCTTTTCTTGCCCTTCTTCTGTTTGGAGTTCTTCTCTTCCTCACCCTTTCTCCTAGCCTTTCCAGGCCTACCAACTGGTTTCTTACCAAAATTAGGGGGCAGTGGTGGTATGTACAAGGACTCACCCCATAAGTCAACTCCATTGATGCCATATATAGCATGAGCATACACACTCAAGTACCTCTCAACTGTATAGCACTCATCAACAAATTGATATGCATCTTCTTTAGCCCTAGCCATTGCACTAACAGTATGAAGGCATGGGATTTCATTTAATTGCCATTTTCTACATGTGCAAGATCTATCATCAAAGTCAACATTGTACATGGCATTCCCTTTCTTTTCTTTAACCTACAAGTTTGAAATTATAACATATTCATACATACTCTCTCAATTCAGCAGTTCAAGACCAAGACAGTATAAATAAAAAGATCATGATAAGCCATTGTACCTGATAATGTGTGTCATCAGCCTTCCTTGAGATGACATATTTGAGAGCATGTGTATTCTTGTGCAATTTGGCATTGATAGTTGGACAGAGTCTTGTCTTCCATTTCCTTCTTGCCTTGTCCCTATTCTTTTGAAGTCTTGTCATCATGTATTCTCTGATCCATTCCAACATTGTTATGATAGGTTTGTCCCTAGCTGCCAGCAGTTCAATCCCATTTTCTGATTTTTCCACCTTCATACTTAGGATGACCACCACTCACAACAGGTACAAACTTCCCCCCATAATGTAACACGAGAGTAAAACAGCTTTTTGCACGAGCTACAATAAAAAACCAAATACCAGTATAAGGAGACATACGGAAAGTGAAATACGCAACAAGACAAATCGAAATACATAAAGAATTGTTCATGGTGAGTAAAAGAGGGGACAAGAGGAATCAATACACACTACCCACCACCATTATTCACTGAAAGAGGGACCCCAAATCCATACAATAAACCCTAAATCCCCCAAAGCTAATCGAAACAGTAACCAATCAACATACTTACCATTAACAGGTGCCGGCAAGTGATTCAGGTATTCCGGCCGCTCTTGAATGTCTTGAATCATCGTCTTAGTCACAACCGATCTTCGATATTCCCGTTGAATGTGTTTTGCGCCGGTAGTATTGTAGAGTTTATGTTTTTCTTCACTTCTTCACTTCCCGTTTGAGTGTCTCAGGTATTGCAGCCGATCTTCTGTTTTTCGGTTTTGTTTTTCTTTTCATTTTTTTTTTTTTGGAATTCAATTTTGCACTTAAAATTAAATGTAAATAGGTTGGTGGTGATGTGTCAGCACATGTGGAAGTCAAAATCGCAATTTAGAGTTGACCCGATAGCCACGTCAGCGAAAATGGACCACGGACCTGAAATCGACTGAAAATTGGGATGAAACATGCCAGAGCTTCAAATGTGAGACTGCGTGCGCCATTTGGCCCAAAACATAGGACCAAAAATGCCATTCTCCCTTCAAAAAATTGTGCTAGCCCAAAGATAAGGATCTGCAATCACTGAACAGGGACGATTGCCTAGTTTCATGAACTTTTTACTTGGTGCTTTTATTTCCAATTCCAAGTTAAGTTCAATATATAAGCATGCCATTCCCATAAATGACAAAGAACTGGAAATAACGGATCCAATCAAACAACTATTATAATGAGAATAAATAAGAATGTCACTAGACACAAGGTATAGAGATCATCTTCTATGGAGGAAGAGAAGGATGCATGGAAAAGCATACAACGATAATGTCTTATTGACTAACCTTTCTGCAACAACCAAGCATCAAAGAAATATTTCCACTTTCTACCAGTGCGAAAACCCTCGAGTCGTCCAACTCAATAGCTCTCCCATATGACTTTTAGAAATCGAAAAAAAAATACAGTCGACGCGGGTGACTCAGAACCAGCCTTTGTGTTTGTCCTCCTTATCACCCTGGAAATTTATGAAACATTCACCAACAATAACCAATCCAATAAAAGAGAATTTACTAAATGAATAAAAAAGAGTAGTACTCCCTCCATTTCAGAGAAAGTGTTACATTTTGACTTTGACCAGTCAACTGTCTTCGAGTTTGACCACAAAGTACTTATAAACGATAATAGTAAATAATTTAATAAAATCGTATAATAAAAATTTAATTACTAAATTTTCATTATATAATTTTAATAATTTATTTATTAATATCGTTTAAGAGTAAATTGTGATCAAACGCGGAGACAGTTGACCGCAGAATAGTAAAATGTAACACTTTTTCTGAAATGGAGGGAGTATATGTATACTAAACCAATAGTTAATAATTTCCACAAACAAATTTACAAGATTACAACTAAGGAACTCAAAGTGGGTAGTAAGGCTATGTTATCTTCATATGAAAACTCATTAATTTCAGCTCAGTTCAGTTCTTTTTAGTTGTTTTTTATACTACAAATAAATTCCGTTCATTTCCATTCAGTTCTGTTCAGACGAAGAGACCAGAGCCTAATTCCAGCTATATTTCATATCCAAATGAGACAATTTTTCTTGTTTATATACCTGAAAAAGGTCTACTATGAGAAATAAAAAAGGGACAAGATAAACAATCTATCTATACTTCAAAAGAAAATCCATTCCTCCATTCTCAAGCATGATACATCATCAATTATGTGGAATTGTTGAGCAATCCTATTGACTATGAAATGTCTAGGTGGCAGGCTATCACAATTTTCATTCACTAAATTTCGAATTTTGAAATTACTACAACCATATTTACAAAAAATCATGCAAAATCTGTTTGTTATGTTTAATTATGGGAAAAATAAAAGAAACAAAATACAATTACAAAAGCTAATTTAAGGCAATTATTACATTCCAAAAATAATTAATATGCTGTGACAAATAACTAGGGTTTTCGATGGTCAATTTTCATTCTCCAGGCTGCTGTGGAAGTCTTCAACACTGTTGCTGCTGCTGCTATTGTTGTGCTCCTTTGAAGGTGAAAAAGTCTTTATATGTCATCAAAACATGATTAACACCTACAATCTCCATCAATTTCGTTGCAGTAACTAATCATTTATTCATTCATGTATTCTACTTATCTTACAGAGAACCCTACATAATTCAGTGTACCAACTACACTACTCACCAAGGTATGCATAACAAAATTAAATTTCTTACTCTTCAATACCGCCATGTTTAGTCATCAAAATCTGCACTGATCAAGAACATATTTTTTTATGCAAGTAAAACAATCGAATCTTTGCCTAATTAACCATTACTAACATAAGCTTTTCCCTATAATCCACATACACAATCGAAATCTTTGGCTTAACCATGCTGAAATAACAAATGAATATAAAATATGCAATTTTATTCACTGATCAAGAACATAGGTTTTTATGCAAGTAAAACAATCGAAATCTTTGCCTTAACCATTACTAACATAAGCTTTTCCCTATAATACACATACACAAAATCAATATGCAATTTTCATTCACTGATCAAGAACATAATAAATATGAAACTCACAGAAGCATATAAATAATGTATGGACAATATACTGATTTTAGTAAACAACAAATACACCTAAAATCAATCAACCCAAACACAATTTTCTGTTGTGACAAACTAAGCATATATTATACTAAGTGACACAAAAGTAGTGTGACAAACTAAACTAAAAAGCTGATATGGATAAGCAAAACACAATTTTCCCGTAGGAGTCTGGGCCGTGTCTCAGTCCCAGTGTGGCTGATCATCCTCTCGGACCAGCGGATTGGATCAAAAACCATTCTTGAATGAGGCCAGGGATGAATCGAAAAAGAAATCTTTATTGGTTCTACCTCCTATTTTTTCTGAAGAGAAAACATTAACGTGATTAAATAACCGATTTAAGTCAAGATCCCTAAAATTTGGGGGAAAACTTTGAAAATCGAAACAAATAAACGAGATTTCAATTGATTCAAACGATTTAGCTCAGATCTCACATCATCATAGCTTCGGGATTCCGATTCGAATTCGTTAACCAGATGAAAGAACCGATTTAAGTCAAGATCCCTAAAATTTGGGGGAAAACAGTGAAAATCGAAACAAACAAACGAGATTTCAACTTATTCAAATGATTTAGCTCAAATTTCACATCATCATAGCTTCGGAATCCGATTGAAAACAAAAACCCTAAAATTTGGGTTAAATCTTGGTATATATGCATGTATGCCAGTGGTGATGGGAATGGTTTGGACACTTCTTTAACAGCCAGCATCAAAGATATGGTCGACCAATATAATCCTTATGCCAAAACATATAAGATGGCCTGGGATCATATATTTCTTAATAACTCGGCAGATATTAGTCTGCAGCTTATAGCAAAATGTGCCAAGGATGGAGGGACCTATAATTTGCCTACTACATCAGAGGTTACTGCCATTATTGAAGGAGACATTGAGAATGTGAGGCATGAGAGGGATACCATGGTTGAGTTGAAGTCGACTGGATATTTGCAAAAGATACATGAATTTCTTCCATGCTATCTCCCTCTGCATTACCCACTATTGTTCGTGTATGGAGAAGATGATTGGTATACAGAGATACCCAGAACTACATACAGTAAGAGGCCAAATCTCACACTTGGGGAATTCTTAGCATTCAGAATTCAACACAGGGAGAGAGAAGGTCACCAGCTTATACTTGGCAGGAGATTGTTTCAACAGTTTATTGTTCATTCCTACATGATGATGGAGTCACAAAGAATTCAGTGGATTCGTCACAATCAACCAAAGCTTAGATACGAATCTTATAAGAAGATTGCCAGTAAAGTTGATAACTTTGAATATGATCCTGCATCATGTGGTAGTCTCTTAATACTGCCATCATCTTATCCAGGGGGTGCTAGATGGTACATACAGATGTACCAGGATTCTATGGCTATATGCAAGTGGGCAGGATATCCGTGCCTATTCATAACATTTACATGCAATCTAAACTGGCCAGAGATCACAAGGTATGTTGAGAGTCTTGGGTTGAGACCGGAAGACAGACCTGATATCATATGTCGAGTCTTCAAGATGAAACTGGATGAGCTGATCAGTTATATAAAGGATGGACATATGTTTGGAAAACCAAAAGCACGTAAGTTTGTATTTTTTTTGTCTCTACATGTTTAATTCTATGAGATCGAAAAATGCTTTATAATATCTATTACTGTGAATTTTTTTAGTCATATACACCGTTGAGTTCCAAAAGCGAGGATTTCCGCATGTTCATATTTTAGTAATCCTGAATAAGGCGGATGAGGAGAAGATTAAAAATAACATTGATAACTACATATGTGCGGAGTTACCCGACAAGGATACTAATCCAGAATTGTACGACGTAGTGTCAACCCATATGATTCACGGACCATGTGGTCCGGCTAGACCTACGTCTCCATGCATGGAGTACAATAGGTGCTCCAAACATTTTCCAAAGAGCTACAACGAAAATACCTATGTTGACGATGCTGGATATCACATATATCAAAGAAGGGACACAGGTGTCACCGTCGATAAAAATGGAGTTCAGATTGACAACAGGTAGATTTATATTAATTAAATATTATGCTTAGTTTATTGTTGTAAATCTAGGTTTATATGTAGCCAAACTTAGTATATGAGTCGATGCTTTTAAACAGGTTTGTTGTCCCCTACAATGCTCAGTTGCTCCTGAAGTACCAATCTCACATTAACATAGAATACTGTAACAGGTGGGGCTTCAATGAAATATTTGTTCAAGTACATGTTGAAAGGAAGTGACAGAGCGGGTGTTACATTCATAGACAGAAATAATAATGATGAGATTAAGAGGCATACTGATTGCCGATACGTTTCAACATGTGAGGCAATATGGAGAATTTTTGAATTCCAGATACATTATAGGATACCTGCCGTTGAGCGTTTGGCATTTCATCTAGAGGATGAGAAGGGGGTACCTTTCAGAGATGGAGATTTTATGCCGGATCAGCTTGATAAGCCTTCAGTTAAGCAGTCGAAGTTTCTTGAATGGTTTGAGCTGAACAAGGTTGACCCGGAAGCTAGGAAATTGACGTATCCTGAGTTGCCCCGTGAGTATTGCTGGAAGGATGGCCCGAAGAAGTGGTCCCGTAGGAAAACCAAGGCCCAAGATGTTGGAAGGATGTATGTTTCCAGGATATCATAACAGTGAACGGTGTTGTTTATGAGACCTGCAAGGACTCATGTGCGACTTTAGGCCTACTAACAGATGACGGGGAGTATGTCGGTGGAATTACTGAGGCTAGTGATTGGGGATCAACACGTTTCCTTCGTCATCTTTTTACGATGCTTCTTCTTTCTCGAAGCATGGCGAAACCAGAGGAGGTATGGAGGAAGACATGTAACTTCTTATCTGACAACATTTTATACATCCAGCAAAAAACTTCTCATAATCCAGGTAATTTGTTAGTAAATTGTATATTTTACCGAAATACTAAAATGCTATACATTTACTTATTACTTATTTCGATTCATTTCGCAATTCAGGTTTGAGGCTTACAGATGAACAAATCCATAACCTAGCGTTGCTTGAAATTGAGAAGCTATTAAAAGCAAACTACAACAGTCTTGCTTTTTTTTGAGTCTATGCCAATCCCAGATGAGTCTATAACTGACAACGCCACGAATCAGTTTATAGTTAATGAGATGTCATACGATATAGATGCCATGAGATCGGAATTCGACGGACTGTACCCACGATTGGTGACGGCATACAATTTATTTATAAGATTATGGATGCAAGAAAGAGGTGGTGTGTTCTTTTTATACGGCTACAGTGGTACAGGCAAGACTTCTATTTGGAGGACGTTGTGTTCCGGCTTGCGTGCTAGAGGAGATATAGTGCTTCCGGTAGCATCAAGTGGTATTGCATCACTCTTGCTATCTAGAGGTAGGACTGCTCATTCTAGGTTTGGTATTCCTATTAAGTGTCATGAGGAATCAACATGCAGCAAGTTGAAGCCGGATTCTGATGTCACCGGCTTACTCAAGCAAACCAAACTTATAATTTAGGATGAGGCACCGATGACCAACAAACATTGCTTTGAGGCACTTGACAAGAGTCTAAGAGATGTTATGAAACGTCCAGATGATCCTTTCGGTGGCTTAGTAGTTGTATTCGGTGGAGATTTCAGGCAAATTTTGCCAGTTGTTTCTGGTGGTAGCAGGTTTGATATTGTAAATGCCTCTCTCTGCTCTTCGATACTGTGGGATTCATGTGAGGTTCTAAAACTCACAAAAAACATACAATTGCAGGTAAACTGTAAAAATTCCTGGTTACTATCATATGAATTGTTCTGTTATTATGTTCTTTTTAAGTAACACCTTTTTTTTCTATTCAGTCCGGATCATCAGCTGCTGAGGTTAGTGAAACTAATGATTTTGCCGAGTGGATACTACAAGTCGGTGATGGGGTCGCGGGCGAACCCAATGATGGCGAGGTAGACATCATGTTACTTGATGACATACTTATTCGTGAAGTAAGTAATCCTATTTCCACCATTGTAGAATGCACATATCCTTCCCTTTTGGATCACTTAGTCGATCCAACTATAGATCCCGAATACTTCCATCACCGTGTTTTTCTTGCACCGACTAATGAAATGGTCAATGAGATTAATGATTATGTCATGTCTAAAATGCCTGGTGATTCTGTGGAGTGCTTGAGTGCTGATAGCATAAGCAAGACTGAGTCAGTAGACAGTGAAATGGCAAAATTATTCTCAGTGGAATTCTTGAACACTATTAATTGCTCGGGACTACCTAATCATAGAATAGTGCTTAAAGTTGGATGCATGATCATGCCTTCTGAGTTGTGCAATGGAACAAGGCTTATAGAAACTAATATGGGGAAACATATCATAGAAGCAAGAATGATATCTGGAATGAATGTCGGTCAAAAGGTTTTCATCCCTAGGATGACGATGAACCCATCTGATGAGACTAAATTTCCTCTTAGTTTTCATAGGAGACAGTTTCCTATATCCGTCTGCTTTGCAATGACGATAAATAAAAGTCAGGGACAGTCTCTCTCATGTCGGTCACTACCTACCTTCTCCTGTATTCAGCCACGGACAACTGTATGTTGCTCTCTCTAGAGTTACAAGTAGAAAGGGACTGAAAGTACTCATATGTGATAATGAAAGTAAGACGTACGACACGACAACCAACGTGGTTTACAAAAAAGTTTTCGGTAAATTATGAGGTAAATTTATTTTTTCATATATATTTGTTAACTTGCATATTTTCATTTATGTTTTATGTTTCTCAATTTATAATACATCTAAGCGTATATCCTTATACTTTTACAGGTACGGATGCCTTCATATGAAGTCAAGTCTTACTAGTAATTTACTAGATTTTACTCAATGCAAAACTATTATTCTTGTACGTCAATAATTTGTTATTCTTACAAACTATGATCCTCATATTATACATTGTTTTTTGAACCATCTTAAATATACCAATTTTCACTATAGGATTCTTAAGTGTATCCATGATAATGCTTATCAGATATATAGATCAAACTACCGAAATGTAAAATTGAACAAGTCTAGATCATAGTTACTAATGTTAGAAAGCATATCATTGAGGCAAATATAATATCGGTAGTCTACCCAGCCCAAAAGGTTTATCATTCAAATTTTGATGGTTACCCCCATTCGACAAGACGAAGTTCCCTATCAATTTTGATAGAATATAGTTCCCCATATCGTCTATTTTGCAATGACCATAAACAAAAGTCCTTGGCAATCTTTCTCACACGTCGGCCTCTATCACCTCACCCATATTCAAACGTGAACAATTGCATGTTCTCTCTACTGTTACCAGGAGAAGAAGAGATTAAATGTATTCATATAAGACGAAGATACGGCATGTTCATTATCTTTGGCATTTTATTATACTATATATTCATTTTTTATTTTGAGTTTGGCCTCCATGCCCCGTCGAGTATCGACGGGCTAATTAACTAGTGTTCTTCAAGGCAAAGAAATTTATCTCCTCACAATTCACCACCACACAACACTACCTAATTGAGTTTCGAGTATGAGGTCTATACACCATTTGCAAGTAATATCAAAATCAACTCTAGGTAAACATTCAATATGAGGTAAGCTCTATAAATCAATTAATACAAGAAAAAAGTGTAATTTTTTTAGAAAATATTTGCCATCTCAACAGAGGTCCAATTCAGGATAAGAATCTAATAACAAGCTAATCAAACATATTTCATTACCCACAGACCAGTTGGTGACCAACTTACATCTTCTTTTCGTTCATTTGAGGATAAGCACAATTACAGTACACAATAAAGCTACAAGCATCATCAAATATAATAAGCTCTTTTTCTATCTATTCAAATTTCACTAAAACAACATGTCCTAATCTAGCATTTTAATTCAAAGCAACTGCCTCGAAAATTACTGTGGCCAAAGCCATAACACTTGGGAAAAACATTCTTTGGTCATGAGTCCTAACTTTCAATAGATAAATTCAGTTCACTGAACAAAGATCAAAACTCTTCTCGAAACGACAAAAATAACAAATCAGCCCCCAAGAATAATATCGAAAATATCAGAAGTAAAATCAATTAAATTGAACCTCAAACATGAACAAAAGATTTGCCTCTGCTCCATTAAATACCCTGACCTGGGTTTCGTCGGAATGCAAGTAATAACAAAATAAGAGAGCAAAATAGAGGAATCAATTGTATACTACTCCAGCTAGGCATTTCATCAAACAGTAATTTTCTTTGCAAGAACCCTAATTTTGCATCTGTTTGAACAAATATCTAAAACCTAATTAATGGAACGAAGATCACTCACCGGTTGGCTGCAAGAATTAGGGTTCTTCAAAATTTTAATCCAGCCCTTTCGATCTGTTGCTGCTCATGGGAGAAGACGATTCAGAGCCGGATGGAGAAGTAAAGCCGATATGTTGCTGCGGCGGAATGTATTGGAGAAGAGGTGTAATAAATAAGAAGAAGAGAGGAGAAGAGGATAAAGAAGAAGAAGAAGACAGGAGACGGAAAGAAGAAGATGGACTCTCCACGCGCCTGTCCACGCGCCTGTCCACGCGCCTAAGTTGTGGGTTATATACAACCTTCAATTATATATGAACACTAGCCTAAAACATTACCCTCACGTTTAACCTGGCAAAACTTAATGGAATAAAATTCTCATCTCCCTATTCGGGTTCTGCTCAACTGTATAATTGAAAATCTAAATATCTATTATTAATTTCTTGTTAAATAGATGGGGAGCATTGAATATTTAATAAATACTCTATTTTTAAAATTTTATTATTTCATTTTATCTTATTTCATAAATTTATGTTTTATTTTAATGAATAAAATTATTTTATTTAATGAAATATATACTGATTGAAAATACAACTAATTCCATAAAATTCCGCGGAGTACTTGCTACATTGTAATTTATATGTTAAACTTTTATCTCTTGTTAAAATTAAGATTTAATTAATTTATTTTTAATTAATAATAGTATTTAAGATTGTTGACTATGGTTTCGTCTTGTCACGGCGAATTCAAGTATATGTTCAAAATATTTTTCTGATTTTTGTAGATAAAGTTATATGAGATTTAATAAAAACTATATATGTAGTCAACATACCAAAAATAACAATGAAATCTATATTGTATAAAATGCAACTAAATCCACCAAATTCCACGTGGGACTGAATTAATCTGGTGAGGTTTATTCATTGTGATTTACATAATACTAGTACTAACCCGTGGCGATGCCACGGTATAGTTTACTTTTAATAATAAACTAGTTAATGGCCCGTCGATACTCGACGGGGCATGAAAAAACAATTAAAATAAGAAATGAATAAATGTATATAATAACATGTTGGAGTTGAGAAACATATAAAAATTGTAAGGTGATAAAATGCATGATCTAATTGCTTCAACATTGCATCGGAAGTAACCCCTACATGTTGAAAAGTGCATAATATAAATTAGTGAAATTGAACAAAACCATATATATAAACACGAATACTAAACGCATGACATAAAATACTAAATACATGACAACTTAAAAACATTTACACATTAAATCTCTATTTTATATTATTATCAAGTATCTCTACATTTATTTTTTAAATTATCATTTCAGTCATAAATTTTCGAAACCCCTAATTAGTCAATACAGTCAGTCACAAAACCCTTAAAACAACAGACGCTTCCAAGTTTCAACACCCAAAAAACCACAAAAGCTTTAATCAATTAAGAAGATGAGCAATTCACCAAGAAGAAGAGGGAAGAATTAGGTTAGTGTTGATTCAAGTTTTATTCACCGCCTAAAACAATCAAAGCCATCAGCAACATGTGGCTATGGATCTCGCCGCCATCTCACTGTAGGTAGCGATGTATTCGATCGCGGATTCCCGTCTCTTGGCGCTACATCTCAACGCTATATAGACTTGGCGACATTTTGTTCAGTCGTTCCTGCTTAATGGCGCTTACTTTTTGGCGCCATGTAGCATGGCCATGAATATGGTATGGGTTAGGTGATGAAGGCGCTAGGGTTGGCAATATCCGATTCACGGTTTGGCGGCATCAACTCGAAAAACACCCTCTTTTTCTCGAATTTTTCTGTAAAAATAGCTTAAAACAAAACATATAAGTACATAAATACCTGAAAATAACCATCTTCATACCATGGTGGTTCTTCTTCACTTTCTTTGTCACTCACATTAAGATAGGGCTATTCTTCACTTAGATTTTCGCTCACGTTTGATTTCGTCAACGTACAAACCATCAACCTTGTTATTTTAATTTATTTGTATTAAAAGTGTTTCTTGTTGTAATTATTCAAAATATGAAGTCTATGTAATGCAAATTTGGCTATATATGGACTTCATGTGTAATTAAGTTTAAGTTGTCCTGCGTTTAGTATTTTATTGTCCTACGTTTAACATCTCTCTATAAAAAACACACATAAAACATAAAATTAACTTATAACTTGTCGAACACTTCTTTATAAATTACGTTTGTTGCCGTGTCATATATATGTATTACCCTCTACGTCGCAAATTACTATGTTCAAGCCCTTCCCGGTGGTAACTCTAGAAAGAGCAACATTTAACTGATCACGGTTGAATACATGTGAGGGGAGGTAGAGGCCAACGTGTGAGAGAGAGTGTCACTTACTCTTATTTATGGTCATAGCAAGGCAGACGAATATAGGAGCCTCTCCGGTCGATTGATAGGGAACTACATCCCGTCGGATGGCTCATCATCATCCTCATAATGAAAACCGTTTGGCATGCATTGATTCCATATATCATCTTTGCCTCGATGATATGCTTCCCAAGATTAGTAACTATAAGCCTTGTTCCGTTGCACAACTCGAAAGTTTGATCTATATTTCTTAGAAGCATTACCATACACACAACCTTTAGTATGATCCTGAGATTAGTCAATCTAGATCAATTAATGTTGTTGAAAAATTCTACAGTGAAAACATGTTCGAGACCATTCTCAAAATTATCTTCCGTAGCAATGCTATATGCGCTCAAATATTCAATGCTATCTATTGACATCTTCGACATGAAAAATTGATTTATATCATCAAATATTTCATTTGCAGGTGCAAGAACATCCCGGTGATGAAATATACAGGGTCAAGTGATGGATCGCCTAAGTGATACAACAACGAAAGATATGTACTATCTATAATAGTTTGAATTGGATGACTCACTTCTCAAATATGTAAAACTTCGGGATCTTGATATGAACCCACAATTATTAGGTCCAGCGGTAATGCCCTCACCAACATGTGTTATCCACTCAGCAAATTCTTTCATCTCTTTAATTTTGAACGATGACGAATCAGTCTGTACGTATAGGATTAAATTGGACTTAAACAATGATAAGTTAAATACTCCCTCCATCTCAATTTCAACTTCCCGCATTCCATTTTGGGACGTCTCAATTTCAACTTCTCATCCATTAAATGGAAAACCTCTCTCTTACTTTATTCACTATATCTCCTACTTTATTCAATATTTGTCATACTTTATTCACTCTTTTCATACTTTATCACCATCTTTCCTACTTTATTCATTTTAATCTTAAAACTTGTGGCCGGGCCTGCGGGAAGATGAACCCGCGACGGAGGGAGTATGATATAAGTATGTGGTATATAGATAAAACGGGTCATTTACCTGCAATCTCATGTTCTTTGTCAGTCGAAGCACCTCACAACAACTCATATCCTAGAGGAGCATATAGAGGCATTCACAATATTATAACTATTCCTCCGGGAACAACGGGCAAAATATGTCGGAAGTTCCCGCCAAAGACAATCACCACTCCCACCAAATGGCTCATCTGAACGGCCCAACACATCCTTCAAGATCCTAGTGATCGCTTAAACAATGTTGGTTTGTCATGAAAGCCTTATCCCAAATAATAAGCCGAGCATCCTTGAGCATTCCCGTGACCTCTGAATCATGAGCTTATTGAATGTTGAGTCCTCGTGATATGCAATGGTATTATGAAACTTGAATATTCCGGACTACTATCCTACCTTTATAAAGAATTAGTGGTGCAAGCCTACTGGACGCAACTGGAATTACAATATCTTCTCTAGCCCTAAAAAACAGGGGACATCGTTCTCTATATAAAGGTTTTTGTGGTCCATCCGCAGATGTATAAGAAGAATACTTCGCCATTTTGACCATCGACAATAGACATAATTTCATATATGGCACGTTATCCATCAGTCAATTGTGGGTATAAACCATCGTGCTATGCTCCATTGCAACTCTAACATAGAACATCTAATACAAAATGAATGGATTTGTAGCATTTTATATAACAGACTCATCCGGCACGGGCATATCGTCAAATGAACTGAGATTGTTGTAGTTTTTCTTCGGTAACTTCTGTACTTGCATAATAGCTATGTTTTTTATTTGTTCATTAGTGAATTTCAAACCTGGCTGAAGAGTTCTCTATCGTTACATGACAATTACATAGAAAATTTAAACTGATTGTCATTGTATGTGGGAATGTGTAATATAGTATTTAAATTTAGTGTACCAGGATTGTTGAGTAACCTTTGTTGATTGTATATAATGTCGTCTGATAATAAAGTCCATGTTTTGTTCCAAACTTACTCAAGCCTCGACATGCTGTGCGATTACAACATGGTTACGAAAAGGTGACGTAAAAAACTCGCAAATTCCTATAGACTCCCCCCTTTCAAACCACTAATATACTCTTCACTAAATTCCCAAATTTTGGATGAGCATATTGTCATATTAACAATGACGGATCTAGACCCTCGCTAAACCACTGGCAGTATCTGTCTAAAGTCTCCGCCAAATACAATAATCAAACCACCAAATATGGTGTGGCTAGTCGATGCATAACATTTCTCAAACTCCTATCACAGCTTCAAAACAATGCATATTGGTCACTGTACGTAGCCTCGTCCCATATAATAAGCTTTGTTACTTTGAGTAGACATGTTACATCAAAATCAAGCATAATCTTACTGTTGATACGGAAATATGTCCAATCCATTAAGGGCGCCATAGAGCGTGTCCTAAAGAGCATCACGGCTTAACTAGCCAATTCAGTACTGGTCCGACCTCACATGGTCCGCCCAAAGTGAATCGACCAGTACGCCGAAGTCACTACTTCCCCACAGCTAGTCCGAGCTAGCTAAGGAAAGGACTTGTAAACCTGACCAGGTCGATCTGAGAGATGCCTAACGGACCGTACGAGAGAACCTCGGACGCCACCATTACTCTAAGACCAGACGTGTATAACAGAACCACTGAGATACTTTTGTGGGACTCTTGGCTCGGACATCCAGAGTCACCCAAGGGCAGATCAACCAAGCAGACAGGTCTGTCCGAGGGGCTAACACGGACCCAACAGGCGGAACAGTACTCTTAGAGGGAAAAGGTCCAAACTACCCTCCCAGGCCCACTTATCGGTATTGGATCACTGTCCACTAATGGGCCATGGGCCAAAGGTAGCATTGGTGTCTAAATCTGGATCGTACACTTGGCATCATCTCATGAGCTACCTCATGAGTATGTGATAACTATAAATACGGCTCTAGGTCCAAGACCTTAAGGTAAGTGATAAGCAATACTTAAACAATAACCTCCCTCATAATTATTACATTGAGAGCTTCCAATTCTCTCTTGAGTAAAGTCTCTTACCGGATTGACACAGTAATCCGCATCAGTCTCACCCCACTTAGTCGTTTCAGGTGACTTGGTTCGGACGAGCAATCCATCGGACCTTCAAGTTGGAGGCGGGGTACAGACCGTGGTGCTTGTAGTAGTTTAGTTAGTTAGTGTTTGAGGTTTATCCCTCAACATTTTGGCGCTGTCTGTGGGAACCTTACAAAAAGCATCTGTGTTTCAAGTGAACCAATGGCAAGGACAAGACGAACAACGAGAGTTGGTACTACAGAAGTAAGAACTCCACCACCGCGCCCGCGGGGACGTCCGTCCACCCGGGGACGCAGGCCTGACAGTAAGGGAAGATATCCAAGTGAGGGCCTTGGCCGGTCCTTCCTCGGAAAAAGATGCGGCCGAGCTTCTCCCGACAGAGCTCAAGGCCCACCACTTTGACAATTCCACGATGCACGATGGACGCATCGTCCGCACTAACGACCTTGGATTGGCGAAGTGCGGTTTGACAGTACTAACGATCATCCGAGGTGCACTGGGTCCAACAATGCTCCTCCGCAACAAACCACTCCGCCAGTGGTTACGCCTCCACAGGCAGAGCCAGCAATGTCTAGGAACGGACACCGTCCGATCGAGCAGAGATTGGGGGATCAGCGACCCCAAGAGGATTTGCGAGATCTATTGGACAGGCGGGCATCAGCCTCTCAGATCCGAGGGGAAGGAAGCCGCCAAGTGAGGAGAGAGCATCAAGACGTGAGCAGCGGACGCCGGAAGCCCCCGGTGCCCCGAGGGACAGAGATCAAGTGGCGGAAACCATTCCAAGAGCCCGCATGAACGACCTTCCCGCGGATGTGGCCATGCATCCGAGGACAGGGGAGATCATGACGGCAGACGAGATCTATGTCCAGCAAAAGGCTTTAGAGGCTTAGATTCAAAGCCTCGGACGTCTCGTAAAAGATCACGAGCAAATAACTACCAGCGCGCCGCCACAATGGTGATATCATGAGAGAAGGAGAAAGCGAATTGGACCAAGTGATCCCAAACTTGGAATACTACTATGGGGCGCTTGTCCGTGGTCCTCTAACCCGCTTCAACAGCAAGATGAATTCCAAAGGAATGAGTGACAACACTAAAGCCCTCACTTTCTCGTCCACTCTCTTCGGAGCTGCCATGGATTGGTACACCTCTTTGCCGAATAAATCAATACAGTCGTATGCAGACCTGTCTTCTAAATTCTTGGCTCGATTCGGCAAATCCAAGAGGAGAAAAGCGTGCCGTGGAGCATCTAGCAGGCGTTATCTGAGGAGAACATGAGGATCTAAGGACTTTCCTAGATCGTTTCACGGAGGTTCTCCGGTTGAGCCACCTGATATTAAAAGCGGGTCCGACACTGTATGCTAATACTCTCAACTCGAACTCCAAAGAAAACTCTCGAGTCAAGAGGTAAGGAGCGAAAAATACTTAGAGGACATCGTGAGGAGGTAATATCGGAGAGGATTACGAAGGAATGTTCCGGTGAGGCGGCTCGAAAGCGAAGGATCCGTGAAAGACCAACGCCCGACAAAGTCCGATTCGAGAAGGGATAAAAGAGACAGGGGTTTTCACAGGGAGAGAAGTCCGCCAAGACGATATGCGGACTATACCCGGCTCAACAGACCAAGATCCGACATCTTGGCAACTATTGTTGAGAATTTGGGCGTTCGATGGCGAAGCCCCTCACGGCCGTAAGAGTAAGAACGCAAAAGGCTATTGCAAGTTTCACAAGTGTCGCGGACAAACAGACGACGCATTCGGTGAAAGGCAAGTGGAACACGATAAGGGATGGAAAGCGAAGGAGCATATCTATCGGCGAACACATGCGTGACAAGATAGAAGCGGAGGAGAGAGAGGATAGCGGAACCACCGCCCAATTCACTGCCTTTGCCAACTCAGCCAACCAGCTATCCACCCCACCTGGACCAACGCTCTTACCTATATGCTGACGATATCGATATGGAAAACGCCCCATACAGCAGGGTGATCAACACTATTGCGGGAGGACCAACAGGGGAGATAGCGAACGCAAGGAGCGCAAAACCTCCGAAACAACGACCGAGCATATGCTAGTCCGTGATTCCGTGCACTAACGCCATATCGTTCGATGACGGTGAAATTCCTCCTCTGACGGGGGAGGAGACATCGAAACCAGATGTCCATTGGTGGTCTCCTTGACCATTGCAACTCTGAGTGAATAAGATCTTGGTTGACACCGGAGCTCCTCGAACATCATCTCTAAAAGGACCTTTGGATCGGATGGAATTGGGTAGAGTCCGTTATGGCGAGTGCACACCTCCATATTAGGATTCGGAGGAGGCTCGACCCTCGGAAGTATCATGTTACATGTCTCTCTCGGTACCTTTCCGGCAAGGGTGACACAAGAAGTCCGCTTTGTGGTGGTCAAACAAACTTTCGACTACAGTGCCATCTTCGGACGCCCCGGTCTCAACCAGTTCCGAGCTGTTTCATCTACTCTCCACAACAGGATGAAGTTCCCAACGGCCTTTGGAGTCGGACAAGAGCTCGGTAATGTCAGAGAAGCGTGGGAATGTTATATCATGTCCACAAGAAGGGCGTCTGCGCCCGTGCTGACAGTCACAGTGACTCCCGACGCGCCTACTGTCCTTCCACCCAGAAAGGAGGACTCATAAGTCGGAATAGGAAGCCAGAAGGAAAAATTTCCTAGAACGACGCGAATCGAGCCCCGTGAGACCCTTAGAGAGATCGAAATTATTGCTGGCGATCTCGAGAAGAAAACAAGGATCGGGACCGAAATGAATGCAGAAGTAGAAATGAAGCTCGTCGCTTGTCTCCAAGAGAACAACGATGTGTTCGCCTGGATACCGAAGACCTGAAGGGGATCGACCCACGGGTTACAGTTCACCGTCTGAACATGGATCCTTCGGTCAAATACATCCGACAGAAAAGGAAAGACTTTGGCCCCATCAAGGATGCAATCATATCCGCCGAAGTCGATCGACTCCTAAAGGCGGGACACATTGAGGAAGTCCGCTACTCCGACTGGGTTTGCAACGTCGTTCTAGTCGAAAAATCGCCAGGCAAATGGCGGATGTGTAACGACTTCACAAGGTTGAATAAATTTTGCCCCAAGGATCCGTATCCATTGCCACGGATAGATCAACTGGTTGACTCTATCTCCGGATCTGTATTCTTGAGCTTCATGGACGCATACCAAGGCTTCTATCAAATTCGGATGGCCAGGGAGGACGTTAAGAAAACGGCCTTCTTCGCGGCAGGAGGAGTTTACTGCTTCAAGGTGATGCCATTCGGACTGAAGAACGCGGGAGCCACCTACCAGCGACTGGTAAATCAAATGTTCAAGGATGAGATCGGAAAGACGATGGAAGTTTACGTGGACGACATGCTCGTTAAAAGTAAGACTGAGGAAGAGCATATCGAGCATCTCAACAATTGCTTTTCCATCATGCGGAAGTATGGGATGAAACTGAATCCGGAAAAATGCGCTTTCGGAGTGAAGGGAGGAAAATTTCTCGGATACATGGTCACGGAAAGGGGAATCAGCGCCAATCCTGAGAAAATCAAGGCGATCCTAGATCTACCACATCCGAAAACCCTCAATGAGGTACAGCGGCTCATAGGAAGTCTCATGTCCTTAAGCCGTTTTATTTCCCGGTCAGCCGAAAAAAATCTTATGTTCTTCAAAACCCTCCGGAAAGGAGAGAACTTTGTGTGGACCGCGGAATGTTCTGAGGCTTTCAAAAAATTGAAAGAATACCTCCATTCCCCTCCACTGCTCTCCAAGCCCGTCGAGGGAGAACCACTCTACCTCTACCTAGCAATTACGGAAGAGGCAATGAGTTCCGTCCTAATACGGATTCAAGCTAACGAGCATTTGCCGATCTACTATCTTAGCAAAGCCCTGGCTGGGGCGGAGACAAGATATGTGAAGATCGAGACTACATACGCTTTGGTTTACACCGCCAGACGGTTAAAACCTTACTTCAAATCTCACAAAATAGTGGTACTAACTACGGAACCTTTGAAACAGGTCCTAGGAAAGCCCGACCAATCTGGACGACTCTCTAAGTGGGCGATCGAGCTCAGCGAATACGACATTTGCTACCAGGCTCCGTCAGCCAAAAAGGCTCAAGTCCTCGCCGACTTCTTGGCGGATTACCCAGAAAAAGATTCGGAGAAAGTCCCTGACAAGCCGGTGTTCGAGTGCTTAATCACCAAACATGCAGTCCGAAATCCAGCCTCTCCAAAGTTTAACCCAGAAAACTTTGAGGAAGCCCAGTTCCTCAATCGACCCCTCCCTTCATCAGAGGAGGAAACTCGGGTCAACCAAATGTTTCTACTTGCTGATGATCCCAGAGACCCCAGTTCGGACAGCATCGGAACGAAAATCACTGGCGGGAATGAACCAAGAACGGAACTGCAGCAGCTCGCAGGAGACCTCCAAATCAAGGAACATCCTTCTGATATTTGGACATTGGAAGTCGATGGTTCTTCCACTGGAAGAGTGGGAGGGATTGGAATCTACCTTAGGAGCCCGCAGGGCGCGGAACTCGACTATGCGGTTTCCTTGGACTTCAAAGTTACAAATAATGAGGCGGAGTATGAAGCGCTCTTAATGGGGCTGCGACTGGCCAAGTCTCTCCAAGCCCGGAAGGTCAAAGCTTACACGGACTCACAGCTTGTCCAAGCCCAGTTTTCAGGAAATTTTGCCACGAAGGGTCCTTCAATGATCAAGTATCTTGAGCTACTCAAGAATGAGGCCAGCCACTTCGAGGAATTCACCCTGGAAAAGTTTGACAGAGTTTGGAACGAAAGAGCCGACGCCTTGGCAAAATACGCATCTGCTACAGCGGCTTTGGACACAAGGAGAGTAATTCTACTCACCATCACTGACTCATCCGTCATGAGTTCGATTCGTGATCATGATACTCAACATGGGAGGAACTGGATGGCGATTCTTAACTACCTCGAGGACGGATCTCTACCAGCCGATCCGAAGGAATCAAGGAGTGTCGATCGAGCAAGCAATTATTTTATCTTTGGCGATGATCTATACAAAAGATCTTTTTTCCGGGACCCACGAGATGCTTGAACCCTCGAAGCCTGACCGTGCTTGAAGAGATACACAACGGAAGTTGTGGGAGTCATTCGGGGAGGACCTCGCTCGAAAATCATCATCGACAAGGCTATTATTGGCCCACCATCGGTAAAGACTCCATGGACCACGCTTGGAGATGTCGGGATTGCCAATACTACGCAAACATTCCACATCGCCGACGAACCCTATGATTCCGTCAATCATAGCGTGTCCGATTCGATCGATTGGTATCGACATTGTCGGACCATTTCCTAGGTACCAATGAAGAAGTTTCTCATTGTGGGTGGAGTACTTTACCAAATGGGTAGAAGCCGAAATTTGTTGCAACCATTCTGAGTCGAGTCACGAACCTTTATACGGAAGAATATCATCTGTCGCTTTGGCACCTTGAGATTCGTCTCGGACAATGGTGCTCGATTCTCGGGACATAGGTGAAGGAATAGTTGGCGTCCTTCAAAATCGAACAACGATTTACATCTGTTGGATACTGCAAGCCAATGGACAAATGAGTCCACAAACAAAACAATAGTCAAAATCCTCGAAGCGATTGAGAACCTCGCAAGAAAAGGCGGACGACACGGAAGGCGTGCTATGGGCGCATCGCACCTTGCGAATTGCGACCAAAGAAACTCCTTTCTCTTTGGTGTATGGTTCGAGGCGATCATACCATCCGAGGTTCTTTGTTGAAACTTTGAGAATCCAAGTTTGAAGACAAGGCGAATGAGAAGCTCGGATATTCGAATTTGGACATGTTTGAACGAAAGGTCCGATGCCTTTGGCGAACATCCTTAGGTATCGAGCAACCGCCGAGCCTACAACAGGAACGTTCATGCGGCAAACTTGCAAGTCGGGGACCTAGTGCTCCGACGGGCCGACATCTTGAGCAATGTTGGAAAACTCAAGCCCAAGTGGGAAGGACCCTACAAGATTGTTGGGGCCAAAGTAAATGGCAATTATGTGTTAGAAGATGAGAACGGACGTCTCCTCAGACGTCCGTGGAATGCTAGAAACCTCCAGAAGTTCTATGCTTGAAGAAAATTGCGAGGAGCTCCGTCATGTTGATTGATCATTTCAATACCAACCATCTATTACAACGGAACTCCGTCAGTTCTGTTTCCTTTTTGATCCTTTTGTCATTGGCCATAGCGCCCCCAAGTTGTAATTGAATTTCCGACAAATCAATACAACCTCTATCTTTCGATTTCTAATGTTCGATTAGCTACAGAAAGCGAAGATTTCGTTCGCACCTAGGCGAATTACACTTAATATTATGCACAATTTGCAATCACGGATCGATATCCGAACACTACGGAAAAAGCGAAAAATGCTTACGGGGATTAAATCGTCTCTGACAAAGATCCTTCCCCGTAAGAAAAAGCTTCCTCCGGGTCAAAGCGGAAGGGCCCGGTTTCCGCGGAAACCAGGAACTCAATCTACCTGCACACAAGAAAACGATTAAGCATGCCGGAATCCATCGGGATACCACCGAAACATGGAAGGCAAGTCTGGTATCCGGGGAAAACAAAGTGTAGACAGAAAGAGATTTCCGCCTCACCGGCTTCAGACATTCAAACTCTCTTGAAATTCGGAAACCATTTCCAATGTAAGAGAGATTTGAACCACTAAAGTGAGTTGGAAGAAAGTAGAGAAACGGCGGATATACATTCAAACTGAGATCTATGCTTTTCGGTGACTGATCTTCAACGATTTTCCCCTCTAGACCCACTCCACTCTCAAACTCAGGATAAATGCCGATTTGAGAAGTGGACGGGAGTCAAGAGGGGAAAATTATTCAAGAAACCGTCTTTTTGCTTTTGAGTAGATTTGGAAAGTGGAAGTTGGATTTGCACGACTGAGGCCAAGAGAGTTCCACAGTATTTATAGAAGTGGCGAACCAATGTGCGTCCGACACGTCAGAACTTCGACGTCGACAATGGGCTTAAACTATCCATTTGGGTTGAACAGTGTTGGGCCAGACGGATTTATCCAGTCAAGCCCAAATAGGCCCATCAACTACGTCCGAGTTTTTTAGCCATTCTTTACAAAAAATATGCATCAGTTTTAGCCAACGAGGTCTGCAAGAAGGAAAAGACGGAGGTTCCACTCGAGGGAAAATAGTTCGAATTATATAAAAAATTATTCGAACATCTACGTACAAATATTACTGTCCGACAAAAGCCAAAGAAAAAGTTACATGCTACCACGGGGCATACCCCGCCTTGAACATCACCATTGCCCAGAAGTTGAACCTTGGGATTCTGAGCCACCGCCCGGGGCCTGGCGAGCTTGCTGCTGCATCCGAATTCTCCTGCGAATCAGCTTCAGCGTCCGCTCACGCTCCTCTTCAGCCAGTCTCCTGGCTATTCCTGGACATTGAGGGGGCTCACCTTCATAATCCAGGACGATCGGATCACGCCAAGTTCCCCTGCCCGGATAGATGGGCGGATGCATGTTTCATACGCCTGATTCACCCAGTGACCGTACTCATCATCACTCGATTCCGACATTATCAAGACTGGAGAGAATGAGGGAAAGTACAACAGTGAAAAAGGGAGAATTACCACACAATTATTTATAGTGGCAATAAGTCTTTCAGATTTTGACATCTGTCAATCATCCGACGACTAAGAGGATGAAAAGACGTAGTCATAATGACTACTCCACTGTTTCACCTTCCTTCTTCTAGAAGAATCTCGCATCCCAAGGGACGAACCGTCCGGGTATCGAAAAGATGATAGTCTGATTTCTACATCAGATAACATCTCCAGCGATCCGTGCGCTTAAGAGATGGGTAATTTACAATAACTCAGCTTGTGAGCAGCGGATAAAGAAAGGCGAAGAAGAGGGCAAATGGCGCTCGGAAGCATAAGAAGTTCGTATCATCAGATAAAATACGGAATGTTGTCATGAATTTGAAAGATAATCCGAGTTATCAAAAGATGCAAATCTGACAGATAAAGCCGATGAATCTGAAATTTCTAACAGGGCATACCGGACTTCTCTTCGAGCCCGATGCATCTTGGACCAGCCTCCTCAGCTTTGGGCCGATTGGCGGCTTCCGCAGCAAGAGCTTGAGCGTGGGCGAACAAGTCGAAATCAGCGGGAAGATCGAGAACGCGGACAGGAAGGGCAAACCACTTTTGCAAGAAGGCTCGATAATCATCAAAGGGTACAAGGCCCACTTTCAGAAGAGCTTCCGGGCGAACCTCGGAAGGAAAGGCCCGTTACGGATCTCAATCTCACCTTCATTGGTGACGGTTCCACGAACTCACACGCATTGCGCTCGTCCGAGACGCTATCAACGGGCACTTCAACACCATTCGCGTCCGCGCAAAGGGATTAATCCTCCGCCTTCGATCAAAATCGGTGAAGCGATCCCTTGCGGTATCGATCGCGGACACAAACCCATCGGCCGGCGGCATCCGACTTGTCGCCGTCGAAACTTGAAAAGCGAAATTCAGAAGTCACGGCCAGCGTAAAGACGGACATATCGGAGGCCTCCGACCAGGAAATTCTTAAAATCCAGGAAAGCCTGCATCGCCTTGTCGATGAACCTCTCCTGGTGGTCGAGTTCCGCCTTGATCTTCTCCCAGCTGGTCTTCAACTTATGGACCCTCACCTCTTCCTCCTTCAACCTCATCTCCAGCTGCTTCACTTTTACCGCCTCGTCCGCGGATGTGGCCACAGCCTTGTGAAGGTCCTCTTCAATGGTGGCCCGTTCACTAGCCTTCCACTGCATGGCCTTGATGAAGCACCCAAGCTGGGGAAACATCCGAGTAGATACAAGTTATATCTGTGTCACATTAAGAACAAAGCAAGTAAATTAAGGACAGATTATTTACCCACGTCTGAGCATCAACCCTCCGACACGCTCCATTTAGGAGTCATAAACACTTCGTACTCCTTGTCCAGGCGGCTTGGTCCTGAGGGAAGACGGACAAGCTACGCCTCTTCACTGCGGCGAGAGCTTCCGAGCTTGCCGCCCTCTTTCGTCCCGAGACAATGGCGTCCCGCATAAAGACGTCTTGGGGTGGAGCTCGAGTGTTGGCAGTGGCACTCCGCGTAGCAGGAGCCTTACCCTTATCAGGCACCGCCAAGGCCTGGGAGTCTTCACCGGCCTTGTTCCGCCTTTCCTCTTCGGCGGCAAACACAGCAGCGTTTTTCGGATCTGACATGGGCAGACCTGCGGAAGTATTGATTATCTTGGTCCTCTGACCAGCTGCGACTTCAAGGGCCTGTTGTTCCCTCTGCAACCTCTTCTTCTCTCCGAGAGTTGACATGATGTAGTCAAACCCGGTGGTACCTGATGAAACGAGGCGTTAGAAACAGACGAGCTAAAGAAAAATTATCGGAATTGCGGACACTTGTGAACAAAATAAGGTATTATGAAAAGGAGGGAAAATGTCTAAGTCTCCAGTCAGCGAGTCCTTACTGAAGTCCGTCTTCCCTCCCACTTCTACCTCACTGGTTAGTCCGCAAAGGTAGGGAAGTGGCTGGCAGATCAATCCGTGAAACGGGTAAGTAGGCGGGTCATACTTCTTGTGGATGGCCGCCACCCACGGAGCCACATTCTTTGGAAGAGGGCGCCAGTCCGGGATGCTCTCCCTCAGAAACTTTGTGGGCAGCCCCCACTGTTCTCGCTGCCTCTCGGACTCTCCTGGTCTCAGGGCCATGCGTACGAAAACGTACTTGTCCCACCACTTTGACCCCAATGACGAGATGGAGTCCGAGATAAAGTTGTAGGGCTTCCTATTCATGAAAGTGTAGAATAGTGGATTCCCCGGACTGAACGAGACATGGAATAGCTGCCTAAAATTCTCGAAGTTTACAGGCTGCCCTTTCTTCTTGCAAAAGACTACAAAGCAAATAAGGTTACCCAGGGACTTGGGGATAACCTGACTCGGACCTATACCAATATGGCTCAGGATGTTTTTCAGCTCTGTGGCAATGGGAATTTTCCATCCGCAGGAGAAGGCTACCTCATGCACGCACATATACCCGGCGGGCGGATTGTAAAAGGCGTGACCAGGCTCGGGAATCATGATTTCGACGGAATCAGGGATCTCCCACTTCCGCCTCCACTCGGGGATGTCCTCCGCCCTAACCACAGGCGGATCGTAGGAAGCGCCCATCCGTTTAATTCTCCAAATCGATCCACTATATGGTAATGGCGGGGCGCGAAACTCTCGGCGACTTTCGCACGACCCTCGATTATTTGAAGATTGGGTGAGCAGGCGCGGGATGTAATGCAATCCGCCCGGATCGTCTAGAGGGACGAGTGAGAGATCCTTCTTCTTCTTCCTCCTCGCCCTCACCTTCCTCTTCCTCACCATCTTCTTCGTCCTCGAGACACCTTGGTCCTCTGGGCGTGCTTAACAGACGGACTGCTTCTACGAACACGGCCCTCCACTCCTCGAACATCTCCACGTCATGACCTTATGCTCGTCGCCTGCCGTTCGAGTTGAAGCGCATTCGGATCTATAGGCCCTCCCACACTTTATAGTCCGAGATTGACCGACGTTCTCGCCTCATCAACACCGCCTTGATCACTAGCACATGCATCGAGGGGTTATCTGTTTCGTGGGTTTCGTGCCTAGCGTCGGAATCTCTGAAAGAAAGGACGTCCACAAGAAAGTCTCCTACGGACATGCTCAGATCCACGGACTCATCGCCCAAACCTACTCCATCATGGTAATCCCGCACCGCGCGAACGGTTTGACTATCGCTCCCGGACATCCTAGGGAAGAAGGAAACGGATCAGAAACGATGATTGTTATTGTCCGAGAGTTCATTTATATGTCTTATTAAGTCCAGAGGTCCGCGAAAAAGTCTAAACCCTAAGATTTTCTACACACAGAAGGACAGGGACCCCAAGACACCGGCACATGCAGCTGTGCCATTGGCACCATGATCTGCCCCATATGGCACGATGACAAAAGAAGAAACTTTATGGCCAAATACCACAACCCACACTGATTTACAAGTAAACATGCATGGTCAAGACAGGTTGTGTCGGACAGGACTTATCAAATGAGAGTACAAGACATCAACGAAGAAAATTGGCATATTATGAGCATGCAGCAGAAACACATCAATTATTGTCTAAACCAAAGGTATCGCAAAAGTCAATTCATCAAGGCAAAGCAATTACGGAAGCGACAAGGAAGCTACACTAGACATGCAATAGGTGTATAGCGAATCTGAGCAATTTAAATGAGGCCAAAGAAGGATACTTACTTGCTAAATATCCAAACAGAGAACTTCCACGGATAATCGATGCGGGGTAATGCACCGAGGTTCTGATCTCGACTTGATGGCGAAAGTCTTACAAGTCCGGTTGCTCGGATCGACCTTGCGTTGTTTGAATTGCTTAAAGATTGCTCGAGTTTGAGATTGCTAAAAGTGTGAAAATGGTGGTGGCACGACTATTTATAAGGGCATTAAGGGATAGCGAAGTCACGTCGCTTGGATTTGAATCCCAAACCGTTGATCCTCTCAATCGAGGTTGTACCGCTTGAATGGATGGGCTGCGAACATCGCATTTAATCTTTGAACGGAGCGTCACATCAATCGGATGGCGCTGACCGTTGATGTCGTCCTGATCCAACGGTCGCGTCTCTTTACTCGGGATCTTTCTCCCGTGGGCTGAACGGACAACCTATTGGGCCTCTTGGGCTTTTGAAGAGGACAAATTCAACAATCGGCCCAACTGACAGCTTCCACACAGCTGCGTCAGATCCTAACCGTACTCGGACACATATATCTCGGATCAAATACCTTTTCCTCTACGGTCCCGGTTATCGATAACTTCGAATGTAGAGCGGAAAAGGGGAAAGAGATATATTGAATCCTTGAGGACACGGATGACGGATCACGACAAAAAGGATTTTATCCCTTTTCTCTTAATTAACGATTCGAACACGTTCCACAGACACGACTAATCCCTCATAGTTACCAACTATCTTCTACTAAGATACTTGGAAACTGGGGGGACATATGTTGATACGGAAATATGTCCAATCCGTTAAGGGCGCCATAGAGCGTGTCCTAAAGAGCATCACGGCTTAACTAGCCATTCGATCTTGGTCCGACCTCACATGGTCGCCCAAAGTGAATCGACTAATGCATGAAGTCACTACTTCCCCACAGCTAGTCCGAGCTAGCTAAGGAAAGGACTTGTAAACCTGACCAGGTCAGTACAGAGATGCCTAACGGACCGTACGAGAGAACCTCGGACGCCACCATTACTCTAAGACCAGACGTGTATAACAGAACCACTGAGATACTTCTGTGGGACTCTTGGCTCGGACATCCAGAGTCACCCAAGGGCAGATCAACCAAGCGGCAGTGCATCGAGGGCTAACACGGACCAAGTGAAGTACTCTCGGAGGAAAAGGTCCAAACTACCCTCCCAGGCCCACTTATCGGTATTGGATCACTGTCCACTAATGGGCCATGGGCCAAAGGTAGCATTGGTGTCCAAATCTGGATCGTACACTTGGCATCATCTCATGAGCTACCTAATGAGTATGTGATAACTATAAATATGGCTCTAGGTCCAAGACCTTAAGGTAAGTGATAAGCAATACTTAAACAATAACCTCCCTCATAATTATTACATTGAGAGCTTCCAATTCTCTCTTGAGTAAAGTCTCTTACCGGATTGACACGAGCAATCCGCATCCAGTCTAACCCCCACTTAGTCGTTTCAGGTGACTTGGTTCGGACGAGCAATCCATCGGACCTTCAAGTTGGAGGCGGGGTACAGACCGTGTTGCTTGTAGTAGTTTAGTTAGTTAGTGTTTGAGGTATATCCCTCAACACTTACTGCTCAAGTAAGGATAGATATGTACTTTGGGCAATGGTAGGAATAGGATCTCTCACTTCTTGAAAAAGAATGTGATCTGGCATATTGATATCAACCTCATTGTCATTATCACAGTCGGCAACTCCATCACCAACTCATAGTATCCACTTTGCGAATTCTCTAGTCTCATGAATCTCAATTGTTAACGCATTACGACAAAACACAAAACACACTTTACAAAATATAAAGAAAGATACAAATTACTAAAATCATACCATAAGTGAAACAAACATTTAGTTACCTGCAGACGCATGTTCTTTGTAAGTCTGAGGACCTCACACGAATTCCAAATTTTGGATGAGCATATTGTTGCATCAACAATCTCAGATCTAGACCCTCCCGCAACCACTGGCGATATATGTCTAAATTCTCCGACAAATACAATAACCAAGCCTTCGAATGGTGAGGCTGGTCGGTGCATAAAATCCTCCAAACTCCTATCAAGCGCTTCAAAACAACGCATATAGGTCATTGTAGCCCCGTCTCATATAATAACATGCATTTCTTGAGTAGACAGGTTGCATCAGAATCAAGCTTAATCTTACTGCATACAAAGTCTAAATGGATCTTCAATGGTATATCGAATCTTAATTGAGCAGTTCAGACCCTCGGAAGCATCAATGATATGATACCTAAGGAATCCATTGGGAGAATTGTATCTCTTCTAGCTCTCAAAACGGAGCATAAAGTCCTCCAAATATAATATCTCCTCTGGAATCAATAATGATTGTAATAATGACATCCTGCTAAGTATGAGTTGATGACCTTCATTCTCCCTATCTTGTATCCGAAAAGCTAATTAAGAACTCCCCAAGAATAAGATTTGGCATCTTACTCACAATACTATCATCCTTCTTCTCCATGGATGAAAAGTAATGGATATTGAAAAATAAGGTAGCATCGAAACTCAGTTATGTGCTTCAAGTCCCCATTCATCATCTGATCAACCATAATATGATATTTTGCATGTAAGTTATCACATCACCCTCTACTATAGCATCATTTATTTCAGATGCAGTAAGCAAATTGTAAGTTCGCTCATCCCCTGGCGTCTTGCATTAAGTTGAAGGCCTACCTCACGTGCATTATCAAGGGAGATGCGATATCTGGCCGTCTTGTATACTTTTGCATATGAATTGTACTCTTCCACCATAGTTTTGATCAATGTTGTAGTAGCAGTTTTCACACCAGCCTCATTAGTTTGGCTTTACCATAATAAAATAAATTATTTATCATAGAGTATCTATAATTCTAATGGATACTAAATGATGTGTAACTAATAATTTGTTTGAAACGAAATATGTGAAAAATACATAAAATTGAGTGTAGATGTTTAATGAAACGAACCCGAGACCATTGATCATGTTGTCAATTCCGTGTCCAGTGTCATATATGCAACGTTGGGCGAATTTTTGGAGTTTGTCCTTGGTTGGGCAAGAGTGGGCCAATCTTGTGATCATTTTAGCCACCTATCTAACAACAATAAGGACATTTTCGTTTATTCACTTCCTTGACTATTTTCCATCCATTGAAGTAAATGCAAGGATATTATTGTGTGCACGGATGATAGAACAGTTATATGAACTGAGTGAGTACCTAATGAATAAACAACTAATACATGTAGAATATATTTTCAAAATAGTATAATTTTGAACATTTCCGCTCATTCAAATTTATTCAATCTCGTGAGTCGATCTTGAGGATAACGCTTCCTCGATTTAGACGATTTTTTATCCATCAGGAGTTTCAAATGTAACCAATTCCAAGCAAGAACTATGCATGTTTATCAAATAAATAAAGCTTACAATCATATGTCCCATTTCACAACTAAAGATAACAGTTGAGATTTGAGAATATAGGAAACATTTCAACATCTAGGTGTTGTTCGAAAACAAATATGTAATTGAAAAATAGTTCGAAAGATTGATCATGAAAAAAAACAAAAATAAAATTAGAGCATAGCGACTACTAATGGACAAAATTCTACATCAAATGCCTCGGTTTCTTCTATAATGAAAAAAAGACGCAAATCTATAATATGTAGACCCAAGAGATTTAATCCCCAAAGAGAAATCCCCTTTAATTAATTACTACATGTTGCCACTCAGAATTTCGAACCAATTCAGTTGCTAATATTTGTCAGTTAAACTTTCCGCACTTTCTAGAAAAAACCATATGACACAAATTTTGACGCCAAGCAATAACATTGACCCGGTTGATGCCTAGCAACAACACTAATTAATACCACCCCTATGCAGGCTCCACGTATTTAACCGTAGCATCAAAATTAGCTAATATGATACCAAGATTAGGCGGCAACCAATCTGCTGCCACAGTTGGCTATGCAACACCTAAGATCTTTTACCGACTTTACTTATTTTATCCTTAAAATAATGCATTAATAATCTAATAAAGTTAATTTTCAATCATAACAACCTCAATATATATAAATTGAAATTTATGGGTGTTAGGAATATCTGTTTAGATTTTGATCAACAACCTAATAACTTATCTTAACTCAGAAAGGTGGTTAGTACTCTTGGTTCACTTGAACACTGTAAAAGAGGAAACTCACTAAGTATGATAGTCTAGCAAATCTTGTATAGGATGTTAGGTCTCTGAATGTAATTTTTATTCTCTGAAGAAGACCAAGAAGAAGGAAAGTTCAACAAATTTTGAAGATCTGAAGACTGCACAAGATTGCTGAAGACAAACGTTTTTCAGATACCTATGACCAGATATCTTGAAGACACAAGCATTTTTAAATAAACGGTGTTGCAAAAGATATCTAAGAAATAAAAGGTTTCTGGAACGAGGAAAAGTGCCCACAGATATCTACACTCAGATACCTTGGATAAAGATTATGTTTCCGAGAAACAATATATTTTTAACAAGTGGTATCTGGAGTTGTGATAGTCTCTAAAAAAGGACGTGCAAGGCTTCAGAAAGCATGCATAGTTCCGTTGGCACTACATGACATAGTATAGCACAATGCATTAAATGCGCGGACATAAATGTCTGAACAAAAACGGTAGCTTCTGAAGAAGAAGACAAACCTACTACAGTACGATACTCAGATATCAATAGTTTGAAATTGAGTTAAGCCTAACGGATACTATTCAAACGGCACTCAAATTCATCTATAAATATCAACACTTAGACTGCTTGAGAACACACACAGAGAACTTACACCTAAGATCACTGAACTTATATTGAATACTCTCACAAGCTATCTCAAGCACACTACTTACCTTCAAGCTTTCTGTTGTGACCAAAGCTCTTGATTCTAAGTAGCACAAAAGTTCTAAGTGTCCTGATCCTTAACAAGCATTTTTATTTGTGAAAGAGTTGAACTAAGATTTCATATCTGAGATTCATTCTCTTTATTGAGGGGTAAAACCACTTAACACTAACTAACTAAACTATTACAAATAACCTAGTCTAAGGCCCGCCTCCGACTTGAGGTCCAACGTAGTACTGGTCCGAGCTTGCGTACCTGAAAGGACTAAGTGGGGGGGGGGGGGGGGATGTAATAGTTATGAGGGATTATGATAACACTTGGGAATTGACTTGGGGATTCCCACAATGATATTGCTTACCTTAAGGTCTTGGACCTTGTATTATATTTATAGTTATCATATGCTTATGAGGTGGCTCACAAGATGATGCCAAGTGTACGTTTCAGATTTGGACACCAATGCTACCTTTGGCCCATTACATTAGTGAAACGAATCCAATACTAATCAATGGGCCTGGGAGGGTAGTTTGGACCTTTTCCCTACTTGAGTACTGTTCCGCCTGTTGGGTCCATGTTAATCCCTCGGACAGATCTGTCTGCTTGGTTGATCTGCCTTCGGGTAACTCTGGATGTCCGAGCCAAGAGTCTCACGGAAGTATCTCAGTAGTTCTATTATACGTTTGGTCTTGATGTGATGGTGGCGTCCGAGATTCTCTCGTCCGGTCCGTTTGGCATCTCTGTACTGAAGTAGCCAGGTTTAGAAGTCTTTTTCCCAACTAGCTCGGACTAGCTGTGAGGGTGTAGTGACTTTAGCGTACTGGTTGATTCACTTTGGCCGGACCATGTGAGGTCGGACTAGTACTGAATTGGCTAATTAAGCCGTGATGCGCTTTAGGACACGCTCTATGGCGCTCTTAACGGATTGGACACATGTCCGTAACAACACTCTTGAACACTTATCATAGACTTGGGTCAGTAAAGAACAAGATACCATACATTGCAAAGTGTATTAAGTATACTTGATTCATAGAGCTATCTGAATAACTGAACAAGTTATTAAAGAAGTTCACCTGACAAACTACCTTAACCAACACCTTAATCGGCGTGGAGTACAGGAAGTACTTAGTTTGGGAAACTAAGGAATAATTCCAAGGTTACTGAGCATAGGAAGTACTTAGTTTGGGAAATTAAGGAATAACTCAAAAGGTTTCTGAGTACAGGAAGTACTTGGCCGTGAAAGCCGGGGAATAACTCAGGGGGAACACTTGGTTGGGAACCTAGTGTATTTAGGAATCTAGAGAAGATACTTGTAAGGTTACCTCAATTATCTGTCTTAGTGGATTCTAGGTCTGAGAAAGTAGAAGTGGATTAGTTGAAGGATTACATGGCGGATACCTATAAAAAGACTTGTTATTTACTTTCTGCGGTTTATTACTTGCTTTATTTATCTTGCAAAGTATTTACACTTATCTTTGAAGCACGCACTTATCACGTAAAAGTCTTCCGCTTCTCGAAATTAAGTATCGATATCTTCACGAGATATCCGAGAAGCTGTTTATCGACAAAAGTTTTAAAAGACTATTCACCCTCCTCTATCTTTTACTTTGCGTTATCTGACCAACAATGGGTCATATACAAATAGACCCCATGTAAGATTGTCGATTCTGATTCATAGTAGATGTTTGAACAATTACGTCCACACCCAAAATCGTTGACCAACATTAAAGTTTCATTTTTGAGAAAAAAGAAAAGATAAAATACATAGTAAAACAAAACTTAATGGGAAAATAAAATTACAATTGTAAGTTTTATTACAGTAGAGCCCCTTATATTTTAAACTTAACAAAATATACCCAATTATAAATTTTGCTCATATTATCATCCAAAAACATATTTGAAATCAACCCTCAAATTATTCGAAAATTCAACAAACTCCACATTTAATTATTTAAAAAATATTTAAAAAAAATGTGGAGCTCAGAAGCTTCCATCTTCCATGGAAGCTCATTGAGCTTCCATAATTTTTTAACAAATTAAAATTAAAATTGAAAAACATAAAAATAGAAAAAGAAGATGTAGGAGAAGAGCTTCCATGGAAACTCGAATTGAGCTTCCATGGAAGCTTGGACAGAGCTTCATGTCCATGGAAGCTCATCAATTTGAGCTTCCATGGACATGAAGCTCTCTTGAAGCTTCCATGGAAGCTCAATTTCGAGCATCCATGGTGGTTCGTGGTGATGGACAGGTGATGAAGATTCCATGGTATTTGTGTGTGGTGGTGGTGAAGAAGGGTGGAGCCGTGGAGGAGATGATGGTGGAAGTAGAGGTGAGGAGTTTTGGAGAAGAAGGAAAATGGGGGTTTAAAATATGAAGTAATGAAATATTTAAATGGAATGATTAAAAATAAATAATAAAATAGAAAGTGAAAATAAAGGTAATGGTAAAATAAAATAAAAATAGAAAATTTTTGACTCTTTGGGTTTATATATAATTACTTTAAAAATGTAAAGGTGGATTTTGTAATTGTTCAAATATCAGGTATCAATCTGCAAAGTGACCATCTTGGAGGTGTGGGTTTTGTAAATATCTGTGAAATTTATATTCAAAATGTTTCATATAGTAAGTATATAAGATAGAAGGTAATATTTGAATAAATAATGAGTAAAAAGTAGAAAACGTGTGAGAATTCACGTAAATGGTGATAAGATGATGGTTTTTATTTAATCAAATACGTTACTTTATTGTTAATTTTTAAAGTATACATTTGTAATTGTATACCTAAATAAATATTAATTTATTTGATAAATAGAGGGAGTATTAAGTATTTAATAAATGCTCTATTTTTTAAATTTTATTATTTCTATCATTTAATAAACATACATAATATTTAATTTAATATATAAATAATATAATTAATTATTAAAATATTCAAGTTTGGTGTCTATGCATTCGTCTTGTCGCGGTGAATCTATATATACGTTCAAAATATTTTTTGAAGTTTTATAGATAAATATATATGAGATTAAATAAAAATTATATATGAATTTAACATAAAAATAAATGGCTTTTTTATTCCCCAGTACGTGATTTGGCAATTGGCTTGTAGTCGCTACTACTTGTAAATTGTCACAGATATTCCATACGAAATGGCCTGTCTAACATACGAATATCTACACAACTTGCAAATCATATTTGCATATAGGTCCCTGCACCTATTCCTGTGTGAAGTAGGTGCTAATATCTGCTTTTTATTGTTTGGGAGAAACAATAACATTCTGATCTTCTCCTTCTTTGTAGACCAAGATTAGCCCACCCGGAGAATTAATGGACCAGGATTAGCTCACCCGGAGAATTTTAGCCCACCCGGAGAATTAATGGACCAAAAATAGCCCATAATCTCAAAAATAGCCCATAATTTTTTAACAGCCCATCAAAAATCACATTTTTCTTCTCTTCTTCTTCCTAAACCCTGCTTCTGTTTCTCTCTCAACAAAACACAAACCAAACCCTCATTTGGCCGCCATGGATTCCGATTGAACAAAACAAGAAGAACCCTAACCGAGCTTGAACAAATCGATCAAGAACCCTAACCTGAGTCGATCTTCACTCAAATCGGATTCTCCTTGGCCATGGTTTCACCGATCGGCGCTCTAAATCTTCTTCTTCTTCCCTGGACGCCATTATTGATGAAATTTAGTCGCCTCCATCTCGTTCTGCCGCTTTTTGGGGTTGTTTGCAATTACTTGAGAGGGAGAAATGGTTCTGCTTAGAGTTGACTCTATAAATTTACTGAGTTGAAGTGAAGAAGAAGAAGATTTAGAAGAAGAAGAAGATACTGATGGCGTAATCTGAAGAAGAAGAAGAAATGGGTCATTTATTGATGTCGTGGAAGGACCAAGACCATTATATAATTTTATCTCTTTCAGATTCTAAAAGTAGATGCATGTGGGAAATCTGTCATGAACAGTTTGGTCAGACTCTCAGAGGGGCTAATTTGAAATTTAAAAACTAGTGTTGGGTGGTTTAAGCTATAAATGGAACTTCATGTATGGGCTTCAAAACTGAAAATTATAGCTCGTATCTAGCGCAATAATATGTCTCCATTTCGTACTGAAAACCGATGGACCCAAAAATAAATCATGGGAGTTATATGGTGCACTACGTCTTAAATACTTAAAATGTTCCACCACCAACATACCAAATTTGAAATTCTAACAACCAATCAAAATACATTTGGAAAAAAAACTGACCAATAGGAATCTTTCAATAGTCTGGCGTGAAGCAAGACATACTAAAACTTAGGCTTGAAATAGGCTTCTTTTCATATAGATATAGATTGAAATGTGATGATTAAATAAATTAATCAAAAAAAAAAAGATAGTCAAAGCTCCTTGTAGACAACGTTGGTCGTGGTGTCAGTCGGTAGTCATTCTTCATCCAATATTATATCATTGAGTATTTATTTATGTTAAATATAGAAAATATAAAAATATGGTCCTACCATACCCGACTTGTTAATTAATGCATGCATGTTTTTTCAAAAAATCTATCTCTCAAACGGGCAAAATAAAATCAAAAGTATACAATCTGATCAATAGGGTTGTTCCAATAATCTCGCGTGATATCACGGTCACCCCACACACACACAAATATTATACAAACGTAATTTCACATGTCGGTTGTTTTTCCAACCACCGGTTCCCAAAGAACCCAGGTGGTATCGTCATCAAGAAGACACAAAAATTATTATTCTATGAACATAATTTCACATGGTACGGTTGTCCCCCCGGGGCCCGTTGTGGATGAAGAAAGTAAAGAGAAGATAGAAAAGAGTTTCCCCGCCTATAGAGTATACCGGACCCCCCCCCCCTCCGGCCCGTCATAGAGATCAAGAAAGTACATAGAAGATCGAAAATATTTTCCCCGCCTAGAGAGTATCAGCTGATCCCCGCCCTCCCCCGGCTCGTTATGGAGATCAGGAAAGTAGAGAGAAAATCTAAGAGAGTTTCCCCACCTCAAGAGTATCAACCCAGGCTCGTTATGGAGATCAGAAAAGTAGAGAGAAGATCTAAGAGAGTTTCCCCACCTAGAGAGTATCAGATCCCCCAGGCCCGATATGTATCAAGAAAGTAGAGAGAAGATCGAAGAGAGTTTTTCCGCCTAGAGAGTATATGCAGACTCCCCTACCCCAGGCCCCGCCGGAAAAAAATGTAGTTTTTACTAACTTAATCATAAAATGTTGTGGTCGGGTATTGTAACAAAGGTATGAAACGGGTTCGAGTATATACCAGACCGGACCTGAAAATCAATATTATTTCGAACGGGGTTGGAATTCGGGTTGGATAGAACCAGTCATTCCAGCCAGAGATCGTAGAGAAGAGAAACCTTATACCTCATCCTACCGATCGAATCATATACATATTGTTGTGACATGTGTCCAATCCGTTAAGGGCGCCATAGAGCGTGTCCTAAAGCGCATCACGGCTTAATTAGCCAATTCAGTACTGGTCCGACCTCACATGGTCCGGCCAAAGTGAATCAACCAGTACGCTAAAAGTCGCTACACCTTCATAAGCTAGTCTGAGCTAGCTGGGAAAAGGACTTCTAATCACAGCTACGTCGACTGAGAGATGCAAACGATTTGACGAGAGAATCTCGGACGCCACCATCACATCAAGACCAAACGATATCGTAATCGAGATACTTGGTGAGACTCTTGGCTCGGACATCCAGAGTTACCCAAGGGATCAACCAAAGACAGATCATCCGAGGGACAACACGGACCAACAATCGGAGCGATTACTCGGGTAGGGAAAGGTCAAACTACCCTCCGTGCCCATTGATTAGTATTGGATTCTTTTCACTAATGGGCCGTAGCCAATAGCATTGGTGTCTAAATCTGAAATGTACACTTGGCGTCATCTTGTGAGCCAACTCATAAGCATGTGATAACTATAAATATGGTACAAGGTCCAAGACCTTAAGGTAAGCAATATCAAGGGAAGAATCCCCAAGTATTACCATAATCCCTCACAACTATTACATTGAGAGCTTCTAACTCTCTCTTGAGTAAAGTCTCTTACCGGATTGACATATGCAATCCGGGTAACCCATTCTAACCGCCCCCCCCCCCCCACTTAGTCCTTTCAGGTACACAAGCTCGGTCAAGCGCTACGTCGGACCTCAAGTCGGAGGCGGGTCATAGACTAGGTTATTTGTAATAGTTTAGTTAGTTAGTGTTAGAGGTTTTACTCCTCAACATTTTGGCGCCGTATGTGGGAAACTTTACAAGAAGTTTTCGTGTTTAGAATCAAGCTGATGGCAAGAACAAGACAAACAACGCGGGCTGGTGCTGCAGGAGTAGGGACTCCACCACCGCGCCCACGAGGACGTCCGCCCACCCGGGGACGCAGAGCCGCTGTAACCGGAAGGAGATATCCAAGTGAGGGACGCACGACAAGTCCGTCCTCGGATGAAGGGGTCGCACGAGCTTCACCGGCTGAAGCTCAAGGACCTGCAGTGGGCCAATAGTTCACTATGCCCGATGGTCGCACTGTCCGCACCAGTGATCTCGGACTAAGCGATACGCAGTTCGATAGGTTGCTCACAATCATTCAAGGCTGCCTAGGGACTAACAATGCTCCTCCTCAACGCGCCACTCCGCCAGTGGTCACTCCTCCACAGGCAGAGCCTGCATTATCGAGGAACAGGCAACGTCCGATCCAAGAGAGGTTGGGGAACCAGCCACCTCAAGAGGATTTGCAGAACCTTCTCGACCGGCGGGCGTCAGCCTCTCATGCTCGAGGTGAAGGCAGCCCAAACGGAGGGAGAGAGTATCAGGAAGGAGATAATAGACACTCGGGAGCTCCGCGACAAGCACCTCCTAGAAACAGAGATCAGGTGGCAGAAACTGTTCCAGCGGTCCGGATAGAAGAACTCCCTGCGGATGTAGCTGTGCATCCGAGGACAGGAGAAATCATGACTGCCGACGAAATCTATGCTCAACAGAAGGCTTTGGAGGCCCAGTTACGAATCTCGGGCCTTTGGTAAAAGACCATGAGCAGATAACCACTAGTGCACCAAATCCCTTATGTGATGAAATCATGAGAGAAAAGGAAAGGAACAGAAACTCGGATCAAGCAATCCCGAGCTTGGAATACTATTACGGGGATGCTTGTCCTGTTGGACACCTGACAAGGTACAACAGCAAGATGGATTCCAAGGGAATGAGCGACAATACAAAAGTTCTCACGTTCTCATCTACTCTCTTTGGAACGGCTATGGATTGGTACACTGCTCTACCGAACAAGTCGATAAAGTCATATGCGGACCTTTCTTCAAAGTTCTTGGTGCGATTTGGAAAAGCAAAGAGGAGAAAGCGAACCGTAGAGCACCTGGCAGAAGTTATACAGCGGGAGCAAGAGGATCTTAGGACCTTCTTAGATCGCTTTCACGCGGAAGTTCTTCGAGTTGAGCCGCACAGTATTAAGGAACGGGTCCGTCACCTGTACGCTAATACTTTCAACTCAGAGCTCCGCAGAAAACTATCTAGTCAGGAAGTGAGGAGTGAGAAGCATTTAGATGACATCTGTGAAGAAGTGATGTACGGAGAGGAGTATCGGAGGAATGTTCCAGTAAGAGCTGGTTCCAAGAAAGGGAAGGATCCGGTGAAGCAAGAGCAGCGCCAGGGGAAGTTTGACTCGAAGAAGGATCACAGGGACAGAGGCTTCCACAGGGAGAGAAGTCCGCCGAGGAGATATGTGGATTATACCCGCCTCAACAGACCAAGATCCGACATCTTGGCGACTATCATCGAGAAAAAGCTGGACGTTCAATGGCCCAAGCCCTCTCACAACAACCGAAAGAATAGGGATGCAAAGGGGTATTGCAAGTTCCACAAGTGCCGTGGTCACGAGACTGATGACTGTATCCAACTAGAAACAGAGGTTGAACACTTGGTACGAGAAGGCAAGCTCAAGGAGCACATCTACACGGATGATCCCTCTTGGCATGATAGAGCGGAACGAAGAAGGGAGGATAATGCTACAGAATTACCTCCCCGTCCGCCATCTTTGCCACCTCCGCCAGCTCACCGTCCGCCTCGCACGGATAGACATCCGTATAGACACTGCGACGCTATGGATATGGAGAACCCTCCCTACAACGGAGTAATCAACACCATCGCGGGCGGGCCATCAGGAGGTGTTAGTAGGAATGCAAGAGAGCGGACAACACAAAATCTTCGGAACAACGATAGAGCGTACGCTGCTCCAGCGATTCAGGGTACAAACGCTATATGCTTCGATGATAGTGAGATTCCTCTTCCCTGGCGGGGAGAGAGGACATTGATGATCCAGATGTTCCGCTAGTGGTTTCCTTGACCATCGCAACTTATCGAGTGAACAAGATTTTGGTAGACACCGGGAGTTCCTCGAATATCATTTCCAAAAGAACACTGGACCAGATGGCCCTAGGGAGAATCCAATATGAGAGGGTCCACACCTCTATACTGGGATTCAGAGGGGGAACAGTTCAGCCCCTGGGAAGTATTATGTTGAATGTTTCGCTTGGTACTTTCCCGGAAAGGGTTACTCAGTTGGTCCGATTTATAGTGGTGGATCGTACTTTCAACTACAACGCCATCTTTGGGCGCCCGGGGCTTAATCAATTCTGAGCTATTCCCTCCACTCTCCATAACAAAATGAAATTTCCAACTCCCTTTGGAGTCGGAGAAGAGGTTGGAAACGTCCGCGAAGCCTGGGAATGTTACATAATGTCCACAAGAAGAGCGTCCGCCCACGTGCTGGCAACCACCCTGACCCCTTGTCCGTCAGCGGTTCTTCCAGCTAAAAAGGAGAACCCGCAGATTGGAGTGGGGAGCCAGAAGGAGAAGTTTCCTAGAACATTGAGAATCGAGCCTCACGAGACTCTCAAGTAAATCGAGATTGTCGCTGGAAACCCGGATAAGAAAACAAGAATTGGGACCGAGATGACTGCAGAGGTAGAAATGAGGCTCATCGCTTGTCTCCGCAAAAACAGCGATGTGTTCGCCTGGAGTACCGATGACTTGAAGGGGATTGACCCGAGGATCACTGTTCACCGTCTGAACATGGATCCCTCGATCAAGTACATCCGACAGAAAAGGAAAGATTTCGGTCCGGTCAAGGATACCATCATATCCGCCGGATTGGAGCGACTCCTGAAAGCATGGCACATTGAAGAAGTCCGTTATTCTGACTGGGTGTGCAACGTGGTCCTGGTAGAGAAGTCGCCGGGCAAATGGCGGATGTGCAACGACTTCACTAGATTGAACAAGTTCTGCCCGAAGGATCCGTACCCTTTGCCGCGGATAGATCAGTTGGTTGACTCCACGTCCGGATGTGCATTGTTGAGTTTCATGGACGCATACCAAGGTTTTTACCAAATCCGGATGGCCAAAGAAGATATCAAGAAAACAGCTTTCTTCGCTGCCGGGGGTGTATATTGCTTCAAGGTAATGCCCTTCGGATTGAAAAACGCGGGGGCCACTTACCAGCGCCTGGTGAATCAAATGTTCAAGGAAGAGATTGGAAAAACCATGGAAGTGTATGTGGACGACATGCTCGTCAAGAGCAAAACTGAAGAGCAACACGTGCACCATTTGAACAAGTGCTTCGCTATCCTTAGGAAGTACGGAATGAAATTGAATCCCGAGAAATGTATGTTCGGAGTAAAAGGAGGGAAGTTCCTCGGGTACATGGTCACCGAGAGAGGGATAAGCGCAAACCCAGAAAAGATCAAGGCAATCCTAGATCTGCCGCAACCAAAAACCCTCAATGAGGTACAACAACTCATAGGACGTCTGATGTCCTTAAGTCGTTTCATTTCACGATCCGCGGAGAAAAATCTCCCGTTCTTCAAAATCCTCCGGAAAGGAGAGGGCTTTGAGTGGACTGCGGAATGTTCTGAGGCTTTCGAGAAATTGAAAACATACCTCCATTCCCGTCCACTGCTCTCCAAACCCGTCGAGGGAGAACCACTCTACCTCTACCTAGCTATCATGGAAGAGGCAATGAGTTCCGTATTAGTACGGATTCAGGCTAATGATCACCTCCCAATCTACTATCTTGGCAAAGCCCTTGCTGGGGCGGAGATAAGATACGTGAAGATTGAGAAACTTGCGTATGCTTTGGTTTACACCGCAAGACGGTTAAAACCATACTTCAAGTCTCATAAAGTTGTGGTACTGACTGCGGAATCTTTGAAACAGGTCCTGGGAAAGCCCGACCAGTCTGGACGACTCTCTAAGTGGGCGATCGAGCTGAGTGAATACGACATTTGCTATCAGGCTCCGTCAGCCAAGAAAGCTCAAGTCCTCGCCGATTTCTTAGCGGAATATCCTGTGGCGGATTCAGAGAAGGGCCCTGACACAGGCATTCGAATGTTTACTCACCAAGCAGGTTAGCCGAAAGCAAGTCCCGCCGCAGTTCAACCCAACAGATCTCGAAGACGTAGAATTTATCAATCAATCTCTATCTGCATCTCATGAGGAAACTCGACTCAACCAGATGTTCCTTCTTGATGGTATGGCAAGCGATTCCGTGCCTAACGACTCCGGACCCAAAAGCAGGGGAACCGAAGCACAGAGGTGGAAACCTCGGGAGCCAGCAGAAGATCTCCAAGCCGAAAAACATCCTTCTAATACCTGGATATTAGAAGTGGACGGTTCCTCCACTCGAAGAGTCGGAGGGATTGGAATCTTCTTTAAGAGCCCCGATGGCGCGGAACTTGACTACGCGATATCCCTGGAGTTCAAAGTTACAAACAATGAGGCTGAATATGAAGCATTGATAGTTGGACTGCGACTGGCAAAATCCCTGCAAATTCGGAAGCTCAAAGTTTTCACGGATTCTCAGCTCGTGGAAGCTCAATTTTCGGGAACTTTTGCCACAAAAGGTCCTTCGATGATCAAGTATCTCGAGCTACTCAAACAGGAAGCCAAGCACTTTGAGGAATTCACCCTAGAAAAGTTTGACAGAGCCTGGAACGAAAGAGCGGATGCCCTGGCAAAATACGCATCCGCAACAGCAGCTTTGGACACAAGGAGAGTGATTTTACTCACTGTGACTGACTCATCCGTCATGAGTCTCAATTCCGCCATTATGGTAACTGACACGGGCGGAAATTGGATGAATGGCATCTGGAATTACCTCAAGGACGGATCTCTTCCAGTTGATCCGAAGGAATCGAGGAGCATCCAGTGTAGAGCAAACATATACTTTATACTGGGGGAAGATTTGTACAAGAGATCATTTGCAGGAACCCATTTGCGGTGCTTGAGCCCACAAGAATTAAAAACTGTGCTGGACGAGATACACAGCGGGAGTTGTGGAAGTCATTCCGGGGGAAGGACTCTCGCCCAAAAAGTTATACGACAAGGCTATTACTGGCCTAGTATTAATAAAGATTCCGCCGACTACGCTCGGAAGTGCCCTGATTGCCAATACTATGCGAACATTCCACATCGTCCGATGCATCCCATGATTCTGTCAATCATAGCGTGTCCATTCGACCAATGGGGGCATTAACATAGTCGGACCATTCCCGAGAGGCACCCAACAGCGGAGGTTCCTGATTGTGGCTGTTGAATATTTTACCAAATGGGTAGAAGTCGAATTTGCAACCATTACTGAGAGTAGTACGGACCTTTATCGGAAGAATATCATCTGCCGCTTTGGCACGCCGGTTCGTCTCGGACAATGGTGCCCAGTTCTCAGGACATAGGCTCAAGGAATGGCTGGCGTCCTTCAAAATCGAGCAACGTTTTACATCTGTTGGATACCCGCAAGCCAATGGACAAGCAGAGTCCACAAACAAAACAATAGTCAAGATCCTCGAGAAGCGGTTAAGAATTTCACAAGAAAGCTGGGCGGACGACCTGGAAGGCGTGCTATGGGCTCATCGCACCACTGCACGGACTGTGACCAAAGAAACTCCATTCTCCTTGGTATATGGTTCGGAGGCAGTCATACCGTCCGAGATTGCCGTTGAGACTTTGAGGATCCAAGAGTTCGAAGGCAATGCAAACCGCGAAGCTCGAATATTCGACCTAGACATGCTCGAACAAAAAAGGTCTGAGACACTGGCGAATATCCATAGGTATCAGGCAACCGCTGCCCGAACCTACAACAGGAACGTTCGAGCGGCTAACTTGCAAGTCGGAGACCTGGTGCTTCGACGAGCCGACATTTTGAACAATATTGGAAAACTCAAGCCCAAGTGGGAAGGACCCTACAAGATTGTCGGGGCAAGAGTGAATGGGAGTTATGAATTAGAAGATGAGAACGGACATCCCCTCAAACGTCCGTGGAATGCTAGAAACCTTCAGAAGTTCTATGCATAGAGATAACTGTGCGGATCTCCGTCAGGTCGATTGGTCATCTCAGTTTCAACTATTTATTACATGGAACTCCGTCAGTTCTGTTTTTCGATCCCTTTGTCATTTGGCCATAGAGCCCGCAAGTTGTAATTGAATTTCCGGCAAATCAATACAACCTCTATCTTTCGATTTGTGGTTTTTTCGATTTATGCATCTGAGATTTAACATTCGTTTAACGACAAGGAAAGCGAGGGATTTTATTCATACAAAGACGAATTATACATAATCTTGTCTGTACAATTGCAATCCCGGATTGTTATCCGGACTTAAGGATGCAATATGAAAAATGCAGAAAACGTCCTTGGAGATACGTCATCTCCCAGCAAAGATCGTTCCCCCGTCGGGAAAAGCTTCTTCCATATCAAGCGGCAAGTCTGGTTTCCGCGGAGGTAGGGAACTCGATCTACCAGCATACAAGAAAATGGTTAGACGTGGTGGAATCCTTCATGATACCACCAAAACATGGCAATGCAAGTCCCGTGTCCGGGAAAAACAAAGTGCAGACAGGAAGAGATTTCCGCCTCACCAGCTTTAGAGACTCAAACTCTCTTGAAATTCGGAAACCATTTCCAATATAAGAGAGATTTGAACCACTAAAGCGGGGTTGGAAGAAAGCAGAGGAGACGGACATATATACATTCAAACCAGATCTATGCTTTTCTATGACTGATCTTCAACAATCTTCCCCTCTAGACCCACGCCACTCTCAACCTCAGGATGAACGCCGACTCGAGAGTGGACGGGAGTCTCGAGGGGGAAACTATTCAAGAAATCATCTTCTTGCTTTTGAGTGGATATGGAAATTGGAAGATGGATTTGCACGACCAAGGCCAGGAGAGATCTGGAGTATTTATAGAAGTAACGAACCAATAGGCGTCCGACACGTCAGAACTTTGACGTCAGCAATGGGCTTAAGCCACCCGTTCGAGTTGAACACTGTTGGGTCAGTGGGCTTATCCAATCAAGCCTAAACAAGCCCATCAACCACGTCCGAGTTTATTGGTTATCCTATAAAGATACGCGCGATAATATAATCCGACGACGCACGATTGAGAAAAAGGTGGCGATCTCATCCGATTAAAAAGAGTTTGAATTTTATAGACAAAATTATCCGAACATTTACATAACAGAAGTCCAATCTGAAAAGGTCCAAGGATAAGTACATCCTTCCACGGGGCATACCCTGCCTTGTTCCTTCACCAGACTCCGGAAGTCGAGCCTTGGGACTCCGAGCCACCACCTCGGCCCTGACGAGCTTGCTGCTGCATGCGGATCCTCCTACGGATCAACTTCAGCGTCCACTCCCTCTCTTCCTCGGCTAACCTCCTAGCTATTCCCGGACATCGAGGGGGATCGCCCTCAAAATCAAGGATGATCGGGTCATCCGCGGTCCCTGTACCTGGGTAAATTGGTGGATGCATGTGCTCACAAGCACAGTTTGCCCAATGCTGATATTCCTCGTCATCAGATTCCGACATCCTGGAGAACTCCAGCTTTTGTGGAAGGCTCTGGATAAAACAAAAGACATAATGGAGAAGGGTACAGTAGTGAAAAGAGGAAGAATTACCACACCCTTATTTATAGTCACGACGGGTCCTTAAGATCTCGTCACTTGTCGATCATCCGACGACTGGGGAGATGAAAAGACGTAGTCATAATGACTATTTCACTGTTTCACCTTCCTCCTTCTAGAAGAATTACGCATCCCAAGGGGCGAACAGTCCGAGAATCGGAAAGATGATGGTCTGATTTCTACATCAGACGGCATCAACAGTGATCCGTGCTCTTAAGAGATGTGTAATTTATGATAACTCAGCATATGAACGACAGATAAGGAGAGCAAGTAATAATGCGGAAACATAGGAGGTTCAACTCCTCGGAAATAAATACGAATCATTGCAATAGTACATGTTAGAACTTAGGATCCCGGATTGGTACTTGAAACAAGATCAATAGACAATGTTGCCAACAATGTTGTTCAACATTGTCTTCAACATAGCAAACAGATGGCAGCGGATGAATAAGAATGAAACTTCTATTACCAAGCCAATATATAGAAAAATATATTGGCAGCGCCGTAGGCAAAATATCTACTGACAGGAAAAGTAGATCTAATCAAGTGGTTTTAATACAATCACAGACGATTGATTAAACAACCAAAACTAGCCCTAGAAGAACCAACAGTAAAAGCTATTCTAGGTCGATGTTTGAAAGAGTTATTCCAACAATGAATACTCTTAGACAAACTCTAATTAAAGCTAGCAGAAAACAAGAAGCCTAAACTCTTTTAATAAAATCTCGATTGATCATCAAGAAAGGCTCAATGATTGCTCGGCTGAATCCTTGTATATATACTTGAGATATCGACAGCTCCCATCCAAGTCGAAAGGCAATAGGATCTCAGCAAAGGCAATTTTCCATGTTCTTGTTTTCTTCAATAATCAGCTAGAAGGAAATTCCCATATTAGTGTCTTCAACAATATATTTCCTTCTTGCTTTCTTCAACAATATTCTTGAAAGATTCTCTCTTTAGATTGCATTCCTTATGTCCAAAGCAACTCAAACTCTTTCCTTATTCCTGCAGAAATTCGAATTGATTGCTTCCAGTCCAAGTCATCAATCCAATTGGCCTGCTTGTTTCTATGTTATCTGCTGTTGTCCGTAATGTTGTTCTAACATTGTATCGGCACTATTTCGCAATGTTGCACAACATTGAAATCCTGCAGTTCACAAACAACAACAACAAACACAAACATTGAACTGAATCATGAAAGATAAGATTAACTAATCAAGTGCAACTTGCATTTTCAATCTCCCCCTTAATCTTAGTCTTTCATCAAGCAATAGCATTCCTTTGGGCTCATTGATTCCTTTTGATCCAATAAGCATGTTTGAGCCCAACTTGATATATCCTACAAAATATTCATAGAAAAACAACTACAAACATTGAACCGGTAATGGTACGAAGAAAGGTTGAATTACTAAACAAAGTGCACTAAATCGCACTTTCAATCTCCCCCTTAATTCTGATCTTTCTTCACACAAACTAAAACCAGTTTGTTAGTCAAATCGAACAAGTAGGATTTAAACAAGTCAAGAGGAATCCTTTGTTGGGAACTGAAAGATAAAGTCCAATCGATCAATGCTGATGGACAATGTTGAGTCAACAAAGAACTCAACATTGCTGTAAATATGCACTTTCAAATTCCCTCTTATGTCTTTGTCTACTCATCTCCTTTGAACTCATCATGGGCATCATATCATACTTCTTTTGACAATTCACTTTTCAAGAGTTAGTGAATAAAGACAAACTTGCGTGAGAATCGCGAGATAAGTCAATAAACAAAGTAAATGCGCAATGTTGACACAACATTGCAGTCAACACTGCACTATTCAATCTCCCTCTTTGTCTTTCTTCACAAAAATACACCTGAACAAACTTGTTAGAAACAAACAAATATAACATGCATGAAACTACAGAACTCCCCCTCAACATTAGACGAGAGCAATATAACAAAATAAAGTATGTTAGCTTTTTGTTCAATCTCTTCTCTTCTCCCCCTTTTTTGAGAAGAAAGATATCTCTCAGATTATTCAACCAAGTTCACAGAAGGAGACAAGAAGACATGCAATGAGTTGTGGACTATAGGACCTGCAATAAGAGTTGTGCAATGTTGGAGAATGATGTTGAAAACATTGAGTTCAACACTGGCAGCCAAGGTGATAGCAGAAGCAAGAAAAGAGTTTGGATCGGCGGGAGGGCAGTAATCAGGAATAGAGGTTGGATTAGCTGAAGAGCAGTGTTAGGATAAGAGTGGATGGTCATGATGGGTGTTGTTGGGTTTGCCTTAAAAGATCCTGCAAATATATGTCAATGCTACAGAAACAGTGCACAACTGTTAATAAAAGATTAAAGTTGCAAGTAAAACAGTTATCCGTCAAGTCATAGTAATTAGATAAACATATAAACCCTAGGGAGGTTGACACTAAAAATCTTGATCTTAAATAATGACTTGAAATGCAAGAACAGGAAAGCAAAAACCCCAAACCCCAAAGAAACACCTTAGACCTGAAACACCTTAGACCTACTCCCCCTCAAACCCAAAAACACACAGAAAGGTCAGATAGAGAAGCACATATAAAAAAGAGCAAATATAAGTCAGAAAGTACTCCAAGGACAGCCAATGTTGACCAGCATGTTGACTCAACATTGATGACAACATCGAAATCGCACCACTCTTAATGTAAGTCACCAGAAACCAAGTCTCAAAATGTGCGATTCGATTAACACCACCATCTGCAGGCAAAGACAGAGAGAGAAAGGAATACCAAAGAAACACACTCAACATTGCCTCAAAAAGTAAATTGAACAATTAGCATAAGTTTGAGTGGGGGTGACCATGAGACCGTGAACCATGTCAAATAATTGGAACACGTATGAATCCGCTCCAAAGCCGAAGCCTATGCGGAGTTAGGCAAACACACGTCTCATGGCATAAAATCACTCATTTGACCACATTGGGTAATTTGGTACTCAGAAAGTGAACCAGCAGCATTACGAGAATCGGCACTTTTGTGCGTGTCGGTTTCCAGTACAGGCCATCAACCCTCACGACATATGACACATTGGCCACGTCGATATCTGGATAGTATTTGAAACCTGCCCAACACGATCCTCGACGGAAACACTTCGAGCCCTTTTTATCATAATTCATTAGATTTATTAAGCATAAAGGACAGGAGGCAACATCAAGTGTGAGTCAAGGTACGAGTAAAAATAGCCAAAAAGCAGCAAAAGTGGGTTTTACATAAAGCAAACACACAGGAGACTCGATCCCTTTCAACCTTGGTTTCAAATAGCCTTTCAAACCCTAAGCATCACCACTGTAAGCTACAAAGCGAGCCATAGACCGATCTGAAGCACAGAAAGCACATAAACACACACAAAAAAATAAAAAAATAAAGAAAATCAAAAGGCAACAAAAAACACATCACTTTTCTGCAGCCAGTGTTGACTGTGATGTTGAGTCAACACTGGTTTCAACATCGAAGATCACAAAGAGCACAAATCAAGAGATCTCCTAAGACTGAAGAATCTCTCACAATTCAAAGGCTTGGTAACAATATCTGCAAGTTGATTGGTTGTATCTAAGTGTTGTATGACTATTACTTGCAGATTGACCATATCCTTAAGAAAATTATACCCAATGTCTACGTGTTTCGTGCGTGAGTGCAAAACAGGCTTCTTAAAATTATTTATGGCACTAAGGTCATCACAGAACATCAACAAGGTATCACATTGAAGACCAAAGTCATGCATCATATTTTTCACCCATATCAATCGAGTAACACAACTCCCAGATGTTACATGTTCAGATTCAACATATGAGAGTGACACATTGTTCTGTTTCTTGAAATACCATGACATTAAATTAGAATCAAGATAAAAGCAACCTCCACTAGTGTATTTTCTATCATCTAGAACACCAGCCCAATCAGAATCACTAAATCCCACTAGATTAGTGTTTGTATCACATGCATACCATAATCTAAGATTAACAGTTCTTGATATATATATATATATATATATATATATATATATATATATATATATATATGAAAAATCTTTTAAGAACAATCAGGTGTGGGATTTTAGGGTTAGACTGATACCTGGCACAAACACACACATAAAACATGATGTGAGGTATGCTGGTTGATAGATATAGAAGGTCAGAGTCATTGTTCAGACAATGTTAGGTCAACATCATCTCAACATCGATTCTGTGAGCATAAGACCATTAGCCATAGGAGTGTTGGGTTCACCTATCATGCTCATCTCATGGTACGTCGGATGGAATTTCACTGTGATGTTGAGCTCAATGTTGTGTCATCATTGTCACAAGATTGACAATTTCTCCTTGTACACCATTGGAGTTCTTGGTTTAGACACCTTTTCGTGTTCGATGTCGCTTTCTCGGGGTAGTGTCGTAAGACTGCAACAACCTGTTTATTCTTGGGTACAGTGCCTTTCTGGACAGAGACATCAGAAAAGACAGTTTCGAAAACAGACAATGTTGATGTCAATGTTGACTCAACATTGTTTTCATTCATCAGTTTCAGCTCTTCCCAGTGATAATCTGCAGATAGATCAACTGAACCATGTAGACACAAAACATTAGTAGAAACTGATTCCTCAGGGTTAGTCCAGAAAAGTGTTTCACAGTTTTGAGAATCATCATAGTCGAAAAAGACTTCTTTTGTCAATGTTGGACCATCCATGTTGGACCAACATTGTTTCTCAACATTGTTCAGAACAGCAGATAGGGCTTTGGCATGAACTTCTGGATCATCGTCTTCCTGTTCGTCATCTGAAACATCACTGAGACAAGCAAGCATAGTCTTTTTCTCCTTTCGAAGAGTGTTAGCACATTCATTCTGATAATGCCCCCATCCTTGACATTCAAAACATCTAACTTTACTAAGTTTACTAAGACTAGGGCTAGAGTTAGACACACGCTTTTCTTTTGAAATTTCTAGTTCCTTTTGAGTTGCTCGAAGAGCCTCTATTAGAATTCTTCCTGAATCTAAGTTTCTCAATTTTCCTAACCAAGTCATTGTAGGCTTCTTCAGAATCATCACTACTGCTTTCAAACTCAGTAACTTTAGCTTTAGATTTAGAGTGAAGGGACATACTAAGGATTTTCGTACCTTTTCTTTCGTTATCAATTATCTCAAAAAATTTCAAATTGTTCATCAAGGTATGAAAATCCATAGTAGCCAGATTGTGAGTGTCTTCCAAAATAGTAACTTTAGTGTCAAATTTTGAAGAGAGAGAACGTATGGATTTAGAAATCAGTTGCTTGTTGGAAATAGCATCACCAAGAAGTTGAACATCATTAGACAAAGTCAAAAGCTTTTCAAAATAAGAATCAATGGTTTCAGCTTCTTCCATTCTTAGATTTTCAAATTTTGACCAAAGCATTCGAAGTTTAGTTTGTTTGACACTATTATCACCTTCACAATGATTCTGAAGTAAGTCCCAAGCTTGTTTAGCTGTAGTGCAATTTTGAATGATTTTAAACATATGAGCATCAACATGTCCAAAAATGGCATTTAAAGCTTTTTCATTGTAAGAGCTTAAAAGAAAGTCACCTGCAGTGAAGCGTTCTTCAGGTATGGGAACAATATCTCCATCAGCTTCAGGTCCTTCAGTAGGCCAGGCAAATACTTCTAGAACAGATCTCCAAGCTCGACATTCAATGGACTTGATGTATGTCCTCATCCTGATTTTCCAGTAGTGGTAGTTCGATCCATCAAGCATAGGTGGCCTGTAGACACTTGAGTTTGCAACTTCCATTGTAGTAGTACCAAATCCAGACACCAGTAGTTAGGTGGCTGGCTCTGATGCCACTTGTTAGAACTTAGGATCCCGGATTTGTACTTGAAACAAGATCAATAGACAATGTTGCCAACAATGTTGTTCAACATTGTCTTCAACATAGCAAACAGATGGCAGCGGATGAATAAGAATGAAACTTCTATTACCAAGCCAATATATAGAAAAATATATTGGCAGCGCCGTAGGCAAAATATCTACTGACAGGAAAAGTAGATCTAATCAAGTGGGTTTAATACAATCACAGATGATTGATTAAACAACCAAAACTAGCCCTAGAAGAACCAACAGTAAAAGCTATTCTAGGTCGATGTTTGAAAGAGTTATTCCAACAATGAATACTCTTAGACAAACTCTAAAGCTAGCAGAAAACAAGAAGCCTAAACTCTTTTAATAAAATCTCGATTGATCATCAAGAAAGGCTCAATGATTGCTCGGCTGAATCCTTGTATATATACTTGAGATATCGACAGCTCCCATCCAAGTCGAAAGGCAATAGGATCTCAGCAAAGGCAATTTTCCATGTTCTTGTTTTCTTCAATAATCAGCTAGAAGGAAATTCCCATATTAGTGTCTTCAACAATATATTTCCTTCTTGCTTTCTTCAACAATATTCTTGAAAGATTCTCTCTTTAGATTGCATTCCTTATGTCCAAAGCAACTCAAACTCTTTCCTTATTCCTGCAGAAATTCGAATTGATTGCTTCCAGTCCAAGTCATCAATCCAATTGGCCTGCTTGTTTCTATGTTGTCTGCTGTTGTCCGTAATGTTGTTCCAACATTGTATCGGCACTATTTCGCAATGTTGCACAACATTGAAATCCTGCAGTTCACAAACAACAACAACAAACACAAACATTGAACTGAATCATGAAAGATAAGATTAACTAATCAAGTGCAACTTGCATTTTCAGTTCATAATGACATTCCGCGTTATCAAAAGATAAAAATCCAACAGAAAAATTCAGCAGGTACAGAATTTCAACGGGGCATACCCCGGACTTCTCACTGAGGCCGAGCTTGGCTCGGACCAGCTTCACCAGCTTCGGGCGGATCGACGGGGGGCGTGTTGGAGACGGCTTGCGCAGCAAGGGATTCAACAATATTGAACAAGTTGAAATCCGCGGGAAGGCCAGCGACTCGGCAAGGCAGGGAGAACCACTTCTTTAGGAAAGCCCGGTAGTTATCGAAAGGTACAAAGCATATCTTTTGGAGGGCATCCGGGACCCACCTCGGGAGGAAGGGCCCGCCGTTTTTAATCTCGATCTCACCTTCCTCGGTGACTAATTCCGCAAACTCACACGCGGCCAACTGTTCATCTGAGACACTGTCGACGGGGACCTCCACACCATTAGCATCCGCAGAAGGGATTAACCGTTCTGCCTTCCAGTTGAAGTCTGGTGGAAGTAGTCCCTTGGACTGCAGCTGCCCGATAGCGGACACGAACCCATCCAGGCGGGAGGCATCGGATTTGTCCGCCATCAAGAACTTGAAGGAGTCGGACTCCATGAAGTCACGACCAGCCTGAAGACGGGCATATTGGAGGCCTTCGAGCAGGAAATCCTTGGAATCCAGAAAAGCCTTCATCGACTTGTCGACAAAGTTCTCCTGCCAGTCGAGGTCCGCCTTTATTTCTTCCCAGCTGGTCTTCAGCTTATGGAACTTCACTTCATGCTCTTTCGGCCGCATCTCCAACTGCTTCACCTTCTCCGCCTCATCCGTGGAAGTGGCCACAGCCTTGTGGAGGTCCTCCTTAATAGTAGCGCGTTCGCCGGCTTTCCATTGCATGGCCCTGATGAAACATTCAAGCTGCAAGAAGTCCGTAAGAATGTAAGTTACATTTCTATCATACTAAGAACAAGCCAAGGAGGTCATCGAAAGATTACTTACCCGCTGGTATAGCTCATCCAGCCCTCCGACCCGCTCGACCTCAGGAGTCCGCAAGCCAGTTCGTACTCCTTATCAAGAGCAGCTTGGTCAACAGGCAGGACAGCGGACAACTGCTGTCTCTTTGCTGCAGGGGGAGCCTCCGAGGTTGCTCCTCTCTTGCGTCCCGAGGTAATAGCATCCTGCATCAACACCTCCCATTGTGGTGCAGCGGCGGAAGCACAGGACTTCAAGCGATGGCCTGAGAGTCCTCTCCAGCCTTGTTCCGCCTTTCTTCCTCCGCGGAAAACACTGCGGCATTCTTCGGATACGACATGGGAAGACCCGCGGAAGTGTTGATGATTTTGGTCCTCTGACCAGCGGCGACCTCGAAGGCTTGCTGCTCCCTCTGCAACCTTTTCTTTTCGCGGAGCGTCGACATGATGTAGTCGAACCAATGAGCTGCACAATAAACCAAAGGCGTTAGATACAGATGGGTTAAGGAAGGATTATCAGAATTGCGTAACTACGTAATCAAAATAGAGTATCCCGAAGAAGAAAGGGCACAAGGTTTCAAGTCAACAAAATCCTTACTAAAGTCCGTCTTCCCTCCAACCTCCACTGCGCCTGTTAGTCCGCACAGGTAGGGAAGTGGCTGACAGATTAATCCATGGAACGGATAAGTAGGTGGGTCATGCTTTTTGTGGATCGCCGCCACCCACGGAGCCACGTTCTTCGGAAGGGGACGCCAATCCGGGATGCTCTCCCTTAGGAACTTTGTTGGCAGTCCCCATTGTTCTCGCTGCCTCTCGGACGCCCCAGGTTCTAGAGCCATCCGTACAAAAATGTACTTATCCCACCACTTCGATCCCAGCGATGAAATGGAGTCCGAAATGAAGTTATAGGGTTTTCTATTCATAAAAGTATAGAAGAGGGGATTCCCCGGACTGAACGAAACATGAAAGAGCTGCCTGAAGTTCTCAAAATTTACTGGCTGCCCTTTCTTCTTGCAAAAAACAACGAAGCATATAATATTACCCAAGGACTTTGGGATAACCTGACTCGGACCGATCCCAATGTGATTCAGAATGTGCTTCAACTCCGTTGCAATGGGGATCTTCCACCCACAAGCAAAAGCTACCTCGTGCACACACATATACCCGGCGGGCGGGTTGTAAAATGCGTGTCCGGGCTCGGGAACCATGATTTCTACGGAGTCAGGGATCTCCCACTTTCGTCTCCATTCTGGGATGTCCTCTGCCTTAACCCTTGATGGACATGTAGGAAGAAGTCCGTCTGTGTTTAGTTCTCCAAATTCGTCCGCTATTGTAACAACGGACGCAGGACGGGGGAACTTGATTTGGGCAGCCTTCGCACCACGACCTTCAATTAATGTAAGACTGGACTGAACGGGCGTAGCAGGGTGTAATGCAATCCGCCGACCGGAGCGTCTAGGGGGACGAGCGACAGGAGATCCTTCTCCTTCTTCCTCCTTGTCCTCGTCTTCTTCTTCCTCACCATCTTCATCCTCCTCGTCGACACCTTCGGGTCTCCCAGATGTGCTTGGGTTGGACGGACTTGTTTCCGCTACAACACGGTCTTCTACCCCAGCCTCGAATATCTCGACTTCATCAGCCTCCCGACCGCTGTCGCCTTCCCGCTCCACATGCAGTTCGTTCGGACCCCCGGACGTCCCAATGCCGCCTATAGTCCGAGATTGGACTAACGATCTAGTCCTAGCAAGATCACCCTGGCCCGCTGTAACGTCGGCCTGTGCTTCTGCTGCACCACGGACTCCTTGCCCAACATCAGAGTCCTTGGACGACCCCAGGTCCATAACTAGGAAATCTCTCACGGACAAGGTCAAATCCACGGACCCTGTCCCTAAGTCTACTGCATCATTGTAACTTGGGACCTCATGCTGCTTCTGACTATCGCTCCCGACATCCTAGGGCAGAAGGAAACAAGTCAGAAACGATGGTGGTGATTGTCCGAGAGTTCGTTTAGGTAACTTTTTAAGTCAAAGAAATCCTACGGAGTTCTACTTAACTAGATTTTTCTGCATGAGGCCTAGTCTCGGCACTAGTGGTACTAACCTGGGCACACCGAAACGTGCCATTGGCACTATCGTATACCCTACCCGGCACGCTAAGCGGGGCCAACGTACGGAAGACTGTGTGCCAATTGGCACCAACACATTACCAAATAAGCGTGCATAATCAAATTTTGGTTACAGTGGGCATACACACGAGATGAATCAACAGGATACTGGCAATAAAATTGGCATGCAACAGTACAGAGGGGAATTGTTTCGACTAAGAATGTTGCTAAAGCCTATCACTTGCAACATCGGCAAATACGGACTTGACAATTTCATATCCGAGTAGGGCAAAAACATATGAGCACGTAGTAAGCATATCACGAAAAGGAGACAACTTAGGAGGAGTGAAGATGCACTTACTTGACAAGGTTGGCTTGTTAAGTTTGAACGGACGACTAAGCCTTGCCGCTCCTCCGAGGGTACGGATTCGAAGAAGAAATTTCAAAATTCTGCGAGTCTTGCTTGCTCGGATATAACTTCAATTGCTCGGATTGCTTTGTGATTGCTCTGAGTTTCGATATTGCTAAAAGTGTGAAAGTGACTGATGAGCTGACTATTTATAAGGGCAATTTGGGGAAAGCCAAGAGTCACATCACTTGGATTTGAATCCCAGCCGTTGGTCCTCTCCAATCCAAAGGTTGTGCCGCTTCGCGAGTGGATGGCTATCAGTACGTCGCATTTAATGCTTGACAGACGCGTCACATCAATCGGGCTTAGAACCCCAACCGTTGATGTCGTCCTGATCCAACGGTCGCGTCCCTTTAATCGGAATCTCTCCCCCGTGGGCCGAACGGACAACCTATTGGGCCTCTTTGGCTTACGGATCAACGACCCGGGAGGACCAGTTCAACAATCGGTCCAACGGATAGCTTCCAGAAGACTACGTCAGATCCTAACCGTACTCGGATCTATATATCTCGGATACAAATACCTTTTCCATCTACAGTCCGAGCTATTAAATAACTCGGACTGTAGAAGGAAAGGGAGGGGGGGGGGGGGGGGAGAGATATATCGAATTCCTAAGAACACGGATGACGGATCTCAACAAAAAGGATTTTTTTCCTTTTTTCAGTTAACGATTCGGACACGCTCCATAACACACTTTCGTCTTATTATAGTTTCCAAGTATCTTAGTAGAACTATCTTCTACTAAGATACTTGGAAACTAGGGGGACATATGTTGCTACGGACATGTGTCCAATCCGTTAAGGGCGCCATAGAGCGTGTCCTAAAGCGCATCACGGCTTAATTAGCCAATTCAGTACTGGTCCGACCTCACATGGTCCGGCCAAAGTGAATCAACCAGTACGCTAAAAGTCGCTACACCCTCATAAGCTAGTCCGAGCTAGCTGGGAAAAGGACTTCTAATCCTGGCTACGTCAGTACAGAGATGCCAAACGGACCGGACGAGAGAATCTCGGACGCCACCATCACATCAAGACCAAACGTACTGAGATACTTTCATGAGACTCTTGGCTCGGACATCCAGAGTTACCCAAGGGCAGATCAACCAGGCAGACAGATCTGTCCGAGGGACCAACACGGACCCAACAGGCGGAACAGTACTCAGGTAGGGGAAAGGTCCAAACTACCCTCCCAGGCCCATTGATTAGTATTGGATTACTGTTCACTAATGGGCCATGGGCCAAAGGTAGCATTGGTGTCTAAATCTGAAATGTACACTTGGCGTCATCTTGTGAGCCAACTCATAAGCATGTGATAACTATAAATATGGTACAAGGTCCAAGACCTTAAGGTAAGCAATATCAAGGGAAGAATCCCCAAGTATTACCATAATCCCTCACAACTATTACATTGAGAGCTTCTAACTCTCTCTTGAGTAAAGTCTCTTACCGGATTGACATATGCAATCCGGGTAACCCATTCTAACCGCCCCCCCCCCCCCACTTAGTCCTTTCAGGTACACAAGCTCGGTCAAGCGTTACGTCGGACCTCAAGTTGGAGGCGGGTCATAGACTAGGTTATTTGTAATAGTTTAGTTAGTTAGTGTTAGAGGTTTTACTCCTCAACACATATAAAGAAAAGGAAATTGAAAGTCTTCACATATAAAAAGTTGTTGATAGACATGTAAAGATCAACACACCCCCAATTAGCTCACGTGTGTCTCTTCTATCTTCTGGAACTGAAAATAGCACGTCCAATACACGATTCATAGAACATTTTTAGAAGATTAGTTGAAGGAACTATATCAAGCATAGATCTAAAGGTCCTTCAATATGGATTCATGCCCATTAAGAAAATTAGTGCGTGGGTGGCGATTTTGATGGAATTATGGGATTTAGAAGATTTGATTGATCACATTTATAAATAGTTGCAAAGGTTGAATATCATTGCAGAATTATGTAACCAAAATTAGATTAAAATTGTAAAGGTAACAGAACCAAATACGCATTAACTTGGCATAAAAAATAAATTTACCCTGATTATAATTGTTTTGTAATTTTTAAGCTAAAAAAATGAAATAATTTCTCACATTGATTTGAGGCCAAAGTACCATAGCTAGAATTGATAATAAAAAATGGTTTTTATAATATATGGATAGATATCATCTTCACATGCCTAAAAATTGAAAATTAATTTATTATTTATTCTTTACCGTCTCACCTCTTCTATTTTATTCACTATCTCCTACGACTATTCATTATTTTTCATACATAAGTATTTAGAGAAAAGTCGAAACCTAAATTCAAAAATAAAAAAAAAACGTAGAGAGTTAATATAACTTAAAATGAATTTGTTTTTACTTTAATATGAGGCTAATCAAAATAATCGTATATTTTAGTTTGTCCAGAATGTTTGATGATGCTAACTATTTAAAATGAGTATCCTTTTGATTGCTTTATGCTACGTTAATTATTTATAATGTGTTTTAATGAGTCGTGTTTAATTTTTAAAATTTCATTATTTATTTTATCTTATTCAATAAATTTATATTTTATTTTAATGAATAAAAAAATTTATTTAATTAATAATAGTATTCAAGATTGGTTTCTATAGATTCGTCTTGTCACGACGAATTCAAATATATGTTAAAAATATTTTTTGGATTTTTGTAGATAAATTTATATAAGATTAATATTTTATTTTAGTGAATGAAATGATTTATTTAATTAATAATAATAATAATCATCTATTAAAAAATACTATTCATGGCCTTCCACATTTTCAGCAACCATAAGATATAAAATTTTGTCACCAAACAATAACATTGCTAACATGATCTTAGCAACAACACTACTACGTTCCCCCTATTCAAACTCTGCTTAACCGTAGAATCAAAATTACACGTAGGATGAATGGAATTTGAATGAATCTGGTGGGTTTAGCTCATCAACTTTATATATTATATTATATTATATTATATTATATTATATTATATTATATTATATTATATTATATTATATTATATTATATTATATTATATTATATTATATTATATAAAAACATCCAACTGATAATCTAAATGCTAAAACATTAGCCTCAGTTCCTCACATTTAACCTGGCAAAACTTTATGCAACAAAATTCTCTCCCCCTACCCGGAATCTGCTCAACCGTAGAATCAAAATGTATGATTGGAAATATAAATATCTATTATATATTAATTGAAAATATAAATATCTATTAATATAAACATAAACATTTTTCGGAGTTTTGTAGATAAATTTATATGAGACTTAATAAAAACTATATATGCAGCCAACATACAAAAAATAAACTGTGAAATATACAAGTTGAAAATGCAACTAATTCTACAAAATTCCACATAGGATTGAATTAATTTAATAAATGCTCTATTTTTTAAATTTAATTATTAAATTTTATCTTATTTAATAAATTCATATTTTATTTTAATAAATAATATAATTTATTTAATGAATAATAGTATTCAAGATTGGTGTCTATGGATTCGTCTTGTCACGGAGAATTCAAATATATGTTTAATATATTTTTTAGATTTTTGTAGATAAAGTTATATGAGATTTAATAAAACTTATATATGCAACCAACATACCAAAAATAAACTGTGAAATATACATATACCGGTTGAAAATACAACTAATTCCACGTAGGATTGAATTAATTTAATAAATACTCTATTTTTAAAATTTCATTGTTTCATTTTATTTTATTTAATAAATATATATATATATATATATTTTTTTTTTTTATTTTAATAGATAAAATTATTTATTTAATTAATAATAGTATTCAAGATTGGTGTCTATGGATTCGTCTTGTCACGATGAATTCAAATATATGTTCCATATATTTTTCAGATTTTTTTAGATAAAGTTATATGAGATTTAATAAAAATTATATATGCAGTCAACATACCAAAAATAACATTTAAATATATACTGACTAAAATGTAACTAATTCCACAAAATTTCACGTAGAACTGAATGAACCTGGTGAGGTTTAGACCATTGTGCTTTACATAATATATGGAATGGATGGATGGATGGATACATTCTATTCCTTATTTTCAATGATTATGTATTATTTACATAGCTCTAACTCAAAAGGTCAGCGAGCACCTTTTGTTTTTTTCCCCCCTGATTTGGAAGATATATTTCCTAACCACTTTATTTATTACGTAAAAACTTCACTCTGTGTATCATATTATTTCAGTAATAACATCTTTCACTTTTATACCAAAGGGTCAAAAATATCTTTTTTATATTTTATGAATCAAGACCAATTAAATGAGTACCACACCCTCTTTATTTGTTATATATACACCATTATCTTAATTCTCAAAAGGAATACAAGAGATATACACAAAAAGATAAAAGTATAACATTATTTGAAATTGGAAAAGTTTATTTCAATGGCAAAGTTGAATGTAAATGAACTCTGGTGTTTATTCTTCTTGTTCATGTGTTGTGGTGTTTGCGGCGCTAGAATATGCACCTCATGTGAACAACAAGATAAGGTGTAAAAAATATTTATCTTAATTTGATTAAATTCATTCTTATTTTCTTTAGGGATTGTGTTGGTAATGGTAATTTTTTATGTATTTAATGATTTGGTTGCTGTAGTGGCCTAGATGGTGTATTATGGCATCTGGGAGGGGTGATGCAGAAATGAAACGTGTTATCGACGAGAGATGTTCTCATATGGATTGTAGTCCAATAAATCCTGGAGGACCTTGTCACGGCTACGAGTTGTGGTATCGTGCCACCTGGGTGCTTGACATTACTTTTCCTATCACTCAGTATTGCCCCCCAGACGTAGGCGATATAATCGTGACTGATCTTTGTAAGATAATATATATGAATCCTTTTAATTTTTTATTTTCAATTATTTATTATTGTGCATGTAATTTGTTCAACAAGACATTTGAGATTTTTTTAATCACATTGGACCATTTTTGTTGAATTTTATTAGAAAAGTTAGAAATTTTGAACTTCAGATCAATCAAAACAATATAATTTCGATTTAAACCTTTGTAACAAAACCTTATAGGTTTGATATTTGATACTTTGTTTCCTGAATAAATAATTTGAAAGGTTGAAAATTTTAAAAATTATTGATTTTTTTAATTTAATTTGAAAATCTGCATCTAATTAGTTATGATCTAATCTCAGATCGATGACGTAACATTATGTTATTGTTTGTTGTTTGCTTTGGCAGCTAGAGGAGGTTGTTCATTACCACACTATCCATGATGGATTGAGATCATTTTCTTCGTGAGGCATACTTGTGTCTTTTGTACTTTCTCAATGAAAGAGAATTGTGGATTTAACGTATCTTTTTTACTTTTCCAAATATGATGGAATGAATGATGAATCATACTAAAAAGGAATTAATAAAAACATTAATTGTTTGCTTAAGTGTCCACGTAATTGGATAAAAATGCACTATGTTTTTTAAATTGATCCATATATATATTTTTGCCTGTTTTTTCATATTAGTTCATATATTTCTGCTTGTTTTTTTTAAGTTATGGTTTTTAGTTTAATCCATTTGTTTGTTTCTAAACTATGAAAGTGCACCAAATAAAATTGATCTTTTTATTGAGTATTGTTCTATTGGACTTTATAATCAAATTTTATGGTATCTATAATGTTATTTTGATCGATCTAAAGAAAATATCTTCAAGCAATTGGTAACTTTCAGCCGATCAAATCTAGTAGTATCCATATACAACTCTCTTGGTTGCTTGAAAACATTTTCGAGAGAGATGATTATATGCGATCACCTTTCCAAAATATCGTACTTTCAACTAATTTTCTGAGATGTTGTATATAGTGTAGACAATGGGGGTTATTAAAGATTACTAGAAGGCGCGTGTCACGCTCGTGATCAGCCCCTTTTTTTACCGCATGTTGTGACGTTTTGATATCTTTGAATTCATATGAACTGTTTTTTTTTTCTTTTCTTCGTCTAAGCGATATTCTTAAACTACTTAATTCCAACCACATACTTTTAAAACTTTTAGTTGAAAGTTTGAAAATGTTCACAAGTTACATTTCTCAAACCTTAATGACCTAAACAGTAGATGTAGAACATAACATGACAAACCAAAATGAATTAGCGGAGTTTAAACAAAATGAATTTTAATGACAATAGCAGACAAATAAATTTACAGATTAAAATCATATTAATCGAGATGAGAAGTTTTTGCAAATGAAAGCTAGGGGTCTGGTATGCAGTTAGATGGCAAACATTTGTGTAAATATAAATGCACATCATCTCCAACAATCAAACTCTATCACACCATCTCTTTCTTCCACACCATCTCTTTCTTCCACGTCATCATTCCTATCACATTAAACCCAACCAAACTTTTCACCTCCAATTATCAAACTCCATCACACCCAATTTTCCTTTTTTATTTCTCATTTCTTTTAAATTACACTATTCTTTTACCATTTATTTTAAAATTTCATACTTCATATTATTTTAAATGTCATCAATTAATTAAAATAATATTAAATAAAACTGCAAAAGCTACAACACTTTGGAAATGAAATATAAAATAATTGAGAGTAGACATTACAACACTTGAGAGAAAAAGTACACTACATTAAATTAAAAAATAATATTATTCCTCCTCCGCGTACTCTTTTCCGATAGTTGCAAAAAAAAAGAAAAGAAAAGAAACTAAGAAATAAAACAAAAAGAAAATAAAGATGTTGAGGAAGAGCTAGTGAAATGGCAATTTTCTTTAGTCATGTATGTTGTAGGAGCAACTCATACACTTGCTTATATGGAGTCCTTTATTCAGAAAGTCTGGGGAAAGATAGCTCAACCTACTTTGCATCAGGTTGAAGAGGGCTATTTCATTGTAAAGTTTGGCTCTCCTGCTGAATGTGAGGGTATTTTAGCAGGGGGGGCCTTACACTCTGAAAAATCAGCCAGTTATTTTGAAGCCTTGGACTGTGGATTTTGATTTTTCAAAGGAGAATTTGAACTTGTTGGCAGTAAGGGTGAAGCCGCCAAAGCTTCCTTTGATTTTTTGGGGTAAAAAGAGCTTGGGGCGTATTGTTATTGGCAAACCGATTAGAACTGATGAATGTACTGTTAAGCAATCCAAGGTGGCTTATGCTAGATTGCTTGTGGAAGTTGATGTTAGCCACCCACTAGCTAAGGAAATCAGACTGAAGAATCCTACAGGTGAAGTGTTGGTACAATCCGTGGAGTTTGAATGGTTACCTTCTTATTGTCAACGATGCCAGATTGTTGGGCATACTTGTGGTAACATTCCTCCTCCTCTTAGGCCAGGACCAATAAGGCAGGTGAGACGCAATGTACGGGTCCCTAGAGATAGGGAGGAATGGGTTGAGGTGCGGGATAGGAGAAGACCTGCTCCACATGCTAATATGACTCTTCCAGTAGCTCAAAATAGGAGAGCTGTTACACACCATCCTGTTGATGAATCTACTGTGCAGATTGTTTTCAAGGTTTTCTGACTTTGTTTTGTAATGATGATTGAAAAATAGATAAAAAGATGCAAAGTTTCGTGCAATGTTTCACTTGAAGTTTCGCTCAAAGTTTCCTGCGAAAACTGCAACTTATAGAATAAAGAATTTACGTTTTTGGGAAACCTTAAAGTGCAGTTATGATGAAGTGCAGTAAATAAAGCAAACCATAATTATAGTGGTTCGGCCACAAAAGTGCCTACGTCCACTCCCCAAGCATTTACTCTTGGGACTTCCACTAATTCCACTAAGATCCTTGATAGACCACTTACAGCCCTCAAGCACTCAAAGACAACAACCCTTGTCCTTCCCTCTTGCTCCAGTCTAAGCTATCCCCACCTAGACTAAGTGTCTCGTGCTAAGGAGCAATTCCAACTCCCTTAACCACACGTTAACAAGATCTCAGCACTCTTGAATTACACTGATTGAACGAATATGAAACTCACAAAACTCTCTCTCTCTTTTCTATACATAAACTCAATGAACATCAATAGAGAGCTTTGAAGACAACTCCATTTCTGACACTTATATAGCTCGTTGTATGCGTTGTTGTCTGTGTTGTTCCTTCTCCAGCCCTGAACTCTTTTATAACGCAAAAGAATATGAACGTTTGAAGCCAACGTTAGTCTGTTCTGAATTGTTGGAAGAATAACGTTAGTTTGTTTTGAATAGTCTGGAAGACTTTATCTCCTGTTGAGATTTTCTAGGAGAGTTTTACTCTTGAAAGAATCCTGCAAATACAAATAACAAAAGAATATCCAAGATATATCTCCAACAAAGTGCATTAAAAGAAGGATTCTATTTTGAAAATCTCTTTTAAATATATTTGAATCCTTATTTGACCAAGAGATCTTATTCCAAATAATAAATAACATTATAGTCCAGAATCTATAATTTTGGAAGAGAAAAACGTGTGTCACATTTTTCTATCATAAATATATTGTACATAATTTAGAAATCCAGTCTGCTCGAAAGAATGACCGAAACGTAAACGTTTCGAACGACATTTCAGAAATGTAGCAGTTTGATGAAAATCAAATTTAACTTGGCCAACTTTACATGGATTTAGTGGAGACATATTGGACTTATAAATATGTTAGTCCATGACATAATGTTTGTTATCATCACATATGGATCGAGCTTTCAGGTCAACAATCTTCCCCTTGAACTCATATTTGAATTCGCGTGACAAGACGAGTCCATTAACACCAATCTTGAATATTATTATTAATTGAATAAATCATTTTATTCATTAAAATAAAATATAAATTTATTAAATAAGATAAGATGAAATAATGGAATTTAAAAATAGAGAAATGATTAATTAGATTAATTCAGTCCTATGTGGAATTTTGTGGAATTAGTTGTATTTTCAGCTAGTAAAATTTATTTTTTGTATGTTAGCTGGATATATATTTTTTATTAAATCTCATATAAATTTATCTACAAAACTCCGAAAAATATTTTGAACATATATTTGAATTCACCGTGACAAGATGAATCCATATACACCAATTTCGAACATTAATTGAATAAACTATTTTATTCATTAAAATTAAATATAAATTTATTAAATAATATAAAATGAAATAATGGAATTTTAAAAATAGAGAATTTATTAAATATATAATGCTCCCACATCTATGTAAAAGGAAATTAATAATATTTAGATTTTCAATTATAAATTTTCATTCGACTGTTGAACAGAGTTTGAATGGGGGGGGGGGGATGTATTAGTGTTGTTTCTAGGGATCATGAGGGCAATGTTATTGCTTGGTGACAAAATTTTATATCTTATGGTTGTTGAAAATGCGAAAGGTTTGCCAGGCCAAATTAGCAGATGGAGAATTTATGTAACACCCCGGATTTTCCAGAGATGATACGATGCGTATAAGTAACTTTACAACTGATAATATACATAAGATTGAATATCAAATACATAATTCGAATAAATTAATGTACAATACATCTCGTCTGGCACAGTATTAATTTCGAAAAACAATTAATTAACAATTGTTCAAATAATCTCGATAAGGTAAACTTCTTGATTCGTCAGCGGAAGGCTTCTTCTTGTGTTCATTGATCCTCACTCGATCACACATTGCAAATTCCACCAAAACCCGGTTCATCTGAAATATTTTTAGAAAATTAGGGTGAGCCAAACGAGCCCAGTGGGTAACGGGGTGAGGTTGTATTTTAAGAAAATATATTTTCCTTTATTTTTGAAAACTATGAAATTTAAAGAAGTTAATGGTTAAAGGGGAATGTTAATTGATATTGTATTACTTGAGCAAATATATATATATATATAATAGCGGAAATACAGGTACATACATAATGAAGAAGACTTGGCAAGATTATAACATACATTCTAAGTTACTGTAGCAATGAAAATTTGACTTGAAAATTTGACTCTGACTTGAAAATTTGAAATAACCAGAATTATAACTGAGATAACTCTGAACTTTAACTCTGACTTGAAAATTTGAAATTTAATCGGATTACAACTCTGACTTTAACTTTGAAATCTGATCGGATTACAAGAATCTGAAAACTGCTAAGCTAATGTTTCTGGATGAAATTTTTACATAAAGATAAAAGAATCTGGAAGAGTACAAAACAAAGAAGAAGCTCTTTGAATACATTTTCTTTTCTTCTCTGGTTTTTTCGTTGTGTCCTTCTTCCTTCTGATTGAAGCCTATTTGAAGGAATGCCAGGTTCCTGTGCGGACTTGAAATTCTTCAATTCACATCCGGAAGGCTGATTGCAATTTGTCCATGAATTTGAACAGTTTGTCGGGAAATTAATTTTTCACTTTGTCCTTTTCACTTTGTCCCTTTGTCCTTTGATTGAATAATTTGTCGGGGAATCTTTCAGTCACTTTCTTTTATTTTTACCTCTCTGTATGGGAGTAAAAATCCCATAACAATCATCTTCATTATCTTGTTCGAAATTGACTGAGGAACTTGATCCTTCATCTTGACTTGCAGTTTGTAGAATTGCTTTCATCTCATCCAATGAGCTTGCTTGTGCTAATCTTGTTTGGATGGTATTTTTCATCATCAGGAATTCTTCATTTTGTTGGACCTTTTCTGGGGAGACAATTTGTTTGCTAAACTTTGGATGGAGTTTGAACCATTCCGATATGCTGTCCTTCTCCAGTGGACTGGTGTCCATTTTGTTCCACCATTTAACTTCTGCTTCTTTTGTTAACCAGTATAAACTGGTATTTTCATCATACCAAACATTTTGTAGGATTCTCAAAATCCAGGTTAAATTGAATTCTTTGTAAAACTTAATCATCAGGGGGTATTTGTGAGAACAACTTTGTTTTTTGTACCTATCTGAAAAGTACTCAAATGATTTTTGAACTTTGTCTGGGAACATTTCTGGTAATGGTCCAAAATCATGCCACCATGCAAGAAACCAGTTAGGAAGTTCTTCTGGTGGTGGTAGAGTTTTTCCCATTAAGAAGAAATATGACATGGAGTTGACTGCATTTTGTTTGTAGAGGAATTTTGTCCAAGCTTGTATGTAATCAAAATAATTACATATGAGATGGGGTTTTATCTCCCTCAGAGTATAAGGGTTTCCCCAATCAGCTAGACTAATAACTTTGTTGATGAAAATTTTTCTGTAACCAATGGCTGATGAGGTGTTTGGATGGTTTTTTGGAACTTTGTTTTGAATATGAAGAGAATTTGTTTGGACCAAGATGTCCTCATAATATTGTTGTGGTTTCTGGTGATTTTCATAAATCCTACAAAATTTGTCGTCTAAGATATACTGTGAAATGATAGCACCTTGTTCTGCAAATTGTGAGGCATTATCATTGTCTATTTGTTTTGGAAAATTTTCTGGAATCCAGTCATCTTCAATGACACATTCTTTGTGAAAGTGTCATGTGCTTAAATAGGGACAATCTGGCTGGTCATCTTTATTTGGAATTTGGGACTTGGTTTGTGTCAAAGTTTGTTTGTAGGTGGGTAATGTGGCTAATTTTGAGTGCAGAGGTGGAAATTGTTCAGGCTTGGGATATGGTGTTAATGCTACTTTACTAAGAGGTTGAAATTTGTTGGCAATCTGCAGAGATGTCTGTTGCCTTGTTTGTGGGATAGTTTGTAATGGTGTCGGGGACAAGGATTTTTCAGGCTTATTTTGTGCATATTGTGCCAAATTTACCATGGGTTTTTTCCCGGAACTTGATCCTGCTGTTGACGCCAATGGTACTAATCTTCTTTCTTCCATCCCTGAAGAAATTCTCTTGTCAAATAATCTGGAATACAATTGTCAGTTCCTTTTATGAATTCTATATCAAAATCAAAAATAGACAAAATTGCTTGCCATCTAGCAAATATTTGTTTTGATGCTAGGTTTTGAACATCTTTTGTCAAAACTTCTTTTGCAGCTTTACAATCAATTTTAAGCAAAAACTTTTGATTTAACAAGTCATCCTGAAATTTAGTAATGCATAAAACCATCGAGAGTATTTCTTTTTTAATGGTTGAGTAATTTTGTTGTGCTCCCGATTTCCAAGTACCAGAATGATATCTAATAATTGTTTCCCTATCATCAATGATTTGCTTAAGAATGCCTCCATACCCTAATTCTGAAGCGTCAGTTTGTACAATCTTAAGAGTATTGGGCACAAATGGTTAAACAAGGAAGAGTTTTAACTTTTGTTTTATTTCTTTGACTATCTCGGATGTTTGCTTGTCCACATTGGAGGGTTCTTTTTTAATCTTTCAAACAAAGGTTTGCAAGTTTGTCTTAAATTTGGATAAAAATCTCCTACATAATTCAATGATCCGAGAAATCTTTGTAATTGGGTTTTGTCTCTTATTTCATCCGGGAATTTGTCCCCAAATTCTAGAGACCGTTGGATTGGTATAATAGTACTTTCATGAATCTGATGTCCGAAATCTTATGCTTACTTGGAACAATTTTATTTTTCTTGAGGAGACAACTAAACCATTTTCTTTTATGACTTTTAGGAAAATATTTAAGTGTTTCCAATGTTGTTCTATATCTTGACTAAAAACTAGGACATCATCAATATAAACAATTGTAAAAGTAGTGTAAGGAGTGAAAATATCATTCATGACCTTTTGGAATTCTGAAGGAGCATTTTTTAATCCAAAAGGCATGACATTCCATTCAAATTGTCCGACGCAGACGAAAAAGCTGTTTTGTACTTATCTTTTCTGAAATTTGTATTTGCGTAAACCGGATTTCATATCGAACTTGGAGAATATTTTAGCATTATAAAGTCTTTTAAGCAAATCGCTTTTATTTGGAATTGGATACCTGATCCATTTGAGGACTTTGTTTAATGGTTTATAATTTATAACTAGTCTAGGAGTTCCTCTCTCAAGTTCAAGATTCTTTTGTACATAAAATGCGAGAACATGACCATGGTGATTTGCTTGGTCTTATGATTTTCATTTTAATAATTCAAATTTCTTTTTACAATGTTCTAACAGTTCTTGGTTCATTTGTATAGGCCTTGCCTTAGTCGAATTTTACTTTCTTCGTAATCATTTTCATAAGGAAGGGTTACAATATGTCTTTTCTATCCCAAAAGTCAGGGAAATTCGAACAAACTTCATCCTCTAGCTTTTTTGACAAAGTTAAAATTTGTTTCAGAGAATTGGGCTTTTTATTTTTCTTCAATTCTTTTAAAACTTAGTTCCTCTTTAAGATGCATAATTTGTTTTCTTTATTTTCTATTTTTGAAAAATTCCAGCTTTCTTGTAAAAGGTTTATTTCTCTGTTGTCACGGGATATTGGAATTGGAAAAGTATTTTCTTTCCTAAAAGCTGTGGTTTCTACTCCCTTGTTGTCTACATGTATAGGAAACAACATTGACATGAATGGGTTTCCCAGAATGACATTAGACTCAAGATCATTTACTAAAACAAACATAGCCCGGACACAAACTCCGTAATTGCAAAAATGATCATTTGAAAGTTAGTAATTTATTTTTAGTCTTTCGAGTTCTTGTTGATAATCTTTCCTTAGATTTTTCCAGATATTTTGTAGGTATTAATCCTTCTTGTATGCAATTCATATCAGCCCCACTATCCATTAAGGCAACTGTTTCTAGAATAAAGTTTCCTATAACAATTTGAACTTTAACATACCATTTTTGGTAAGAAATTTGTGATATAGCATTTATAAAAGATTTTTCTTCATTACTTTCTTCTTTTTCTGAATTATTTTCTTCTTTTTCATCAGTGGTGTTTTCCTCCGTTAGTAATTCATCTTTTAGTTTTAAAATCAAAATTTCTCGTTTCATTTGTTCACTTTCTTGCTTTAATTGTCGTATTTCTATTTTAACTTCCCTAATCTCATGTTGAATATCATTAATGGAGATGTTACTTGTTTTGTTGGTATTAAATATTTTTATTATATCTTTGAAATCTGTTTTTTGTTTAATTGGAGCAGAAGGCCCTTGTCCTCCTTCCAAAACCATATCTTTTAATTTCTTTAAATAATTATCTTTTTGTTGGGGATCTTTTACTTGGTCTATCATTTCGAAAATTAACTCATAATGACTTTGTTTTGTTATCACAAAAAGTTTCTTTTCGCAATTACAAATACTTTTTCCCAATTGATCAGGGGTACAAAAACAGGTGTCTTCATAGTCCTCTGAGTAATCGGAAGTTTCAGCATTATCTGATTGTATTTGGTTAAATTGATAATCCTCTTCTTCAGTATTTTCTTCTTCATCAGAACTTATTTCAGAAATTATATTTAAAAGTTGGTTTTTCAATTGTTCGTCTAAAACTAGTTCTTGTATCTTTTGTCTTACTCTACAAGTGTTGGCATAGTGTCCAGGGGTCTTACATTTGTGACAAATTATTTTCTCTATTGGAGTTCTTTCTTTTTTCTTATAAAAATTATTCTTTCTTTTATTTGGTTTATAATCTTGTTTATAATTCTGTTTATAGTCTTGCCTATTAACTCTTTTGTGAAAATGATTTTTCGTGTAGGGTTTTCTATCATGGCTTTTATGATGAATCGGAGTTTTAAATTTGTCAAAACCAAACTGTTCACACCAGCTTCCCAATTCTTTTCTACTTACAATATTTTGTTTCTTTAATTGGGATTTTAACTTCAAGTCATTACAAATTTGTAGGCCTGTTAGGTTTATTTGATTAATAATTTCTCCGTAAGGCATTGTCTCTATATTTCCATTAATGCTTTTAATTTTTTCCCTTACTTTTTCTGCAAATAACTTTGGTAAACCTGAAATAAATTTTTCTTTCCAATAATAATTATTTGGATCCTCTCTTTCGTAAATTTTTGTAAGGAACACGTCTTTGTACCATTTAAAATCTTGAAGTTTTCTGCATTTTAAATTTTGTAAAATCTCTGTGTTTCTCTCAGTGTACCAGTTTGGATCTCCGACAAAATGGAGTAATATAGTATAAATGAGGGAAGTTACTGCTACTGAAATTTGGTTACCATTTTCATCTAAAATTGGTATCCCATCGTCATCTTCCTTAATACTATCTAGAATTGCATTTTGTTCTAATGGTGTAAGGGAATTATCCCACCATCCTTTTAATTGACCATTAAACCCTAAAATTAAAGTTCTTGCACAATCAACCTGTTTCATTGTATTACCATATATGTTTGATATGACCACCATTTCTTGACAAATTTTTATAATCTGGTATTCTGCTAGACCATCTATATTCCATTCATAAATTGTTGACCCATTAAATGTCCTTTGTGAGTGTGTTTCTTCTAATTGTATATCTGGGGGTGTTGGTCTAGGATAAAAATTTTTATATTCTGGTTTTACAATGTAAAAATATGATTACTATCTTCAGACTCATTATCTGAATTAGTGGCTTCTAGTGGTTTTTTTAAAGTGTTTAATTTTTCTGTACCTAAATCTCCTAACTTAGAATTTATCTTTTGTAGTAACTCAGTTTCCGTTAACTTTGGTTTGTACTCATTAATTTTGAAAGGAAATTTGTACATTTGTTTTTCTGGCAGACTTTGTTCTTTACTTGTAGAAGCTGCTTTTGTGTCAATTGGAGTTTTACTACCTAAATTCTTTTCTATAGCTCCTTCTATTCTCTCTAATTGTTTTCTTAGACAATGTAAACCTATATTTGTATAATTTCTTTGCTTCATTCCTGACTCATCATCTTTAATGTTGGTAATAAGCGTGTATAGCGACTATGACATCAATAAAACTTTTGTTCTAACAGGTTCTAAAGGAGGGAATTCATTCGAGACACTTGACCCATCTTGCTTTGTAAAATAACTCTTCGTTTTAGATAAAACCAAAAGTTTATTATCTCCAAATTTTTTAAAGAAATAAGTAAAAAATGGTATATTTATTTGTGCAATAATCATCAGTTCATACCATTCATTTCTTATGGTATTTCTTTGTTTTTCTGAAAATGTTTCCATGAACCACTTTCTATCCTGTTTGTACTTGTCACTCATAAAATCTTTTCTTAATGAAATTTTATCTATGCAAAATTCTTTTTTCAAAACATAAATGCTTGAAAGATTTGGTGAAGTTGGTCTGTTTTCTTCTTGTTGATCTAAATCATTTATGTCATTTTGTGAAGTATAAACTGGTTGGGCTATATTTCTATGCGTCCTTACTCCTTGAAAATCATGCTTATCTTTTTCAAAAGGACTAAAGGAATTTCTAAGGAACTACTTGAGATAAATAACCACTACTTTTTGTGGGCTATAACCTCTAAATGACATAGAACTTTGTCATTAAATCTTATACTAACCCTCCATCCGGGTGGTCTACTATATTTTCTATTTCGTAATTTTCTATTGGTTGGGATCTTGGTATCGTTCGGAAAGAACTGTGCTTCGTGAAGATTAACATTTTTCCATTCTATAGTCTTAGGGACCTAAGATTAGACTTTGACTTATTAATTTCCCAAAAATAGTTTGTCCGTAAGATTTTTCATAGTGTACTGCTTTGACATTTAAACCCGTATTCATAACTTTGTAATGTATTCTATAAAATATCTCATATATATGAGAACCATGCTTCATTTTGTAATTATGAGTTTTTACATTTAAAGTAAGAATATCTAAAATATGCGGGTCACTTAAAGATATGGTAAAATTCGGATAACAATTAAAATAAATTGGTCCATTACAGAGACTTGTTTCAATTAATCCTAAAAGGGAATCTTGAAAATCAAAATGTCTAGCATCTCTAAGTGCAACAAAAATGCTAGTATCTAATCCTTCTCTTGTTAAAGGTTTAATAGCAATTTGTACAAGACCTATATGTAAGAATTTGTATCCACTGGCTATATGCTTTCTAATTGATTTTTTAGTGAATAAATGTAAAGTTTGTTGATCACTTACTAAAGGAACTACTTGTTCATCTGTTTTTATAGTATAAGCCGATCTAAAATCTAATAAACCTTGTTTATATATTGTACTTTTATCCACATTAGGTGGTTTCCAGTTAAATAAATATCACGCTTATCAATGCAAAATTCGAATTTAAATTTCAGAATTTCAAAATTTATAGAAGTTATTGGTTATCCAAATTGTTATCCTTGCAAATAATTCGACTATTGATTATCGACGGAATCAGTCCTCTAGAGGTGGCTCCCACCAAATTGTGTGGCGTAGCACTTTGTTCCGCATGGCACTTAGCGACTATTTCAATAACCATCAGTCCTCTAGAGGTGGCCCCTACAGACTCAAGAGGTGACTCCCACCGCATTGTCGGCGTAGCACTTTGTTCTACATGGCACTTAGCGACTTTAGGTTTTTATCGTATGAAGGAATCTCTTTCATCTTGATTTAGTTTCCCCTTGGTGGGATCTTATTAACTCAATCATTCATTAAATCATTACACGCATTGTGGTCAGTCCTCTAGAGGTGGCCCTACGGACTCGAGGGGTGGCTCCCACCGCGATATGCGATGTAGCACTTCGTTCCGCATGGCACTTACAACTGCCCGGTTTGGAATGGATTAGTCCTCTAGAGGTGGCCCCTACGAACTCGAGAGGTGGCTCCCACCGCGATATAGCGATGTAGCACTTCGTTCCGCATGGAACTTACAGCTGTCCAATGGTGGCTTAATTATGTAGGAACGGTCCTCTAGAGATGGCCCCTACGAACTCGAGAGGTGGCTCCCACCGCGATATCGCGATGTAGCACTTCGTTTCACATGTCACTTACAACCATCCTAAAGTTCAACATGGACTCTTTTTTACTCTAGGTTGCCACCCTCGTTTGGATCTCTTTTTACTCGAGGTTGCCACCCTCATTTGGATCTCTTTTTACTCGAGGTTGCCACCCTCGTTTGGTTCTCTTTTTACGCAAGATTGCCACCCTCGTTGACCTCTTTTTAACGAGGTTGCCAGCCTCGGTTATTATTATCATCATTGTTTTTCGTAACACTTCCCTTTTATTGACAACAGTTAAATTTAGTGGAAATACTTTCATAGAGGTGTGACAATCCAAATTGCCTCCTCGTATAATTTCATTTTTAATTTGAGGAAGGTTAATCCCTAGGGTCAAAACACTTCCAAAATGATTTATTTACCGATCTTAAGTCAGCTATAAATATTTGGTTATGTTCTTGAAGTTATTCGTATGATGAACTCCGAATTTAAGTTCGGTTTATAAAATCTTGATTCTGGCAGTTTGCTAATCCTTCATTGTAAAATACATTTCAGTGGTCAAACATTCTCAATTCTTGTGTTTCTAATTTTTGTATGCTAGCTCACTGTATTTTCTATTCAAAACATACTTTTGAGTCTAAAACACCTTCATATACTATCACTTAGGAATTTTTTACGTAGACTGCTCATGCAGTGAGCAATGATGGAACAATATTCATAAAATATTTTATACAATTTCAAATATAATAATTCTTGCTGGGAAATCTCAACATCTCATGGATATTTCATTTGTCAGATATTAACGACAATTTGATCATTTTGAAGAAGCAATATTGGGGTTTTACTAACAGTGCTCTGTTCTGTCAACATTGTAAATGTTGAATCTTTCGGGAATTTTAGTTAATTTATGAAAATCCATTTTAACCTCATTCTAAATCTTAGATATGAAAGATAATGTTTTTCATGTCCAATTAAATTCTCAACATCCACAAAGGAAAGAAATTATTTATTTTGCATTTTACAAAAACAGGGCAGATTGCATCAAGATTTGAGTTTCTACTACTTCAAAATTAACATGCAATTCATTAAATGACTTACCCAATTGATTGTGATGCCATATTACTCATTTACTTAAGTTTTAAAGGGAAAATCATCAAGATTTTATCAAGAAAACATGCATGCATCAAGATTAAAAATTAGTTTTAGTAGAACAATTTTAACCGACCTTCTCAATTTTCTTCATAGAGTTCATTCTCCACTTCGAAATTGGATTGACAAATCGAACTCCTAGCAAGTGTTGAATGGACATAGATGTGTTAGAGAGTGAAAAGAATGAAAAGGATGAAATAGAAGAACAAGGGAAATGAATGGGTATGATTTTATTACCTTCTAACTTCTTGTTGTATAGCTTGATCATGAATTGAGATGTGTCATTAGCTTTCTCAAGTTGAGAGGACAAGGAATATGTATTTGCATGTGAGAAATGGTGAAGGATAAGTAGAGATGTGAAGCTTGAAGGAGTTTGGCTATGGAGGTTGAAGAAGGAGAGAGTGAAGGAGGAAGAAGACGGTGCCCACCTATTTATGGTGTATAATGGAGTAGGTTGTGGTATATACTTGTATGTATACAAGTATGTCTATACTATGTGTAGATAGAGAGTAACCAATTTTTTGGTTGACTATAGTCAACTTGTCATGTGTTACATGACCATCTACTAGTTGATTATTTTATTGTGGTTTGTGGTCTAATATCTTTATACATTTTACCATTATAATGTTCGAGTCGAGTGTTGATTTGAAAACTTGGTTTAAATGGACTTTTGTTTCTTTACGTTTTTGGATTTTCGATTTAGTCATTTCGATTCCTTGAAATCGTCACTTAGTTTTGAAATCACTCGGTTACACATAAGATGGTTGAGAAGGGGCGTATTTGTATTATCTCGACCCGAGGTTACTTCGACTCTTCGTGGTGCTCTCCTTCGGGCATGCCATTGCGTTAGTCGTAATTCCATTAAATGTTCATAAACGACTAATTTATAAATTAATATAAGATAGTCTGTCTCTTTATTCAAACGTTTACCTTACTCTTCTAACTGAGTTCCTAAGGATTTTTCTTTTCTTTTCTTTTCGAGGGGTCTCACAATTTCTTGCCATGAAGTATTGCCAGGCCAAATATGAGACCTATGTTTTAGCACATAGATTGTCAATGTTCTTATATAATATAATAATATATTATATAAAGTTGATTGGCTAAACACGACCAGATTCATTAAAATTCCAACCATCCTACGTGAAATTTTGATTATACGATTGATCAGTGTCCGATAGAGAGGCGTATTAGTGTTATTGCTAGGGATGATGAGGGCAATGCTATTGATCTGTGAGAAATTTTATGTCTTATGGTTGTTCAAAATGCGGAAGGTTTGCCAGCCAAATTGAGAACTAAATTCGTTCCAGATTTTAAGTGGCAACATGTAGTCATTGAAATGGATTGTTCTTTGGTGATTAAATATATTAAATTGACAAATTTGAGCTTTACCCCTTTGTTTCACTTTTCAAAGAAATTCAGGTATTTGATGGATAATTAATTTAGTATTTCAGTTCCATGAAGGTTTGTCAGGTTCAACGTGATGCTAATGTTTTAGCACATAGATTACCAGTTGGGTGTTCTTAAGATGATGTTGGTTTGGTAGATTTGTCATTTCATTTTTTTGAGCATTTGTAATGTTGCTGGTTTAATTTTTTAGTATGAAATACAACTATCTTTATTCTAAAACATAAATTGATAAAATAGAAGTGTGAATTGGCCACTACAAAAAAATAAAAGGATAAAGAAGAAGGAAAAATAAACAAAATTAAATGAAAAACTAAAGGAAATAATAAAAAGGCAAAAAGAAAAAGTAAGAAAAAAAAAAAACAGCCAGTGAGACCCGACGAGACACTATTGTGCTTCTCATTGGTTTGATGAGATGTTGACCATCCCCAACGAGACCACCGCTCGAGATGGTCTGATGGTTGGTAAGAATTAGAGTGTAGTACATATTTTTATGATTAAGGTATTTTTTTTCTAAAGGCCTAGCTTATTTCTTCTAACATTTTATGATTCTAGGATTTAGATAATTTCACAAAGTCGGCCAACAACATTATTATCTGCTATAACGGTGTAATTAAATGCAATTTTGCGCGTATTCTTCTCATGTGGTGAGTTTTTTTCTATGGATCAAAATAAACTTTATGCTTCTATTTGACAATATGCTCAATCAGCTGGTGTTGGAGTGGTTGTAAAATATACTCCCTCCGTCCCAGTTTCATTTACCCGTATTTCATTTTGGTCTGTCCCAAATTCAATTACCCATTCCTTTAATGGAAAATCTCTCTCCTACTTTATTCACTATTTCCCATACTTTATTCATTATTTCTCCTACTTTACTCGATCTATTTCCTACTTTATCACCATCTCTCGTACTTTATTCACTATTTTCTTAAATTTTGTGTCCGGCCCCGCGAGTAATTGAAACTGGGACGGAGGGAGTATTTGGGACATATTTGACTTCGATATGGGAGAAAAATACCCTTTATTTCTGATTCATAATTGACAAATGTTATACAACAAAATGCGGAGTCGAAGTTTACACTGCACGACTGGTATTGAGCGGTTGCAAAATATCACTCGAGACATATTTGACTTGGATACGGGAGGAATGCCCTTTATCTGTGATTCAAAAATGGTGGAAGTTAATGCAGCAAAATGCAGAGTTGAAGTTTACTGTGCAACTAGGGTAAGGAAGAATAACCTTGAGTCACGTGTATTTTCTCTACAAGCACATAAATTAGTTAAGTTATTGTTGTCATTGACGAATGTGCTTAAAGTACCTTGCGACTTAGTAAATAAAATACATGTGAGTATGTTGATGACACATATGGAGGATGGTCCAAACAAAAAAGAAGTAGGAAAAAAATAGTACTCCCTCCGTCCTTTTAATAGATTTACCATTTGGTTTTGGGTGAATTTTAAGGAATATTGAATAAAATGGTAAGTGGATGGTAAAAAGTAAGAGAGAGAATAGATAAAGTAGAAAATAGTGTGATAAAAAAATTAATAAGTGGAGATAGTGGGTTTCCAAAAAAGAAAACGTTAATCTTTAAAAAAAACTTCTGAAATGGCGAAAGTAAACCTTTAAAAAGAATGGGGAGTACTAAGTAATAGTATAATTATTTAAGTATTATTATTAGAGTATGTGTATATATATAACTAGAACACGCGTAACACGCTACGCGTGTTGTCGCATTGAATATTTATATTTTCTTTTATTATTTTTATGTTTAGGACACTCCCTCTGGTCCTTTGAAATTTGAATGTTTCCATTTTTATGTGAGATTCCCACCAAATATGAATGACTTGTGTTGTATCAACACATACATCACCTGCTAATGTTCAAGTTTTGTCTGTTGAATACTCATATTGATCACATTCAAGAATCTCCTTCTAATTTTTACAAAGCTCATGGTCTGAGCTAATGATATAGCTAATCTAGTAGCATAGGCCTCTCCACATTCAACACCAATATCTCCTTGTAGCTACTCAATGACTACACACTAACACCAAGCATGTGTAAGTCACGAGCAACCACAACTATTCCTCCATTGTTGCTACCAGTTGAGATAGCGCAGCATCAATATTGAGCTTACTATGGAAGTGATGCCCTGAAGAAAATTGAGAAAGAGACTGTGATTGTGTAGATTCTTTCAAAGGAATTTTGTAATTTAGAGAGAATTCTGATATTAGTCGAATTGTCCATGTAGTTTATTTCCTTTATTGTGGTACTATTGATTTTATAGAATGTGAGTGGAATGAAAATAAACAATTGTATTTCCCTTGTGCTACGAAGCATTTGATCAATGTAACATGTTGTTATGTTTCTTTTAACTCAGTACATCTTTCTCTGCATCCCATTGCTTTAGTCCTTTTACCAAATAGTAAAAGTAACTATTTTATTACAAACCACAACTTTTTAGGTTTGTTTTGCTAAAGAAGAGATGGTAACTCATGTATTTCGGGATTGCACGGTTGTGTCAAGATCAGAGATTCACTATTCAGCTGTTTTGGGAAATAGCTTAAAAGCGTGTTTTAGTATATTACGTTTTGTCTGTTGTTCTGTTACAATTCAAATAAGTTATGCCCTAGGATCTTGACACGTAAACTGTGATCGAACGGATGTTGTACATCCAGTTCGTCACCATCAGCTTTCAACTCGATTTAAATAGCTGCTTCTTCACATTTTGTAATCATAAGAAAAATCGTTGATTGCTAATGCAAATTCGAGCTTAACCACTTTGGTAAGCTTTTCCTTCGTTATGTTCAGTATTCTCGTGATAGAGTATTGTTCGTTACATTGATCATAACAATTTGGTACCACGAGCCTGTTTCTTCCGCACAAATCCTCTGATATCATGGCGAAACCAAATCATACAGCTCGAATTGATCAATTGGAAGCTGATGTCGGTGAAATCAAGTTGAGTTTGGGCAATCTGAAAGGAAATCAAGCTCAATTGAAGGAGAGTCAGGATCGGATGAATGCGATGCTTGAGGAAATGCTTCGTCGGAATCCTAGCCGGCGAGTGGACGTTTCTCCAGCTGAAAATGCGCAAAATGATGGTAACTCTTCTAATCATACACGCCTTACTGTTCCCGCGAATGGATTTTCCATGATTTAATCATGACATTCCTCGTAGTTGGCTGAGAAAATGCAACAAATATTTCATGATTAATCCTATGAATGATATGGATAAAGTAGTAATGGCCGGTATGTACTTTGAAGGATCGGTTGAGAATTGGTATTTGGATAATATTGGGGGTAGAGAATCTATGGGATGGAATAAATTTGTTGAGCTACTGATGTATCGTTTTGTATCGGCTAATGGTGATAATTTGGTTGGTGAATTCAATAAGCTGAAGCAAAATGGATCAGTAGATGAGTATGCTCATAAGTTTGATGAGCTTAAATCCTTTATGAAATATAAGCATGGGTAGTTGGATGAAGAATATTTCATAAACAGTTTTACTAGTGGCCTGAAAGGTGAAGTAAGGCATATGGTAGAACTATTGTCACCTGTTACAGTTGACCAAGCCATTTTAATGGCCAGAAAACAAGAAGCATTAATGGATGTTGTAGGCAAGGGGAAGGGAAGTACACTTATCACTGGTACCAAATAGTAAAAGTAACTATTTTATTACAAACCACAACTTGTTAGGTTTGTTTTGCTAAAGAAGAGATGGTAACTCATGTATTTCGGGATTGCACGGTTGTGTCACGATTAGAGATTCACTATTAAGCTGTTTTGGGAAATAGCTTAAAAGCGTGTTTCAGTATATTACTTTTTGTCTGTTGTTCTGTTATAATTCGAATAAGTTGTGCCGTAGGATCTTGACACGTGTACTGTGATCGAACGGATGTTGTACATCCAATTCGTCATCACCAGCTTTCAACTCGATTTAAATAGCTGCTTCTTCACACTTTGTAATCATAAGAAAAATCGTTGATTGCTAATGCAAATTCGAGCTTAACCGCTTTGGTAAGCTTTTCCTTCGTTCTGTTCAGTATTCTCGTGATAGAGTATTGTTCGTTACATTGATCGTAACAGGTTGCTACACAGTTTTGAGCTTTTCTATGATTACAGTTTCATAAGCTTTGTAAAGGTAAACTGTGATACAGCTCGATCAAATATCAATTGGATACCGCTCGATCAAATATCTAGTATATGCGTCCAACATTATGGTAAGAGGTTTGAATTGCATGTTGTTGCAATGAGGAGAAGAATCAAATGAGTTGTATACATATCAGTTGTGCGTGGTATATATGATCCACACCCTTCATTACTTCATACAGTGAATCTGATTGATGAAACCAAAAGGTAGTGTAGTGACTTTTTCCCTTTTTACTGCTATGCTGCTTGGGTTTATAGGCATACTAGAGCCCATATTTTGTGTGACAATTTTTATCATGGTATAGGAATTTTGTTTTACTACTAGATTATATCTTCTAAGAGACGGTCTCTAAATAATTTATACTAGAAATAAACCTATGTTGTCAAAAAAATCATCGATATTAATCAAAATGTTTATATTCTCAACATTGGTGTTTTTTAATATTATACCATTAGCCATTTTGATTAACAATATGGACGTTTTAACTTTTAATTAATAATATGGATAATTTACTAGATTGACTAAATCTAGATGTACAAGTTACAAGCTTGTACATAAGCAGATGCATCAGTAAACGATTCAGAAAGCTAATAAAAAAATCCTAATAGAGTCCGCACATGTTCGCCAACATCTATGGTGCTTATTTTTCCTCGGAACATAGCACAGCTGTGAAGCTCCCATGGTGGGAATCAACAGCCCACCTCATGTTAGAGACCTTAGTCGAATGGATGGCCAGGAAGGTGAGCATCATCCTGTCCGAGTATTCATTCCTCTTTGATATTTTCGATCAGGAAAGAATAGTTCGTTCCCATTCCAGAACATGTGCCTCATTTGAGTGAGTGACAAATTTAAAATCCTGGTCGAGTAGAACAAGATGACTTGTATTAGCAAAATCATGGATTCAAAGCAGGACCAGAACATCAGTGCAGCCGTGAACGAGAAATTAGGCTGCTTAATGGCAAAAGTAGTCAAAACTCACAAGATACAATATTGCAAAAAGAAGTCACAAGATACATATACAGATAGGAGAGCATGTTATGTCATTTGCATTGACGAACATATCATTCAAATCATTTCAACCACCACCATATCACTGAACTTGTAAGTTGTAACATTAGAACCAGCGTACATGACAGATAATCCATAATCAGCAATGTCAAATACACTACACATCAACCCAAGGTCTATATAAACCATTGATTGCACCGGGATTAGATAATCATCTTCATGATACAGAGAATAACATATCCCATCAGTGACAAACATTTATGAAATGAAATATACTGTTCCGAAATAAAACCATGTCAGATAGATAATACATAAACATAGTAGTAAACATTTTCAAGAGTCAACATTACACTATTTGTGCGAAAAGTTTCAATGTATCACATATAAACTTTACTCAAACATTTCCTAAAGATTAGGGCATTTCATTTTTTTTCACTTCTACTTGTACATTTATTTCCAGCTTGAACTAACATAGCATGGATATCACAACAAATACACGGGTACACATCAGACCATATATATCAACGACACAAAGCAGTACATCTCTACAAGTCTGTGCAATTATCCAACTGACTTCAATCAATTTAGAAAGAACCAATATATTAAGATGACAAGTAATATGATAAAACTTAAAAGCCATACATATGTAAAAGGGATAAATAACTCAAATGACCCATATGGTGAGAAGGTCTATTCAGTACATAATTCTTCGGAATCTGACTGTTGCGAGCAGTCCAGATTAAAGTTTGGTGTAATGATTTCTGCATATAGCTAGGAGAGAAAAATGCAACATAGATATAAAGCCAAACCTGTGAGAAGTGGAAGGTGTGAAGGAGGAGCCGAGGAGGAGGGGCCATCGTGTCACTCATGTGGCAGAACTATTGCACTTTTCATAATCCAAAGGCAAAGCATGTGATTAGCAATGACGAAGACTGCTTGAAAGTCAACCATATACCCTGAAAATTGTAACAGGGCAACAACCAATTCATATTTTTCACAACATTAAATAATAGTTATGGACAATTCAGAAGTCTGACACTATGAAGGAATCTGATGCAATCAAAGGCATCATATTTGTATTTTGTGGTGTAAATGATTATGAAAAATGACAATGGGGAAATAAGGAAGTAACCTGAATTATGGTCATAAACCTTTGCTCGGGATATTTTTTCCCTTTCAAATCGCCTTTAATGATCTCGAGCCTATTGCAACACTATGGCTTACCGCTGTTAGGTCTTTGTTTCTACCAGTGTAACTTGTTCTGAAAGTGGAAAGTGCATAATGAGAAATTACAAATATAATCTTGAGAATGAATGGAAAGGTAAATCAGACCTTGGTTTGCAACAACAACAAACAGCTCCTAAGTTGTCAAAGCATGAGATGCGGTTGCAAGCACCCCCAAGTGTAAGCTCTTATTGAAACCACCGATGACTGCACCCAGTTTTGCTGAATTTCATGGTGCCTTACTCCAACTTCTAATTCGCCGTTCTTCCCCCTGGGAAACACAATTTCAGATTAGGCGTCAATATGGGGGGGGGGGGGGAAGAATCACTTTGGTTATTATAGCCACACTACGGTACATGCAACATTTATTACCTCAAGAATACAAATGAATCTATAGCTACTAGTAATATTTTGCGGGTGATGAATGTACTCCATCATGTTGTAAGCAAATGGCTACAAGGTTGACGTGGTTCGTACCAATAGGCAATAGTCATTTATAACACCTTCCAGTGAAGCAAAAACTGACACGTGGAAAAAAGACTACATCCGAATAAACTTCAACAGATAATTTCGCAGTAAAGAAATCCGAAAAGCAAAATTTTAGATTAAATATCCTCAATATGTGCTTGAAATGCCATCACGATTCATATCCTGATCCTGAAATAGACACGTTTAACAACACTGAAACGTTATGAGACAACACGCAATGATGCCAACAAGAGAAAGAAAACTACAATATGTATTTTCTCCATGCAAGAGAGAAATACTTAGCAGTGGAGGAAGGCACTCATAAGGTGAAAACTCATGCTAGGCATATGTATTTTCTACGAGCGGCTCGAGCAAGAAGCTATACATAAATCATTAAAGTGAAGCAAAAAATGTGAAAGATTTACCTTCAACATGCATGTCACAATTTCAAATCATGTTGAGGTCAGAGCAGCGATGGGTGTGAGCAAAGCCCTCTTGAAACTATAAAACCAGACATAGAAAATAAATAAAATATTATAGAAACCTAATGGCTATCTTTTTGTCTTGATCATCTAAATCCTTCTCTCGAATACTTACTCTTAATAAATTTGTTTGTCATAAGATATTATTGGAACTAAACATCGCTATCTTTGATGTACGACTTACTCTTAATTAATTGGTTTTTCTTAGGATTCCAAAACCGTAAAATATAATGTATTGTCGCATTTAATTATGCAAAATGTGACATTCAAAATGGTGTGATGTGTAAAGCAATTCCAAAAGTCGCAAAGATAGGTTCTAGAAATTAAACAACAAAAGCGGATGGGATAGCTATGAAAAAGCTATACGTAAATAGACATCCAAAGAACAAGATGAAGTCGCATAAAGAGCATGGGCGAAAGAAATAGCACACATGAAAGCGAGAGAGCAGACAAGTAAACACAAAAGGATGGTTAAAAGGAGTAGAATCAATGAACATATAAAAGACCAATCAAGTAGAAAGAGGAATAAAATTTGAAAAGAAGTTAGAAAGTAGGCGAGTTTGTGAAGTAAAACTCAAAGAAGACTAATGAAGATCCACATAAAGAAATATGTGATTAATCAAGTAAGCAATCAAGTTCCGTTCTCGAAAAACATTGGTGGACCTACCGATGAAGGGTCAGAATGGCGAAAGATGATGTATCACCGGAAGACCAGATTCGTCTTGCTAAGAAAAAAAGCAACTAGGCAAAATTTAAGATATCATCTTTCAGCTATCTCAAATTATATTTCAGATTTGCAGAAGCTATTTTTGATATGTAATCTACTTGAATATGTGCTTTGTCTCTCAATGTCTGTTAACTGTCAAATTATGATGTTGTAGTGGAAAAAAATCCAGAAAGCAAAATTAAACATCAATTCCAGTTATGTCAGTCTACAATGGCATGACATTCATATAATTTTTTCCCATCTCCACCATAAACGTATGATTCGTATCATTTGGGGCTGTTCAAGGTTGTGAGATCCCACTGTAGAGAAAAAAATTGTGTTGCATTTGAGATAATTAGGATCTTGTAAAAAATAAAAAAGAAGATGAAAAGGAATGGTAAAAATAGCAGACTGACATTGAATATTGGGTTGATATATACATGGCGCCTAGCAAAGGAATTGAAACAACAATGTTGTAAATTGGAAAGGGAACTTTAATTTAGAAGCATCAAATTAACAACTTCGTTTTTATACGAATCTATAAATTCTAAGTAGCATAAGAGTAACTCAAACAATCCAAGCAGAATATCATTTACCTCAACAAAAAGAAGAGATGATGATCGGTGGCTGAACATAAGCGAGGGGATGTTGATCGTTCCGTAATCGATAGACTAACTGTGGTCTCAGAGTGAATGAAACTGCACTCCACAATAATGAATCAAGTTATTAAGTTACATTTGAATTGTATATAAATTTATTCAGATTAGTTTGGAGGGTTGAGATGGATGCACTTCATTGAACAAAACAAAATCAATTTTATTATAAATACAAAGTAACATATACTATTACATCGGTCCTAACTCTATTGCCGGATTAATCCGGTTATCCTGGCGAGGTGTACGCCAGACTAAAAACTGATACGCGATAACAAGTAAAGTAACAAACACAAATATGATTGCGATTACAACTATCATCTTTCGGGATGATATTTTCGCATCGCTTCGTCCGTGGGCACCCTATACAACCGCAAAAACATTTAAACAATTAAGACCAATGTATTATAAGCAATGTTTCAATAAATCGATTAAATAAATAAATAAATTACCGAAACAAATCAAGGTAACACGCCTCGTGCACGCACCTCCCGAGAAGTCATATTATCAATGTTTCTGGAAAATTTAAAGGAAAAAAACTAAGTTACTTACAATCATTATTAACATATGTAAAGAAAATTTATAGAAAAGACTTATCAAATTATCCTTACAGGTCTATAAGGGCGGTGAGGTTCTCGAGCACCTCCAAAGTGCCCGAGAGCCTGTTATTCTGCACATACCTGTTATATAACGATATTCAAATATATTAAGTTAAGAAAAAAGAAAATACATAATGGCCAGAAATTGGGCCCGACGGTTTAACATGTAAATAAACTTTATGCTGTGGCAAAACTTTGGACCTAAAATATTATATTGTTGGGTCAAAAAAATTTAAGCAGATGGGCAACAAATTACAGTCCATTCGGCTGGATCGCAAGCCAGAATGGCTTCAAAGAAGAAGAGGAAGAATGGGTTGTCAACTTACAGTGCTGATAAATTCTTCATTCTCCCGAAAGATGGAGGGAGAGGACCAGTCTTGTAGTTATCCGACATGCTCCTGCATTTACAATATAAGAAATAGTATTAATATTAATGAAGTGCAAATTAATTTAAAATGCAAATCCGGTGTAATTTTTTGAAAATAAAACTTACAAGGTGGTCAAATGAGTGAGTCGATCGAACACATCTGGAATTGGTCCAGACATGTTATTGTGATCGATAGACCTGGAAAAAAAACAGATACAATTAAATATATGCAACAAGATAAAAATGAGATAATAAATTAAGGAAAAGAATTTGATTAGTTATCTCTCAGGAGAAATTTTCCAAAATCTTTGATTAAGCCGGAGATTCAGATGAACAACAGTTTACCGGGACAGATGCTCCAGAAAAAGTAGCATATATAGTTAGGAGATTGACGGACGCTAGATTATTCAATTCAGTTTGCCTCAAGTTCTATTAAATGGAGGTTTCTTCTGAAAACATGAAAGCCAAAGAGAATACGTTTTGCCAATACAAATAAGTAAATTATGGGCCTAGCTATAATGTATAAACTGCATATGTATGTAAGACTAGAAAAAGTGTGTCACGCTACACATTACAAACAATATTTTGAACTTTGTTCATTTACTAAATAGATTGGTGGTTAAAAGTTCACAATATACTACGAAGTCACAAAAAATGTATAAGAACGCACTTCTCTGGTATCATTCATTGTACAGCCACCTAAAATTTCATTGTACAAGACATTTTTGTCTTCTTGAACTTTATATTATTTATTGTTAAGCATTATTAGGATCCTTATGGAGTAAAAATGGAAAAGTCCTCCTTTTACTGAATATAAGTAAAGCCCATGTTCCTCCCACATACGTATTTAGCATACTCACATAGTTTACACTGTATAATGTGATATTTTCAAATGTGTAGAAAAATCAAGATTTTTATGAGACATCCTCCCTTATGGAACCCAATCTACAAGAGCTTGATAGTGCAACAATACTTCTGATTCCAGTGTTTTGGCTCGTATGATTTCAAACTAACTCATCATATGAGGTCAATGTGTGGGTGATGATTGAATGTACCACATATAGATTTGCAGGAGAAGATGAGCCTCAAATTTCTAAAAGAAGTCCAAAATGGTCCTTTTCTTTTTAATTACTATAATAAAATGAAAGTACCTAACTTGATGAAGGCAATTCTTATAATTTACAACTACATTGTTTGGCTATGTCTTGCACTAAGTCACTGATGGTTAGCTGAACTATAGTGTATGTAACACACGACACAACAATCTCATTTTGCTTCTACAATAAATTAATTGATACTCAAATTCTTACCAACTTAATCGTCCATGGGTTATGCAAAAGATTTTGGCATTTTCTAATAATCTCCAGGAGTGATTCATTTGGAGAGATAATTTCATTTAGTAAAAGTTAAACTATAGCAGAGTCTATTCCAATTTCAAGCTTATGACTTATGAGTTCTTTTCAGTGCCTCAGCTTCTTCCACATTCAACAGAATTAGCCGGTTAGTGAGTCCCCAACACGACAGATACCCCTAGCAATACTACGTCCCGATTCAATCATCAAACCCCCATCCGTATTGAGTTTCAACCATCCCGATTCTGGACAAATCCAATTCCTTGAGTAGAGTTTCTCCTTACCCAGCACTAAAGTGTTTTTTAGGCAAGTATACATATTTTGAACACCGTGAACTGCGGGTTTGGACATGTGAGTTTGGAAATGAACTCATTCATCATTTTCCAGATTCCCAAATGACTGCTAGAAAGCATTTCTCCAGGGAATTCAGGTGTCCCATGTTCTTCGATCATTGTTGTCATACTCTAATTTAGACGGTCCACCTTGTACAGTTCCCATGATGACTCATTTCGAAAACACCAAAAAAAAAAAAAAAAAAACTCCAAAGTAAATGTTTTAATGACATCCAGAAGATGAAGTGAGAAGATAGACAACATGTAACAAACCATTTGCATAGTTGAATCCAGTTTAAAGAATAAATTTGCAAACTATAGGACTTTTAGTGAATGATATTTGGCCGGCAACGAAAATTTCAAACTAAAAATTATGTCTGCTTCATTCTTGTCAAGTCCATTGATTTGGTGGAAACCCTTTGATCTTTTAGAATATATATTAATCCCTCCGTTCCATAGATTTCTTTCTATTTTTTCATTTTGGGCGTTCCATTAAAAACTTTTTATTTCCTTTTATGGAAACCCACTATCTCCATTATTAATATTTTAATCTCTCTCTTTCAAACTTTTTCAATTCTTTTTCTTACTTTTTACTATACACTTACTACTTCATCTATATAAACCCATTTTTTACTCAAATTTCTTAAAATTTGTGCAAAAATAAAATGGAAAGAAATTGGTGGAATTGAGGGAGTACTTGAGAACCTTAAAAATCAAGTACATAAATGAGTCAGCATATGAATATGTTACTACAGCTCGTGCTTGTTCTTGATCTAGCTCCAACAACACATACTACTCTGAAGATAAATGCCTTAACTTGAAATATCAATGTGCAAAGTTGAACAAGCATGAAATTAAGCAAATGGAGCTGCTCCGATGATTTGAATATGCTGCAAGTAGCAACACTTGTAAAATTAAAAAAGGGAAGAGGCATCAAAACTATAGATAAATTGTAGTAAGTGAATTGAAGCGAGTAGAATCACCAAGGGTTGAAGGAAAGAGGCATCAAGGAAATATTAAAGATAAGATTACAACAATTGGCATATGATCTATAAGTTAAATTTTCTTTAACAAAAGTATGTTAAATGAAAAGCTTAATCTTGGTTATTAGCAGATTTGTCTCAGAATGGTAACCAAGATGCAGAAAGAACTATCACATTATTAGGAGTAAACTATTTATATATTTCAAAGCTAAATCAAAGAGAACTATCAGATTTGTCTTGGATCATATAAGATGAGCATAACCTTGGTTCTCAAAAGGATGTCTCAGTCCACAAAATAACCCTAGAAATAATTTAATATATATGATCAAGATTTTATTGAAAAAATGTTAAATTTCTTTCGAATCATCAAACACATATCCGTGTTATTATTTCTTGCAATTAAGAACCTGAGAATGTATTGCTAAAAGAACCAAAAACAGGCAACAGATTTGGACAAAGAGTAAACGATCGGTGATGAAATGGAACATAAAACAAGTAGAATATACAAAAAAAATCATAATTATGACATCCACACCTGGCAGGCTGGACTGGATGCTCTTCTTCTCAGTTCCACGATTTTATATCGTTAATAATTCTCTTCTTCAAACAATTCTTTTCTAGCTATTAATTATCTCAATGAATTAACCTGAGCATTACTAGCTACTTGAGTAGCTTATATATACACCAATAACTTCGTTTGTACGTATAAGTCTGTGCCCCAATTGCAGTAACCACTTTAGATAAATAAATAATAAATTTTAAAAGTGTAATTATAATAATTGTCATTTTCTAGTATCGTTATTTTGCATATTTAGTTTTTGAACTTTAATTGTTATCGTTATTTTATATATATAATTTTACGGCCAGCTTGTTTATAGTTTTGATTTAAACCGTTTTATATTTAAATGACGGCCTATGAAAAAATGGACACCTTTATATAAATCGCACGAATTTATATTATTTAATTATTGGACCTCTTTGATTTTTAGAACATATTTATGAAAACCGAAATAAGCAAGCTGTTGCAAATAATTTTAAGATTAAAATAATAATATAACTGCATTTACATATATCTGCAACTGCAAGAATCACTTGCCAATCACCACACTCACGCCAATACACTACACCCACTTGCCGCAAATCCATCTGCATTAGTCATCAGAATTCCACCTCAGCTTACATATAAGCTACATCAAATTTGTTTGTTCTAATCCATTCATTATGATTTTCTCACACGTATAATTCTTCCTTGTGAGTCATTGCTGATCTCGCGGTTATATATATGTTTGTTCATTACTTCATTATCACTCACTTACACAGACAAACATTTTTCACATATTTCACACAAAGGATCGCACTAAAACTCCCACATGCACACAAAATCCTTGCACACAAAACTCAGCCTATGTTTAGGACTTAACTAAGAATATCTAGAAATGTTTTTCCACGAAGTCCACGTACGGCCGTTCGAAGGTGACGAATTTTCCTTATTTGATACGCTTAGTTTGATTTTCATTAAATTATGATAATTTATCTTTAATGATAATTGCGTATCGATTATTTAGCCCTTGTGATAGTATGGATATTATTTGTACATATTTTGATCGGTAAATTTGTATATTGGTCAATTGTTATAATTTTAGGACCCTGATATAGGTTAGAGGCCTCATGGACTGACTAGGGATAACTTTGGTTCGTGTTTGGATAGGCGAGACGTTGCAGGGATTTTCTAGAGCATATTGACTTAAAGGATTGGATTTATCAAGCAGTATATGGTATCATGAGTAAGGATTCTAGCCTTCTCTTTTATACCGTTCGGGCATCTGGCCCTTGGGGAAAATGACTTTTTATTCTGTCTTGTTCTTGCAAGTATTATTGATTGATAATGTGTGATACTACTCTCGATACAATACTTCATCATACATAAGGCCTTTCGGTTAGGCTTATCCAATTAACCTTGATATCTTGAATAACTTGGTATTGATCTGATCTCCTTGTACCATTATCATTTACCAGGCTAGCCCTAAATCTTGTCCATTGTTTCGATATTTAACCAGCCTTTCTTTCATATATCCCAATTAAAAATTCATTCATTTGTTCTTGTACTTGTTTAATCCCCTCACTCATTTGTTATGACCTTTGTTGTTGATTCTTGTAAACCTTGTATAAGTTGGTCAACCCATGATCATCTTAGTTCATTTGAAATCTATACAACTCTTTGAAATCCATATTAATTGCTCTTTGAAACCTCTCATTTTGTACCACCTATCATTGCTCATTAACCCCTTGTTTATTTGACAATCAATTCCTGAGTCCATTTCTCTCTGTTTCGAGTGTTCTCACTCATATTCATATCTTGTCCTTTTCATCATTCCCTTCTTTTCGTCTGGATTAATTATGTCATCACTTCTATTGTTTCTCTGGATATTTATATGTCCATGATTGCCCAGTTGTTCCCGTGATGACTTTCATTTTAAACAATCATGTTTCATGTCATATTGATCAAATTGTCCTCTTTCTTTGGATTCCTTGGATCTTTCATTGACCAATTGTACCCTTACACCTTTATCATATATATTTCCCCCACATTGTCTTTCCTTTCTACTCTAATCATGCTGACATGACAAATGTTGTATCCTTGTACCTATTCGTACAATTGTAATCTTCTATTCGGTCCATTCATGATGACCGACAGTGCTCGGCTGGATTAGTCGCATGTAGCGGATACCAGTGAGAAATCGAAAAAAAAAGTGGAGTTTTTAACCCTGCATTATTTGAAATAGGCGGATAATCCCGTTGTATTATTTTTAAAGGCAGTTTAACCCCTTTATGTTTTGTTAAACGGTGCAATTTACCCCCTACATTAAAGAGTGTGTAATACACTCACCTTCACCGCAACTGGAACTACTTCGTAACATAGTTTTTGTACAATTCATCTATTTAGAAAAATCTAGTGGTTAAAAAAAAGTATTAGTATAAAATTTAATAATTTAAAAATTAAAATTACTTATTTTAGTAATTGCTTTGTAACATAAATTTATAGATGGGTTAAAATATCCTATTGAAAAATAATTAGGAAAAAAAAGAAAGAAAGAGAGGCGAGTTCAAAAACTATATCTTGAAAAGATTTTTAAAAAGTATTTTCACATTATAATTATTAATTGGAAAAAATCTAATTTTTATATTTTTTTCGTTGAAAGAGATGGCCAATTTATAATATATGTAGCTACTAAAATGTGGTTAGTTTTCATCACTATTGCAATAAACGAATAAATAGAGATGTAAAATTTGTATTATTCATTTACCAAGTGTTCATAGATCCAATAACACTATAAAAAATTTATAAAACAAGCTTTAAAAAATTTCAACTTTCTAGGGGGTTAAATTTTCAATAAAAATAATACAAGGGGGTAATCCGCCTTTTATATTAAATACGAAAGGGTAATCCGTCAAGAGTTAACGGAAAATTTAACACAATTAGTCATATTTAACGGAAAATTAGCGTAAGGGGCGAGTTGCACCTTATAAATAAACACATCGGGTGAACATCCTTTAAAAATAATATAAGGAGTCAATCGGCTCTTTATGACAAATACAAGGGGATAAATTGCCAAAAAATGTTGTATAAAATCGTGTAAGTCTAAGGAGAAAGGGTAAATTCAAAGTAAATGTATAATTTGTGAGTAATGGGCTTGTATAGTGGTAGATCTTGAGTTCTCGAGGGAGGTGAAACTGAAAACAAGAGGAAAGGTTTAGATTGTTTTTTTTTTACCGGTTTGACTAAGACTTTATTTTCTAAAGGGGTCCCATACGTCGAAAATGTTTCACGAAAGTGTATAATCTACTACTTTAGTAGATGGTGTAAATTGGAAAAATCGCTCCAATGAGCAAATCGAGTGCGACAATAAAACAAATTTGTGTTCCGGAATGTGGAATGCAGGTAGTTGGGCGAATCATGTGGACCTAAATCCCTCATCTACTTAAAAAAGTCACAAATCATATATTTATAGCTTTCTCTTTTCTACAGTAACGTATATTAGAGTCTCAGTCTCTCAGATCAATGTAATAAACGCAGCAGTGATAAACTCATAAACTGAGGCAACAAGCGGTACAACTTTTACCAAGCAATATTTAGTTGAAATCAAACACAAGTACACATTGCTATAGTACAGACCAGGCACTACATAATGGGATGGGGGGAGTAATAATGAAAATGAAATTTAAAATATCCAGTTACAGTTCAGACCATTTTGGCGTAGATGTTCACACTCTTCAACTGCATCACTTGCGTCTCCAGCCTAAACAAGAAAAGCCACACAAAATGTCATGTATTACAATGATTTTTTCTGGTGCAAATCTCTTGAAGAAACGTATCCCATATACTCATATAGAAAATTCATGGCTTGAATAATACAACCAAAACGGCTTGAATAATACAACCAAAACTGTTAAAGAATCTAAATTTTACCATACAGAGCGCTCTTGCCAAATTGATAGATATATCTTGGAAATAAGATTCCGATGTTTCAACTGCAAAAGATTTCAAAGCACATCGTGCCAGCCTGTAGGAGGTAATAGCACTGTGATAATCTGATCTTGATTCACATACTAGACCATTCAAGTTGTGGGTTTCTGGATAGTGTGGAACACGCTGTAATGCCTGCTGAATGGCTCCGAACACCTACAATAATAACATGACAGAGAAACATTTTACTCTTGCAATACCTTCTTGTGCCTAATTGATTGACTGTTCTTGAAAGAGAATAGAATATACTGATGAAAAATCTCCAGTGAAGTGATGCATATTGCACAGTACCTCTGAAGATGGCAGGTAGCTGGACTGCATTGCAAGCTTTGCAAGACCGACTTGAAATTCTGCAAGCTAATAAGCATACTAGCTTTAAGTGCACTTTAAAATTAGACTGCAAGTCTGGAAAGGCTATCGCTGCCGACAGTAAACATTAATGCTAGGATAACAGATTCATATGCAAAAGTTGAATACTTCTAATGATAAGAGTTTTTCAATTCAAGAAATTTGGGTTTATGTATAATGACTTTTGGAATTCCAATTTCTTTTATTGGATATAAATTGGAGCACAAATTCAAGTAAACAAGAAATATGTAGAATTAAATACGGGTATTTTATTCCAGTGAAATATATGTTACGCATAGAAAAACCAAACCAGCCTATATTATATATTGGGACAACCAAAGAAGGGAACCCAGACTATATCTTTTGGACAGAGTAAGGTGCTACTTAAGAAATAGATATGGAGGTTTGTTGATGAGAGAGAGCTTTTGGCACCTTGTGTTCATGGAGAAGTACGGTGATTTAGAGGGTGGTTGGTGCTCTAACGAGTGCCAGGGTTCTTAGTAGTTAAGACCGTGGAACTTCATTTGGAAGGGATGGCATGGCAGCATGAGCTTCATGGAAGAATCAGGTTGGAAGTAGGAGATGGGTCAAATATTAATACTCCATCCGTTCTATGAATAACTTCCTAACTTTTTCCTTATTTGGGGTTTCATTAAAAACTTCCTAGGCCAAATAAGGAACGTTTTTATCCCACTAACTAATTCTTTATTATTTCTCTTTCCTACTTTATCACCACTTTATTCACTCTCTTTCTTACTTTATCACCCACGCACAAATTCACCAATATAATTGTTGTTACGGACATGTGTCCAATCCGTTAAGGGTGCCATAGAGCGTGTCCTAAAGCGCATCACGGCTTAAACAACCAATTCAGTACTGGTCCGACCTCACATGGTCTGGCCAAAGTGAATCAACCAGTACGCTAAAGTCACTGTGCCCTCACAACAAGTCCGAGCTAGCTGGAGAAGGGACTTCTAAACCTGGCTACGTCAGTACAAAGATGCCAAACGGACCGGACGAGAGAATCTCGGACGCCACCATCACATTAAGACCAAAACGTATATAACAGAACCACTGAGATAATTCCGTGAGACTCTTAGCTCGGACATCCAGAGTTACCCAAGGGCAGATCAACCAGCAGATGACCGTCTGAGGGATCTGAACCAACGGGCGAATAAAGATTCTCAGAGGGAAAAGGTCCAAACTACCCTCCCAGGCCCATTGATTAGTATTGGATTACTGTTCACTAATGGGCCATGGGCCAAAGGTAGCATTGGTGTCCGAATCTGAAGCGTACACTTGACATCATCTTGTGAGCCACCTCATAAGCATATGATAATTATAAATATAGCACAAGGTCCAAGACCTTAAGGTAAGCGATATCGAGGTGAAATCCCTAAGTCAATTCCCAAGTGTTATCATAATCCCTTATAATTATTACATTGAGAGCTTCCAACTCTCTCTTGAGTAAAGTCTCTTACCGGATTGACATAGGCAATCCGGGTAACCCATTCTAACCCCCCCCCCCCCCACACTTAGTCCTTTCAGGTACTCAAGCTCGAACCGGTACTACGTTGGACTTTAAGTCAGAGGCGGGCCATAGACTAGGTTGCTTGTAATAGTTTAGTTAGTTAGTGTTCGAGGTTTTACCCCTCAACATTTTGGCGCCGTCTGTGGGAAACGAGACAAGAAGTTTTCGTGTTTGAATTGAGCTGATGGCAAGAACAGGACGAACAACGCGGGCTGGTGCTGCAGGAGCGAGGACTCCACCACCGCGCCCACGAGGACGTCCGCCCACCCGGGGACGCAGAGCCGCTGTGACTGGAAGGAGATATCCGAGTGAGGGATGCATGGCCAGCCCGTCCTCGGATGAAGGGGTCGTACGAGCTTCTCCGGCAGAAGCTCAAGGCCCTGCAGCAGGCCAACAGTTCACTATGCCCGATGGTCGCACTGTCCGCACTAGTGATCTCGGACTAAGCGAGACGCAGTTCGATAGGTTGCTCACAATCATTCAAGGGTGCCTGGGGTCCAACAATGCTCCTCCTAAACATGCCACTCCGCCAGTGGTCACTCCTCCTCAGGCAGAGCCTGCATTATCGAGGAACAGGCAACGTCCGATCCAAGAGAGGTTGGGGAACCAGCCACCTCAAGAGGATTTGCGGAACCTTCTCGACCGGCGGGCGTCTGCCTCTCACGCTCGAGGTGAAGGAAGCCCAAACGGAAGGAGAGAGTATCAAGAAGGAGATAATAGGCACCCAGGAGCTCCGCGACAAGCACCTCCTAGAGATAGAGATCAGGTGGCAGAAACTGTTCCAGCGGTCCGGATAGAAGAACTCCCTGCGGATGTAGCTGTGCATCCGAGGACAGGAGAAATCATGACTGCCGATGAAATCTATGCTCAACAGAAGGCTTTGGAGGCCCAGATTCTGAATCTCGGACGCCTGGTAAAGGACCATGAGCAGATAACCACTAGTGCACCAAATCCCTTGTGTGATGAAATCATGAGAGAAAAGGAAAGGAACAGAAACTCGGATCAAGCAATCCCGAGCTTGGAGTACTACTACGGGGATGCTTGTCCTGTTGGACACCTGACAAGGTACAACAGCAAGATGGATTCCAAGGGAATGAGCGACAATACAAAAGCTCTCACATTCTCATCTACTCTCTTCGGAACGGCTATGGATTGGTACACTGCTCTACCGAACAAGTCGATAAAATCATATGCAGACCTTTCTTCAAAGTTTTTGGCGCGATTTGGAAAGGCAAAGAAGAGAAAGCGAACCATAGAGCACCTGGCAGAAGTTATACAGCGGGAGCAAGAGGATCTTAGGACCTTCTTAGATCGCTTTCACGCGGAAGTTTTTCGAGTTGAGCCGCACAGTATTACGGAACGGGTCCGTCACCTGTACACTAATACTTTCAACTCAGAGCTCCGTAGAAAACTATCTAGTCAGGAGGTGAGGAGTGAGAAGAATTTAGATGACATCTGTGAAGATGTGATGTACGGAGAGGAGTATCGGAGGAATGTTCCAGTAAGAGCTGGTTCCAAGAAAGGAAAGGATCCGGTGAAGAAAGAGCAACGCCCAGGGAAGTTTGACTCGAAGAAGGATCACATGGATAGAGGCTTCCACAGGGAGAGAAGTCCGCCGAGGAGATATGCGGATTATACCCGTCTCAACAGACCAAGATCCGACATCTTGGTGACTATCACCGAGAAAAGCTGGACGTTCAATGGCCCAAGCCCTCTCACAACAACCGCAAGAATAGGGATGCAAAGGGGGTATTACAAGTTCCACAAGTGCCGTGGTCACGAGACTGATGACTGTATCCAACTAAAAACAGAGGTTGAACACTTGGTATGAGAAGGCAAGCTCAAGGAGCACATCTACACGGATGAACCCTCTAGGCACGATAGAGCGGAGCGAAGAAGGGAGGATAATGCTACAGAACCACCTCCCCGTCCGCTATCTTTGCCACCTCCGCCGGCTCGCTATCCGCTTCGCACGGATGGACATCCGTATAGATACTGCGATGGTATGAATATGGAGAACCCTCCCTACAGCGGAGTAATCAACACCATTGCAGGCGGGCCATCCAGAGGTGACAGTAGGAACGCAAGAGAGCGGACAGCTCAAAATCTTCGGAACAACGATAGAGCGTACGCTGCTCCAGCGATTCGGGGTACAAACGCTATATTTTTCGATGATAGTGAGATTCCTCCTCCTACGGTAGGAGGAGAGGACATCGATAATCCAGATGTTCCGCTAGTGGTTTCCTTGGCCATCGCAACTAATCGAGTGAACAAGATTTTGGTAGACACCGGGAGTTCCTCGAATATCATTTCCAAAAGAACACTGGACCAGATGGCCCTGGGGAGAATCCAATATGAGAGGGTCCACACCTCTATACTGGGATTTGGAGGGGGAACAGTTCGACCCCTGGGAAGTGTTATGTTGCACGTTTCACTTGGTACTTTCCCGGAAAGAGTTACTCAGTTGGTCCGATTTGTAGTGGTGGACCGTACTTTCGACTACAACGCCATCTTTGGGCGTCCGGGGCTTAATCAATTCCGAGCTATCCCCTCCACTCTCCATAACAGAATGAAGTTTCCAATTCCCTTTGGAGTCGGAGAAGAGGTGGGAAACGTCCGCGAAGCCTGGGAATGTTACATAATGTCCACAAGAAGAGCGTCCGCCCCCGTGTTGACGACCACCCTGACCTCTGGTCCGTCAGCTGTTCTTCCAACAAAAAAGGAGAACCCGCAGATCGGAGTGGGGAGCCAAAAGGAGAAGTTTCCTAGAACATTGCGAATCGAGCCTCACGAGACTCTCAAGGAAATTGAGATTGTTGCTGGAAACCCGGATAAGAAAACAAGAATTGGGACCGAGATGACCGCAGAGGTAGAAATGAAGCTCATCGCTTGTCTCCGTGAAAACAGCGATGTGTTTGCCTGGAGTACCGATGACTTGAAGGGGATTGACCCGAGGATCACTGTTCACCGTCTGAACATGGATCCCTCGATCAAGTACATCCGACAAAAAAGGAAAGATTTCGGTCCGGTCAAGGATGCCATCATATCCGCTGAAGTGAAGCGGCTCCTGAAAGCAGGGCACATTGAAGAAGTCCGTTATTCTGACTGGGTGTGCAACGTAGTCCTGGTAGAGAAGTCACCGGGCAAATGGCGGATGTGCAACGATTTCACTAGGTTGAACAAGTTCTGCCCAAAGGATCCGTACCCTTTGCCGCGGATAGATCAATTGGTTGACTCCACGTCCGGATGTGCATTGTTGAGTTTCATGGACGCATACCAAGGTTTTTACCAAATCCGGATGGCCAAAGAAGACATCAAGAAAACAGCTTTCTTCGCTACCGGGGGTGTATACTGCTTCAAGGTAATGCCCTTCGGATTGAAAAATGCGGGAGCCACCTACCAGCGTCTTGTGAATCAGATGTTCAAGGAAGAGATTGGGAAAACCATGGAAGTGTATGTGGACGACATGCTCGTCAAGAGCAAAACTGAAGAGCAACATGTGCACCATCTGAAAAAATGCTTCGCTACCCTTAGGAAGTATGGAATGAAATTGAATCCCGAGAAATGCACGTTTAGAGTAAAAGGAGGGAAGTTCCTCGGGTACATGGTTACCGAGAGAGGGATAATCGGGAACCCAGAAAAGATCAAGGAAATCCTAGATTTGCCGCAAACAAAAACCCTCAATGAGGTCCTGGGAAATCCCAATCAGTCTGGACGACTCCCTAAGTGGGCGATCGAGCTAAGCGAATACGACATTTGCTATCAGGCTCCATCAGCCAAGAAAGCTCAAGTCCTCGCCGATTTCTTAGCGGAATATCCTGAGGCGGATTCAGAGAAGGTCCCTGATAAACAGGCATTCGAATGCTTAGTCACCAAGCAGGTTGTCCGGAAGCCAGTTCCGCCTCAGTTCAACCCAGCAAACCTCGAAGATGCCCAATTTATCAATCAGTCTCTATCTGCATCTTATGAGGAAACTCGAGTTAACCAGATGTTCCTTCTTGACGGTATGGCAAGCGAGTCCGGAACTAATAACTCCGGACCAGAAAGCAAAGAAACAGAGGAGCAAAAGTGGGAACCTCGGGAGCCCGCAGGAGATCTCCAGGCCGCAAAACATCCTTCTGATACCTGGACATTGGAAGTGGATGGTTCCTCCACTGGAAGAGTCGGAGGGATTGGAATCTTCTTTAAGAGCCCCGATGGCGCGAAACTTGACTACGCGATATCCCTGGAGTTCAAAGTTACGAACAATGAGGCTGAGTATGAAGCATTGATAGTCGAACTGCGACTGGCAAAATCCCTGCAAGTTCGGAAGCTCAAAGCTTTCACGGATTCACAGCTCGTGGAAGCTCAATTTTCAGGAACTTTTGCCACAAAAGGTCCTTCGATGATCAAGTATCTCGAGCTACTCAAGCAGGAAGCCGATCACTTTGAGGAATTCACCCTAGAAAAGTTTGACAGAGCCTGGAACGAAAGAGCGGATGCCCTGGCAAAATACGCGTCCGCAACGGCAGCTTTGGACACAAGGAGAGTGATTTTGCTCGCTGTTACTGACTCATCCGTCATGAGTCTCAATTCCGCCGTCATGGTAACTGACGCGGGCGAAAATTGGATGACTGACATCTGGAACTATCTCAAGGACGGATCTCTTCCAGCTGATCCGAAGAAATCAAGGAGCGTGCAATGTAGAGCAAACATGTACTTTATACTGGGGGAAGATTTGTACAAGAGATCATTTGCAGGGACCCATTTGCGGTGCTTGAGCCCGCAAGAATCAAAGATCAGGCCGGAGGAGATACACACGGAGTCATGAAGTCATTCCGGGAAGGACTCGCCGTAAAATTATACGACAAGGTTATTACTGGCCTAGTATCAATAAGGATTCCGACCACGCCGAAGTGCCCTGATTGCCAATACTATGCGAACATTCCACATCGTCTGACGTATCCTATGATTCCGTCAATCATAGCGTGTCCATTCGACCAATGGGGCATTGATATAGTCGGACCGTTCCCGAGAGGCACCCAGCAGCGGAAGTTCCTGATTGTGGCTGTTGAATATTTTACCAAATGGGTAGAAGCGGAAGCTGTCGCAACCATTACAGAGAGTCGAGTGCGGACCTTTATCTGGAAGAATATCATCTGCCGCTTTGGCCTGCCCAGGATTCTCGTCTCGGACAATGGTGCCCAGTTCTCAGGACATAGGCTCAAGGAATGGCTGGCGTCCTTCAAAATCGAGCAACGTTTTACATCTGTTGGATACCCGCAAGCCAATGGACAGGAAGTCCACGAACAAAACAATAGTCAAGATCCTCGAGAAGCGGTTAAGAACTTCACAAGAAAGTTGGGCGGACGACCTGGAAGGCGTGCTATGGGCTCATCGCACCACTGCACGGACCGCGACCAACGAAACTCCATTCGCCTTGGTATATGGCTCGGAGGCAGTCATACCGTCCGAGATTGCCGTTGAGACTATGAGGATCCAAGAGTTCGAAGGCATTGCCAATCGCGAAGCTCGGATATTCGACCTGGACGACTACAAGAAAATCAGGTCAGAACGACGTTATGGGGCGACGGATTTTATCCGTCACCCCATAACGACGGATCGGTAATTGGGGCGACGGAATCTATCCGTCGCCCCATTTGGCGACGGATAATAGTTATCCGTCGCTTATTAGCGACGGATAATATTTATCCGTCGCCCAAGTTTGACTTTTATTAAAAAAAAAAAGAAATAATTTTTTTTTTGAAAACTGGGCGACGGATAGATTATCCGTCGCCTTATAGCGACGGATACCTATTCGTCGCCAAAAATGGCGACGGATCGACTCTGGGCCGACGGATACGTGTCCGTCGGCCCAGAGTTTCATTTCCGGACAGAGAGGCAGACTCTGCCTCATTTTCTTCATCTTCTCCCTTCTTCTTCCTCATTCTCTTCTTCTCCTCTCTTCGGTTTCCGGTGAATTGTTCGTTATTCCGGCCAATCTTGGGTGATATGTTAGTCACCATTGTGTTAGTAAATTTTAGGACAATGTGAGTGGTATGTTAGCCACTATATGTGAGTGGTATGTTAGCCACTTTATTTGGGTGATATGTTAGTCACCATTGTGTTAGTAAATTTTAGGACAATGTGAGTGGTATGTTAGCCACTATATGTGAGTGGTATGTTAGCCACTTTATTTGGGTGATATGTTAGTCACCATATCTGTTATGTTAGGGCATGTATTGACTTTGGATGTTGTATGAAATTGGGAATGTAGAAGGAGTACTTCATTCCCAACAGGTTGATCCCACAGATCTGGCGCGTTTACGAGACTGTGGATCCAAACTGCTGAGGATATGGTGCATGCGTGGAAGGCCATTCGGGATCGGGTGGCCCAATCCTCCACAGTTGATGCGTGAGTGGGCCTTTGGGATGCCTCTGGCGCCGATCGATGTCGGGGCGTTGCTTGGACCAACAGGCAGAACCGGGCACCCCAGTCTGATATGGCAGGAAAGGCCGTTCACCACCTTGGGAGGCGATCTACTGTCACTGATTATTATCAATCGGTGCGTATATATGTGTTTTTGCAATCTAGCATTACGTGTATGTATGAAGTCTCTGCTGCTCTATTACTTGTAGATGATAAATTGTTGACTAGATCTGGTTTGATTCAGGTGGCACAGGGGGAGGTGACATCAAAGTATGCCATCTTTAAGAAGGCCAAGCAGAAGGGCGGGATATGGACCGACTGTCGGGCCTCGTCTATTGCGGTATGTTTATGTTGCTTAAAGTTCATATTTGTACACTATTACAAGTTACTTTTTAAAAGCGATGGCGATCATGATATATCTGCTATTACGATTTCAGGTGAGGTTGATGCTCGGTGGCGGCGGGAGGGCAGAGGGGTGATGTGTTGTCAACTGAACAAGTTGACAACATCTTCCTAGAGGTCAACAAACCGGACAAGAAAGGACGAATATATGGACTCGGGAGCCTCGGTTTGCATCTGGCTAGTCCGGGGTGCTCCTCATCATCATCCCAGCAGTCCAGACGTCCGGTTTACACACAGGACCAGGTCTCGGAAATGGTGCAGTCGCAGGTCCGGGAACAGGTTGCAGCTCTAACTCAAGAGATGGAGCAACAAAGGGACGCGATGGAGCGACACGCCAGAGAACAAAGGGAGGAGAACGAGCGCCTTCGGTTACAGATGGAGCAGTTCATGTCCCAGTTCCGCCATCACCCACACCCACCCCCGTCTGATAGCTAGTTATGTATCTGTATGTTCGGATTTTTTTTCATATTTACACTTGTTTGGATAATTTCTCCAGCTCCGAATATTACTTTTTTATTCATTGAAACATTTTCCGTATTATTGATTTATTATCGAACATTATATTGATTAAATAGGTGAACTACGAAAAATAGGGATTAATATGAAATAAATAGTGACGGAATTCACAGTGACGGAATTTCAAATTCCGTCATTAGTCCAATTAAAATATTTAGCGACGGATAGAATATAGCGACGGATAGAATCTATCCGTCGTTATATTTCGGAATTAAAAAAAAAAAAATTGGTCAAACATATAATCCGTCGTCCAATCCGTCGCGAATTGGACGACGGATTATTATCCGTCGCCAGAGCTCCAGGGGGGCGACGGATTTTCTATCCGACGCCAGAGCTCCAGGGGGCGACGGATTTTCTATCCGTCGCCCGGTAGGCGACGGATAGTCACTATGTGACGGATCTATCCGCCTGAGACCGAGTTTTTGTAGTGGACATGCTCGAACAGAAAAGGTCTGAGGCACTGGCGAATATCCATAGGTATCAGGCAACTGCTGCCCGAACCTACAACAGGAACGTTCGAGCGACTAACTTGCAAATCGTAGACCTAGTGCTTCGTCGAGCCGACATTTTGAACAATATTAGAAAACTCAAGCCCAAGTGGGAAGGACCCTACAAGATTGTCGGAGCAAGAGTGAATGGGAGTTGTGAATTAGAAGATGAGAACGGACATCCCCTCAAGCGTCCGTGGAATGCTAGAAACCTTCAGAAGTTCTACGCATAAAGATGGCTATGCGAACCTCCGTCAGATCGTTTGGTCATCTTAGATTCTAACTATCTATTACACGGAACTCCGCCAGTTCTGTTTTTTGATGATCCTTTTGTCATTGGCCATAGAGCCCACACGTTGTAATTGAATTTCTGGCAAATCAATACAACCTCTGTTTCGATTTGTGATTTTTCGATTTATGCATCTGAGATTTAACGTTCATTTAACAACGAGAAGGAAAGCAAGGGATTTTATTCATACAAAGACGAATTATACATAATCCTGTCTGTGCAACTTACAATCTCGGATCGTTATCCGGACTTACGGATGCAATACGAAAAATGCAGAAAACGTCTCCGGGGATACGTCATCTCCCATAAAAAAATCGTTCCCCCGTCGTGAAAAGCTTCTTCCATATCAAGCGGCAAGTCTGGTTTCCGCGGAGACCAGGAACTCGATCTACCTGCACACAGGAAAATGGTTAAACGTGATGGAATCCCTCATGATACCACCAAAACATGGTGACGTAGATCCAGTGTTCGGGGAGAGCAAAGTGCAGACTGACAAATATTTCCGCCTAACCGGCTTTAGAGACTCAAACTCTCTTGAAATTAGGAAACCGGTGCCAATTCAAGAGAGATTTGAGGCACTAAAGTAGGATCGGAAGAAAAGAGAGGAGACAGACAAAGGCACATTCAAGCCGAAATGACTGATATCTCTGCCTAACCGTCTTTAATGACTCCAACTCTCTTGAAACTAGGAAACCATTGCCAATTCAAGAGAAATTAGAGCCATTAAAGTAGGATGGGAAGAAAAGAGAAGAGATCCGGCTTTGATGATTTACAAGCCATGACGCCAAAGATAGAAAAAGAAGAGTTTGGGATCAGTTTACACGGTTTTGGCACTGGGGTCGTGTCTTTTTATAGGACACTCTAACCAATCAGCGTCCGCCACGCCAACAGATTGACGTCAGCAATGGGCTTGAGCCACCCCTTCGGGTTGAACAGTGTTGGGTCAATCTGTTAACCAACCAAACCCAAACAAGCCCATTAATCACGTCCGAAGTTTGAATTTGTTAACCGCCTTACGACAATAAGTGCATCAACATAATCCGACAAAGCACGAAAGAGAAAAAGGTGGCGATCTCATCCGATGAAAAGTAGTTCGAATTTTATAGACAAAATTATCAGAACATTTACATACGAGAGGTACAATCTGAAAAGGTCCAAGGATAAGTACATACTTCTACGGGGCATACCCCGTCTTGTTCCTTCACTAGATTCCGGAAGTCGAGCCTTGAAATTCCGAGCCACCACCTCGGTCCTGACGAGCTTGCTGTTGCATTCGGATCAACTTCAGCGTCCGCTCCCTCTCTTCCTCGGCTAACCTCCTAGCTATTCCCGGACATCGAGGGGGATCGCCTTCAAAATCAAGAATGATCGGGTCATCCGCAGTCCCTCGGCCAGGGTAAATTGGCGGATGCATATTCCCGCAAGCACAATTTACCCAATGATGATATTCGTCCTCATCGGATTCAGACATCCTGCAGGAGTTTGCCTCTTTTGGAAAATGGAGTGGGTTAAACAAAAGGAAGATTGGAGAAGAGTACAGCAGTGAAAAAGGAAGAATTACCACACCCTTATTTATAGTCGCGACGGGTCTCTACGATCTCGCCACTTGTCGATCATCCGACAACTGGGAAGATGAAAAGACGCAGTAATCATGACTATTTCACTGTTTCACTTTCCTCCTTCTAGAAGAATTATGCATCCCAACGAACGAACGATCCGTGGATCGGCGGGACGCTGATTCGATTTCTACATCGGACGCCATCTACAGCGATCCGTGCTCTTAAGAGATGTGTAATTTATGATAACTTAGCATATGAATGACAGATAAAAAGGAAGCAGAGAAGAGAGCAAGAAATAATTCGGAAGCATAGGAGGTTTAGCTCCTCGGTTAAATACGAATCAAAGCAATAGTACATGGCGATATTCCGTGCCATCAAAAGATACAAATCCAACAGAAAAATTCAGCAAGTACAGAATTTCAACGGGGCATACCCCGGACTTCTCACTGAGGTCCGGCTTGGCTCGGACCAGCTTCACCAGCTTGGGGCGGATCGGCAGGGGGCGTGTTGGAGACGACTTGCGCAACAAGGGATTCAACAAGATTGAACAAGTTGAAATTCACGGGGAGGCCAACGACCCGGGAAGGCAGGAAGAACCAATTCTTTAGGAAAGCCCGGTAATTATCGAAAGGTATAAAGCATACCTTTCGGAGGGCATCCGGGACCCACCTCGGGAGGAAGGGCCCGCCGTTTTGAATCTCGATCTCACCCTCCTCGGTGACTAGTTCCGCAAACTCACACGCGTCCAACTGTTCATCCGAGACACTGTCGACAGGGACCTCCACACCATTAGCATCCGCAGAAGGGATTAACCCTTCCGCCTTCCAAATAAGTCCGGTGGAAGTAGTCCTTGATCGCAATGCCGATAGCGGACACGAACCCATCCAGGCGGGAGGCATCGAATTTGTCCGCCGTCAAGAACTTGAAGGAGTCAGACTCCATGAAGTCTCAGGTCATATTGGAGGCCTCCGAGCAGCATATCCTTGGAATCCAGGAAAGCCTTCATCGACTTGTCGACAAAGTTCTCCTGCCAATCGAGGTCCGCCTTGATTTCATCCCAGCTGGCCCTCAGCTTATTGAACTTCACTTCTTGCTCTTTCAGCTGCATCTCCAACTGCTTCACCTTCTCCGCCTCATCCGTGGATGTGGCCACAGCCTTGTGCAGGTCCTCCTCAATAGTAGCGCGTTCGCCGGCCTTCTATTGCATGGCCCTGACGAAACATCCGAGCTGGGAGAGATCCGCAAGGATATAAGTTACATTTCTATTATACTAAGAACAAGCCAAGGAGACCATGGAAAGATTACTTACCCGCTGGTATAGCTCATCCATCCCTCCGACCCGCTCAACCTCAGGGAGTCCGCAAGCCTGCTCGTACTCCTTATCGAGAGAGCTTGGTCAACAGGCAAGACAGCGGACAATAGCTGTCTCTTTGTTGCGGGGGTCGCCTCCGAGGTTGCTCCCCTCTTGCGTCCCGAGGTAATAGCGTCCTGCATTAATACCTCCCGCTGTGGTGCTGGAGCAGCGGAAGCCTTTGAAGCTGTTAGGAAATTTGTTAGATATTTTGTTAGAAATATCGGTTTAGATTTTGATCAGCAACATGATGACTTATCTTAGTCTCAGAAAGGTGATTAGTACTCTTGGTTCACTTGAACATTGTAAAAGAGGAAACCCACTAAGTATGATAGTCTAGCTAATCTTGTATAGGATGTTAGGTTTCAAAATGTAATTTTTATTTTATGAAGAGAAGACCAAGAAGAAGACATCCAAGCAGAACAAGTTCAACGACATTGAAGATTTGAAGAAACTGCACAAGATTACTGAAATAGTTTTGCAGATACCTTGGTCAGATATCTTGAAGACACGAATAGTTTTAAACAAGCTGTGTCACAAGAGATATCTGAGAACTAGAAGGTTTTCTGAAAACCAGGAAAGTGCCCACAGATATCTACTCTCAGATACCTTGAGCCTTAACCACATTTCTGAAAAATAAATATATTGCAACAAAGTTGTTTCAATAATGTGGTATCTGAAGATTAAAGATAAGGACGTGCAAAGAATCAGATAATACTAGTCTCTGATACTGAACATAGTTCCGTTGGCACTACAGGACAAAAAGTACAGTACAATGCATTTAATGCACGGACAGAGATGTCTGAATAAAAGCAACGGTACCTTTCAAGAAGAAGACAAACCCATCAAGAAGATTACACAGATATCAATAGTTTGAATTTGAGCCTAACGGATACTATTCAACGGCATTCAAATTCATCTATAAATATCAATACTTAGACTACTTGAGAAGACACCTTGAACTCCATAAACACGCTGAACAACATATTCTCTCAAGCAAACTACTTATCCTCAAAGCTTTCTGTTGCGACCAAAGCTCCTGATCTTAAGTAGCACTAAAGTTCTAAGTGTCCTGATCCTAAACAAGCACTGCTATCTGTGAAAGAGTTGAATTGAAAGATCAAGTATCTGAGATTCATTCTCTTGAACATTTATCTAAGACTTGGGTCAGTAAAAAGAACAAGATACCATACATTAAAAAGTGTATTAAGTATACTTGATTCACAGAGCTATCTGATTAACTGAAAAGTTATTAAAGAAGCTCATCTGACAACTCAAACCAAAACCAACACCATCACTGGCGTGGAGTACAGGAAGTACTTAGTTTGAGAAACTAAGGAATAACTCCAAGGTTAATGAGCACAGGAAGTAGTTAGCTTGGAAAGCTAGGGAATAGCTCAAAAAGGTTTCTGAGTACAGGAAGTACTTGGCTGTGAAAGCCGGGGAACAACTCAGGGGGAACATTTGGTTGGGAACCATTTGTTTAAGGAATCTTAGAATATGATTTTTGTAAGGTGACCTCAATTATCTATTCTAGTGAATTCTAGGTCTTTGGAAGACCGAAGTGGATTAGTTGGAGGATTACGCCACCTCCAGATACCACTATACTTGCTGTGTTATTTACTTCTATTTACTTAATTTTCACAAACACACACACACACAGTTTAACTGTTTCTGCACTTATCTTTCTTAAGTCTTCCGCCTCTGAATCTAAGTATCAGATATCTACACAGATATCTGAGAAATAGTTTTTATCGACAAAAGTTTTAAAAGACTATTCACCCCCCCCCCCTCTAGTCTTTTACTTTGCCGTTATCTGGACCAACAAGTGGTATCAGAGCAGGAGGTTCACAAGCCTTCTGCACTGAACCTAGATCCCCAGATAGGTGAAGGAACTTTTTCCATTTACGAGGACTATTTAATTTGTGTGTTAAGTGTGCAGGAATGTCTCTGAGTGATGCACCCATTCTCAAACCAGAGAACTACGAGAAATGGAAAAATAACATGATGCTCCACCTTGAAGCCATAAGTGACGAAATGATCGAAGTAATAAAAAATGGCCCAATAGTCATTCAACAACTTAAACAAGTCATGGAGGTTTCTAATGGTAGAGACAGAGATTAAAGCGAAGGATCTTCACAAACTGATGCGTCAACAAGTGGGAGATCTACTAGTCAAGTTATTTACGAACCAAAGCCCAGAGAACTCTGGACATCGGAAGATGCCAAGAGAAATCGTCTGGATGGTCAAGCTCGTAATATCATCATCAGATCTACACCTGAGCACATACAGTGTAAACTGTGGGGTGCTAAAACGGCGAAAATTGCCTGGCAACTGATTGAAGAAATCACGAATCGAGAAAACCAAAGAAAACAAGTTCGAAGTTCTCAAGTTGAAATTTCAAAATTTCAAACAAGGACCCACTGAAACTCTGGAAGAACTAGATTTCAGATTCACCACTCTCATGAGTGATATGGCAGCACTTGGGGAAAGCAACAGATACTCTCAATTAGAAAAGATTAAGACAATTGTCAGAAGTCTTAACCACAACTGGGAGCATACTAAATTCTTTTATTTCAATCAAGGTATGCCAAATATCACTCCAGTAGAACTCTTCTCACATCTTGCTACGGTTGATTATGAGACAACACAAAGAGAACAAACAACTGAAAAGTTGCAGAATATTGCTCTAGTTGCTCAAGGAACTTCTGAAAAGAAGAAAAGCAAGGAAGAGACTGAGGATGCTCTTGCTGCAAAGCAAATGAGCAAATATGTCAGTCGAGAAATTGAGAGAAGAAAAGCCAAAGAGAAGCTGAAAAAGCATCTAGGCTCAAACTATCACCAAGATAAAAATATGCAAAGCTCATCGAACAAGCCATTTCGTAAAGCATCATGTCTTGAGGAAGTAGAAATTGGAAACGATATCCGCTTCTATTGTCGTAAACTGGTCACTTCAAAAGGATTGTCCCGCTTCAACAAACTAAGGACAGTGACAAGAATATAGAAGAATCTTCGAAGAAGCCGTAAAGCCTTATTAATCAAGAAAGAAAGAAAATCCAAACTCAACTGGATGCTCTAGACTATGAAATGATTCAAGATGACAATTCAGATGACTCAATCTTACCATCACCGTAATTATGTGGAGTTACTCATGATATAATCGACTTCGCCTCAAGAAGAATGAAATGTGTGGAGTTCTTTGAGATTGACGTCCAAACATCTCTAACATAGAAATCATCTTATGGTCGATGAGGTAACACATACTTCTTGTTATACTTATGAAAGTGATGAAGAAGAAATAAAAGATCTAGAAAATCTCGTGAAAGATCTTGACATCTATGAAAGGGAATTTATAATGATCCGAGCTAGAGCCGAAGATCTTGAAGAAGAAAAGAATTCTCTTGCAAAGGAAAATTCTCAATTAGTTAAGATTCTGAGAAAAAGGATGCTGAAAATGCATTTCTCAAAGCTCGATATCCGAGGCGAAAAGTCATATAAAGAAGCAATGGTGAATTACGAAGAAATATGAAGATCTTCTTTCCGAGAACAAGGAACTCAAAAGAAAGAATTATCTTTTCAATCGTATGCCAAAGCTAGTGACACTCTTCTTCAAGTACAATCTTACTTAAGAGATCCTTCGTAAAAGAAAGAACTTGAAATGAATACACAGATGCAGTGTTCTATCGGTCGAATAAGAGTGAGGAAAGAAGAACATTTGTAAGCACTCAAAGAAGATGGTTCCATGCAATCTATAATATCGGTCGAAGATCGAAGATTGTTGACAAAGGAAAAGCGATTGACTAAACCTTTGTGGGAAAAACAAGTCAAAATAAAAACCGATGGCACGTCGAAAAGAAACACAACACCGAAAAGTGTAAACACCAAGTGTTATGTCTCTCAAAAGGGTAGAATTGCAGAGCCGCAATTTCTCTCATGTCACTTTTTCTCGAAAGAAATGGATCAACCAGAGACTAGCAAAGTCCGAGAAAAGATCTCAGATAGCTTCAAGTGCTCGAAACGGTATTGGATACAAAGGCATCGGGAAACAACTTGCTCATGAATACAAACAAGAGCAAGAACGATGGCTAAAGGCTAGAATTGCTCAAAGCAATTATCAGAAGTGGAAGTTGAATCAAGCCACTGAAAATCTGAATGCCAGGGCTAGAAGAAATCTGGCAAGGAAAGCTAAGTTTGCTGAAAAGCAAACTCAGAAACCTGACAGGTATCTGAAAGCACCAAATGGAGCACTTAGGAACACACCAAGGAAGAAAATAATTCTTAATAATGATAATCATTCAATCAGAATTCCTCCTTATGTTCCTATCAGACAAAAGAATGTTCCAAGGAAATTCATTCAAAAATGGATTCCTACTGGAAGATTGTTTAGTCCTGATGGTTCCAATCAAAATGAGAACCTAATCTCCTGTTCCTCGTTATGCGTAATGCTTCTGGACTAAAGCACAATGGCATTTGATAGTGGATGCGGAAAGCACATGACAGAGATAAAGCAACTGTCGATTACAAAGCTTGCAACACAGGACCAGATATCAGATTTGCTGGAGGAGAATTAAATCCCTCTGTGGGATTTGACAACGCCAAATTGGGAACATTAACAATCACTGACGTATTACATGTTAAGGATTTGAAATACAATCTATTTAGCATGAGCCAGTTTGCAGACAAAGGTTTTACTATAAAATTCAAAGTAAAATACTGCAAACTAATTGACAATGAGTCAAAGCAGACAGTCTTGGTTGCTCGGCGGAAAGGCAGTCTTTATGTTGCCGATTGGGCATCTGCCACAACTGAAGAATGTCTCATGGTGAGTCAATCTGGTCACACAGAAGAGCACTGGTTATGGCACAAAAGAATGAGTCACTTGAACTTCAAAACTCTGAACAAACTTGCCAATAAAGAGTTAGTGGTTGGCCTTCCCAAAATGTCTTTCAGAAAGGATGATATCTGTTCTGCATGTCAGATGGGGAAACAATCCAAAATCTCTTTCAAGTCCAAAACTAGACACTCTAGTGTTAGACCACTGCAACTACTACATATGGATCTTTTTGAATCAACTGTAACTAGTTATGCAGGAAATAAGTATGGTCTGGTTGTTGTAGATGACTTCTTAAGATTCACTTGGGTTGTCTTTCTGAAACACAAATCTGACGCCAGGGTGGAGATACCAAACTTGCTGAAGAAGCTTGAAGTCATGAAAAATGACAAGGTATCTGCAATCAGAACAGACCATGGTACTGAGTTTGTCAACCAGTACATAAAGGAGTTTTGTACCTGCAAAGGTATACAACACCAACTTTCCTCTGTAAGAACACCTCAACAAAATGGTATTGCAGAAAGGAAAAACAGAACCCTTAAAGAAGCTACAAGGACAATGCTAATGACACCAAATAAGTGAAATTTATTGGGTTGAAGTCAAACACACTGCTACACTCGTAATGTATGTTTGATAAACAAACACCATGACAAGACCCCTTATGAAATCTTGGTTGGTAGACCCCCTAATATCAAACATCTGAGAGTATTTGGTTGTAGGTGTTTTGTTCTAAACAATGGAAAAGATTATCTGAGAACATTTCAACCAAAGGCAGATGAAAGTGTATTTCTTGGCTATTCCACGAATAGCAAAGCCTACAGAATTTACAACAAAAGAACAAAGAAAATTGAAGAATCAGTTCATGTTGTATTCTATGAAGGAAGCAAGAAAACACCTCCTAATGATGAACTCTCAGAAAGGTTCAAAGAACTAATGTTAAGGGATCCTAAAGAAGAATCCTCAGAAAGGAGAAACATCATTATAGAAAGTGAGGATGACTCTGACGTAGAAAAGCATGAAGTGCCTAGTAACAACAAGATGACTCACAAACATGATGAAGAATTTCCTATGAAACTTCCAGAAATGGAAACTGAAGATGTTCATCATGAAGCTATCTCTGGAAACAATCTCTCTGAAAGACATGTTCCAGATAGCTCAAACGCTGAACAAGTGTCAGACCTTAATTGCCCTTCTGAGGAGCAAAATGTCTTGGATACTGAAAAAGTATCAAATCAAAATCCCAGTGATTCTCATTCAAATCATTTGGATATTGATCCTACTAGCACTAAACTTATGATGAGATGGATCAAGGATCATCCTGCAAAAGATGTGATTGGACCAATTATCAAGGTGTTAGGACTAGGAGAGCAATAGCTGAAAATGCTAATTCTCTATTTGGATGTTTCATCTCAAATATTGAACCCAAAAATATAGAAGAAGCATTAGGAGACCAAGACTGGATATCTGCAATGCAAGAAGAGATGGATCAATTTGAGAGAAACAAAGTCTGGAAATTAGTTCCATTCATGGAAGGAATATCTGTGATTGGAACTAAATGGGTTTTCAGAAACAAAATGAATGAATCTGGTGAAATAACCAGAAACAAAGCAAGATTGGTTGCCAAGGGATTTACCCAGACTGAAGGCTTAGATTTTGATGAGTCATATGCACCAGTTGCCAGATTGGTTGCAATAAGACTCTTTCTAGCCTTTGCAGCTCATAAAGATTTTAAAGTTTATCAGATGGATGTCAAAAGTGCATTCTTGAACGGTGAACTTGCAGAAGAAGTTTATGTTGAGCAACCACCTGGCTTTGTAGTTTCCTCAGAAAGTAGAATGGTCTATAAACTACAGAAAGCTCTGTATGGACTGAAACAGGCTCCAAGAGCATGGTATGACACTTTGGCCAAATACCTTCTGGAAAGTGGTTTCAAGAAAGGTGAAGTTGATAAAACTTTATTTACCTTAAACCATGATGGGAAACTACTCTTAGTTCAAGTATATGTTGATGACATCATATTTGGATCTAAGGACAAGCAACTTTGTAATGACTTTGCAAATCTCATGAAAAGTAAGTTTGAGATGAGCATGATGGGAGAAATGAATTATTTTCTAGGATTGCAAGTCAAGCAACTCAATGATGGAATATTCATTAGTCAAACAAAGTATGCAAAAGATATGCTCACAAAATTCAATCTTAAGTCTTCTGAAAAGAATGCTAAGATACCTATGAGCATTGGAACCAAAATGACCTATACTGAATCAGACAAGAGTGTTGAAGAACATAAGTATAGGAAATTGATAGGTTCACTACTTTACCTCACTGCAAGTAGACCTGATATTCAATACGCCGTTGGAGTATGTGCTAGATTTCAGACAAATCCAATGCAAACACACTACAACATTGCTATGAAAATATTAAGGTATGTAAAAGGTACAGTAAATGTAGAATTGTGGTATCCTAAAGAAAGCGGATTGAGTTTAGCTGGGTACTCAGACGCTGATTATGCTGGATCACTGCTTGATAGGAAAAGCACCTCAGGAACTTGTCGGGTACTAGACTTATCTCGTGGTTTAGCAAGAAGCAAAACTCAATTGCAACTTCTACCACAGAGGCTGAATATATTGCTCCTGGTTGTTGTGCAACACAAATTCTGTGGATACAACAACAACTTAAAGACTATGGACTCGATGAAAATAAAACTCCCATTTTCTGTGACAACACAAGTGCTATTGCGATTACACAGAATCCTAAATTTCATGCCAGAACAAAGCATATTGATGTTAGACATCACTTCATCAGAGACCATGTTGAAAAAGGCAATATAGAGATACTCAAGATTGGCACTGAAGACCAACTTGCAGGTATCTTCACTAAGCCACTACAAGAAAGTAGATTCTTAGCCTTAAGACATAGTCTTGGACTAATGGAACTACCAATGAACTGAAAGAGTTCAGTAATCTGGAACGGGCTGGAACGGGTATCCAGAAGTCAAAAAGGCTAAAGAGCAAAAAGACAGCTTAAGATCTCTGAGACGGGAACTCAGATATCTGAATCACTCTATAAACGGGGAACACAAAAGAGAATAGTACAACTATCTGCAGTCAACTACTCTCTTGAAATTCGCATTATTTCTATCTTGATGAAAAACTTGAAAAAATCCTATGTATAAGACAAATTCAGATGCAAACAGTGTTCTTGGTCATACAAAAACGTGATTCAGATAGCTATTAGCCAAAATTCATTAAATGGACACAATTACACTTGATTGTGATCATTGCTGAAGAAGCAATGGTGACCCTTGATGAAATTAAGCGATTGATCTATACGGTGGAAATTAATTCACAGTAAATAGTGGACTGTAAAAATTCTGACAAAGCCCACTTTGCATTTAATGCCGAACTAGCTTTTGCTCACGCCTGCTTGCAAATCACAGATACGTACACACAAAATCAATTTGTATGTATTTGTCTGTTGAGATTCTATTGCTATATATATAGGATTTTGGCAAAAGAAATCACTTTCGCCTAATCCAAAATTCCGACTTGTACAAAAATAGCAAAACCTTCTCTTGATTCTCTGCAAACCTTCTACAATCTCTGCAAATCAAGATTAAGTTTTTCTGCAAAGAATTACTGAATCAAATCTCTTTCAAACACCAATCCAAATTCTCTACACTATATAAAGAGATGGCCCCAAAGAATTCTTCTACACTGAAATCTCAATCCTCCATTGGTACTGCTGAAAAGCAAGCACCAGAGTTGGTTATTGTGAACAACCGACTGGTAGGAGATTTTAATCCTGACCATTGGACTTCAAATCACAGAATGATTTGGGGTGGTTCCATGGTTGAGGAATACCTCACGGCTGCAATTGAAAACCAAACCGACAGAAAGCTGATTCTTGACATGCTTGAAAAGGCACAAATCAAGGGATTTCTATCTGCTCGCCCAAGTGGAATTTCATCACTCGATGTGTTGGAATTCTACAACTACTCCAGGATAATTTCCTGTGTTTCTGAAGGCACTGCAATAGTGTCTGTCAAAACCTCAATCCAAGGAAAGGAAATCCTTCTGGACTTAACAACTTTCTGTAAGTTGTTTGAGTTTCAAAATCTTGGAAAGGATTTTGAAATAAACACCAAGGACGATAATCTCCTTGAAGGTGTTAAAGAACTGTACAGTGACGTGTGTGATCTTGAAAAATCAGATACACCCACTGAATTCAAGCTTGCAGACATCCGAACCAGACATCTGATGGTTCACTGTGATGTATTGGCTTGCATTCTTCACAGATGCTTTGATGGTCTACAAGGAGGTGCTGACCAGATAAGCCAAGAACGATGGATCATGATGTTCTTGCTGAATCAACAAGAAAACGGCCGAAAGCCCTTTTAATCGGGAAAGTACGCCTTCATGAAGTTTTTGAAGAAGATTCAAGGCTTCGAGCCTAAAATCGCCAAAGGACTAGCTGAGCCAAAGGCCACAGTAGGCTATGGTCTGAAGATATGCTACTTGCTGGAGAAGCTTGGCATTGAGCTCAGAGAGACAGCTGAAATAGCCAACAGTAACCTACTCTACAAATATGAGTATACAAACTTGTTGAAAAAGGCTACTGGGTCTCATAAAGGTTCTAAGAAGCGAAAGTCTGAAAGGTATCTGAAGAAAAGGTTATACCAAGAAGCGTAACTTCAAGAAAGAAGTCTGCTGGCAAATCAGAAGACATACCCATTGAGGTTGTCGATTCTCAGATATCTGCAGGCCTTGCCGATGAACTGATAAAGGCAGATGAACTCATCAATGCTGCAAAAGAGTTATCAACTACTGAACAAGTAGACTCAGCAAGAGAAAGTGCTTTCAGAAATGTGAAGACTATTACAGAAAGCCTTGCTGATGAACTCATAAATGCTGCCAAAAGTGGTGAAAAACACCAAGCCCTATCTGCAGAAACCGCAGGAGTAATGGACCAATCGGGCCTAATGCCGATGAGAGCTCGACGATGAAGATGAGAAGCTAGTCATCTCTCAAGTCCTAGAAAGAACAAAAAGGGCTAAGGTTACTCAAATAGTAACTGGTGAAAAGGTTTCTGAAGAAGAACCTATACCTCAGGTTGCTGAACAAGCACCTATAGCAAAGGTTGTTGGTGCAAACACATTATCAGGGAACGTTTCTTACGCACAACTTCAAAAAGCCCTGATGAGTGGTATTTTAGTGCTGGCAGATGCTGATGGAAACGCCACAACTAAAAATCTGGAAGAACACTCTACTGACCAATCTTCGCCTGCATAACCACAACAACCACAACCAAAACAACAGCCACAAGTGGTTGATGAAATGGTAAATGAACTCCATTTTGAATTACCAAAGAATGTCAGATGTCAAGAAAATCCTGCAAAAGAGCAGGTTCCCCAACTCAATAAGAGGGATCAAACTGAGATATCTACTCAGAATGATCAACCAGGGGAGGCAACTGAGTTGCACACTCAGGAAAGGTGTGAAGTACCTGAAACTTCAAACAAAGAAGTGTTACTGGAACAAGAAGACCAAAGTATAGAAGGGTCACGAGTTTCAGAGACCAATCAGCCTGACATGGATCAGGTAACTGAATGGTTTAACTCTCATCTTGTGAAACTTTATGCTTATATATATCTTGTTACTTATAAAATTTCTTTGTTATAGGCTGAGTTAGAAACACAGAAACAAGAGGAAGCTGGAAAGCTTGCCTCAGAAACTGAGAAGGAGGTTACCCCAACCTCACCTCTTAAGAAATCTGAGCCTGTGCCACAGGTGATAAAATTGATTCTTAAGATAACACTTTTTAGTCATATGTTCATGTGCTTAAAGTAAATGTTTCTAACAGGCTCCAACTGAGAAAGAGGAAGATAAGGCAGAAATGCCAGAAAAGAACCCAGAAACCAACAAGGTTTCTGAAGAACACATCATTGAGCCTTCCCATATATATATATATATATATATATATATATATATATATATATATATATATATATATATATATAAATCAGTGATAAAAATTCTTCACCTTGGGTTATCTCAAACTTCTTCTAAATTACTCAATACTTTCTACTCACAGGCTCACTCAGAAGTAGAAGTGCAAGGGGACAGAGTTGCGACATCCCCTGCACCTATGGAAATTGATGAGGCATCAAGGCCTTCATCACAAGAAAAGATTCCAGAGACTGCACAAGTCTCTGAGAGACAAGTATCTGAGCCTCCCATGGAGGTAATTGACCTCTTAGATATCTGATTTGTCACTTAAAGTTTTCTTGATAAAAATTCTCAGGTTCAAGAAAGAAAGGTTGATGAGGACCAGACTTCCAAGTCTCCGCCTCACAACAAGATATCTGAGACACCAATTGTCTCAGTAGCACAAGTTTCTGAGCCTGAAGTACTTACTCAGGTAACTCAGAAACTAAACTACACTTCTACTCAGATATCTATAAAAGTTTTGAAGCTCACTCAAAACTCTTTCTATCAGGCTCAAACAAGTGCAAAGCAGGCTCCCAATGATGAGAAAAGGGACCTACTTCCCTTCTTCAAAGCTCAAACACTGCCAAAGCATATTCAATGCTTCAAGAAATGGCAAAGGTTAAGGTGCTCTGATCTCTCTGAAATATTGAGAATCACAGATCAACCAACCAGACGAGCACGAGCTCTTGACTTGGAGACATATATCCATGCAATGTTCCCTACCGAACAGTACACAGTTGCGACTTTATTGCATAAGGATTTCTCCAGAGAAGTGGCGCACAGTTTGATACAAGCCTTTGAACAAGAAGATTTCTCCAGGCAGATGGTCAAACAAGATTACAGATGGCATTCAAGCCAGTTCTGCCCCAGACTCTGCAATTTATACCTTCTGAACAAGAAGAGGTTAATGGGCAGAAGATCACTATTCCTGAAGTGATCAATCTTGTATCTGAAGATGATGAGGAGGAAGAGATAAACGAAAACGATTTCGATGAACCTCCCACTGATCATCACCAAAAGGATGACATGCATAAAAGGATGATGATGATGCCTCGCACTGTGGACCGGAGGAATTTCACAAAGAAATCATGCCTCAACTGCTGAAAAGCAAACTGAGAGGAAAGCACAGAAATCTCCATCTCCATCTCCTCAAAAGTTAACTCATCCATCTTCCCAACAAAAGATTAATACTGAACAAGTAGTTGAGGATTCTGAGGAAATCACTCAGAAATTGTTGAATACTCAATCCAGAACTCCTCAACTCAGACAATTGTTGGAAGAAGAACAACAGCTCCATCTTCAACTGGAAGACCAGATAGCCAAATACAGAGACAAGCTTGACCAACTACAAGATCAATATCTGCAAGAGATTATTGCTTACTCTGAGGTTAAAGAGCTATAGGATGCTGTAAATGCCATCACCAAAGAACTCGATACTGAAGAAGTATATGAAATTAAGCATGATGCTAAGGCTGTATCATCTTCAAAAGAAGTACCATCCTCCTCCCAAAAAGGGAAGAAACCAATCTCTGAGATGGTTGCTGGACTCGACACAATCGATAAGAATGTCCAAGAGGATGAAGATCACTGGGCTGATTACTCAGATGATGAAGAAGACAAGACTTTGGCAGAGCATCGCAATGAACATCTAGCTGTTTCACACTTGAAAAGGAAACTGATTGCTCCTGAAACTTTCAGCAAACTGCCAAATGTCCACTCCCATGAATACATGAACAAATACCAAGTGCTGGCTCATCTGAAAAAGGAGATGTCTTCACAGAACAAGGAAGTAATTGCCTCCGTCCCCTCTGAAATGAAAAAGTTCATCGAGCTCATACTCAGAGAACAACTAGCATAGTCATTGCTCAGAAAGATCTGGGAATGATAAGGGACGATGATGCGTCTTTAGCTGAAAAAGCTTTCCAAGAGGCAAGTTACACTGCTGGAAAAGCAGATGCCATCCTAGGCCCATTGGCAGAGCTCACTGATAAGGACAATGGACTTATCAAGCAAAATCAGGAGCTCAAAGCCGAACTTCAGAAGTTGGTCACTGCCTATAATTATTTACAAGGGCATTTTAACTCTCTCTCAGATTCTTTTATGAGACTGAGTCAGCCAACAATGACTAAGGGGGAAAGAGTGTACAAATCTGGACCTCAAAGTCAGGGGGATTGGGAAGAAGGAGAAGAAAACAAGAAGAAATCTGGAGCTGGTGTGGCTCAGAGAGGAAGAAGAAACATGAAAACTTCGCAACCACCACTCAGAATCAACGAACCCTCCTCAAGCCAAGCTTCTTTGCAAATAGTAGCTGCTTCCCAGAAACCTACTGAAGGAACTACAATGATAACAAGGGCCATGGCACAGAAACCTCCAAGGAGTACCAAGGCTCCAAGGAGAAGACAAGTTAAAGGGATTGATAAATCTTCTGAAGAAGAAGAAGGTCAAATCAAGTCCTTGGGCAATGAAGAAGGTCAGAAACTCTCACAAGATCTAATCTTGATATTGATGAGGAACCGATGAAGATGAAGCTCCTCTTCACGTAAAAAGGAAAATTGAAAGCCTAATCGAGCCCATAGTCGCAAAGCCCTAGCGCCTAAAACACCCTCTGGAAATACCAAGTCTATCCAGGGTGGTTCTTCAAGCAACAACCCCAAAGAGAATTCAAGACAGAGAAGGAACAGACTGAGAGCTAAGCAAAGACAAAGTCAACTTCCACTCAGGCCAGAAGAAGCCAAAATAGAGTATGTGAAGAATGACGATGATTCCTCTGTCTACAGGTGCATCAATCAGAAAAATGGCTATTGGATTCTGGAACTTAAGCATCTACTGGTAAATTCAAGATTTCCAGAACCAATCCATAAACAACTTATGGCATGGAGAAAAGATAAGCCAACCTTGATCAACACCAATCACATTAAAGCCTGGTTGGATTTTTAAGTTGTCAAGAGAACTGAAGCCATGAGAAAGGACCTCTCTGATGAATGTCCATATGGAAAGCCAGATGATGTGCACAGAATTCTGAATATCACAGGAACAGGCACAAGAGCAAGACTCGCTGTGGAACCCTATGAGTCGTTCTATCTAACTGAAGATCAATACAAGGGTGACATCAGATATCTGAGGATTATCTACGAATACTTCAAGCTTTCGGATATCAGAATAGAGCATGCCTGGAAGTGGGGAAAGTATCTGTGGGTCAATCATTTTGTCAAGAAAAATCCTACCAAAACCTACAAAGAGGTCTGTGGATTTGCCAGAGACACTGAGATGCTCGTCAGAACACTTCTCTATGATTATTCTGATGACATCAAAAGGTTTGGAGATAGGAAATTTGCAGACTGATCCATAGAACAACTGTTGAAGACTTGAAAAATTGAAGACTTGAAGACTAGTCTGTTAGGATGTTTACTTGGAGCTTGGTTACTCATGTTGTCCTAATTTACTATGTATTTTTGTTGTATTTTTGCTGACTGAGCTAAACTTGTTTTATGTACTAAAGTTATATGTAATCTTTCTTTATAACTTATCTGAAGAACTTACTCTCAGATAGTATTCTATAAACGATAACTTGTCAGCAAAGATCACACCTTGTGATTTGGTTGATGTCTACTTTCTGCACTTAATTGAATGATTTGAAAAATCTTAAGAAATGATTAAGTGTTGGACTGTTCACTCATCCAGATTTGTAATAGGTCAGATAGTCATCGTTGACTGATCAAAAAGGGGGAAATTTGTTAGGAAATTTGTTAGATATTTTGTTAGAAATATCGGTTTAGATTTTGATCAGCAACATGATGACTTATCTTAGTCTCAGAAAGTTGATTAGTACTCTTGGTTCACTTGAACATTGTAAAAGAGGAAACCCACTAAGTATGATAGTCTAGCTAATCTTGTATAGGATGTTAGGTTTCAAAATGTAAATTTTATTTTATGAAGAGAAGACCAAGAAGAAGACATCCAAACAGAACAAGTTCAACGACATTGAAGATTTGAAGAAACTGCACAAGATTACTGAAATAGTTTTGCAGATACCTTGGTCAGATATCTTGAAGACACGAATAGTTTTAAACAAGCTGTGTCACAAGAGATATCTGAGAACTAGAAGGTTTTCTGAAAACCAGGAAAGTGCCCACAGATATCTACTCTCAGATACCTTGAGCCTTAACCACATTTCTGAAAAAGAAATATATTGCAACAAAGTTGTTTCTATAATGTGGTATCTGAAGATTAAAGATAAGGACGTGCAAAGAATCAGATAATACTAGTCTCGACATCGAGCATAGTTCCGTTAACACTGAGGACAAAAGTAAAGATAATGCATTTAATGCACGAGAGATGTCGAATAAAAGCAACGGTACCTTCCAAGAAGAAGACAAACCCTCATCGAAGATTATACACAGATATCAATAGTTTGAATTTGAGCCTAACGGATACTATTCTACGGCATTCAAATTCATCTATAAATATCAATACTTAGACTACTTGAGAAGACACCTTGAACTCCATAAACACGCTAAACAACATATTCTCTCAAGCAAACTACTTATCCTCAAAGCTTTTTGTTGCGACCAAAGCTCCTGACCTTAAGTAGCACTAAAGTTCTAAGTGTCCTGATCCTAAACAAGCACTGCTATCTGTGAAAGAGTTGAATTGAAAGATCAAGTATCTGAGATTCATTCTCTTGAACATTTATCTAAGACTTGGTCAAGAAAAGAACAAGATACCATACATTGAAAAGTGTATTAAGTATACTTGATTCACGAGCTATCTCGATTAGCGAAAAGTTATTAAAGAAGCTCATCCGACAACTCAAACCAAAACCAACACCATCATCGTGGAGTACTGAAGTACTTAGTTTGAGAAACTAAGGAATAACTCCAAGGTTATTGAGCACAGAAAGTACTTAGCTTGGGAAGTTAGGGAATAGCTCAAAAAGGTTTCTGAGTACAGGAAGTACTTGGCTGTGAAAGCCGAGGAACAACTCAGGGGGAACATTTGGTTGGGAACCATTTGTTTAAGGAATCTTAGAATAGGATTTTTGTAAGGTGACCTCAATTATCTATTCTAGTGAATTCTAGGTCTTTGGAAGACCGAAGTGGATTAGTTGGAGGATTACGCCACCTCCAGATACCACTATACTTGCTGTGTTATTTACTTCTCTGTACTTACTTTTCACCAACACACACACACACTTTAACTGTTTCTGCACTTATCTATCTTAAGTCTTCCGCGCTCTGAATCTAAGTATCAGATATCTACACAGATATCTGAGAAATAGTTTTTATCGACAAAAGTTTTAAAAGACTATTCACCCCCCCCCTCTAGTCTTTTACTTTGCCGTTATCTGGACCAACAGAAGCAGTGGCGCTCCGAGTTGCAGGGGCTTTGCCCTTGTCGGGCACCGCCAAGGCCTGCGAATCCTCTCCAGTCTTGTTCCGCCTTTCTTGCTCCGCGACAAACACTGCGGCATTCTTCGGATCCGACATGGGAAGACCCGCGCAAGTGTTGATGATTTTTGGTCCTCTGACCAGCGGCAACCTCCAAGACTTGTTGCTCCCTCTGCAACCTTTTCTTTTCACGGAGCGTCGACATGATGTAGTCGAACCAGTGAGCTGCACAATAAAACAAAGGCGTCAGATACAGATATGTTAAAGAAGGATTATCAGAATTGCGGAAATACGTAATCAAAACAGAGTATCTCGAGGAAGAAAGAGCACAAAGTTTCAAGTCAAAAAAATCCTTATTAAAGTCCGTCTTCCCTCCAACCTCCACTGCGTCTGTTAGTCCGCATAGGTGGGGAAGTGGCTGACAGATTAATCCGTGGAACGGATAAGTAGGTGGGTTATACTTTTTGTGGATCGCTGCCACCCACGGAGCCACATTCTTTGGAAGGGGGCGCCAATCCGGGATGCTCTCCCTTAGGAACTTTGTTGGCAGTCCCCATTGTTCCCGCTGTCTCTCGGACGCCCCAGGTTTCAGAGCCATCCGTACGAAAACGTACCTATCCCACCACTTCGATCCCAACGATGAAATGGAGTCCGAAATGAAGTTATAGGGTTTCCTATTCAAAAAAGTATAGAAGAGGGGATTCCCCGGACTGAACTAAACATGAAAGAGCTGCCTAAAGTTCTCAAAATTTACTGGCTGCCCTTCTTACAAAAAACGACGAAGCAGATAAGGTTACCCAAGGACTTTGGGATAACCTGACTCGGACCAATCCCAATGTGATTCAGAATATGATTCAATTCCGTTGCAATGGGAATCTTCCACCCACAAGCAAAAGCTACCTCGTGCACACACATGTACCCGGCGAGCGGGTTGTAAAATGCGTGTCCGGGCTCGGGAACCATGATTTCTACGGAGTCGGGGATCTCCCACTTCCGCCTCCATTCTGGAATATCCTCCGCTTTAACCTTTGATGGGCATGTAGGAAGAAGTCTGTCAGTATTTAGTTCTCCAAATTCGTCCGCTATCACAACAGCGGACGCAGGACGGGGGAACTTGATTCTGGCAGCCTTCGCGCCACGTCCCTCAACTAATGGAAGGCTGGATTGAACGGGCGCAGCAGGATGTAATGTAATCCGCCGACCGGTGCGTTTAGGGGGACGAGCGACAGGAGATCCTTCTTCTCCTTCCTCCTCCTCCTCGTCTTCCTCTTCCTCACCATCTTCCTCCTCCTCATCGACACCTTCGGGTCTCCCAGACGTGCTTGGGTTGGACAGGCCTGTTTCCGCTATAACACGGTCTTCCACCCCAGCCTCGAACATCTCGACTTCATCAGCCTCCCGATCGCTGTCGCCTTCCTGCTCCACGTGCAGTTCGTTCGGATCCCCCGACGTCCCAACACCACCTATAGTCCGAGATTGGTCTAACGACCTAGTCCTAGCAAGATCACCCTGACCAGCAGCAACGTCGGCCTGTGCTTCTGCCGCACCACGGACTCCTTGCCCAGCATCAGAGTCCCTGGACGACCCAAGGTCCACAACTAGGAAATCTCCCACGGACAAGGTCAAATCCACGGACCCAGTCCCTAAGTCTACTGCATCATTGTAGTCTGGTGCCTCGTGCTGGTTCTGACTATCGCTCCCGGACATCCTAGGGCAGAAGGAAACGAGTCAGAAACGATAGTGGTGATTGTCCGAGAGTTCGTTTAGGTATCTTCTTAAGTCAAAGAAAGCCTACGAAGTTCTACTTAACCAAGTTTTTCTACATGAAGTCTAGTCTCGGCACTAGTGGCACTAACCTTGGCACACTGAAACGTGCCATCGGCACTATCGTCTACCCGACCCGGCACGCTAAGCGGGGCCAATTTACGGAAGACTGTGTGCCAATTGGCACCAACACATTAACAAATAAGCATGCATAATCAAATTTTGGTTACAGTGGGCATGACACGCAGGATGAATCAACAGGATACTGGCAATAAAATTGGCATGCAACAGTACAAAGGAGAATTGTTTCAACTAAGAACGCTGCTAAAGCCTATCACTCGCAACATCGGTAAATACGGACTCGACAATTTTATATTCGAGCAGGGCAAAAACATACGAGCAGGTAGTAAGCATATCACGAAAAGGAGAGAACTTAGGAGGAGTGAAGACGTATTTACTTGACAAAGTTGACTGGACAAATTTGAACGGACGATTGAGCCTTGCTGCTTCTCCGAGGGTATGGATTCGAAGAAGAAATTTCAGAATTCTGCGAGTTTTACTTGCTCGGATGGGTCTTCAATTGCTCGGACTACTTTGTGATTGCTCTGAGTTTCGATGTTGCTAAAAGTGTGAAAGTGACTGATGAGCTGACTATTTATAAGGGCAATTTGGGGAAAGCCAAGAGTCACACCACTTGGATTTGAATCCCAGCCGTTGATCCTCTCCAATCCAAGGGTTGTGCCGGTTCGCGAGTGGATGGCTGTCAGTACCTCGCATTTAATGCTTGACAGACGTGTCACATCAATCGGGCTTAGAACCCCGACCGTTGATGTTGTTCCGATCCGATGGTCGCATCACTTTACCCAGAATCTTTCCCCCGTGGGCCGGACGGACAACTTATTGGGCTTCTTTGATTTACGGATCAGCGGCCCGGGAGGACCAGTTCAACAATCGGTCCAACGGATAGCTTCCCATACACTCTTCCACAGAGGGCTACGTCAGATCCTAACCGTACTCGGATCTATATATCTCGGATAGAAATACCTTTTCCATCTACAGTCCGACATATTACATAACTCGGACTGTAGAAGGAAAAGGGGGGGAGAGAGATATATTGAATTCCTAAGAACACGGATGACGGATCTCAACAAAAAGGATTTTTTCCTTTTTCCAGTTAACGATTCGGACACGCTCCACAACACACTTGTTCTTTTCATAGTTACCAACTATCTTCTACTAAGATACTTGGAAACTAGGGGGACATATGTTGTTATGGACATGTGTCCAATCCGTTAAGGACTCCATAGAGCGTGTCCTAAAGCGCATCACGGCTTAAACAGCCAATTCAGTACTGGTCCGACCTCACATGGTCCGGCCAAAGTGAATCAACCAGTACGCTAAAGTCAATGTGCCCTCACAGCAAGTCCGAGCTAGCTGGAGAAGGGACTTCTAAACCTGGCTACGTCAGTACAGAGATGCCAAACGGACCGGACGAGAGAATCTCGGACGCCACCATCACATTAAGACCAAAACGTATATAACAGAACCACTGAGATACTTCCGTGACACTTGGCTCGGACATCCAGAGTTACCCAAGGGCAGATCAACCAAGCAGACATATCTGTCTGAGGGACTGACACGGACCCAACGGGCGGAACAGTATTCTCAGAGGGAAAAGGTCCAAACTACCCTCCCAGGCCCATTGATTAGTATTGGATTACTGTTCACTAATGGGCCATGGGCCAAAGGTAGCATTGGTGTCCGAATCTGAAGTGTACACTTAGCATCATCTTGTGAGCTACCTCATAATCATATGATAACTATAAATATAGCACAAGGTCCAAGACCTTAAGGTAAGCGATATCGAGGTGAAATCCCTAAGTCAATTCCCAAGTGTTATCATAATCCCTCATAACTATTACATTGAGAACTTCCAACTCTCTCTTGAGTAAAGTCTCTTACCGGATTGACATAGGCAATCCGGGTAACACATTCTAACCCCCCCCCCCCCCCACTTAGTCCTTTCAGGTACTCAAGCTCGGACCGGTACTACGTCGAACTTTAAGTCAGAGGCGGGCCTTAGACTAGGTTGCTTGTAATAGTTTAGTTAGTTAGTGTTCGAGGTGTTGCCCCTCAGCAATAATACCCACTCACAAACTTATATTTTAATTATTAGTTCTCGTAATCTAAGAGAAAGCAACTCCTAGGAAGTTACTGATGGAACGAAGGTAGTATTTTATATGATCCTTCCTGTAGTTGGAATGAAAGAGACACTTGATGTTTCAGGGATGTTACTAGCCCGGACTAGAAGTTTCTTAAAGACTTTCGTTGGTTGTAACCCCCTTACATGACAGTCATAGTCTAGTGTCTTATCTGTCTGAATTGATGTAATACACTGCCCGTCTATTATTCTCTTTTTAATTATATACACTCCCTATATGTTCCAACTTCAACTTCTTGGTCACTATTCAAAGGTATTTCTTGCAAACTTGAATAGAAGGTAAATATCGAAAATATTTCATGTGTTTTATTCAATGGCAAGAATGAATATAGTACTGATATTAAAAAAATGGTCGGTGTAAAAGACTTTATATTTTTCAAATAGGAAGTCGTTCTTCAGGCCACCCGAATTCAAAACTGGGAGTGAGGGACTAGATGATATTACTTCTAAAAATAATTTTGGGGATACAATATAAATTTTGTCTAAATGACTCAAAGGAAGAGACATGGGATGGGACCTATAGAAGACATCTAATCCTGCTACAAGCTTATCCTGATTAAGGAGCGAATTAGTTACTCCCTCCTATTCATATTATAAGATGTTTTAGATTTTTCATACAAATTAAAACAAATCTCTCTTCATTAATAGTTTTGATAAAAAATTAAAAATAAAATGTAGGTGTCTTGGATAAATAAAATCCACCAATCAAATATGAGAGATATGCTTACCTTTTACAATAGAATGAATCTGACAATAATTTTTGTAATTAGCTAGCTGCCTAAATTAGATTATTATAGTAACTGACATTATTTTAGAGTTATTGTGATTAGCTAAAATCATGCATGTAACTGACCATCATGTGTACTATATATAGCAATGAGAAAGGGCATTCAGTCCAAAATTGACATGGTACCCGAGCCAGTCTATAAAAACATTCTCCAGTACTTCTAGTTATTTCTTTTCTGCGATTGGTTCCATAGAACCAAATTTTTTTCCAGGTTTTCAGATCTTGTCTGCTGACATTTTTCTTTTCTCTTTTGGAATCATGACAAGTGAAACTTTTGTTGGTACGTTCAATGGAAAAAATTATGGTAATTGGGAATTTCAGTTTCGCAATTTTTTGAAAGGGAAGGAACTTTGGGGCCATATCGATGGTTCATCTCCTATTCCCACAGACAAAACTCAACTTGTCAAGTGGAAAACGGAGGATGCTCGCATTATAACTTGGCTCACAACTTCCATTGAGGCACATATGGTGAGCAACTTACGGTGTTTTGGCACGGCTAAGGAGATGTGGAATTTTCTAAAGTGCATTTATCATCAGGATAATACTGCCCGGAAATTTCAATTGGAGCATGAGATTTCCACATATACTCAAGGTAATCTTGCTATTGAACAATTCTATTCAGGATTTCTTAACCTTTGGAGCGAGTATTGTGGCATTATCTACAATAAGCAGTGTTTGAAAAACCGGACTAGACCGGGCGAACCAGAAATTTTGGGAATAGCGGTCCGGTTAGTGCATGTAACCGTCCTGGATATCCAACCACTTAGAACGGGCCGGTTCATTGGTTTGACCGGTAAACCACCAACCGGTTGAGAACCGATTTTTTATTTCATTTGATAAATATTGAATAAAATGAAAGTGGTGGGAATTGAACTTGGGTCTAGAATATAATAGCTTAGTTACTTGCCACTTGGACACAAGTTATTTGTGCAAAAGTTTTGTTTTATTCTAGTAATAACCCAAACTTGGATATATGGTAACATTTTTCAAGGATATCAATCATCTACTAAGTAAAAGAACAATCACTTAATATTTTTAACATTCATTTTTCATTTAAAAGTTACAACTTTATATGTTTGAAATTCTAACATTTGAACCATCATAAATTAATATAGTAGATCTAGTATTTTAGATTTTTTTTTCTTTTATAATTCAATATAAGTTCGAATTATTACAATTCAATATAGGTTCATATTAGACAATTTATTTATTAGTTACGTTGTAGTTTGATTATATGTAGTCTAATCTTTTTACTATTTGTTGTGATTGTTCAACTTCGTAAATATTAATTACAAACCCCATATTAACAAACGCATGTATAAGACGTCATACCGGGTCAATATGAGGTTTGACCGGTTGAACCGATTGAACCAATATTTTGTAGCATGTCCGGTTCTACACCCGGTCCGGTTTTTCGTACACTAAAAGTAAGGTACCCAAGGAGGCTCTTCCAGCACTTCAAGTGGTACATGAAGAGAGCAAGAGGGATCAATTCGTGATGAAACTAAGACCAGAATTTGAAGTTGTTCGTGCTGGTTTACTTAACAGAGGTGCAGTTCCTTCTTTGGACATATGTCTTAGGGAACTATTGCGTGAAGACCAAAGAATAGCAACACATGCTACTATGGACAATTCTCAACAACGCTCTGAAGTGCTTAATGTTGCTTATGCTGCCCAGGGAAAGAATCGAGAAAGGAATCCAAACAATGCTACAACTGCACAGTGAATTTGGACATATAGCCCGCTATTGCAAGAAGAAATTCTGTAAGTATTGTAAGAAACTTGATCATACTATCAATGAATGTCCCATACGACCAGAAAATCGTTGTGTTCAGGGGCTTCATGCTACTACCCGACTTCTGCTCCAAATCAAAACACTAATCTCACTCCTGAAATGGTGCAACAAATGATCCTCTCTGCATTTTCTGCATTTGGACTTTAGGGTCAAGGTAAGGCAGCTTCTTCTTCTTGGTTTGTAGATTCGGGTGCATCCAATCATATGACAGGATCAACTGATTCATTACAAAATACGAGAAAGTATACATGTAGACAAAGTATTCAAATAGCTGATGGTAGTACTTTACCTATTACCAAAGTTAGGCCTTCCTTTAATAGTGTGTTCGTCTCACCAGGACTATCTACTAGTTTGATCTCTGTTGGGCAGTTGGTTGATAACAATTGTAGTGTGAACTTTTCTAATCGTGGATGTCTTGTGCAGGATCAGGTATCGGGGAAGGTGATCGCAAGGGGGCCAAAAGTGGCCAGATTGTTTCCTTTGCATTTTTCTGTTCCCAAGACTTTGTCTTTAGCATGCACAATTTCGAATAAGCCTGAGATTTGGCATAAACGGTTAGGTCATCCAAATCAGGTTGTCTTATCCCATTTAATAAAGAGTGGATTGTTGAGTACCCAATCTGAGTGTAGAGCCCATGAATTATCTTTCGATGGCCACAGTTGCAAACTTGGAAAAAGTAACACTCTTCCTTTACCATCTCAAAATAATCGTGCCAATGCCATTTTCGAAGTTATTCATTCTGATGTTTGGGGAATTTCGCCTATCATTTCACATGGGCAATACAAATATTTTGTAACATTTATTGATGATTACAACCGCTTTACATGGGTATACTTCCTACGCTTCAAAAGTGAAGTCCAAACTGCATTTCAAACTTTTGTGGCACATGTTGAGGCACAATTTTCAAAGCAAATCAAAATTTTGCTTTCTAACAATGGTGGGGAGTACATGTCTCATGCCTTCCAAACATTTCTATTGGAAAAGGGTATTGTTTCTCAACGTTCATGTCCCTATAATCCTGAACAGAATGGTCTTGCTGCACGTAAGAATAGACACTTGTTGGATGTTGCTCGAACCTTACTTTTAGAAGCCTCTGTTCCATTCAAGTTTTGGGTAGAAGCATTGTCAACAGCTGTCCACCTTATTAATTGTTTGCCTTCACAACAATTAAATTTTGACTCACCATATTATTGTCTTTTTGGAGTCCTTCCACATTATAATACTCTTCACACTTTTGGATGTGTTTGCTTTGTCCATTTACCCCCACATGAACGCCATAAGCTCTCTGCCCAAAATCCGCTAAATGTGCCTTCATGGGATATAATTCTGCTCATAAGGGCTTTGTTTGCTTTGATGCTACTTCTAATAGATTTCACATTTCTAGAAATGTGATCTTCTTTGAGCAAGAGTTTTATTTTCCGCAGCATACAACACACTCTGATAAAGTCCTCCTTCCTAGTTTTGATGATGTGCATGCATTTGTTGAGCATTTCAAAACAGGTCTTGTCTATCGCCCGCCTCTCTCGTCGCTACCGATCTGAACCAATTCAAAGACCCAATGTTGTGGTAGTTCGGCGTTCCACTCGTACTACTGGTCCTCCTAAAATGTATGGTTTCTCGGCTACTTTAGCCAACACTGCAGTTCCCAACTTTTATTCTCAAGCATTTAAACAGCCTTGCTAGACTAAAGTAATGCATGAGGAAATTCAATCTCTTCTTCAGAATCACACTTGGGATATTGTTACATGTCCTCCTAATGTTAAACCAATTGGTTGTAAGTGGGTTTACTCGATCAAGTTGCGATCTGATGGCTCACTTGATCGATATAAAGCACGATTGGTTGCACTAGGTAATAGACAAGAATATGGGATAGATTATGAGGAGACATTTGCACCTGTGGCTAAGATGACTACTGTACGCCTTGTAATAGCAATTGCAGCTTCCAAAGGTTGGTCTCTAAGACAAATGGATGTCAAAAATGCCTTCTTGCATGGTGATCTCAAGGAAGAAATCTATATGATTCCGCCTCCTGGTATGTTTTCCACACCATCCTCAGATGTGTGTAGATTAAAAAGATCGCTATATGGGTTGAAACAAGCTCTTCGTGCTTGGTTTGAGAAGTTCCGTTCTACACTTATTAACTTCTCATTTGTCCAAAGTCAGTATGATCCATCTCTATTTCTTTAAAAGACTTCTAATGGAGTTGTGCTACTCCTTGTATATGTGGGCGATATTGTTATTACAGGAACAGACACGCTGTTAATTGCACAACTTCAGGGTCAACTTCATCAGTCCTTTCACATGAAAGATTTGGGGCCTTTGCAATATTTCTTAGGTTTGGAGGTTCACTCTACTTCTAACGGCATATTCTTGAATCAACATAAGTATGCTCAAGGGTTGATTGCTTTAGCCGGCCTCAAGGATGGACATACTGTTGCAACTCCACTTGAGCTGAATGTAAAATATCGATGTGATGATGGTGATCTTCTTTCTCATCCTTCTTTGTATAGACAACTAGTTGGTAGTCTAAACTATTTGACGATTACTCGTCCGGACATTTCGTTTGCTATTCAACAAGTTAGTCAATTTATGCAAGGTCCTATCCATCTTCACATGGCTGCTGTTAAGCGAATTATTCGATATATAAAGGGTTCTGTTGCGCATGGCCTAATGTTTTCCAAAGATTCTAATCTTCAGTTGTCGGGTACAGCGATGCTGATTGGGCTGGTTGTTCTGACACGAGACGATCGGTTACCGGATGGTGTATGTTTCTTGGATTCTCTTTAGTGTCTTGGAAGAGTAAGAAACAAGACCGTGTCTCCAAATCGTCAACAGAGTCAGAATATCGTGCAATGTCCTCCCCTTGTTCTGAGATTATTTGGTTGCGGAGGTTACTAGTTGAACTTGGGTTTTCTCAAACAACACCTTCTCTTTTTGCTGATAATATAAGTGCCATTCAAATTGCTGCAAATCCAGTGTTTCATGGGCGGACGAAACACATTGAAGTTGATTGTCATTCGATTCGTGAAGCTTATGATGAACAAGTCATTACTTTGCCTCATATCAAGACAGACTGCTGATGCTTTCACTAAAGCTCTTCCCAGTGAAAGACATCAGTTTCTACGTTCCAAATTGATGCTTGTTGATCAACATGCATCAATTTGAGGGGGATGACAAAAGAATGAATTTGACAATAACTTTTGTAATTAGCTAGCTGCCTAAATTAGATTATTCTAGTAACTGACATTATCTTAAAGTTATTGTGATTAGCTAAAATCATGCATGTAACTGACCATCCTGTGTACTATATATAGAGGGAGATAGCAATGAGAAAGGGCATTCAGTCCAAAATTGACAACCTTTTGTAAAGTCCAACACAAAATAAATGAATAACAATAAAATAAATGGATTAGATGCAAAGAAAATGGTGAAAACACAAAATCACATAGTAGAATCTTCTAAAACATCTTATATTAACCAAATAGTCAACAACCCAAAACATCTTATAAAAAGAATAGGAGGGATTTTTTTTTTTTTTTTACATGTCAATTTTAATATAAAAGTATAATGCTGATACTTGGGCAACAAAATAATTTAATTTACATGTAATTTGTCTAATTATATGTATAATACTTGTTGCAAGGGGAATGCTTTATCAAGCTCATGGTCTTAACTGAACTGTCAGGCATCTACATTTGCATCATAAATTAAAAAGATAAATATATTTGAAATCATGTCATACTGTTACTTATTAATTATGATCATTGTGAAGTTATCTGAAAAATCAACTTTAAAGTCTGAGCATGCTTGTTTTGTTAATGGATTTGGCAGATTCATACGACTCTTATTCAGGCAATGAACGGGAAAATATAGACAATAGAACATTGATAAATTTCTTCCATGATCGTCTTTGCAGCAGGAATAATCAGAATGCAAGAATGTCATACCGGCTGTATCTGTGTAGCGCGTAAACATCATTCATATACTTCATCTTGGGGGAGCTTTCTAAGCAAACATGAACATGACATTAGGATTTGCTTTAAAGCTGCAACACTGCAACAGTTATCCTATATATTTTCTTTCAAGAGAATCTGAACATACCGGGTATCAGCATCAGAAGACATTCCTGCCCATGGTAATGCAAGTGAAGGATCTATACTTCTGGCACAATCAAATGCTTGCAGGGCTAACTGCTTTTCACCTTCTTGCCTATAAAGCTATAAACATTCAATAGTAAGAACTTCTGGGAGGATCTTTCGTATGATGCTGCAAATGTGGAAAAATTTGAAAGAAAAAAGAATTTTTGCCAAATTGTCAAAACATAGAATAACAGGACATTTTACGAGCTAAATCAGATCCATTGAGTACTCACTCTGCAAACAGTGGTTTTCAATGCCATATTATACCTATGATAGAGATAGATAGACAAGTAAATAGAGGAAATATTCCATAGGTTTATTGTTCTCAGCCCCAAAATATCACATTTTATTACTCTAAGAACCATTCTAGAAAACCCATTATTATTAGGCTCAAATAAATTAGTCCCAGCCCCATGATTGGACAAAGTTATCACTGGAGATAGGTACATGATGTCTGGTACCAATATGTTGTGCCTGGTAACAATAAGGAAAATCTTACCAGGTACCAGCAAAAGTTAGATTGGTACCAATATGTAATAATCATAAGGGTATAATACATGATTTACTATAATCCTATTTTTCTAATGGGTCTGATAGCTAGTATTTAGCATACTATGGACTTCAAAGAATTTTTTCTCATATTTCATTCTCCAAGTGCAGTGCTCTTCGATTTCTTTCGGTGTCCTGGCCTGGAATCTAGTCTTACCACGTCTGGTTGGATGGAACTTGGAAGAGAAAACAACTGACAATATTCCATATTCTAGATTGGACAAGGCAGCCTCTGTAACCACACTCTCTACTTATTAACCTGGAAAGTCAGTGAGACTTTAACTTGAAGATGAAACAGTTCAAAATGAGATATGAAAAATGTTTTCACACCCTTCAAACGATCATATTTCCATGCTTAGTGTAATGAATAAGTCAGAATATAGTGAGAAAGTCAAAATTCAGGGACCAACTGAAACACAGATGATCAGGCTACTCAAGCAAAATGTTTTCACGCCCTTCAAACGATCATATTTCCATGCTTAGTGTAATGAATAAGTCAGAATATAGTGAGAAAGTCAAAATTCAGGGACCAACTGAAACACAGATGATCAGGCTACTCAAGAGAAAGATCCAACCAAAAAAGAAACTTCCAATTTTGTTCAAATTGTGAACAAGGCTCCAACTTCTGAAATTGTTCCACTGACCAGGTATGTACCAGACTACCAGGCAATTAACAACCAGCTAAACCTTTTTCAGTAAAAACCTATAAATTGCTCCCGTGTAAATAAAATAATTAGGAATCTTAAAATTGCAAGCAGAAGTATTAATTGCATAACGAGAGAATTAACTCGCACATACTTTCCCTAGATACGCCCATGAAACAGCCAGAGATGTATCCAATTGCAGCCCTCGTATAAAAGCATGCTGTTTTAATGCTGTATGATTTGATAAACAGCCCAGCCCGACCCAGAACTCATCATTGTGGCCTTCAAGAAGTAAACCACCTATGCACATCTTTTCTGCCACTGACCTGATTATTTGGCGGTAGAGTTAGCAGGTGATAAGCAGATGCAAAGAAAATTAATGGGATTAAACATTACCACGAGTTCTGGTTCCCTTTAGCATACTCCAAAGATAAAGTAAGATTTGATGCTATGGCAACATCAGAATATAGATTAGCTTGCCAAGGAGCAAGGTGCAGAGCACGTTGATAAGCGCGAGTGGGCATTCCTCGCAGCAAGGAAGCAGGTCTGTTTCCACATGCTAATAGAGGATTTGAAAACTGTCTCATCGGGTTGTGTTACACTAAATTCCTCCGTCCATGGGAAACATCTTGCGTACAGAATCTTTCAAAAAAAAAAAAAAAAAAAAAACATAAATAACCTGATTTCCTAATTACCAAAAAATAAATACTACAGTAAAAGACCAAACATCAAACACAAGTATTAAACGAGATAAAGGAACATGACACTTTTAAAAGTAAATTCTTTGGATGGTTTGTACCTGAATATCTCCGTGTAGCTTCCATATACATGACATGTTACAAGCTAAGAATGTACCACGCACTGCCACTTCAATGGCTTCCTGCATAAAGCTTGAGCTTGATATCAGAAAAGCTAAATTTAGCCATTCAGGAAGAAGTACACATTCCTTTTTGATCCACAAACCTCTAGGAGTGAAGCTCCCCATCTGAAGGCACCCATATTGTGGCATTCTCTTGCAAAACCAAGAAGAGCAGATGCAAGCCCATAATGTGCAGAAACATTACAAGGTGACACGTTCAAAGCTTGTTGAAATTGTTCAATTCCCTTAAATTTGTTAAAAGAGGAGATATCAGATGAGCGATAATTGCATAAGATCTGCTATAGTATTAAAACAGAATATCTCCCATCCCGAATTTCTTTCAAAAGTTGACATGGCAGTATGACTGTCGAATAAGACGTTCATAGGTACTGAAAATCAACAGGTTAAAAAAACTAATCCGCCGCTAGTACATGAATTTGCACTCGATTCTTCAAAATGTTCTTTAGCATATACTCCTCTAATTGCAACACAGAGAAGAAACTGTATTGGTATTGTCACTATAAAATGGACGCAGCACAAAGATACTTGCTAAAGAAAGCAGTTGGCTTAATCTTATGTGAAAATTATTTTGATGACCAAACAAAGCTTACATTCCAGACCACTGGAACAGTACTGCTTGCAAAAACATAAACTAAATCCAATTTTTTTGAAAAACACCCCATTCCCTGACACAGCATTTTACTAATCTGAATGAATGCATCACACTAGGAAGCTATGATGACCATAAATTTCTAAGGCAAGCATTAGTAAGATCAACTTTTATGATTTGATCTCACATTCAAAAAATTGTGCTAGCCCAAAGATAAGGATCTGCAATCACTGAACAGGGACGATTGCCTAGTTTCATGAACTTTTTACTTGGTGCTTTTATTTCCAATTCCAAGTTAAGTTCAATATATAAGCATGCCATTCCCGTAAATGACAAAGAACTGGAAATAACGGATCCAATCAAACAACTATTATAATGAGAATAAATAAGAATGTCACTAGACACAAGGTATAGAGATCATCTTCTATGGAGGAAGAGAAAGATGCATGGAAAAGCATGCAACGATAATGTCTTATTGACTAACCTTTCTGCAACAACCAAGCATCAAAGAAATATTTCCACTTTCTACCAGTGCGAAAACCCTCACGTCGTCCAAGTCAATAGCTCTCCCATATGACTTTTAGAAATCGAAAAAAAAAAAATTACAGTCAACGCGGGTGACTCAGAACCAGCCTTTGTGTTTGTCCTCCTTATCACCCTGGAAATTTATGAAACATTCACCAGCAATAACCAAACCAATAAAAGAGAATTTACTAAATGAATAAAAAAGAGTAGTATATGTATACTAAACCAATAGTTAATAATTTTCACAAACAAATTTACAAGATTACAACTAAGGAACTCAAAGTGGGTAGTAAGGCTATGTTATCTTCATATGAAAACTCATTAATTTCAGCTCAGTTCAGTTCTTCTTAGTTGTTTTTTATATTACAAATAAATTCAGTTCATTTCCATTCAGTTCAGTTCAGACGAAGAGACCAGAGCCTAATTCCAGCTATATTTCATATCCAAATGAAACAATTTTTCTTGTTTATATACCTAAAAAAGGTCTACTATGAGAAATAAAAAAGGGACAAGATAAACAATGTTCTTCAAGGCAGAAGAAATTTATCTCCTCACAATTCACCACCACACAACAATACCTAATTGAGTTTCGAGTATGAGGTCTATACACCATTTGCAAGTAATATCAAAATCAACTCTAGGTAAACATTCAATATGAGTTAAGCTCTAGAAATCAATTAATACAAGAAAAAAGTGTAATTTTTTTAGAAAATATTTGCCATCTCAACTGAGGTCCAATTCACGATAAGAATCTAATAACAAGCTAATCAAATATATTTCATTACCTACAGACCAGTTGGTGACCAACTTACATCTTCTTTTCGTTCATTTGAGTACATAGCAACCAAGATAAGCACAATTACAGTACACAATAAAGCTACAAGCATCATCAAATATAATAAGCTCTTTTTCTATCTATTCAAATTTCACTACAACACATGTCCTAATCTAGCATTTTAATTCAAGGCAACTGTCTCGAAAATTACTGTGGCCAAAGCCATAACACATGGGAAAAACATTCTTTGGTCATGAGTCCTAACTTTCAATAGATAAATTCAGTTCACTGAACAAAGATCAAAACTCTTCTCGAAACAACAAAAATAACAAATCAGCCCCCAAGAATAATATCGAAAATATCAGAAGTAAAATCAATTAAATTGAACCTCAAACATGAACAAAAGATTTGCCTCTGCTCCATCAAATACCCTGACCTGGGTTTCGTCGGAAAGAATGCAAGTAATAACAAAATAAGAGAGCAAAATAGAGGAATCAAATATATACTACTCCAGCTAGGCATTTCATCAAACAGTAATTTTCTTTGCAAGAACCCTAATTTTGCATCTGTTTGAACAAATATCTAAAACCTAATTAATGGAACGAAGATCACTCACCGGTTGGCTGCAAGAATTAGGGTTCTTCAAAATTTTAATCCAGCCCTTTCGATCTGTTGCTGCTCATGGAGAAGACGATTCAGAGCCGGATGGAGAAGTAAAGCCGATATGTTGCTGCGGCGGAATGTATTATTGGAGAAGAGGATAAAGAAGAAGAAGACAGGAGACGGAAAGAAGAAGATGGACTCTCCACGCGCCTGTCCACGCGCCTAAGTTGTGGGTTATATACAACCTTCAATTATATGAACACTAAGCCCTAAAACATTAGCCTCTTATAACCTAGCAAAATTTTATGGAACAAAATTCTCATCTCCCTATTCGGGTTCTGCTCAACTGCAGAATCAAAATTTATAATTGAAAATCTAAATATTTATTATGAATTTCTTGTTAAATAGATGCGGGAGCATTGAATATTTAATAAATACTCTATTTTTAAAATTTCATTAATTTATTTTATCTTATTTCATAAATTTATGTTTTATTTTACTGAATAAAATTATTTATTTAATGAAATAATGATTGAAAATGCAACTAATTCCATAAAATTCCACGCAGAATTGAGTTAATTTATTTTTAATTAATAATAGTATTTAAGATTGTTGAATATGGTTTCGTCTTGTCACGGTAAATTCAAGTATATGTTCAAAATATTTTTCTAATTTTTGTAAATAAAGTTATATGAGTTTTAATAAAAACTATATATGTAGTCAACATACCAAAAATAACAATGAAATCTGTATTGTCTAAAATGCAACTAATTCTACAAAATTTCACGTGGGACTGAATGAATCTGGTGAGGTTTAGTCCATTGTGATTTACGTAATATATGGATAGATGGATGGATGGATACATTCTATTCCTTATTTTCAATGATTATGTATTATTTATATAGCTCTAACTCAAAAGGTCACGAGCACCTTTTTTTTTCCATGATTTGGAAGATATATTTCCTCACCACTTTATTTATTACTTAAAAACTTCACTTTGTGTATAATATTATTTCAGTAATAACATCTTTCACTTTTATACCAAAGGGTCAAAAATATCTTTTTTTTTTATTTTATGAATCAAGACCAATTAAATGAGTACCACACCCTCTTTATTTGTTATATATACACCATTATCTTAATTCTCGAAAGGAATACAAGAGATATACACAAAAAGATAAAAGTATAACATTATTTGAAATTGGAAAAGTTTATCAATGGCAAAGTTGAATGTAAACGAACTCTGGTGTTTATTCTTCTTGTTCCTGTGTTGTGGTGTTTGTGGCGCTAGAATATGCACCTCATGTGAACAACAAGATAAGGTGTAAAAAATATTTATCTTAATTAGATTAAGTTCATTCTTATTTTCTTTAGGGATTGTGTTGGTGACTGTAATTTTTTGTGTATTTAATGATTTGGTTGCTGTAGTGGCCTAGCTAGATGGTGTATTATGGCATCTGGGAGGGGTGATGCAGAAATGCAACGTGTTATCGACGAGAGATGTTCTCATATGGATTGTAGTCCAATAAATCCTGGAGGACCTTGTCACGGCTACGAGTTGTGTTATCGTGCCACCTGGGTGCTTGACATTACTTTTCCTATCACTCAGTATTGCCCCCCAGACGTAGGCGATATAATCGTGACTGATCTTTGTAAGATAATATATATGAATCCTTTTAATTTTTTGTATATGATAATAATAATCTAAAAGGTTTTCAATTATTTATTACTGTGCATGTTGTTAGGAATATCTGTTTAGATTTTGATCAGCAACCTAATGACTTATCTTAGCTCAGAAAGGTTATTAGTACTCTTAGTTCACTTGAACACTGTAAAAGAGGAAACTCACTAAGTATGATAGTCTAGCAAATCTTGTATAGGATGTTAGGTCTCGAAATGTAATTTTTATTTTCTGAAGAAGACCAAGAAGAAGGCATCCAGCAGGAAAAGTTCAACGGATTTGAAGATTTGAAGACCGCACAAGATTGCTGAAGACAAGGGTTTTTCAGATACCTATGTCCAGATATCTTGGAGAAATAAGTGTTTCGAAACACACAAGTTGCAAAAGATATCTGAGAATAAAAGGTTTCTGAGACGAGGAAAGTGCCCACATATATCTACACTCAGATACCTTGGACATAAAATATGCTTCTGAAAAAGAAACATATTATAAAGTTGTTTAAACAAGTGGTATCTGGAGCTATGATGATCTCTGGAAAAGAACGTGCAAAGACTCAGAAAGCTTGCATAGTTCCGTTGGCACTACATGACAAAGTATAGTATAGTGCATTAAATGCGCAGACAGAAATGTCTGAACAAAAGCTGTAGCTTCTGAAGAAGAAGACAAACCTGCTACAGTACTATACTCAGATATCAATATTTTGAATTTGATTTAAGCCTAACGGATACTATTCAAACGGCACTCAAAATTCATCTATAAATACCAACACTTAGACTGCTTGAGAATACACACACAGAACTTACACACTGAACTCCAAGAACACTGAATACTCACACAAGCGCTCTCAAGCAAACTACTTACCTTCAAGCTTTCTGTTGCGACCAAAGCTCTTAATTCTAAGTAGCACAAAAGTTCTAAGTGTCCTGATCCTTAAAGAGCATTGTTATCTGTGAAAGAGTTGAACTAAGATTTCATATCTAAGTTTCATTCTCTTGAACACTTACCATAGACTTGGGTTAGTAGAGAACAAGATACCATACATTGCAAAGTGTATTAAGTATACTTGATTCACAGAGCTATCTGAATAACTGAACAAGTTATTAAAGAAGCTCACCTGACAATTTACCTTAACCAACACCTTAAACGGCATGGAGTACAGGAAGTACTTAGTTTGGGAAACTAAGGAATAACTCCAAGGTTATTGAGCAAAGGAAGTACTTAGTTTGGAAAACTAAGGAACAACTCAAAAGGTTTCTGAGTACAGAAAGTACTTGGCTGTGAAAGCCGGGGAATAACTCAGGGGGAACACTTGGTTGGGAACCTAGTGCATTTAGGAATCAAAAAAATATATCTATAAGGTTACATCATTTATCTTAGTGGATTCTAGGTCTGAAAAAGACCGAAGTGGATTAGTTGAAGGATTACGCCACCTTCAGATACCACTATAAAAAGACTTGTGTTATTTACTTTCTGCAGTTTATTACTTGTTTTACTTATATTGCAAAGTACTTACACTTATCTTGCTGAACACGTGCACTTATCTCAGAAGTCTTCCGCTCTCTGAAATTAAATATCAGATATCTTCACAGATATCTGAGAACCTGTGCTTATCGACAAAAGTTTTAAAAGACTATTCACCCCCCCCCCCTTTCTAGTCTTTTACTTTGCCGTTATCTGGACCAACAAGTGGTATCAGAGCGAGAGGTTCCCAAGGCTTCTGCACTGAACCTAGATCCCAGATAAGTGCCCACTAACTGCTTTTCACCTACACTTGATTCGTTTGTTTAGTGTGTTTGCTGCAGAATGTCTTTAAGTGACGCCCCAATTCTCAAGCCAGAGAATTATGAGAAATGGAAGAACAACATGATGCTCCACCTAGAAGCCATCAGTGACGAAATGATCGAAGAAATAAAGAATGGCCCAATAGTCATTCAACAACTTAAGCAAGTCATAGAGGTTTCTAATGGTAGAGACAGAGAACAAAGTGATGGGTCTTCACAGACAGATGCATCAACCAGTGGGAGACCTGCCAGTCAAGTTATTTACGAACCCAATCCCAGAGAACTCTGGACATCGGAAGATGCCAAGAGAAATAGATTGGATGGACAGGCTCGTAATATCATCATACGTTCTACTCCAGAGCACATACAATAAATCGGGTAAAAAACGTAAAGTAGCCTGGAAACTGATTGAAGAAATCTGTGCTGGCACTGAAAAAAACAAAGGAAAATAAGTTCGAAGTTTTGAAGCTAAAATTCCAAAACTTTGAACAAGGTCCCACTGAGACTCTTGAAGAACTAGATTTCCGGTTTACAACACTTATGAGTGACATGGCTGCATTTGGTGAAACTAATAGATATACCCAGTCAGAAAAGATTAAAACCATTGTGAGAAGTCTAAATCATAACTGGGAACACACAAAGTTTTTCTACTTTAACCAAGGAATGCCAGATATCACTCCTGTGGAACTTTTCTCTCACCTTGCCACTGTTGACTATGAGACAACTAAAAGGGAACAAACAACTGAGAAGTTGCAGAGTGTTGCTCTAGTTGCTCAAGGAACTTCTGAAAAGAAGAAAGGCAAGGATGTGACTGAGGATGCTCTTGATGTAAAGCAAATGGGAAAATATGTCAGTCGAGAAATTGAGAGAAGAAAAGCGAAAGAGAAGCTGAAAAAGCATCTAGGCTCAAACTATCACCAGTACAAAAATATGCAAAGCTCGCTGAACAAGCCAGCTCAAAAAGCATCAAGTACTTAGGAAGCAGAAATCGGAAATGATATCATTTTCTATTGTCAGAAACCTGGTCATTTCAAGAAGGATTGTCCTGCCTTCAACAAATTTAAGACATGTGACAAGAAAGATAGAAGAATCTTCAAAAGAAGTCAAAGAGCTATGCTCACTGAAGAAAGGAAAAAGATTCAACTCCAACTGGATGCTCTAGATATTGAGTCTGATTCTGAGGATGAGGATTCAGATGATTCCACACTGCCTTCCCCAGAAATATGCAGTGTTTCTCATGAAGTAATTGAGTTTGGTGAAAAGAAGAAAGAAGTGTGTGGAATGGCTGAAGAAATCTTCCCAGATATCTCCAACATTGAACCTTGTCTAATGGCTGATGAGGTAACACATACTTCCTGTTATACTTATGAAAGTGATGACGAAGGAATCAAAGAACTGGAAAATCTCAGAAAATAAATTGATCTTTACAAAAGAGAATTTCTAATGTTCCGAGCTAGAGCCGAAAATTTCGAAGAAGAAAAGAATTCTCTTGCAAAGGAAAATTCTAAATTAATCAAGATATCTGAGAAAAAGGATGCTGAAAATGCATTTCTCAAGGCTCAGATATCTGAGACCGAAATGTCACATAAAGAAGCAATGGACAATCTTCAAAAGAAATGTGAAGGTCTTCATTCTTAGAATAAGGAACTCAAAAAGAAAGAACTATCCTTTCAATCTTATGCCAAAGCTAGTGACACTCTTACTGAAGTACAATCTTATTTAAGAAATCCTTCAGAAAAGAGAGGACTTGGGCTGGACACACACAGATAGTTCCACCACTCTGAATCAGAGTAATGAAGGACTAACATTCGTCGCTTTCAAGAGGTGATTCCCAAACAATCTGATGACGCTCGAAGCTAAGATTGTTGACAAAGGAAAGGCAGTTTCGACTAAGCCTTTGTGGGAAAAACATGTCCAAAAGAAAACTGTGGGAAATGTCTCTGAAAAGAAACATAACACTGAGAAGTGCAAACACCCACAGTGTTATGTCTCTCAAAAACGAAAAATTGCAGGAGCTGGCAAATTTTCTTATGTCACGTTTTCTGGAAAGAAAATTGATCATCCAGAGACTAGCAAAGCTGCTGAGAAGAGATCTCGCATGAGATCAGGTGCTCGGAATGGTATTGGCTATAAACCCATCGGGAAACAACTTGCTCGCAAATACAAACAAGAGCAAGAACGATGGTTAAAGGCTAGAATTGCTCACAGCAATTATCAGAAGTGGAAGATAAATCAAGCCACTGAAAATCTGAATGCCAGGGCTAGAAGAAATCTGGCTAGGAAAGCTAAGTTTGCTGAAAAGCAGACTCAGAAATCTGACAGGTATCTGAAAGCACCAAATGGAGCGCCTAGGAACACACCAAGGAAGAAAATAGTTCTTAACAACAATGATACTAATCATTTAACTAAGATTCCTCCTTATGTTCCTGTTAGACAAAAGAATGTTCCTAAGAAATTCATTCAAAAATGGATTCCTACTAGAAGATTCTTTAATCCAGATGGTTCCATTGTTGGTATGAGAACCTAATCTCCTGTTTCCTGTTTTGTGCAGAACACTCTAAAGACTAACTCAAAGTGGCATTTTGATAGTGGATGTGGGAAGCACATGATAGGAGACAAAGCAAATTTGATTAACTACAAAAAATGCAATGATGGACCAATTATCAGGTTTGCTGGATGTTAGGAATATCTGTTTAGATTTTGATCAGCAACCTAATGACTTATCTTAGCTCAGAAAGGTGATTAGTACTCTTAGTTCACTTGAACACTGTAAAAGAGGAACCTCACTAAGTATGATAGTCTAGCAAATCTTGTATAGAATGTTAGGTCTCGAAATGTAATTTTTATTTTCTGAAGAAGACCAAGAAGAAGGCATCCAGCAGGAAAAGTTCTAACGGATTTGAAGATTTGAAGACTACACAAGATTGCTGAAGAGAAGGGTTTTTCAGATACCTATGTCCAGATATCTTGGAAAAACAAGTGTTTTGAAACACACGAGTTGCAAAAGATATCTGAGAATAAAAGGTTTCTGAGACGAGGAAAGTGCCCACAGATATCTACACTCAGATACCTTGGACATAAAATATGCTTCTGAAAAAGAAACATATTATAAAGTTGTTTAAACAAGTGGTATCTGGAGCTATGATGATCTCTGGAAAATAACGTGCAAAGCCTCAGAAAGCTTGCATAGTTCCGTTGGCACTACAGGACAAAGTATAGTACAGTGCATTAAATGCGCAGACAGAAATGTCTGAACAAAAGCTGTAGCTTCCGAAGAAGAAGACAAACCTGCTACAGTACTATACTCAGATATCAATAGTTTGAATTTGATTTAAGCCTAACGGATACTATTTAAACGGCACTCAAAATTCATCTATAAATATCAACACTTAGACTGCTTGAGAATACACACAAAACTTACACACTGAACTCCAAGAACACTGAATATTCACACAAGCGCTCTCAAGAAAACTGCTTACCTTCAAGCTTTCTGTTGCGACCAAAGCTCTTGATTCTAAGTAGCACAAAAGTTTTAAGTGTCCTGATCCTTAACGAGCATTGTTATCTGTGAAAGAGTTGAACTAAGATTTCATATCTAAGTTTCATTCTCTTGAACACTTACCATAGACTTGGGTTAGTAGAGAACAAGATACCATACATTGCAAAGTGTATTAAGTATACTTGATTCACAGAGCTATCTGAATAACTGAACAAGTTATTAAAGAAGCTCACCTGACAATTTACCTTAACCAACACCTTAAACGGTGTGGAGTACAGGAAGTACTTAGTTTGGGAAACTAAGGAATAACTCCAAGGTTATTGAGCAAGGGAAGTACTTAGTTTGGGAAACTAAGGAACAACTCAAAAGGTTTCTAAGTACAGGAAGTACTTGGCTGTGAAAGCCGGGGAATAACTCAGGGGGAACACTTGGTTGGGAACCTAGTGCATTTAGGAATCCAGAAAAGATATCTATAAGGTTACATCATTTATCTTAGTGGATTCTAGGTCTGAAAAAGACCGAAGTGGATTTGTTGAAGGATTACGCCACCTTCAGATACCACTATAAAAAGACTTGTGTTATTTACATTCTGCAGTTTATTACTTGTTTTACTTATATTGCAAAGTACTTACACTTATCTTGCTGAACACATGCACTTATCTCAGAAGTCTTCCGCTCTCTGAAATTAAGTATCAGATATCTTCACAGATATCTGAGAAACTGTGCTTATCGACAAAAGTTTTAAAAGACTATTCACCCCCTCCTCTAGTCTTTTACTTCGTCGTTATCTGGACCAACAAGTGGTATCAGAGCGGGAGGTTCCCAAGCCTTCTGCACTGAACCTAGATCCCAGATAAGTGCCCACTAACTTATTTTCACCTACACTTGATTCGTTTGTTTAGTGTGTTTGCTGCAGGATGTCTTTAAGTGACGCCCCAATTCTCAAGCCAGAGAATTATGAGAAATGGAAGAACAACATGATGCTCCACCTAGAAGCCATCAGTGATGAAATGATCGAAGAAATGAACAATGGCCCAATAGTCATTCAACAACTTAAGCAAGTCATAGAGGTTTCTAATGGTAGAGACAGAGAACAAAGTGATGGGTCTTCACAGACAGATGCATCAACCAGTGGGAGACCTGCCAGTCAAGTTATTTACGAACCAAATCCCAGAGAACTCTGGACATCGGAAGATGCCAAGAGAAATAGATTGGATGGACAGGCTCGTAATATCATCATACGTTCTACTCCAGAGCACATACAGTGTAAACTGTGGGGTGCAAAAACGGCGAAAGTAGCCTGGAAACTGATTGAAGAAATCTGTGCTGGCACTGAAAAAAACAAAGGAAAATAAGTTCGAAGTTTTGAAGCTAAAATTCCAAAACTTTGAACAAGGTCCCACTGAGACTCTTGAAGAACTAGATTTCCGGTTTACAACACTTATGAGTGACATGGCTGCATTTGGTGAAAGTAATAGATATACCCAGTCAGAAAAGATTAAAACCATTGTGAGAAGTCTAAATCGTAACTGGAACACACAAAGTTTTTCTACTTTAACCAAGGAATGCCAGATATCACTCCTGTGGAACTTTTCTCTCACCTTGCCACTGTTGACTATGAGACAACTAAAAGGGAACAAACAACTGAGAAGTTGCAGAGTGTTTCTCTAGTTGCTCAAGGAACTTCTGAAAAGAAGAAAGGCAAGGATGTGACTGAGGATGCTCTTGATGTAAAGCAAATGGGAAAATATGTCAGTCGAGAAATTGAGAGAAGAAAAGCGAAAGAGAAGCTGAAAAAGCATCTAGGCTCAAACTATCACCAGTACAAAAATATGCAAAGCTCGCTGAACAAGCCAGCTCAAAAAGCATCAAGTACTTAGGAAGCAGAAATCGGAAATGATATCATTTTCTATTGTCAGAAACCTGGTCATTTCAAGAAGGATTGTCCTGCGTTCAACAAATTTAAGACATGTGACAAGAAAGATAGAAGAATCTTCAAAAGAAGTCAAAGAGCTATGCTCACTGAAGAAAGGAAAAAGATTCAACTCCAACTGGATGCTCTAGATATTGAGTCTGATTCTGAGGATGAGCATTCAGATGATTCCACACTGCCTTCCCCAGAAATATGCAGTGTTTCTCATGAAGTAATTGAGTTTGGTGAAAAGAAGAAAGAAGTGTGTGGAATGGCTGAAGAAATCTTCCCAGATATCTTCAACATTGAACCTTGTCTAATGGCTGATGAGGTAACACATACTTCCTGTTATACTTATGAAAGTGATGACGAAGGAATCAAAGAACTGGAAAATTTCAGAAAAGAAATTGATCTTTACAAAAGAGAATTTCTAATGTTCCGAGCTAGAGCCGAAAATTTCGAAGAAGAAAAGAATTCTCTTGCAAAGGAAAATTCTAAATTAATCAAGATATCTGAGAAAAAGGATGCTGAAAATGCATTTCTCAAGGCTCAGATATCTGAGACCGAAATGTCACATAAAGAAGCAATGGACAATCTTCAAAAGAAATGTGAAGGTCTTCTTTCTGAGAATAAGGAACTCAAAAAGAAAGAACTATCCTTTCAATCTTATGCCAAAGCTAGTGACACTCTTACTGAAGTACAATCTTATTTAAGAGATCCTTCAGAAAAGAGAGGACTTGGGCTGGACACACATAGATAGTTCCACCACTCTGAATCAGAGTAATGAAGGACTAACATTCGTCAGTGCTCAGCAAGGTGATTCCCAAACACTACAAAAAATCTGGCCTGTAGCAACGGATAGATCCATCGCTACAGGCCAGCTATCCGTCGCCCCAGCTCTGGCGACGGATCGGGCGACGGATAGAAAATCCGTCGCCCCCTGGAGCTGTGGAGACGGATAACAATCCGTCGTCCAATTCGCGACGGATTGGACGACGGATTGACCAATTTTTTTTTTTTTTAATTCCGAAATTTAGCGACGGATAGATTCTATCCGTCGCTAAATATTTTAATTGGACTAGTGACGGAATTTGAAATTCCGTCACTAATTCCGTCACTGTGAATTCCGTCACTAATTCCGTCACTGTGAATTCCGTCACTACTTCCGTCACTATTTATTTCATATTAATCCCTATTTTTCGTAGTTCACCTATTTAATCAATATAATGTTCGATAATAAATCAATAATACGGAAAATGTTTCAATGAATAAAAAAGTAATATTCGGAGCTGGAGAAATTATCCAAACAAGTGTAAATATGAAAAAAAATCCGAACATACAGATACATAACTAGCTATCAGACGGGGGTGGGGGTGGGTGATGGCGGAACTGGGACATGAAGCTTCCATCTCAGAATCAAGGCGCCGTTCTCATCCTTCGTTCTCATGGCGCTCCATCTCGGCCCTTTGTTGCTCCATCTCTTGAGTTAGCCGAGCAACATGTTCCCGGACCTGCGACTGCACCATTTCCGAGACCTGGTCCTGTGTGTAAACCGGACGTCTGGACTGCTGGGATGATGATGAGGAGCACGCCGGACTAGCCAGATGCAAACCGAGGCTCCCGAGTCCATATATTCGTCCTTTCTTGTCCGGTTTGTTGACCTCTAGGAAGATGTTGTCAACTTGTTTAGTTGACAACACATCACCGTCTCGTCCTCGCCTCGCCACCGAGCATCAACCTCAACTGAAATCATAAATAGCAGATATAATGATCGATTCGCTTTTAAAAAGTAACTTGTAATAGTGTACAAATATGAACTTTAAGCAACATAAACATATCAGAATAGACGAGGCCCGGCAATCGGTCCATACCCTTCGCAGCCTTCTTGAAGATGGCATACTGGATGTCACCTCCCCGTGCCACCGAATCAAACCAGATCTAGTCAACAATTTATCATCTACATGTAATAGAGCAAAGAGACTTCATACATACACGTAATGCTAGATTGCAAAACACATATATACGCACCGATTGATAATAATCGATGAGATCGCCTCCCAGGTGGTGAACGGCCCTTCCTGCCAGACGATCGGGATGCCCGTTACTTTGTTGGTCCAAGCAACGTCCCGACATCAATTCGGCGCCAAGAGGCATCCCAAAGGGCCCAATCCGTTGCATCAACTCGTGGAGGATTGGGCCACCCGATCCCGAATGGCCTTCCACGTAGACCATATCCTCAGATAGTTTGGATCCCACCTCGTAAACGCCCAGATCTGTGGGATCAACCTCACCGAATGAAGTACTCCTTCTACATTCCCAATTTCATACAACATCCAAAGTCAATACATGTCCTAACAACATAACAGATATGGTGACTAACATATCACCCAAATAAAGTGGCTAACATACCACTCACATATAGTGGCTAACATACCACTCACATACAGTGGCTAACATACCACTCACATTGTCCTAAAATTTACTAACACAATGGTGACTAACATATCACCCAAATAAAGTGGCTAACATACCACTCACATACAGAGGCTAACATACCACTCACATTGTCCTAAAATTTACTAACACAATGGTGACTAACATATCACCCAAATAAAGTGGCTAACATACCACTCACATACAGTGGCTAACATACCACTCACATTGTCCTAAAATTTACTAACACAATGGTGACTAACATATCACCCAAATAAAGTGGCTAACATACCACTCACATACAGTGGCTAACATACCACTCATATTAAAATGATTATAATTACAAACAAATGAATGTCATATTTTAACTTACCTCACTCATCAAGTACTCGCCCTCATGCGCTCCGAGATGTGGCTCCAACACTCACCACCCTGCCCCGGTGGCTCTCTCCTGCTCCGGAAGATGTCACCTAGTTTGTTGTGCACCTCCCGAGGCCATAAGCTGTTGTCAATGTATAAGATACAAGAAACGAATATGCATTACTTTAGTACAACAATTTATACTTGTCAACTATCATTATCAGTTATGTTTTACATATTTAAGAAGAATGTATAATACTTACTTGGCAGACCAATAGGAAAATCACAGTAGCCGTCCACGGACGTTGGGATTGTTTGGATCGAACACGAGGTAGGGACAATCGTGGTCGCCGCCCAAATGTGTCCGGCCGACTGGTAGTAGCCACGATCGCTCTCTCGCCTGGGGTCTCAGAATCCGAGACCTCTTGTCACGATCTTCGAGCCCTCCACAATCGACGGTGTCCCCGACCCACCACTATCATGCGGCCGGCTGCGTGGGGGGGGGGGGGGACGATAGGTGGACGACCTCTGTCATGACATCTGCAAAAAATGTAATAAATACAATAAAAATGTGTTAGTACGAGTTATAATACATAACAGATTATAATAACACATATAATTACTCATAATACACATAATATACCATTATAGCCGTCCTCTAAGACTACATATTGGTCCTCGTGCAGATCAAACAACTCATCATCTGCTTCTATGGGATCTTCTGCTTGTTTATCGACATCCTCTTGTTGGTACGAGTTGGTAATTGAGTCGTCTTTCTCAATGTGCTTCCTCACCGTGATGAATCCATACATGATACTCAGGCATGAATCCATAACGTCGCAAGTGCTCGAATACTGCAGTAGGCGTCATAAATTGCTTGTTTCCGCAGGTTTCCAATGTGCAAGGACACTTTATCAACCCCCAATTACAAACCGGATGTCCCATGGCAAACGAGATGAAACCTTTAACCCCTTCTACGAAACTCCTAGAAACTCATCATTTACCGCCATACGATCGTACATCCATGAACGGTCGGAATTCATTGTTTACTTTATTTTTAACCTGAGACGTTCCAATTGATTAGATCGTATTTAATTTATTAGATCGATTCCAATTCGGATAAGAAGATTGTAGAGGTTAATTGTTAATTATTATATGTTCCTTATAAATTAATTATTAATTAAGTGTTCGATGTGTTACAAAATTGGACATATATAATAACCATTTCAACCTCTTAGTACATATATTATATACTTAACATACATATCAAATTAACTAATTACTCTATACATATCGAATTACATATATTCATATCAAATTACATACTTAACATACAAATTTATCAAATCAAAACTACATACTTCTATACTTAACAAACATATCAAATTAACTAAACTAACTATATATACTTAACACACAAATCAAACTAACTACATACATTCATACATACCAAACTTAACATACTACATACATTCATATCATTCAAATTGAACAAATTACATATAATTGATCAAATTAACTAAACTAACTACTACATACTTATCATATATACATATAATTGCTCAAATTAATCAAAATAAACAAAATCCCCAAATTTTTAAAAACTAGGGTTTTAGCAAAATACCTTGATTAATCGGTAGAAATATGAAATTGATCGAAGAACCAAACTCCTTGTCACACGAGCTTCGATTAGGCACCAAGATTGGCGGAATAACGGATGATTGGCGGAAAACGGATTGAGGAGAAGAAGAAAATGAGGAAGAAGAAGGAAGAAGATGAAGAAATGAGGCAGACTGCCTCTCTGTCCGTCCAAATTAGGAAACTCTGGGCCGACGTGTCCGTCGGCCCAGAGTCGATCCGTCGCCATTTTTGGCGACGGATAGGTATCCGTCGCTATAAGGCGACGGATAATCTATCCGTCGCCCAGTTTTAAAAAAAAAAAAAAAATTTCTTTTTTTTAATAAAAATCAAACTTGACGGATAAATATTTATCCGTCGCCCATGTTAGCGACGGATAAGTTATCCGTCGCTAATAAGCGACGGATAACTATTATCCGTCGCCAATGGCGGATAGATTCCGTCGCCTTATCGATCGTTATGGGCGGACGGATAAAATCGTCGCCCCCATAGTCGTTTTTTTTTTTTTCTTGTTGTGACAAACAATCTGATGTCGATTGAAAAAGATTGTTTTGAAAGGAAAGGAAAGCAAGCTTTTGTGGGCAAAAAAAAAAAAAAAAAAAAAGAAAAAAAAAAAAAAAAAAAAAAACAAAACAACAAGTGCAACACAAACAACCAAAATGTCTCTCAAAAAAAAAAAAAAAAAAAAGTCAGTAGCAAATTTCTTATATTACGGAAAGAAAAAAAAATCATCATCGAAAAGAAAAAAAAGAAAAGATAGATCTAAAGAGATCGTTCAGAATGGTATTGGCTATAAACCCATCGGGAAACAACTTGCTCGCGAATACAAACAAGAGCAAGAACGATGGTTAAAGGCTAGAATTGCTCACAGCAATTATCAGAAGTGGAAGATAAATCAAGCCACTGAAAATCTGAATGCCAGGGCTAGAAGAAATCTGGCTAGGAAAGCTAAGTTTCTTTGAAGCGTACTCGTAAACACGACAGTATATCCTGAAAGCACCAAATGGAGCGCCTAGGAACACACCAAGGAAGAAAATAGTTCTTAACAACAATGATACTAATCATTTAACTAAGATTCCTCCTTATGTTCCTGTTAGACAAAAGAATGTTCCTAAGAAATTCATTCAAAAATGGATTCCTACTGGAAGATTCTTTAATCCAGATGGTTCCATTGTTGGTATGAGAACCTAATCTCCTGTTTCCTGTTTTGTGCAGAACACTCTAAAGACTAACTCAAAGTGGCATTTTGATAGTGGATGTGGGAAGCACATGACAGGAGACAAAGCAAATCTGATTAACTACAAAAAATGCAATGATGGACCAATTATCAGGTTTGCTGGAGGAGATGAAAATCCAACCATAGGTTTTGGCAATTTGAAGTTCGGCGCCCTCACAATCTCTGAAGTACTTCATGTAAAGGGATTGAAATATAATCTCCTAAGCATGAGTCAACTAGTAGACAAAGGGTACACTGTCAAGATCAAGTCAAAACTATGTAAAGTGATTGACAATGAGTCAAAGCAGACAGTCTTGGTTGCAAGGCGTAAAGGAAATCTTTATGTTGCTGATTGGGCATCCGCCACAACCGAAGAATGTCTCATGGTGAGTCAATCTGGCCACACTGAAGAAAATTGGCTATGGCATAAAAGAATGAGTCACTTGAATTTCAAAACTCTGAATAAACTAGCCAAGAAAGAGTTGGTGGTTGGTTTACCCAAAATGGCATATAGAAAAGAAGGTGTATGCTCAGCTTGCCAAATGGGAAAACAATCCAAAACATCTTTCAAGTCTAAAACTAGACATTCCAGTGAGAGGCCACTGCAAATGTTACATATGGATCTGTTTGAATCCTCAGTAACTAGTTATGCAGGAAAGAAGTATGGTCTGGTTGTTGTTGATGATTACTCAAGATTCACTTGGGTTGTCTTTCTCAAACACAAATCTGATGCAAGGGTTGAGATACCTAACTTGCTGAATAAGCTCGAAGTCATGAAAAATGACAAGGTATCTCAGAATCGTAATGTCGAACTATGGTATCGAAGTTTGTGAACCAGTACATCAAAGAGTTTTGTACTTGCAAAGGTATACAACATCAACTATCTTCTGTAAGGACACCACAACAAAATGGTGTTGTTGAAAGAAAGAATAGGACCCTGAAAGAAGCAGCAAGAACAATGCTTGCTGACACTGAAATAAGTGAAATCTATTGGGTTGAAGCTGTAAACATAGCATGCTACACTCAAAATAGATGTCTGATTAACAAACACCATGACAAAACCCCGTACGATCTTTTCATTGGTAGACCCCCTAGATCAAACATCTAAGGGTGTTTGGTTGCAGATGTTTCGTTCTTAACAATGGAAAAGAATACTTGAGAACATTTCAACCAAAGGCAGATGAAGGAGTATTTCTTGGTTATTCTCTGAATAACAAAGCCTACAGAATCTACAACAAAAGAACGCAAAAGTTCGAAGAATCTATTCATGTAGTATTCTATGAAGGAAACAAGAAAGTACTCTTGAATGATGATCTCTCAGATAGGTTCAAAGAACTAATGATTAAAGATTCTGAAAAAGGATCCTCAGAAGGAAACAATTCTATCATTCAAATAGAGGATGAGTCTGACGATGAAAAGCAACCTATGCTTAGTAACAACCAGATGACTCTAAGACACGATGAAGAATTTCCTATGAGAATTCCAGAAATGGAACAGGCTACTGAGAACCTTCATCATGAAAAGGTATCTGAAAATGAGATTGCTGAAATGCAAGATCCAGATATCTCTAACACTGAAAAAGTGTCAGATATCCATGACATTTCCATGTGTCGATATCCCGACATCTTGACAAGTATCTCATCAAGATCATATTGATTCACATGCAAATCAAATTGATATTGATCCTACTAGTTCAAAACCCATTATGAAATGGATAAGAATCATCCTTCAAAAGATGTGATTGGTCCCATAGACCAAGGAGTTAGAATTAGAAGAGCAATCGCTGAAAATGCAAGTTGTCTCTATGGATGTTTCATCTTAAAAATTGAACCAAAGACTATAGAAGAAGCATTAAAAGATCAAGATTGGATCTCTGCAATGCAAGAAGAGTTTGATCAATTTGAGAGAAACAAAGTCTGGAAACTGGTTCCATTTACTGACGGAATATCTGTAATAGGAACCAAGTGGGTTTTCAGAAACAAAATGAATGAGTCTGGTGAAATAACCAGAAATAAAGCTAGGTTGGTTGCCAAGGGATTCACCCAGACTGAAGGACTAGATTTTGATGAATCTTATGCACCAGTTCCAAGATTGGATGCAATAAGACTCTTTCTAGCCTTTGCAGCTCATAATGACTTTATAGTCTTTCAGATGGATGTCAAGAGTGCATTTCTAAATGGTGAACTGGCTGAGGAAGTCTATGTTGAGCAACCACCAGGTTTTGAAGTTTCATCAGAAAGTAGGATGGTCTATAAGCTTCAGAAAGCTTTGTATGGGCTGAAACAAGCTCCAAGAGCATGGTATGATACATTGGCCAGATACCTACTAGAAAGTGGCTTCAAGAAAGGAGATGTTGACAAAACACTCTTCACACTGAACCATGATGGGAAACTACTTTTAGTTCAAGTATATGTTGATGACATTATATTTGGATCTAAAGACAAGCAACTTTGTGAAGATTTTGCTGAACTCATGAAATGTAAATTTGAGATGAGCATGATGGGAGAATTGAATTACTTCCTAGGGCTGGAAGTGAAGCAACTCAATGATGGAATATTCATTAGTCAAACAAAGTATGCAAAGGACATGCTCAATAAATTTAATCTAAAGCCTTCTGAAAAGAATGCTAAGATACCAATGAGCATCGGAACCAAAATGACCTACAATGAATCTGACAAGAGTGTTGAAGAACACAAGTATAGGAAATTGATTGGATCGCTACTATACCTCACTGCAAGTAGACCTGATATTCAATATGCAGTTGGAGTGTGTGCTAGATTTCAGACAAATCCAATGCAGTCACACTACAACATTGCTATGAAAATATTAAGGTATGTAAAAGGTACTGTAGAAGTTGGATTGTGGTATCCAAAAGAGAGTGGATTGAGTTTGGTTGGCTATTCAGATGCTGACTATGCTGGATCATTGCTTGATAGAAAAAGCACCTCAGGAACTTGTCAATTTCTTGGTGCTAGATTAATATCATGGTTCAACAAGAAACAAAATTCAATTGCCACATCTACCACAGAGGCTGAATATATTGCTGCTGGGTGTTGTGCTTCATAGATATTGTGGATACAACAACAACAACTCAAAGACTATGGACTCAATGAAGAGAAAACTCCCATTTTTTGTGACAACACAAGTGCCATTGCCATAACTTAGAATCCTAAGTTTCATGCAAGAACAAAGCACATTGATGTTAGACACCACTTCATCAGAGACCATGTTGAAAAAGGCAATATAGAGATACTCAAGATTGGCACTGAAGACCAACTTGCAGATATCTTCACTAAGCCACTACAAGAAAGTAGATTCTTAGCCTTAAGACACAGTCTTGGACTAATGGAGCTACCAAAGAACTGAAAAAGTTCAGAAAAGAGATATCAGAAGAAGATATCAAAGTAGAGAGAAAAGGTATCTGGAACGGGTATCCAGAGAAGAGGAATCTGGAACGGGTATCCAGAAACTAAAGACTAAAGGGTAAAACGGCTGTTCAAAGATTTCTGAGACGGGTACTCAGATATCTGGATCACTTAGTGAGGGGGAACATAACAGAGAATAGTACAACTGTCTGCAGTCAACTACTCTCTTGAAATTTGTATTATTTCTATCTTTGTGTAAAACTTCGACAAATATCAAGTGTGAGATAAATTCAGATGCAAACAGTGTTCTTGGTCATACAAAAACGAGATTCAGAAAGCTAATAGCCAAAATTCATTAAATGGGCACAATTACATTTGTTGATTGTGATCATTGATGAAGAAGCAATGGTGACCCTTGTTGAATTGGGCGATTGATCTTTACGGCAGAGATTAACTCTCAGTAAATAGTGGACTGTTAAAATTCCGACAGGGCCCACTATGCATTTAATGCCGAACAAGCTTTTACTCACGCCTGCCTGCAATTCACAGATACATACACACAAAATTAATTTGTATGTATATGTCTGTGGAGATTACATTGCTATATATATGGGATTTTGGCAAAAGAAATTACTTTCACCTAATCCAACATATAGACTTGCACAAGAATAGCAAAAACTCTTCTTCAACCTCTACAAATCTCTGTTAGTTTTTCTGCAAAGAATTACTAATCTCTCACCCAAATCTCTTTCTCGTTTTTCAAAAACTTCACTATTTAAAGAGATGGCTCCCAAACATGCTTCTACTCAGAAATCCCAAGCTACTACTGGTACTGCTGAAAAGCAAGCACCAGTGCTAGTTATAACAAACAATCGGTTGATCGGAGAATTCAACCCTGATCATTGGACTTCAAATCACATGATGATTTGGGGTGGTTCCATGATTGAGGAATACCTGGTAGCCGCAATAGAAAACCAGACTGACAGGAAGTTGGTACTTGATATGCTTGAAAAGGTAAAAATCAAGGGCTTTCTATCTGCTCTTCCCAGTGGAGTTTCTTCACTGGATGTTCTGGAGTTTTACAACAACTCCACAATTATTTCCAAGATCTCTGAAGGCACTGAGATAGTGTCTATCAAGACCAAAGTCCAAGGACAAGAAATCCTGTTGGACGAAACAGCTTTCTGTGAGCTGTTTGAACTTCAAAATCTTGGAAAGGATTTTGAAATTGACACCAAGGATGAAGATCTCCTTGAAGGAGTGAAGCAACTATACAGTAATGTGTGTGATCTTGACAAACCAGACACACCCATCGACTTTAAGCTTGCTGACATAGGGACCAGACATCTTTTGGTCCACTGGGATGTGTTGGCATGTATCCTTCACAGAGGCTTCGATGGTCTACAAGGAGGTGCTGACCAGATAAGCCAAGAACGCTGGATGATGATGTTCTTGTTGAGCCAACAAGACAAAAGGCTGGAAAACCCTTTTAATTGGGGGAAGTACGCCTTCATGAAATTTGTGAAGAAGATACAAGGCTTTGAGCCTAAAATCGTTAAGGGCCTTGCTGAGCCAAAAGCCACAGTAAGCTATGGACTGAAAATTTGCTACTTACTGGAATGTCTTGGCATTGAGCTCAGAGAGACGGCAGATATTGCCAACAGTAACCTACTCTACAAATATGAGTATACAAACATGATGAAAAAGGTTACTGGATCTCAGAAAGGTTCCAAGAAGCGAAAGACTGAAGAGGTATCTGAGGGAAAAGTTGCGACCAAGAAGCCCAGAACTTCACGGAAGAAGTTTGCTGGCAAATCAGAAGGCACACCCATTGAGGTTGTCGATTCCCAGATACCTGACGTCGCTGCAGATGAACTCATCAATAAAGATGAACTCATCAATGCTGCAAAAGAGGCATCGGCTACTGAACAAGTAGATTCAGCAAGAGAAAGTGCTTTCAGAAATGTGAAGACTATTACAGAAAGCCTTGCTGATGAACTCATAAATGCTGAGAAACTTCAAACTCTTTCTGCAGAAGCAGCAGGGATTGTTGATAATTCTGTTCCAGATTTCGATGACGAATCGGACGAGGAGAAGATCCCATCCCCCGAGGTTGCTGAAAAAGTAACCAAGGCAAAGGGGAAGAACAAAAGGTCCAAGGTTGCTGAGAAAGCAACGAGCTCAAAGGTTGTTGAGCAAGCACCTATAGCAAAGGTTGTTGGTGCCAACACACCATCAGGGAAAGTCACATATAAACAACTTCAAGAAGCCCTGATGAGTGGTGATCTAGTGTTGGTAGACGCTGATGTCAACACCACACTTAAAAATCTGGAAGAGCTCTCAACTGCTCAAACTTCTGCTTCCAGACAACCACAACAACCACAATCACAACAGCCACAAGTGGTTGATGAAATGATAAATGAACTCCATTTCGACATATCAGCTATGCAACATGCTGAAGAAAATCCTGCAAACAAGCAGGTTCCCCGACTCCTAGAGAGGGATCAAACTGAGACACACCGCCGTAATGATCAAACAAGGGAGGCAATCGAGTCACTCAGAAAGGTCCAAGTACCGTAAACTTCAAACAAAGAAGCCATAATGGAACAGCAAGACCAAAGCATTGAAGGGTCACAAGTTCCAGAGACCAATCAGCCTAACAATGCTCAGGTAGCTGAATGGTTTAACTCTCTACTTGTGAAATTTTATGTTCATCAATCTTGTTACTTATAAAAAAAAAATTCTTTGTTACAGGCTGAATTAGAAACATAAGAACAAGAGGAAGCTGAAAAGCTTGCCTCAGAGACTGAGAAGGAGGCTACTACCTCACCTCTTAAGGAATCTGAGCCTGTGCTACAGGTGATAGAGAATTCCCTAAGACATTACTTTTCAGATATTTGTTAATTCACTTAATTAATCAAGTGGATGTTTCTAATAGGCTCCAACTGAGAAGGAAAATGATAAGGCTGAAAAGCCTAACTCATCAGAGAATCAACCAGAGACTCACAAAGTCTCTGAAGAACAAGTATGTGAGCCTTCTATTGAGAAGGTATATATATATATGTATATATATATATATATATATATATATATATATATATATATATATATATATATATATATATATATATATATATATATATATTTCAGATACCTATAATCTTCAAAAACAATCTCTGATCATTTTTCTCAAACTAACACTTTCTACTTAACAGGTTCAAAAAGAAGTAGAAGTTCTTTGAATTGCCCGCTCAATCCCCACAACAAATGGAAATTGATGAGGCATCAAAGCCTTCATCACAAGAAAAATTTCCAGAGACTGCACAAGTCTCTGAGCAACAAGTATCTGAACCACTCGTAAATAGAATTTTTCTTGATAAAATTTCCTAAGTGTTATGATTCTCAGGTTCAAAAAGAAAGAGAGGATGCTGAGGATCAGACTTCCAAGTCTCCTCCTCACACCAAGATATCTGAGGCACCTGGAACCGCAGTAGTCCAACCTTCTGAGCCTGTTGCTGTTGCACAGGTAACACAGATACTTGACTACTCTAAAACTCAGATATCTACACAAGTTTTGAAACTAATTCAAAACTCTCTCTGTCAGGCTCAAAGTAGTGCCAAGAAGGAGTCAAATGATGACTATGAAAACCTTCTTCCCTTCTTCAAGACTCATACCTTGCCAAAGCATATTCAATGCTTCAAGAAATGGCAAAGGTTAAGGTGCTCTGATCTCTCTGAAATACTGAGAATCACAGATCAACCAACAAGACGAGCACGAGCTCTTGATCTGGAAAACTATATCCATGCAATGTTCCCTACTGAACAATATCAAGTTTCGACCTTAATGCGTAAGGATTTTTCCAAGGAAGTGGCACACAAATTGGTGCAAGCCTTCAAACAGGCAGATGGCCAGACAAGATTGCAGATGGCATTCAAGCCAGTCCTGCCCCAGACACTACAATTTATTCCTTCTGAACAAGAAGAGGTTAATGGGCAGAAGATCACTATTCCTGAAGTGATTAATCTTGTATCTGAAGACGATGAGGAAGAAGAAATAGATGAGAATAACTTTGATGAACCTCCCTCTGACCATCACAAAAAGGATGATGATGATATGACGGATGATGATGCCCCCTGTGGGACGGAGGAATTCCAAGGAAACAATGCCTCAACTTTGAAAAGCACCGAGAGGACATCACAAAGAATCCCTCCTCCATCTCCTCGTAAATCCACCCACCCTTCACAAAGAATCCCAACAACAAAAAGACACTCTTGAACAAGTAGTTGAGCACTCGAGGAAACAACTCAGAGATATTAAATACTCAAACCAATCGCTCAACTCAAACAACTGTTGAAGATGAGCAATACCCATCTTCAACTTGAAGAAGAGCTAGTTAAATCCAGAGATAAGCTCAATCAACTACCAGATCAATACTTACAAGAGACAGTAGCTTACTCTGAGGTTAAAGAGCTCCAGGATGTCAGAATGCTATTGCTAAGGAGCTAGAATCAAGAAGTATCTAAAGAAAAGCATGATGCTAAGGTCGCATCATCGAAAAGACATACCATCCTCCTCTCAGAAAGGAAAGAAGCCCATCTCTGAGATGGTTGCTGGACTGGAAAATCTTGAAAAATGTCCAAGAGGATGAAGATCACTGGGCTGATGACTCAGATGATGAAGAAGACAAGACTTTGGCAGAACACTGCAATGAACACTTGACGGTTTCTCATCTTAAAAGGAAGCTAATTGCTCCATAAGTTGTCAACAAACTGCCAAATGTCCACTCCCATGAATATATGAATAGATATCAAGTTTTGGCACATCTTAAAAGGGAGATGTCTTCACAAAACAAAGATGTAATTGCCTCCGTCCCCTCAGATATGCAGAAATTCACTGAGCTCATCACTCAGAGAATAACCAGTATGATCATTGCTCAGAAGGATCTGGGAATGGTAAGGGACGATGATGTGTCATTAGCTGAAAAAGCTTTTCATGAGGCAAGTTACACTGCTGGAAAAGCAGATGCCATACTAGGCCCATTTGCAGAGCTCACTGATAAGGAAAATGTACTTATTAAACAAAATCAGGAGCTCAAGGCTGAACTTCAGAAGTTGGTCACTGCCTACAACTACTTGCAAAAGAATTTTGAGTCCCTCTCAGATTCTTTTGTGGTACTTAGTCAGTCAACAATGACTAAGGGGGAAGAATTTGGATCTCAAGATCAGGGGGGAGGAAAGAAGAAATCTAGAGTTGGTGCCGCTCAGAAAGGAAGAGGAAACAAGAAAACTTCCCAGTCACCACTCAGAATAAATGATCCCTCATCAAATCAAGCTGCTTTGCAAATAGTAGCTACTTCCCAACAGCCAACTGAAGAAACAACAATGGTAACAAGGGACATGGCAAAAAGACCTCTAAGGGGTACCAAGGCTCCAAGGAGAAGACAAGTAAGAGGGATTGATGAATCTTCTGAAGAAGAAGAAGAAGGCCAAATCAAATCCCTGGGCAATGAAGAAGGCTGGAAAAGTCTCACAAGAATTAATCTTGATGATGATTGTTAGATATTTTGTTAGAATATCTGTTTAGATTTTGTTCAGCAACATGATGACTTATCTTAGTCTCAGAAAGGTGATTAGTACTCTTGGTTCACTTGAACATTGTAAAAGAGGAAACCCACTAAGTATGATAGTCTAGCTAATCTTGTATAGGATGTTAGGTCTCAAATTGTAATTTTTATTTTATGAAGAGAAGACCAAGAAGAAGACATCCAAGCAGAAAGCTCAACAACTATTGAAGACTTGAAGAAAACTGCACAAGATTACTAAATCTGTTATTCAGATATCTTAGCCAGATATCTTGTAGACGCAAACAGTTTCAAACAAACTGTGTCACAAGAGATATCTGAGAAATGAGATACATATCTGAAGACAAGGAAAGTGTCCACAGATATCTATTCTCAGATACCTTGAGCGTTAAACTCGTTTCTGAAAAAGAAACATATATTGCAAACAAAGTTGTTTCAATAAATAACAAGTGGTATCTGAAGAATGAAGATAAGGATATGTAAAGAATCAGACAACAAGTCTAGTCTCTGATACAAAGCATAATTCCGTTGACACTACATGACAAAAGTATAGTACAATGCATTTAATGCACGGACAGAGATGTCTGAGTAAAAGCAACGGCAACTTCTGAGAAGAAGACAAAACACCTACTGATTATACACACAGATATCGATAGTTTGAATTTGAGCCTAACGAATACTATCCAAACGGCACTCAAATTCATCTATAAATATCAACACTTAGACAGCTTGAGAGATACACACTGAACACAGATCACAGAACACTGAATACGCTGAAACTTACGATCTCTGATCTTACTCTCTCAAAGCTTCTTACTTATTATCAAAGCTTTCTGTTGCGACTAAAGCTTGTGATCTTGAGTAAACACTGAAGTTCTAAGTGTCCTGATCCTAAACAAGCAAAGCTATATGTGAAGGAGTTGAAACAAAAGATCAACTATCTGAGATTCATTCTCTTGAACAGATATCATAAGACTTGGGTCAGTAAAATCGAACTAGATACCATACGCTGTAAAGTGTATTAAGTAACTTAGTTCACAGAACTATCTGAATAACTGAAAAGTTATTAAGACGCTCATCTGACAACTCAAACCGAAACCAACACCGAAATCGGCGTGGAGTAAAGAAGTACTTAGTTTGAAAAATCAGGGAATAACTCCAAGGTTACCGGAGTATAGGAAGTACTTGATTTGGGAAACTAAGGAATAACTCCAAGGTTTTTGAGTATAGGAAGTACTTAGCTTGGGAAGCTAGGGAACAACTCAAAGGTTTCTGAGTATAGGAAGTACTTGGCTGAAGAAGCTAGGGAACAACTCAGGGGGAACTTTTGGTTGGGAACCAATTGTTCAGAATCTTAGAATAGGATTTTTGTAAGGTTATCTCAATTATCTGTTCTAGTGAATTCTAGGTCTCTGATAGACCGAAGTGGATTAGTTGGAGGATTACGCCACCTCCAGATACCACTATACTTGCTGTGTCATTTACTTTTCTGTATTTATACTTCAGCAACACACACACACTTATTAACTGTTTCTACATTTATCTCTATTAAGTCTTCCGCACTCTGATTCTAAGTATCAGATATCTATTCAGATATATCAGATATCTATTCAGATATCTGAGAAATATTTGTTACCGACAAAAGTTTTAAAAGACTATTCACCCCCCCCCCCTCTAGTCTTTTACTTTGCCGTTATCTGGACCAACAATGATGAAGATGAAGCTCCTCTTCACAGAAAAAGGAAAATTGATAGCCTAACTGAGCCCATAGCTGTAAAGCCTTTAGTAGCTAAAACACCCTCTAGAAATACCAAGTCAATCCAGGGTGGTTCTTCAAGTAATCCTCCAAAGGAGAATTCTAGACAAAGAAGGAACAGGCTGAGAGCTGAACAAAGACAAAGTCAACTTCCACTCAGGCCAGAAGAAGCCAAAATTGAGTATGTGAAGAATGACAACAATTCCTCTGTCTACAGGTGCATTAATCAGAAGAATGGCTACTGGATTCTGGAACTCAAGCACTTACTGGTAAATTCGAGGTTTCCAGAACCAATCCATAAACAGCTCATGGTATGGAGAAAAGATAAGCCAATCTTGACTAGCACCAACCACATCAAAGCATGGTTGGATTTTGAAGTAATCAAGAGAACAGAAGTCATGAAGAAGGACCTCTCTGATGAATGTCCTTATGGAAAGCCAGATGATGTGCACAAAATTCCCAACAATACTGGAACAGGCACAAGAGCAAGACTTACGGTGGAACCCTATGAGTCCTTCTACTTAACTGAAGATCAATACAAGGGTGACATCAGATATCTGAAGATCATTTATGAATACTTCAAGCAATCAGATATCAGAATCGAGCATGCCTGGAAGTGGGGAAAGTATCTGTGGGTCAAGCATTTTGTCAAGAGAAATCCCACCAAAACCTACAAGGAAGTCTGTGGATTTTCCAGAGACACAGAGATGATTGTCAAAACTCTTCTCTATGACTACTCTGATGATATCAAAAGGTTTGGTGATAGGAAATTTGCAGACTGATCCATGGAACTGTTTTGAAGACTTGAAGACTTGTCATTTAGAATGTTCACTTGGAGCTTGGTAACTCCTGTTGTTCTATTTGACTAAGTAGTTTCTGTGATTTTGCTGATTGATCTTTTCTGTTAAATCTTGAAAAAGTTATCTATAAGCTTTCTCTGTATCATATCTGATGAACTTACTCTCAGATATCATTTTCTATATAAGATAACTTGTCAGCAAAGATCACACCTTGTGATTTGGTTGATGTTTACTTTCTGCACTTAATTATATGAATTAAAAGATCATAAGAAATGATTAAGTGGTGGATTGTTTCCTCGTCCAGATTTGTAATAGGTCAGATAGTCATCGTTGACTGATCTAAATGGGAGAAATTTGTTAGGAATATCTGTTTAGATTTTGATCAGCAACCTAATGACTTATCTTAGCTCAGAAAGGTGATTAGTACTCTTAGTTCACTTGAACACTGTAAAAGAGGAAACTCACTAAGTATGATAGTCTAGCAAATCTTGTATAGGATGTTAGGTCTCGAAATGCAATTTTTATTTTCTGAAGAAGACAAAGAAGAAGGCATCCAGCAGGAAAAGTTCAACGGATTTGAAGATTTGAAGACCGCACAAGATTGCTGAAGACAAGGGTTTTTCAGATACCTATGTCCAGATATCTTGGAGAAACAAGTGTTTCGAAACACACGAGTTGCAAAAGATATCTGAGAATAAAAGGTTTCTGAGATGAGCAAAGTGCCCACAGATATCTACACTCAGATACCTTGGACAGAAAATATGCTTCTGAAAAAGAAACATATTATAAAGTTGTTTAAACAAGTGGTATCTGGAGCTATGATGATCTCTGGAAAAGAACGTGCAAAGCCTCAGAAAGCTTGCATATTTCCGTTGGCACTACAGGACAAAGTATAGCAAAGTGCATTAAATGCGCAGACAGAAATGTCTGAACAAAAGCTGTAGCTTCTGAAGAAGAAGACAAACCTGCTACAGTACTATACTCAGATATCAATAGTTTGAATTTGATTTAAGCCTAACGGATACTATTCAAACGGCACTCAAAATTCATCTATAAATATCAACACTTAGACTGCTTGAGAATACACACACAGAACTTACACACTGAACTCCAAGAACACTGAATACTCACACAAGCGCTCTCAAGCAAACTACTTACCTTCAAGCTTTCTGTTGCGACCAAAGCTCTTGATTCTAAGTAGCACAAAAGTTCTAAGTGTCCTGATCCTTAACGAGCATTGTTATCTGTGAAAGAGTTGAACTAAGATTTCATATCTAAGTTTCATTCTCTTGAACACTTACCATAGACTTAGGTCAGTAGAGAACAAGATACCATACATTGCAAAGTGTATTAAGTATACTTGATTCACAGAGCTATCTGAATAACTGAACAAGTTATTAAAGAAGCTCACCTGACAATTTACCTTAACCAACACCTTAAACGGCATGGAGTACATGAAGTACTTAGTTTGGGAAACTAAGGAATAACTCCAAGGTTATTGAGCATAGGAAGTACTTAGTTTGGGAAACTAAGAAACAACTCAAAAGGTTTCTGAGTACAGGAAGTACTTGGCTGTGAAAGACGGGGAATAACTCAGGGGGAACACTTGGTTGGGAACCTAGTGCATTTAGGAATCAAGAAAAGATATCTATAAGTTTACCTCATTTATCTTAGTGGATTCTAGGTCTGAAAATGACCGAAGTGGATTAGTTGAAGGATTACACCACCTTCAGATACCACTATAAAAAGACTTGTGTTATTTACTTTCTGCAGTTTATTACTTGTTTTACTTATATTGCAAAGTACTTACACTTATCTTGCTGAACACGTGCACTTATCTCAGAAGTCTTCTGCTCTCTGAAATTAAGTATCAGATATCTTCACAGATATCTGAGAAACTGTGCTTATCGACAAAAGTTTTAAAAGACTATTCAACCCCCCCCCCCATCAAAACAATATCATTTTGATTTATACCTTTGTAACAAAACCTTATAGGTTTGATATTTGATATACTTTGTTTCCTAAATAAATAATTTGAAAGGTTGGAAATTTTAAAAATTATTGATTTTTTAATTAAATTTTAAAATTTGCATCTAATTAGTTATGATCTAATCTCAGATCGATGACGTAACATTATGTTATTGTTTGTTGTTTTCTTTGGCAGCTAGACGAGGTTGTTCATTACCACACTATCCATGATGGATTGAGATCATTTTCTTCATGAGGCATACTTGTGTCTTTTGTACTTTCTCAATGAAAGAGAATTGTGGATTCAACGTATCTTTTTTACTTTTCCAAATATGATGGAATGAATGATGAATCATACTAAAAAGGAATTAATAAAAACATTAATTGTTTGCTTAAGTGTCCACGTAATTGGATAAAAATGCACTATGTTTTTTAAATTGATCCATATATATATTTCTGCCTGTTTTTTCATATTAGTCCATATATTTCTGCTTGTTTTTTTTTTTTAAGTTATAGTTTTTAGTTTAATCCATTTGTTTGTTTCTAAACTATGAAAGTGCACCAAATAAAATTGATCTTTTTATTGAGTATTGGTCTATTGGACTGTATAATCAAATTTTATGGTATCTATAATGTTATGATCGATCTAAAGAAAATATCTTCAAGCAATTGGTAACTTTCAGCCGATCAAATCTAGTAGTATCCAAATACAACTCTCTTGGTTGCTTGAAAACATTTTCGAGAGAGATGATTATATGCGATCACCTTTCCAAAATATCGTACTTTCAACTAATTTTCTGAGATGTTGTATATACTGTAGACAATGGGGGTTATTAAAGATTACTAGAAGGCGCGTGTCACGCTCGTGATCAGCCCCTTTTTTTACCGCATGTTGTGACGTTTTGATATCTTTGAATTCATATGAACTCGTTGTTTTTCTTTTCTTCGTCTAAGCGATATTCTTAAACTACTTAATTCCAACCACATACTTTTAAAACTTTTAGTTGAAAGTTTGAAAATGTTCACAAGTTACATTTCTCAAACCTTAATGACCTAAACAGTAGATGTAGAACATAACATGATAAACCACAATGAATTAGCGGAGTTTATACAAAATGAATCTTAATGACAATAGCAGACAAATAAATTTACAGATTAAAATCATATTAATCGAGATGAGAAGTTTTTTTGCAAATGAAAGCTAGGGGTCTTGCAGTTAGATGGCAAACATCTGTGTAAATATAAATGCACATCATCTCCAACAATCAAACTCTATCGTGCCATCTCTTTCTTCCACACCATCTCTTTCTTCCACGTCATCATTCCTATCACATTAAACCCAACCAAACTTTTCATCTCCAATAATCAAACTCCATCACACCCAATTTTCCTTTTTTTATTTCTCATTTCTTTTAAATTACACTATTCTTTTACCATTTCTTTTAAAATTTTATACTTCATATTATTTTAAATGTCGTCAATTAATTAAAATAATATTAAATAAAACTGCAAAAGCTACAACACTTTGGAAATGAAATTTAAAATAATTGAGAGTAGACATTACAACACTTGAGAGAAAAATTACACTACATTAAATTAAAAAATAATATTATTCCTCCTCCGCGTACTCTTTTCCGATAGTTGCAAAAAAAAAAAAAAAAAAAGAAATAAAACAAAAAGAACATAAAGATGTTGAGGAAGAGCTAGTGAAATGCCAATTTTCTTTAGTCATGTATGTTGTAGGAGCAACTCATACACTTGCTTATATGGAGTCCTTTATTCAGAAGTCTGGGGAAAGATAACTCAACCTACTTTGCATCAGGTTGAAGAGGGGCTATTTCATTGTAAAGTTTGGCTCTCCTGCTGAATGTGAGGCTATTTTAGCAGGGGGGGGGGGGGCGTTACACTCTGAAAAATCAGCCAGTTATTTTGAAGCCTTGGACTGTGGATTTTGATTTTTCAAAGGAGAATTTGAACTTGTTGGCAGTAAGGGTGAAGCTGCCAAAGCTTCCTTTGATTTTCTGGGGTAAAAATAGCTTGGGGCGTATTGCTAGTGTTATTGGCAAACCGATTAGAACTGACGAATGTACTATTAAGCAATCCAAGGTGGCTTATGCTAGATTGCTTGTGGAAGTTGATGTTAGCCAGCCACTAGCTAAGGAAATCAAACTGAAGAATCCTACAGGTGAAGTGTTGGTACAATCCGTGGAGTTTGAATGGTTACCTTCTTATTGTCAACGATGCCAGATTGTTGGGCATACTTGTGGTAACGTTCCTCCTCCTCTTAGGCCAGGACCAGTAAGTTGAGACGCAATGTATGGGTCCCTAGAGATAGGGAGGAATGGGTTGAGGTGCGGGATAGGAGAAGACCTGCTCGACAGGCTAATATGACTCTTCCAGTAGCTCAAAATAGGAGGCCTGTTACACACCATCTTGTTGATGAATCTACTGTGCAGATTGTTTTCAAGGTTTTCTGACTTTGTTTTGTAATGATGATTGAAAAATAGACAAAAAGATGCAAAGTTTCGTGCAATGTTTCACTTGAAGTTTCGCTCAAAGTTTCTTGTGAAAACTGCAACTTACAGAATAAAGAATTTACGTTTTTGGGAAACCTTAAAGTGCAGTTATGATGCAGTGCAGTAAATAAAGCAAACTAGAATTATAGTGGTTCGGCCATAAAAATGCCTATGTCCACTCCCCAAGTGTTTACTCTTGGGACTTCCACTAATTCCACTAAGATCCTTGATAGACCACTTACAACCCGCAAGCACTAAAAGACAACAACCCTTGTCCTTACCTCTTGCTCCAGTCTAAGCTATCCCCACTTAGACTAAGTGTCTCGTGCTAAGGAGCAATCCCAACTCCCTTAACCACACGTTAACAAGACCTCAGCACTCTTGAATTACACTGATTGAACGAATATGAAACTCACAAAACTCTCTCTCTCTCTCTTTTTCTATACATAAACTCAATGAACATCAATAGAGAGCTTTGTAGACAACTCCATTTCTGACACTTATATAGCTCGTTGTGTGCGCTGTTGTCTGTGTTCTTCCTTCTCCAGCCCTGAACTCTTTTATAACGCAAAAGAATATGAACGTTTGAAGCCAACGTTAGTCTGTTCTGAATTGCTGGCAGAATAACGTTAGTTTGTTTTGAATAGTTTGGAAGACTTTATCTCCTGTTGAGATTTTCTAGGAGAGTTTTACTCTTAAAAGAATCCTACAAATACAAATAACAAAAGAATATCAAAGATATATCTCCAACAAAGTCCATTAAAAGAAGGATTCTATTTTGAAAATCTCTTTTAAATATATTTGAATCCTTATTTGACCAAGAGATCTTATTCCAAATAATAAATAACATTATAGTCCAGAATCTATAATTTTGGAAGATAAAAACGTGTGCCACATTTTTCTACCATAAAGATATTGTACATAATTTAGAAATCCAGTCTGCTCGAAAAAATGACCGAAACGTAAACGTTTCGAACGACATTTCAGAAATGTAGCAGTTTGATGAAAATCAAATTTAACTTGGCCAACTTTACATGGATTTAGTGGAGACATATTGGACTTATAAATATGTTAATCCATGACATAATGTTTGTTATCATCACATATGGATCGACCTTTCAGGTCAACAATCTCCCCCTTGAACTCATATTTGAATTCGCGTGACAAGACGAATCCATTAACACCAATCTTGAATATTATTATTAATTGAATAAATCATTTTATTCATTAAAATAAAATATAAATTTATTAAATAAGGTAAGATGAAATCATGGAATTTAAAAATAGAGAAATTATTAATTAGATTAATTCAGTCCTATGTGAAATTTTGTGGAATTAGTTGTATTTTCAGCCAGTAAAATTTATTTTTTGTATGTTAGCTGGATATATATTTTTTATTAAATCTCATATAAATTTATCTACAAAACTCCGAAAAATATTTTGAACATATATTTGAATTCACCGTGACAAGACGAATCCATATACACCAATTTCGAACATTAATTGAATAAACCATTTTATTCATTAAAATTAAATATAAATTTATTAAATAATATAAAATAATGGAATTTTAAAAATAGAGAATTTATTAAATATATAATGCTCCCACATCTATTTAAAAGGAAATTAATAAATATTTAAATTTTCAATTATAAATTTTCATTCGACTGTTGAGCAGAGTTTGAGAATGGGGGGGGGGGGGGGGGGGACGTATTACTGTTGTTGCTAGGGATCATGAGGGCAATGTTATTGCTTGGTGACAAAATTTTATATCTTATGGTTGTTGAAAATGCAAAAGGTTTGCCAGGCCAAATTAGCAGATGGAGAATTTATGTAACACCCCGGATTTTCCAGAGATGATACGATGCGTATAAGTAACTTTACAACTGATAATATACATAAGATTGAATATCAAATACATAATTCGAAGAAATTAACGTACAATACATCTCGTCTGACACGGTATTAATTTCGAAAAAAAAAAATTAACAATTGTTCAAATAATCTCGATAAGGTAAACTTCTTGATTCGTCAGCGGAAGGCTTCTTCTTGTGTTCATTGATCCTCACTCGATGGCACATTGCAAATTCCACCAAAACCTGGTTCTTCTGAAATATTTTTAGAAAAATGGGGTGAGCCAAACGAGCCCAGTGGGTAACGGGGTGGGGTTGTATTTTAAGAAAATATGTTTTCCTTTATTTTTGAAAACTATGAAATTTAAAGAAGTTAATGGTTTAAGGGGAATGTTAATTGATATTGTATTACTTGAGCAAACAAATATATATATATATATATATATATATATCACGCTTATCAATGCAAAATCCGAATTTAAATTCCAGAATTTCAGAATTTATAGAAGTTATTGGTTATCCAAATTGTTGTCCTTGCAAATAATTCGATTATTGATTATCGACGGAATCAGTCCTCTAGAGGTGGCTCCCACCAAATTGTGTGGCGTAGTACTTTGTTTCGCATGGCACTTAGCGACTATTTCAATAACCATCAGTCCTCTAGAGGTGGCCCCTACAGACTCAAGAGGTGACTCCCACCGCATTGTCGGCATAGCACTTTGTTCTACATGGCACTTAGCGACTTTAGGTTTTTATCGTATGAAGGAATCTCTTTCATCTCGATTTAGTTTCCCCTTAGTGGGATCTTATTAACTCAATCATTCATTAAATCATTACACGCATTGTGGGTCAGTCCTCTAGAGGTGGCCCCTACGGACTCGAGGGGTGGCTCCCACCACGATATGCGATGTAGCACTTCGTTCCGCATGGCACTTACAACTGCCCGGTTTGGAATTGATCAATCCTCTAGAGGTGGCCCCCTACGAACTCGAGAGGTGGCTCCCACCGCGATATAGCGATGTAGCACTTCGTTCCGCATGGCACTTACAACTGTCCAATGGTGGCTTAATTATGTAGGAACGGTCCTCTAGAGGTGGCCCCTACGAACTCGAGAGGTGGCTCCCACCGCGATATCGCGATGTAGCACTTCGTTTTGCATGGCACTTACAACCATCCTAAAGTTCAACATGGACTCTTTTTACTCTAGGTTGCCACCCTCGTTTGGATCTCTTTTTACTCGAGGTTGCCACCCTCGTTTGGATCTCTTTTTACTCGAGGTTGCCACCCTCATTCGGTTCTCTTTTTATGTGAGATTGCCACCCTCGTTGTACTCTTTTTAACGAGGTTGCCAGCCTCGGTTATTATTATCATCATTTTTTTATTCGTAATACTTCCCTTTTATTGACAACAGTTAAATTTAGTGGAAATACTTTCATAGAGGTGTGACAATCCAAATTGCCTCGTATAATTTCATTTTTCATTTGAGGAAGGTTAATCCCTAGTGTCAAAACGCTTTCAAAATGATTTATTTACCGATCTTAAGTCAGCTATAAATATTTAGTTATGTTCTTGAAGTTATTCGTATGATGAACTCCGAATTTAAGTTTGGTTTATAAAATCCTGATTCTGGCAGTTCGCAAATCCTTTCATTGTAAAATACATTTCAGTGGTCAAATGTTCTCAATTCTCGTTTTTCTAATTTTTTATGCTAGCTTACTGTATTTTCTATTCAAAACATACTTTTGAGTCTAAAACACCTTCATATACTATCACTTAGGAATTTTCTACCTGGACTGCTCATGCAGTGAGCAATGATGGAACAATATTCACAAAATATTTTATACAATTTCAAATATAATAATTCTTGCTGGAAAATCTCAACATCTCATGGATCTTTCATTTGTCAGATATTAACGACAATTTGATCATTTTGAAGAAGCAATATTGGGGTTTTACTAACAATGATCTGTTCTGTCAACATTGTAAATGTTGAATATTTCGCGAATTTTAGTTAATTTATGAAAATCCATTTTAACCTCAATCCAAATCTCAGAGATGAGAAATAGTGTTTTTCATGTCCAATTAAATTATCAACATCAACAAACGAAGGAAATTATTTATTTTGCATTTTACAAAAACAGGGCAGATTGCATCAATATTTGAGTTTCTACTACTTCAAAATCAACATGCAATTCATTAAATGACTTACCCAATTAATTGTGACGCCATATTACTCATTTACTTAAGTTTTAAAGGGAAAATAATCAAGATTTTATCAAGAAAACATGCATGCATCAAGATTAAAAATTAGTTTTAGTAGAACAATTTTAACCCACCTTTTCAATTTTCTTCATAGAGTTCATTCTCCACTTCGAAATTGGATTGACAAATCGAACTCCTAGCAAGTGTTGAATGGACTTAGATGTGTTAGAGAGTGAAAAGAATGAAAAGGATGAAATAGAAGATCAAGGGAAATGAATGGGTATGATTTTATTACCTTCTAACTTCTTGTTGTAGCTTGATCATGAATTGAGATGTGTCATTAGCTTTCTCAAGTTGAGAGGGCAAGGAATATGTATTTGCATGTGAGAAATGGTGAAGGATAAGTAGAGATGTGAAGCTTGAAGGAGTTTGGCTATGGACGTTGAAGAAGGAGAGAGTGAAGGAGGAAGAAGATGGTGCCCACCTATTTATGGTGTATAATGGAGTAGGTTGTGGTATATACTTGTATGTATACAAGTATGTCTATACTATGTGTAGATAGAGAGTAACCAATTTTTGGGTTGACTATAGTCAACTTTTCATGTGTTACATGACCATCTACTAGTTGATTATTTTATTGTGGCTTGTGGTCTAATATCTTTATACATTTTACCATTATAATGTTCGATTTGAGTGTTGATTTGAAAACTTGGTTTAAATGGACTTTTGTTTCTTTACGTTTTTGGATTTTCGATTTAGTCATTTCGATTCCTTGAAATCGTCACTTAGTTTTGAAATCACTCGATTACACATAAGATGGTTGAGAAGGGGCGTATTTGTATTACTTCGACCCGAGGTTACTTCGACTCTTCGTGGTGCTCTCCTTCGGGCATGCCTTTCCGTTAGTCGTAATTCCATTAAATGTTCATAAACGACTAATTTATAAATTAATATAAGATAGTCTGTCTCTTTATTCAAACGTTTACCTTACTCTTCTAACTGAGTTCCTAAGGATTTTTCTTTTCTTTTCGAGGGGTCTCACAATTTAATGCCATGAAGTATTGCCAGGCCAAATATGAGACCAATGTTTTAGCACATAGATTGTCAGTGTTCTTATATAATATAATAATATATTATATAAAGTTGATTAGCTAAACACGACCAGATTCATTAAAATTCCAACCATCCTATTTGAAATTTTGATTATACGGTTGATCAGAGTCCGATAGAGAGGCGTATTAGTGTTGTTGCTAGGGATGATGAGGGCAATGCTATTGATCTGTGAGAAATTTTATGTCTCATGGTTGTTAAAAATACGGAAGGTTTGCCAGCCAAATTGAGAACTAAATTCGTTCCAGATTTTGAGTGGCAACATGTAGTCATTGAAATGGATTGTTCTTTGGTGATTAAATGTATTAAATTTAAAAATTTGAGCTTTACCCCTTTGTTTCACTTTTCAAAGAAATTCAGGTATTTGATGAATAATTAATTTAGTATTTCAGTTCCATGAAGGTTTGTCAGGTTCAATGTGATGCTAATGTTTTAGCACATAGATTACCAGTTGGGTGTTCTTAAGATGATGTTGGTTTGGTAGAGTTGTCATTTCGTTTTTTTTGAGCATTTGTAATGTTGCTGGTTTAATTTTTTAGTATGAAATACAACTATCTTTATTCTAAAAAATAAATTGATAAACAGAAGTGTGAATTGGCCACTACAAAAAAACAAAAGGAGAAAGAAGAAGGAAAAATGAACAAAATTAAATGAAATACTAAAGGAAATAATAAAAAAGGCAAAAGGAAAAAGAAAGAAAAAAAAAAACAGCCAGTGAGACCCGACGAGACACTATTGTGCATCTCATTGGTTTGATGAGATGTTGACCATCCCCAACGAGACCACCGCTCGAGATGGTCTGATGGTTGGTAAGAATTAGAGTGTAGTACATATTTTTATGATTAAGGTATTTTTTTCTAAAGGCCTAGCTTATTTCTTCTAACATTTTATGATTCTAGGATTTAGATAATTTCATAAAGTCGGCCAATAACACTATTATCTACTATAACGGTGTAATTAAATGCAATTTTGCACATATTCTTCTCATGTGGTGAGTTTTTTCCTATATATGGATCAAAATAAACTTTATGCTTCTATTTGACAATATGCTCAATCAGCTGGTGTTGGAGTGGTTGTAAAATATACTCCCTCCGTCCCAGTTTCATTTACCCATATTTCGTTTTGGTCTGTCCCAAATTCAATTACCCATTCATTTAATGGAAAATCTCTCTCCTACTTTATTCACTATCTCCCATACTTTATTCATTATTTCTTCTACTTTACTCAATCTATTTCCTACTTTATCACCATCTCTCGTACTTTATTCACTATTTTCTTAAATTTTATGTCCGGCACCGCGAGTAATTGAAACCAGGACGGAGGGGGTATTTGGGACATATTTGACTTCGATATGGGAGAAAAATACCCATGGTCCAAACAAAAAAGAAGTAGGAAAAAAATAGTACTCCCTCCATCCTTTTAATAGATTTACCATTTGGTTTTGAGTGAATTTTAAGGAATATTGAATAAAATGGTAAGTGGATGGTAAAAAGTAAGAGAGAATAGATAAAGTAGGAAATAGTGTGATAACAAAAATTAATAAGTGGAGATAGTGGGTTTCCAAAAAAGAAAAACGTTAATCTTTAAAAAAAAACTTCTGAAATGGCAAAAGTAAACCTTTAAAAAGAACGGGGAGTACTAAATAATAGTATAATTATTTAAGTATTATTATTAGAGTGTGTGTATATGTGTATATATATAACTAGAACACGCGTAACACACTACGCGTGTTGTCGCGTTGAATATTTATATTTTCTTTTATTATTTTTATGTTTAGGACACTCCCTCTGGTCCTTTGAAATTTGAATGTTTCCATTTTTATGTTAGCTTTCCACCAAATATTAATGACTTGTGTTGTATCAACACATACATCACCTGCTAATGTTCAAGTTTTGTCTGTTGAATACTCATATTGATCACATTCAAGAATCTCCTTCTAATTTTTACAAAGCCCATGGTCTGAGCTAATGATATAGCTAATCTAGTAGCATAGGCCTCTGCACATTCAACACCAATATCTCCTTGTAGCTACTAAATGACTACACACTAACACCAAGCATGTGTAAGTCACGAGCAACCACAACTATTCCTCCATTGTTGCTACCAGTTGAGATAGCGCAGCATCAATATTGAGCTTACTATGGAAGTGATGCCCTGAAGAAAATTGAGAAAGAGACTGTGATTGTTTATATTCTTTCAGAGAGAAAGGCAGGAAACGTCCCAAAGTTTTGGGGTGTTGGCTTACGCAGTACCACGTTTGTTGGCTATGGCATGACTCGTCTTTTTGTTCTTCCTAGTTCGGCCGGATTGGGACTTTATTGTGACAACTCAACATCGACCCATGATGTGGCCTCTCAGTCAATGGCGAATTATGGAGACTTTGACTGACATGTCACCATGACTTAAAAAGAATTCAAAAATCAATAACAAAATTCAGAAATGATAAAAAAAAATGAAAAATATATTGATTTTCTGGAAAAAAAAATAGAAAATATGGGGGTATGTTTTGGCGCCAAAACACATAACCCTAGAAACTTAATTTTAAAAAATGAAAAAAGAACAATTGCCCCCCTTTTTAAACACAACATCAGCCTATTTCCCCAAATCGAAACCCTAGTTCTCTCAATTCTACAAAATCACCAATGGCCAGTTCTTCATCCAGCTCATACGGAACACCCAATACGATCTATTGTCACTGTGGTTTGATTTCTCAGCGATTGACTTCATGGACGGATGTCAATCCCGCGCGAAGATTTGTCCAGTCCGTGAACAAGGTAATTATCTTGATTTCTCCCGATTTTTCCCCTAATTTCTGAATTTGACGAGAAGTTTTCTTAATTAGGGGAAAGTTGGTGGTTGCAACTTTTGGGAGTGGTATGATCCCGTCATGTGTAGGAGATCAGTTGAAGTCATTCCTGTACTTATGGACCAAAAGAAGAACCGGCTTGCATTGATCTCACTGCAACCCCAAGTCCTTTGAAGATCTGGCCAGCCGAATCGTACAGCCCATATCCACCCATGTCCCCGGACTTTATTGCACAAGCTATGCAATCTCCTGGAGTTCAATACATATCCAAGGAGCAATTTGAGAAGGCAAGGTTGGCTAGTCAGGAGAGGAAGAGTGCAAAGAAGCAGCTGTTTATAGTTCCTAAGTCTCCAGCATCGTCTTCCGGTAGTACCAGTGTTAACATCAAGGACAACACGTGCGGAGATGAAAAGAAGTGGATATTTGAGAAGTTGTTGCCTAAGTTCGAGAAGAAGTAGTCTTTATCATCAATTATCGTAGCCATTGGTCGCAGTTGTATTTTGGTTTGGGGTGATTCTATTTGTGTTTCTTTTGATTCCCGTTCAATAAGTTCGTGTTGCAAGAGTAGTTTTTCATATTTTCATTGAATGAATAAAATCAGACTTCAAGTTCTTTTAGCTTGTTTAGTTCAGAAATATCTTTTTCAGAAGAAACAAAATGGTCATTTTGCATGTTTTAGTTCCATCTGCAAATAATCAACAGTAATCGACTTCTCAAGAAGCTTGTGCTCTAAATCTTACATAGTTTCTAATTACTTGATTAAACCTGTTACTCCGGATTTGAATGATATGGGCCCTCTAAGTGTTGCTTCTCAGATTGATGTGCGGACTAACTGTTGGGATATTGACCTTCTGAACTGGACTCTTTGGGAAGAAGACGTTGCAGCAGTACTACAGATTCCTATTCCTTCTTCTTCTCACATCCTCGACTTGATATGGCACTATTCTAATCATGATTTTATTCAAGAAAATCCGCTTATTTTTTGCCAGAAATTGCGTCCATGAACTCAAGTTCTGCAACAAAGTAGCAGCAGTAGTCAACCTGATAATTGGAGTTTTATTTGGTCTATTAATTTACCTACCAAGATAAAGATCTTTGCTTGGAGACTACTTAAGAATGCTTTGCCTATACTTACTTGTTTGCAGTGTAGGAATGTGGTTTCTGAGATTACGTATCCTGTGTGTGGAATGTGGTTTCTCAAGTTCGAAAACTGATGTAAAATCCCTGTTGGTCCAGATAACGGCAAAGTAAAAGACTAGGGGGGGGGGGTGAATAGTCTTTTAAAACTTTTGTCGATAACAACTATTTCTCAGATATCTGAATAGATATCTGATACTTAGAATCAGAGTGCGGAAGACTTAATAAAGATAAGTGCAGAAACAGTTAATATGTGTGTGTGTGTTGCTGAAATGTAAATACAGAAAGGTAAATAACACAGCAAGTATAGTGGTATCTGGAGGTGGCGTAATCCTCCAACTAATCCACTTCGGTCTGTTAGAGACCTAGAATTCACTAGAACAGATAATTGAGTTCTCCTTACAATAATCCTATTCTAAGATTCTTAAACAATTGGTTCCCAACCAAATGTTCCCCGGCTTTCACAGCCAAGTACTTCCTATACTCAGAAACCTTTGAGTTATTCCCTAGCTTCCCAAGCTAAGTACTTCCTATACTCAATAACCTTGGAGTTATTCCTTAGTTTCCCAAATCAAGTACTTCCTATACTCCGGTAACCTTGGAGTTATTCCCTGATTTTTCAAACTAAGTACTTCCTGTACTCCACGCCAGTTATGGTGTTGGTTTTGGTTTGAGTTGTCAGATGAGCTTCTTAATAAATTTTTAGTTAATCAGATAGCTCTGTGAATCAAGTTACTTAATACACTTTACAGCGTATGGTATCTTGTTCGATTTTACTGACCCAAGTCTTATGATATCTGTTCAAGAGAATGAATCTCAGATAGTTGATCTCTTGATTCAACTCCTTCACAGATAGCTTTGCTTGTTTAGGATCAGGACACTTAGAACTTCAGTGTTTACTCAAGATCAAAAGCTTTGGTCGCAACAGAAAGCTTTTAGAATAAGTAAGTTGCTTTGAGAGAGTAGGATGTTCAGAGTTCTGTGTTTTCAGCGTATTCAGTGTATCTCATCAAGCAGTCTAAGTGTTGATATTTATAGATGAATTTGAGTGCCGTTTGAATAGTATCCGTTAGGCTCAAATTCAAACTATTGATATCTGTGTATAATCAGAAAGGTGTTTTGTCTTCTTCTCGGTCGTTGCTTTTATTTAGAAATCTTTGTCCGTGCATTAAATGCATTGTACTATACTTTTTGTCCTGTAGTGTCAACGGAACTATGCTTTGTATCAGAGACTAGTGTTATCTGATTCTTTGCACGTCCTTATCTTCATTCTTCAGATACCACTTGTATTTATTGAAACAACTTTGTTTGCAATATATATTTCTTTTTCAGAAATGTGGTTAAAGCTCAAGGTATCTGAGAATAGATATCTGTGGACACTTTCCTTGTTTTCAGATATGTCTCTTATTTCTCGAGATATCTCTTGTGACACGCTTTGTTTGAAACTATTCGTGTCTTTAAGATATCCGCTAAGATATCCTAATGATTCGATAATCTTGTGCAGTTTTCTTCAAGTCTTCAATGTCGTTGAGCTTTGTGCTTGGATGTCTTCTTCTTGGTCTTCTCTTCATAAAATAAAAATTACATTTTGAGACCTAACATCCTATACAAGATTAGCTAGACTATCATACTTAGTGGTTTTCCTCTTTTACAATGTTCAAGTAAACCAAGAGTACTAATCACCTTTCTAAGACTAAGATAAGTCATCATGTTGCTGATCAAAACTTAAACAGATATTCTTTGCAAAATATCTAACAAAATTCCTAACAAATTTCTCAAGAAATTTCCAACAAATTTCCTTTTGATCACCAACAATGACTATCTTCCCTATTACAAATGGATGAGGAAACAATCCACCACTTAATCATTTCTTAAGATCTTTCAATTCATATAATTAAGTGCGTAAAGTAGACATCAACCAAATCACAAGGTGTGATCTTTTGACAAGTTATCTTTTATAGAATACTATCCGAGAGTAAGTTCTTCGATAAGTTACAAATAAAGATTACGATAACTTCAATACATGATACAGCTTAAGCTCGAACAAGAAAAATACAAAACTACATAGTAAATTAGGACAACAGAGTAACCAAGCTCCAAGTAAACATCCTAATAGACTAGTCTTCAAGTCTTCAATCTTCAAGTCTTCAACAAGATTTCTATGGATCGATCTGCAAATTTCCTATCTCCAAACCTTTTGATGTCATCGTAATAATCATAGAGAAGAGTTCGACGAGCATCTCTCGTGTCTCTGGCAAATCCACGCACCTCTTTGTAGGTTTTGGTAGGATTTTTCGACAAACCTTGACCCATGTGTACTTTTCCCACTTCCGGGCATGCTCTATTCTCGATATCCAAAGCTTGAAGTATTCATAGATAATCTTCAGATATCCGATGTCACCCTTGTATTGATCTTCCGCCGATAGAACGACTCATGTGGTTCCACAGAAGTCTTGGTCTTGTGCTGTTCGTAATATTCGTAATTTTGTGCACATCATCCGCTTTCCATATGGACAATCATCGAGAGGTCCTTCTTCATGGCTTCAGTTCTCTTGACAACTTCAAAATCCAACCATGCTTTGATCTGATTGGTGTTGATCAAGGTAGGTTTATTCTTTCTCCATGCCATGAGTTGTTTATGGATTGGTTCTGGAAATCTTGAATTTACCAAAAGATGCTTCAGTTCCAGAATCCAATAGCCATTCTTTTGATTGATGCACCTGTAGACAGAGGAATCATTGTCATACTTCACATACTCTATTTTGGCTTCTTCTGGCCTGAGTGGAAGTTGACTTTGTCTTTGCTCAGCTCTCAGTCTGTTCCTTCTCTATCTTGAATTCTCTTTGGGGTTGTTGCTTGAAGAACCACCACCCTGGATAGACTTGGTATTTCCAGAGGGTGTTTTAGCTGCTAGTGGCTTTGCAGCTATGGGCTCAGTTAGGCTTTCAATTTTCCTTTTCTTGTGAAGAGGAGCTTCATCTTCATCAGATTCCTCATCATCATCAAGATTGAATCTTGTGTGAGTTTTACAGCCTTCTTCATTGCCCTGGGACTTGATTTGACCTTCTTCTTCTTCTTCAGAAGATTCATCAATCCCTCTAACTTGTCTTCTCCTTGGAGCCTTGGTACTCCTTGGAGGTTTCTGTGCCATGGCCCTTGTTACCATTTTGGTTCCTTCAGTGGGTTTCTGGGAAGCAGCTACTATTTGCACAGCGGCTTGGCTTGAGGAGGGTTCATTGATTCTGAGTGGTGGCTGGGAAGTTTTTCTTCTTCCTTTCTGAGCCGCACCAGCTCCAGCTTTCTTCTTGTTTTCATCTCCTTCTTCCCATTCCCCCTGACTTTGAGGTCCAGATTTGTACTTTCTTGTTGGCTGACTCAGTCTCATAAAGGAATCTGAGAGAGAGTTGAAGTGCCCTTGTAGATAATTATAGGCACTGACCAACTTCTGAAGTTCGGCTTTGAGCTCCTGATTTTGCTTGATAAGTCCATTGTCCTTATCAGTGAGCTCTGCCAATGGGCCTAGGATGGCATCTGCTTTTCCAGCAGTGTAACTTGCCTGTTGGAAAGCTTTCTCAGCTAAAGACATATCATCGTCCCTTATCATTCCCAGATCTTTCTGAGCAATGACTATGCTAGTTGTTCTTTGAGTGATGAGCTCAGTGAATTTTCTCATTTCAGAGGGGACGGAGGCAATTACTTCCTTGTTCTGTGAAGACATCTCCTTGTTCAGAGTAGCCAGTACTTGGTACCTGTTCATGTATTCATGGGAGTGGACGTTTGGCAGTTTGTTGAATATTGTAGGAGCAATCAACTTCCTTTTCAAGTGAGAAACCGCTAAATGTTCATGGCGGTGCTCTGCCAAAGTCTTGTCTTCTTCATCATCTGAGTGATTAGCCTAGTGATCTTCATCCTCTTGGACATTTTCATCAATCGTATCGAGTCTAGCAACAATCTCAGAGATTGGTTTCTTTCCTTTCTGGGAGGAGGATGGTACTTCTTTCGAAGATGATGCAGCCTTAGCATCATGCTTGACTTCAGATACTTCTTCAATATCGAGTTCTTTGGTGATCTCTTGCACAGCATCCCGTAGCTCTTTAACTTCAGAGTAAGCAATCATTTCTTCTAAGTATAGATCTTGTAGTTGATCAATCTTATCTCTGGATTTAGCTATTTGATCTTCCAGTTGAAGATGGAGCTGTTGTTCTTCTTCCAACAGTTGTCTGAGTTGAGCAGATCTGGTTTGAGTGTTTAGTATTTTCTGATTTGTTTCTTCAGAAAGCTCAACTACTTGTTCAGTAGTAACTGCGTGTTGGTTAGAAGATGGATGAGTAGATTTCTGAGGTGATGAAGACGGAGATTTCTGTGAAGTCTTCTCGCTTGCTTTTCAGCCATTTGAGGCATTGTTTTTCCGTGAAATTCCTCCGGTCCACAGTGCGGGGCATCATCATCATCCTTTTGTCATTATCATCCTCTTGGTGATGGTCAGTGGGAGGTTCATCAAAGTAATTTTCATTCATTTCTTCCTCCTCATCATCTTCAGATACAAGATTGATCACTTAGGATAGTGATCTTCGCCCATTAACTTCTTCTTGTTGAAGGTATAAATTGCGAGTCAGGGGGTGGCTTGAATGCCATCTGTAATCTTGTCGACCATCTGCCTGTTCAAAGGCATGTATCAAACTATGCGCCACTTCTCTGGAAAAGTCCTTATGTAGTAGAGTCGCAACTGTATATTGTTCTGTAGGGAACATTGCTTGGACATATGTTTCCAGGTCAAGAGCTCGTGCTCGTCTGGTTGGTTGATCAATGATTCTCAATATTTCAGAGAGATCAGAGCACCTTAACTTCTGCCATTTCTTGAAGCATTGAATATGCTTTGGCAGGGTGTGAGCTTTGAAGAAGTGAAGTAGGTCCCTTGTTTCTTTAATGGGAACACCTTTGCATCTGTTTGAGCCTGAAAGAAGGAGTTTTGAGTGAGTTTCAAAACTTTTGTAGATATCTGAGTATAAGTGTAGTTTAGTTTCTGAGTTACCTGAGTATGAACATCAGGCTCAGATACTTGTTCTAATGAGACAATTGGTGTCTCAGATATCTTGTTGTGAGGTTGAGACTTGGAAGTCTGGTCCTCATCAACCTTTCTTTCTTGAACCTGAGAGAAATACAATACTTAGGAAATAGTTTGAAAGAATCTATGCATAAATATGCTTTTAATGAATTCTGATTTGAGCTACTTACTTCCTCAACAGGAAGCTCAGATTCATTTTCTCGAAACTTGTGCGCTTCGTGTTCTTTCGAGTGATGCTGCCTTGGGGGCTTCATCAATTTCCATTGATGCAGGGGAAGTCCCAACTTTATCCCCTTGCATTTCTACTTCTGAAATAGCCTGTAAGTAGAAAGTATTGAATATTAGACGAGATAAAGGATAACCCAAGATGAAGAATACTTGTCACTTGATTGTCATATACCTCCAAGTTTGAAGGCTCAGTGATCTGTTCTTCAGAAACCTTGTTGGTTTCAGGGTTTGTCTCTGGCATTTCTGCCTTATCTTCTTCCATCTCAGTTGGAGCCTGTTAGAAACATTTAACATGAATGAGCACATAAACATTTTTACTGAAAAATTAGTTCTCTTTAAGAATCATTTACCTGTGGCACAGGCTCAGATTTCTCAAGAGTTGAGGTTGAAGGAACCTCTTTTTCAGTATCTGAGGCAAGCTTCTCAGCTTCCTCTTGTTTCTGCGTTTCTAACTCAGCCTGTAACAAAGAAATTCTTATGAGGTAACAAGATTTATAAGTATAAAATTTTTCACAAGGTAAGAGTTAAACCAGTCATTTACCTGAGCAGTTTCAGGCTGATTGGTCTCTGGAACTTGTGACCTTTCTATACATTGGTCGTCTTGTCCCAGTGCAGTTTCTTTGTTTGAAGTTTCTGGTACTTCACACCTTTCCTGAGTATGCAACTCAGTTGCCTCCCCTGGTTGATCATTCTGAGTAGATGTCTCAGTTTGATCCCTCTCATTGAGTTGGGGAACCTGCTCAATTACAGGATTTTCTTCAAGACATCTTGTATTCTTTGGTAATTCGAAATGGAGTTCATTTACCATTTCATCAACCACTTGTGGCTATTGTGGTTGTTGTGTTTGTGGTTGTTGTGGTTGTCTGAAAGCTGAAGATTGATCAGTAGAATGTTCTTCCAGATTTTTAGATGTGGCATTTCCATCAGCATCTGCCAGCACTAAAATACCACTCATCAGGGCTTTTTGAAGTTGTGCAAGAGAGACATTCCCTGATGATGTGTTTGCACCAACAACCTTTGCTATAGTTTCAGCAACCTGTGGTGTAGGTTCTTCTTCAGATACCTTATCACCAGTTACTTTTTCAGTAACCTTAGCCCTCTTTGTTCTTTCTAGGACTTGAGAGATGACTAGTTCATCATCTTCATCGTCAGAGCTCTCATCAGCATTGGGAACTGATTGGTCCATTATTCCTGCGGTTTCTGCAGATGGGGCTTGGTGCTTTTCACCACTCTTGGCAGCATTTATGAGTTCATCAGCAAGGCTTTCTGCATTAGTCGCAACATTTTAAAGCACTTTCTCTTCTTTGAGTCTACTTGTTCGAGTTGATAACTCTTTTGCAGCATTGATGAGTTCATCTGCCATTATCAGTTCATCGGCAATGCCTGCAGATATCTGAGAATTGACAACCTCTTTGGGTGTGTCTTCTGATTTGCCAGCAGACTTCTTTCTTGAAGTTCTGGGCTTCTTGGTCGCAACCTTTTCTTTAGATATTTCAGCCGTCTCTCTGAGCTCAATGCCAAGCTTTTCCAGCAAGTAGCATATCTTCAGACCATAACCTACTGTGGCCTTTGGCTCAGCTAGTCCTTTGACAATCTTAGGCTCGAAGCCTTGAATCTTCTTCACGAATTTCATGAAGGCGTACTTTCCCCAGTCAAAAGGGTTTTCCAGCCTTTTGTCTTGTTGATTCAGCAAGAAAATCATGATCCATCGTTCTTGGCTTATCTGGTCAGCACCTCCTTGTAGACCATCAAAGCATCTGTGAAGAATGCAAGCCAGTACATCCCAGTGAACCAATAGATGTCTGGTTCGGATGTCAGCAAGCTTGAACTCAGTGGGTGTATCTGATTTTTCAAGATCACACACGTCACTGTAAAGTTCTTTAACACTTTCAAGGAGTTCATCATCCTTGGTGTTTATTTCAAAATCCTTTCCAAGATTTTGAACCTCAAACAACTTACAGAAGGTTGTTAAGTCCAAAAGGATTTCCTTTCCTTGGACTGAGGTTTTGATAGACACTATTTCAGTGCCTTCAGATACACAGGAAATAATCCTGGAGTTGTTGTAAAATTCCAACACATCGAGTGATGAAATTCCACTTGGGCGAGCAGATAGAAAACCCTTGATTTGTGCCTTTTCAAGCATGTCAAGAATCAATTTTCTGTCAGTTTGGTTTTCTATTGCAGCAGAGAGGTATTCCTCAACCATGGCACCACCCCAAATCATTCTGTGACTTGAAGTCCAATGGTCAGGATTAAAAACTCCTACCAGTCGATTGTTTACAATAACCAACTCTGGTGCTTGCTTTTCAGCAGTACCAGTGGAGGATTGGGATTTCTGTGTTGAAGTGTTCTTGGAGGCCATCTCTTTATATAGTGTAGGGATTTGGAATTGGTGTTTGAAAGAGATTTGATTCAGTGATTCTTTTCAGAAAAACTTAATCTTGATTTGCAGAGATTGTAGAGGGTTTGCAGAGAATCAAGAGAAGGATTTGCTAATTTTGTGCAAGATGAAATTTCAGATTAGGCAAAAGTGATTTCATTTGCCAAAATCCTATATATATAGCAGTTGAATCCCAACAGACAAATACATACAAATTGATTTTGTGTGTACGTATCTGTGATTTGCAAACAGGCGTGAGCAAAAGCTAGTTCGGCATTAAATGCTTAGTGGGCCATGTCTGAATTTCAACAGTCCACTATTTACTGTGAATTAATTTCCACCGTACAGATCAATCGCTTAACTTCATCGAGGGTCACCATTGCTTCTTCAGCAATGATCACAATCAGCAAGTGTAATTGTGCCCATTTAATGAGTTTTGGCGACTTGCTATCTGAATCACAATTCTGTATGACCAAGGACACTGTTCGCATCTGAATCTGTCTCATACTTAGGATTTTTCCAAGTTTTTCATCAAGATAGAAATAATGCGAGTTTCAAGAGAGTAGTTGACTGCAGATAGTTATACTATTCTCTTTTGTGTTCCCCGTTTATAGAGTGATTCAGATATCTGAGTTCCCGTCTCAGAGATCTTAAGCTATCTTTTTGCTCTTTAGCCTTTTTGACTTCTGGATACCCGTTCCAAATTTCTCTTTTCTCTTTTCTGGATACCCGTTCCAGATACCTCTTCTCTGGTTGCCCGTTCCAGATACCTGAACTCTTTTAGTTCATTGGTAGTTCCATTAGTCCAAGACTATGTCTTAAGGCTAAGAATCTACTTTCTTGTAGTGGCTTAGTGAAGATATCTGCAAGTTGGTCTTCAGTGCCAATCTTGAGTATCTCTATATTGCCCTTTTCAACATGGTCTCTGATGAAGTGATGTCTAACATCAATGTGCTTTGTTCTGGCATGAAATTTAGGATTCTGTGTAATCGCAATAGCACTTGTGTTGTCACAGAAAATGGGAGTTTTCTTCTCATCGAGTCCATAGTCTTTAAGTTGTTGTTGTATCCACAGAATTTGTGTTGCACAACAACCAGCAGCAATATATTCAGCCTCTGTGGTAGAAGTTGCAATTGAGTTTTGCTTCTTGCTAAACCATGAGATAAGTCTAGTACCCAGAAACTGACAAGTTCCTGAGGTGCTTTTCCTATCAAGCAGTGATCCAAAGATAATCGTGATTCGAGTACCCAGCTAAACTCAATCCACTTTCTTTAGGATACCACAATCCTACATCTACTGTACCCTTTACATACCTTAATATTTTCATAGCAATGTTGTAGTGTGTTTGCATTGGATTTGTCTGAAATCTAGCACATACTCCAACGGCATATTGAATATCAGGTCTACTTGCAGTGAGGTAAAGTAGTGAACCTATCAATTTCCTATACTTATGTTCTTGAACACTCTTGTGTGATTCAGTATAGGTCATTTTGGTTCCAATGCTCATAGGTATCTTAGCATTCTTTTCAGAAGGCTTAAGATTGAATTTTGTGAGCATATCTTTTGCATACTTTGTTTGACTAATGAATATTCCATCATTGAGTTGCTTGACTTGCAATCCTAGGAAATAATTCATTTCTCCCATCATGCTCATCTCAAACTTGCTTTTCATGAGATTTGCAAAGTCATTACAAAGTTGCTTGTCCTTAGATCCAAATATGATGTCATCAACATATACTTGAACTAAGAGAAGTTTCCCATCATGATTTAAGGCAAAATAAAGTTTTATCAACTTCACCTTTCTTGAAACCACTTTCCAGAAGGTATTTGGCCAAAGTGTCATACCATGCTCTTGGAGCCTGTTTCAGTCCATACAGAGCTTTCTGTAGTTTATAGACCATTCTACTTTCTGAGGAAACTTCAAAGCCAGGTGGTTGCTCAACATAAACTTCTTCTGCAAGTTCACCGTTTAAGAATGCACTTTTGACATCCATCTGATAAACTTTGAAATCTTGATGAGCTGCAAAGGCTAGAAAGAGTCTTATTGCATCCAATCTGGCAACTGGTGCATATGACTCGTCAAAATCTAAGCCTTCAGTCTGAGTAAATCCCTTGGCAACCAATCTTGCTTTGTTTCTGGTTATTTCACCAGATTCATTCATCTTGTTTCTGAAAACCCATTTAGTTCCAATCACAGATATTCCTTCTATAAATGGAACTAGTTTCCAGACTTTGTTTCTCTCAAATTGATCCAACTCTTCTTGCATTGCAGAGATCCAGTCTTGGTCTCCTAATGCTTCTTCTATATTTTTAGGTTCAATATTCGAGATGAAACATCCAAAGAGAGAGTTAGCATTTTTAGCTATTGCTCTCCTAGTCCTAAGACCCTGATTAATTGGTCCAATTATATCCTTTGTAGGATGATTTTTGATCCATTTCATCATAGGTTTAGTGCTAGTAGGATCAATATCCAGGTGATCTGAATGTGAATCACTAAGATTTTGATTTGATACTTTTTCAGTATCTGAGATATCTGACATATGGGAAATGTCATGGATATCTGACACTTTTTCAGTGTTAGAGATATCTGAAACATGCATTTCAAAGATTCTTATTTTCGGATACCTCTTCATGATGAAGGTTCTCAGAACTGCTCCGCTTCGAAAACTCATAGGAAATTCCTCATCATGTCTGTGAGTCATCTTGTTGTTACTAGGCTTTTCAAGCTTTTCTACGTCAGAGTCATCCTCGCTTTCCATAGTGATGTTTCTCCTTTCTGAGGATTCTTCTTTAGAATCCCTCAGTAATAATTCTTTGAACCTTTCTGAGAGTTCATCAATAGGAGGTGTTTTCTTATTTCCTTCATAGAATACAACATGAACTGATTCTTCAATTTTCGTTGTTCTTTTGTTGTAAACTCGTAAGCTTCTTTGTTTGTGGAATAGCCAAGAAAAACACCTTCATCTGCCTTTGGTTGAAATGTTCTCAGATAATCTTTGCCATTGTTTAGAACAAAACATCTACAACCAAATACTCTCAGATGTTTGATATTAGGGGGTCTACCAACCAAGATTTCATAGGGGGTCCTGTCATGGTGTTTGTTTATCAAACATACATTACGAGTGTAACAAGTCGTGTTTACACTTCAACCCAATAAATTTCACTTATTTCGAGGTCACTAGCACCGCCTTGCAGCTTCTTTAAGGGTTCTGTTTTTCCTTTCTGCAACACCATTTTGTTGAGGTGTTCTTACAGAGGAAAGTTGGTGTTGTATACCTTTGCAGGTACAAAACTCCTTTATGTACTGGTTGACAAACTCAGTACCATGGTCTGTTCTGATTGCAGATACCTTGTCATTTTTCATGACTTCAAGCTTTTTCAGCAAGTTTGGTATCTCCACCCTGGCATCAGATTTGTGTTTCAGAAAGACAACCCAAGTGAATCTTGAGAAGTCATCTACAACAACCAGACCATACTTCTTTCCTGCATAACTAGTTACAGATGATTCAAATAGATCCATGTGTAAAAGTTGCAGTGGTCTAACACTAGAGTGTCTGATTTTGGACTTGAAAGAGATCTTAGATTGTTTCCCCATCTGACAGGCAGAACAGATACCATCCTTTCTGAAAGATGTTCTAGGAAGACCAACCACTAACTCTTTCTTGGCAAGTCTATTCAGAGTTTTGAAGTTCAAGTGACTCATTCTTTTGTGCCATAACCAGTGCTCTTCTGTGTGACCAGATTGACTCACCATGAGACATTCTTCAGTTGTGGCAGATGCCCAATCGGCAACATAAAGACTGCCTTTCCGCCGACCAACTAAGACTGTCTGCTTTGACTCATTGTCAATTAGTTTGCAGTATTTAGCTTTGAATTTTATAGTAAAACCCTTGTCTGGAAACTGGCTCATGCTAAATAGATTATATTTCAAATCCTTAACATGTAATACGTCAGTGATTGTTAAAGTCCCCAATTTGACGTTGCCAAATCCCAGAGAGGGATTTAATTCTCCTCCAGCAAATCTGATATCTGGTCCTGTGTTGCAAGCTTTGTAATCAACCAGATTTGCTTTGTCTCCTGTCATGTGCTTTCCGCATCCACTATCAAATAGCCATTGTGCTTTAGTCCAGGAGGCATTCTGCACACAACAGGAGATTAGGTTCTCATATCTTTGATGGAACCGTCAGAATTAAAAGTTCTTCCAGTAGGAATCCATTTTTGAATGAATTTCTTTGAAATATGCTTTTGTCTGACAGGAACGTAAGGAGGAATTCTTTTTGAATGAATGTTATCATTAGTAAGAATTATTTTCTTCCTTGGTGTGTTCCTAGGTGCTCCATATGATGCTTTCAGATACCTGTCAGGTTTCTGAGTTTGCTTTTCAGCAAACTTAGCCTTCCTTGCCAGATTTCTTCTAGCCCTGGCATTCAGATTTTCAGTGGCTTGATTTAACTTCCACTTCTGATAACTGCTTTGAGCAATTCTAGCTTTCAGCCATCGTTCTTGCTCCTGCTTGTACTCATGAGCAAGTTGTTTTCCGATGCCTTTGTAGCCAATACCGTTTCGAGCACTTGAAGCTATCTGAGATCTTTTCTCAGCAGCTTTGCTAGTCTCTGGTTGATCCAATTTCTTTCCAGAAAAAGTGACATGGGAGAATTTGCGGCTCCTGATTCTACCTTTTGAGAGACATAGCACCTTGTGGGTGTTTACACTTTTCGGTGTTGTGTTTCTTTTCGAGACGTACCAAGCTTTTATTTTTGACTTGTTTTTCCCACAAAGGTTTAGTCGCAACTGCCTTTCCTTTGTCAACAATCTTTGTCTTTTCACCGATACTATAGATTGCATGGGAACCGTCTTGCTGAGTACTTACAAATGTTCTTTTCTCCTTACTCTTATTCAGAGTGATAGAACAATCATGCGTATTCTGTATTCAAAAGTCCTTTCTTTTCTAAAGGATCTCTTAAGTAAGATTGTACTTGATGAAGAGTGTCACTAGCTTTGGCATAAGATTGAAAAGATAGTTCTTTCTTCTTGAGTTCCTTGTTTTCGTAAAGAAGATTTTCATAATTCTTTCAGAATCAGCCATTGCTTCTTCATGTGACTTTTCGGTCTCGGATATCCGAGCTTTGAGAGATGCGCTTTAGCATCCTTTCTCTCGATTCTTTAACTAATTGAGAATTTTCCTTTTCAAGAGAATTCTTTTCTTCTTCAAGGTTTTCGGCTCTAGCTCGGATCATTAGAAATTCTCTTTCATAGATGTCAAGTTCTTTCCGAGATTTTCTAGATTTTTATTTCCTCTTCATCACTTTCATAAGTGTAGCAAGAAGTATGTGTTACCTCATCAGCCATAAGATGCTTTTCTATGTTGGAGATGTCGGTCCATCAATTTCAAAGAACTCACACATTTCATTCTTCTTGAGGAAGTCGATTATATCATGAGTAACTCCACATAATTCGTGATGGTAAGGTTGAATCATCTGAATTGTCATCTTCGAATCTGTCTCAACGTCTAGAGCATCCGGTTGAATTTGGATTTTCTTTCTTTCTTGATTAACAAAGCTTTCGGCTTATTCAAGATTCTTCTATCTTTCTTGTCCTTTGTCCTTAGTTTGTTGAGGCGGGACAATCCTTCTTGAAGTGGCGGGTTTACGACAATATAGCAGATATCGCTTCCAATTTCGCTTCCTCGAGACATGATGCTTTACGAGTGGCTTGTTCAAAAGCTTTGCATATTTTTATCTTGGTGATAGTTTGAGCCTAGATGCTTTTTCGACTTCTCTTTGGCTTTTCTTCTCTCAATTTCTCGGTGACAAATTTGCTCATTTGCTTTGCGGCAAGAGCATCCTCGATCCTCCTTGCTTTTCTTCTTTTCAGAAGTTCCTTGAGTAACTAGAGCAACATTCTGCAACTTTTCAGTTGTTTGTTCTCTCTGAGTTGTCTCATAGTCAACAGTAGCAAGATGAGAGAAAAGTTCCACTTGAGTGATATTTGGCATACCTTGGTTAAAATAAAAGAATTTAGTATGCTCCCAGTTGTGGTTAAGACTTCTGACAATAGTCTTAATCTTCTCAGACTGAGAGTATCTATTGCTTTCTCCAAGTGCTGCCATATCACTCATGAGAGTGGTAACCTGAAATCAAGTTCTTCCAGAGTTTCAGTGGGACCTTGTTTGAAATTTTGAAATTTCAACTTTAGAACTTCGAACTTGTTTTCCTTGGTTTTCTCGGCCCGCAGATTTCTTCAATCAGTTGCCAGGCAACTTTCGCCGTTTTAGCACCCCACAGTTTACACTGTATGTGCTCTGGTGTCGATCTGATGATGATGTTACGAGCTTGACCATCCAGACGATTCCTCTTGGCATCTTCCGATGTCCAGAGTTCTCTAGGCTTTGGTTCGTAAATAACTTGACCATTAGATCTTCCACTAGTTGACGCATCTGTTTGTGAAGATCCTTTGCTTTGATCTCTGTCTCTTCCACTCGAAACCTCCATGACTTGCTTAAGTTGTTGAATGACTATTGGGCCATTCTTTATTACTTCAATCATCTCGTCACTTATGGCTTCAAGGTGGAGCATCATGTTATTTTTCCATTTCTCGTAGTTCTCTGGTTTGAGAACGGGTGCATCACTCAGAGACATACCTGCACACTTAACACACAAATTAAATAGTCCTCAAAAGTGGACAAAGTTCCTTCACCTATCTGGGGATCTAGGTTCAGTGCAGAAGGCTGGTGAACCTCCTGCTCTGATACCACTTGTTGGTCCAGATAACGGCAAAGTAAAAGACTAGAGGGGGGGGGGGGGGTTGAATAGTTTTTTAAAACTTTTGTCGATAACAACTATTTCTCAGATATCTGATACTTAGAATCGGAGTGCGGAAGACTTAATAAAGATAAGTGCAGAAACAGTTAATATGTGTGTGTGTGTGTGTTACTGAAATGTAAATACAGAAAGGTAAATAACACAGCAAGTATAGTGGTATCTGGAGGTGGCGTAATCCTCCAACTAATCCACTTGATGCATGGAGACCTAGAATTCACTAGAACAGATAATTGAGTTCTCCTTACAATAATCCTATTCTAAGATTCTTAAACAATTGGTTCCCAACCAAATGTTCACCCTGAGTTGTTCCCCGGATTTCACAGCCAAGTACTTCTTATACTCAGAAACCTTTGAGTTATTCCCTAGCTTCCCAAGCTAAGTACTTCCTATACTCAATAACCTTGGAGTTATTCCTTAGTTTCCCAAATCAAGTACTTCCTATACTCTGGTAACCTTGGAGTTATTCCCTGATTTTTCAAACTAAGTACTTCCTGTACTCCACGCCAGTTATGGTGTCGGTTTTGGTTTGAGTTGTCAGATGAGCTTCTTAATAACTTTTCAGTTAATCAGATAGCTCTGTGAATCAAGTTACTTAATACACTTTACAGCGTATGGTATCTTGTTCGATTTTACTGACCCAAGTCTTATGATATCTGTTCAAGAGAATGAATCTCAGATAGTTGATCTCTTGATTCAACTCCTTCACTAATAGCTTTGCTTGTTTAGGATCAGGACACTTAGAACTTCAGTGTTTACTCAAGATCAAAAGGTTTAGTCGCAACAGAAAGCTTTTAGAATAAGTAAGTTGCTTTGAGAGAGTAGGATGTTCAGAGTTCTGTGTTTTCAGCGTATTCAGTGTATCTCCTCAAGCAGTCTAAGTGTTGATATTTATAGATGAATTTGAGTGCCGTTTGAATAGTATCCGTTAGGCTCAAATTCAAACTATTGATATCTGTGTATAATCTTTATGCGAGTTTTGTCTTCTTCTTCTCGGAAAGCCGTTGCTTTTATTCGTACATCTCTGTCCGTGCATTAAATGCATTGTACTATACTTTTGTCCAGAGTGTCACGGAACTATGCTTTGTATCAGAGACTTGTGTTATCTGATTCTTTGCACGTCCTTATCTTCATTCTTCAGATACCACTTGTATTTATTGAAACAACTTTGTTTGCAATATATATTTCTTTTTCAGAAATGTGGTTAAAGCTCAAGGTATCTGAGAATAGATATCTGTGGACACTTTCCTTGTTTTCAGATATGTCTCTTATTTCTCAGATATCTCTTGTGACACAGTTTGTTTGAAACTATTAGTGTCTTTAAGATATCTGGCTAAGATATCTGAACAACAGATTCAATAATCTTGTGCAGTTTTCTTCAAGTCTTCAATGTCATTGAGCTTTCTGCTTGGATGTCTTCTTCTTGGTCTTCTCTTCATAAAATAAAAATTACATTTTGAGACCTAACATCCAATACAAGATTAGCTAGACTATCATACTTAGTGGTTTTCCTCTTTTACAATGTTCAAGTAAACCAAGAGTACTAATCACCTTTCTGAGACTAAGATAAGTCATCATGTTGCTGATCAAAACTTAAACAGATATTCTTTGCAAAATATCTAACAAAATTCCTAACAAATTTCTCAAGAAATTTCCCAACAAATTTCCCAACAATCCCAAAAATTAGCAAACAAAAAATTCTAGAAATTAGGTTTGGCACAACTTAAGACAAATAATTTTAAACCAGGTCTTAGCCATCTTATTTGGCTGTTTCCAATTGTTACATCACGCAAATGCAAACATATTGTAGCATTCTAATTCATCATTCAATCCTCCCATGGATCAGTCCCCATGTCCATAAGTTCAAATTTGAGCCACTCGTCACGATCTTCATGGTTGAGTGAGTAGAAATACCTAAGCAGTCCAGGCTTCTCCGCAAGTTTACTTCCAATGACTAGACGCAGCTTTGGATGCAACTTAACATGCTTTTTGAGCTCATTGTTGATGTTGTCACGCATTTCTTCAACACGATCCACCGGTGTTTGTACTATGACAGGCTTGTTATTTGATCCATTCATGATTTTGTGTACATTAGCTAGAAATTCTCATCACTCTGATTTACCGATCTTGTTCGCTGTCTTTTGATCTTTGTGGTGGAGTGACTAGCTTCGGGTAATTGACTACCATCAGCAGGCCCTTCACCTACTCCAGTCATGGTGCAATCAGAATCTAGAATGGATCGGTAACGATCGTCCACAAGTATCTTCTTTGCAGCAGATTCAACATCATTAGCACATGCTCCCACTACTCGGTCTGTCCCATAGATATCAACCCATTCATCGAAGTACACCCAAGCAGTGTTTTTCTTCCCCTTGAGGATTGAATGTTTCTGCATCAACAATTTTATCAATACTAATAGCAGCTAACTAGCGAAGTTTACGCATACTCGCAGTAAGCAATAATTTAGTAGACCGGCATGAACTCAGATGAAAAACTTATATAGCATATTCCATATACCTAGAAATCGCGATAGTCACCAACACAACGACATAACAAAGTAATAATATACATGCACTTTGTTTTAAAATACTCCAAAACTATTAAAACAACAATAATAACATTTTGAAATTAGATACCTTAGTGAAATACTTCCATTCTTCATCTGTGCAGTTAAACGTTTTAGTTTGTTCATCCCAACCAATGCCGCTTAAAGCTTTCAAATCCAATATGGCACTGAATTGGCGACGCCAAATCTTCAAGTGATTGCGGATAGGAACAACCTTCAACTTGGTGTCAGGACACACCTTTCATATCTGTTCAAGCATGAAAGGTGCACCTGACGACCTGAATCCTTTTGGGGACTTGTGACCGGCAGCCTTGGCCAATACCATTGCTTTCAACAGCTCCTTCTCTTCTTCCACAGTCCACTTATGATAGTCTTTTTCACTTTCCTTGCCTCCATCAGCTTGTTCCATCTAAAAGAACAACAATAATAACAAATGTATTAGATTCACCTTCATTCCAAGAAACCAAATATTAATAAGCATTAAAACAATCAATTATAGTAGCACAATGTAGAAGAAGATAGAATTGTTCCAATCAAGCTAAATAGGCAGATAGCAAATATGTAAGATGGATATGGACCAATCAAGTCGAATAGGCAGATATCAATTATACTTTACAATCAAGCTAAAAGAGTATGAAATGATATCAATTAAGCAACATAAGTCCACATTAAATGGGTTATTACAATAAATCAACTATGTTTTAAAATGAAAATAAAACATATAACATTAAAGATTTAATGGGGGTTTCTATTAGCCAATGCATTTCTCCAACGATTATACATCAATGTCGCCAGCATCTCTCGCACATTGTCCCACGCAGGATTCTGTGCGTCAACATCAGCTACATAGTCAGTATTAGGAGGAGGATGTTGTGACGCTCTAGGCTCATCATCCTCATCCTCCAATTCTGAATCAGAATCAGTATCCTCATCTTGCAAAAGATCAGTCGGAGCAACATTTCTCAAGAAGTTGTGAAGAAGAGAACATGCAAGAATGATGTGATTGTGGGTCTCAATGGAATAGAAAGATGGAGATCTGAGTATGCCCCATCTTTTCTTCCATAAGCCAAATGTCCTCTCAATCACATTACGAGCCGATGAATGCTTCATGTGGTAGTATTCATGAGTGGTTTGGGGTGCTCTCCTTCCAGTACCCCATTCTTGAAGATGGTAGCGCTCGCCTCGAAATAGAGCAAGAAATCCAGGTGCATTGGCATATCCACTATCAACAAGGTAGTAATTACCTATTGTATAAAGAGAAACATCAACACGGACCAAAAGAAAGAAAACTGAATCCAAAACTAAGCAAAATAGACAATTATAATATTCAAACCAGACATTAAACATACCTATAGGAATCTTCAACCCGGATTCTCTATCCATAGCTTCTCGTAAAACTTTAGAATCAGCGGCAGACCCTTCCCAACTAGTTAGGATATAGATGAAACACATATTTCGGTCACACACACCAAGTACATTTACAAAAATATTACCCTTGCGGTTTCGAAAAAATACTTGTTGCTTTTTCCTAACCTCAACTGACACATAGGTTCCATCAAGGGCTCCCAAACAATCCTTCAAAATAGAAAGTGAAATATGTGTTATAAACATAAACAACAAATAGACAACATATAAAGGAATAAACGATAAATTGTCATGCTGAAATTACCTTGAAGTGCCTCCATGGCTCGTCTTCACACTCCGAAGTGATAGGCTCAGGCTTTGCAAGAAGAATGTCATGCAATTGTAACACTGCCTTCAACACCTCATGAAAATAAATGCTAACCGTATGACCGGACCTCCTAAATGCAAACTTATTGACACGGTTCTTTGTGTGGTGTCCTAAGGTAGTCAAGAAAGTTGCTACCTTTTCCCTCACTTTGACATACTTACTATCTACCAAACCACCTTGTGCACATAGTATATAACATAGCTGACAGAATGAGTCCTTGCTCATCCTAAGGACATCCTTACAGTCGGAGTCATTCATGTCAGTGAGCCTATCCATATACTCAATCTGCTTAGGTATTTTAGATATCAAGCTATATCTAACGGGACCAGTTCACTTATTATTAGCTTTTAACACACGCGGACGAATATGTTTAAGGTAGTACCAAGTTAACAAAATAATCAAACATTGTTTCTTTGACTTCTCAACATGTCTTCTTGCAACTTCATTCCTGTATGCCATGGTCCTTAGCACAACCAACATATAAAATCTATTTTAGCAAAATTATTTCGAAGTTTAGTGTACCTGAACAATGGTAAATCAATACAACATGTATGTGTCGTTCGACCAAATTAAGGACCAAGTGATACTACTCAATCAAATTCAAATGAAATATTACAAATCAATTTCAACATCAACATAGAACAGACACCAATTCATATGAATATGAAGGCTACTCAGTCTAATTCAAATAAGAACAGGATAATATCAAAATAATAATCTCAGACTCAATGAATATAATTTCAACATCAACATAGAACAGACACCAATTCATCCGAATATGAAGGCTACTCAGTCTAATTCAAATAAGAACAAGATAATATCAAAACAATAATCTCAGACTCAATGAATATAATTTCAACATCAACATAGAACAGAAACCAATTCATCCGTCTTTGATCATAATCAGCTTTCATCATTATCAATTCATGGATGTATGTAAAGATTATAATGAATCACAAAAGTGATTTAACATTATCAATTCCCTGTGCTTGAAACAACAGAGCCAGAAGCTATTAATTCAAATCAATGTTATGCGCTGAACAGAATCAGAACAAAGTAAAACAAATAAAGTCTAGAAGCTGCAACAGAATGAAGATCTATGGTGCTGGAAAATTAAGGAGATGAAATTAAATCAAGCCAAACACAATAACAAGCAATTCACGAATAAAGAAGAAATCGACGTGAAGAAGGAAGAGTGAAGCAATCGATGTGAAGAAGAAAAAGAAACGTGACGAATTACCTCAGTTGAACGATTTTCCTGGTGGTGGGACGGCGTGAAGAAGAATGGCGTGAAGAAGAAACAGTGAAGAAGATGAATCTAATCGTTTCTCTTCTTTTTTAGTCAGATCTGATTCTGATTGATTTTTCAGGGTCAAGTTTGTAATTACATGTAAGAAGTATTTTGGGATCAAAATACCATATCCTAATAACCCACTCTAGGATGGTTATTCCCGAAGGTATTTCAAAGTACAAATCGTGCGGGCCAGAAATTCCGGTATTTGATGAGTTTGGGTTTTCTGAGGGCTGTGGTATATTAGATTTGTGCAACCAAACATGGTATTTAATGAGGTGTTTTCAAAATACCACTACAAAACACCCCAAACCAAACAGCTTCTTAATTTGTTTTTCTTAGGATTCCAAAACCATAAAATTATAAGGGACAATTTCAGAAAACCCCGTGCTCTTAATTAATTGGTTTTTCTTAGGATTCGAAAACCGTAAAATTATAAGGGAAAATTTCAGAAAACCCCCTGCATAATGCCCTATTTATTTATAAACCCACCCATTGTGGAAAAATTTCAGAAAACCCCCTGCATAATGCCCTATTTATTTATAAACCCACCCATTGTGGAAAAATTTCAGAAAACCCCCTGCATAACGCCCTATTTATTTATAAACCCACCCATTGTGGAAAAATTTCAGAAAACCCCTGCATAATGCCCTATTTAGTTATAAACCCACCCATTGTGGAAAAATTTCAGCAACCCCCTGCCGTTAGTCAACCGTGATGACGTCATAAATGGAAATATGACGTATTTCCATAATTTTCGAAAAAAAAATTATGACGTCATTAATTTTTCTGTGCTGCTCGTAATACCTTAGGGGTTCATATGTAATATTTCTCTTTTTAATACATCAAGATGGCAAGAAAATGCTTGGACCAAAGCTCTGACCATAACATAAATCCTGACCAAAACAAACATCGCCAAGAAGCTCATGAATACCTCAAAACCAAATGAAAACAAAAAACATCAAGGATCAGTCCATTACTTCTCTGGCCCTTACACAAACAACAGAACACAGTGTAATAGACTATGACTATAAGAAGCAAGTACTCTTCTTACTTCTTTTTTTTTTTTTTTAAAAAAAAAAAACTAACAAATTTCTTAATGTCTTCAATATATAACTCCTCCCGCAACAGAAAGCCAAACTGAGGGCTGCTGCATCTGCTTGATGACATTAAGGCAATCCCCTTCCACCAGCAAGGGCCTCCGCTACTTCAACATCTTGAATATGAGGAATCAATTTCCTAGCCCAAGCAATTACGGACCCTGAACTGTCACGAACGACGACTCCCAATCCAGTTCCAGCAGGATGTCTTCGAATTGATGCATCAAAATTGAGCTGGTGGTGGAATCCATCTGGTACAAACATCTGGTGGCCGAGGATTGGAAAAAAGCGTCAAGTCTTCATGGTAACGCATCAGATAGTTCTGAACAAACTGAACAGAGCTGTCCGCGTCATAAAACGTAAACATAAATTTCAAAATTTGGGAATTTTTTTTTTTGTCAAAGTCAACTTTTTCCATTGACTAACGCTGTTGACTAACAGCAGAGTTAACGGCAGGGGGGGGGGGAATGAAATTTTGACACAATGGGTGGGTTTATAAATAAATATGGTATTATCGGGGGGTTTCTGAAATTTCCCAAATTATAATGTATTGTTGCACGAATTATGCAAAAAGTGACATTCAAAATGGTGTGATGTGTAAAGCAATTTCAAAAGCTGCAAAGATAGGTTCTAGAAATTAAACAACAAAAGCGGATGGGATAGCTATGAAAAAGCTATACAGAAATAGACATCCAACAACAAGATGAAATTTATAAAAGAGGCTTATTGACAGGGCCGGAACTTAAAAGGGGCTTTGTGCGAGATTTTTAAACGAGGCCCCAACTAAATAAAATATTAATAAATTTTTTTTATAGACGTGCAAAACATCCAAAATCATCCGATACAAGTACTTAAGATATATTTTTAATAAATATTACAAAAGACTAAAAATCCGATACAAGTACTTAAGATATATTTTTAATAAATATTACAAAAGACTAAAAAACTACTTGAAAATTGCAACTCTTCGAGCATTCTTTGAAGCGAAATCATCGATTAACTCGTCATAACTCACTTTCTCCGCCATATCATTCTCTATTGCCATCATTGCAAGTCCGTTGAGTCGTTCTTGTGACATTGTAGTGCGCAAATAGGATTTCACCAATTTCAACTTGGAAAAACTTCTTTCAGCAGATACAACCGTGACGGGAATTGTTAGCAAAATTCTATATGCAATCACTGCATTAGGAAAACAACCAACATCTTTTAAGTAACTCAAAATTTCAATAGCCCCCACCTTCTTATTAGGCATGAACTCTCTAGCAAGTTGCAATTCAACAAACAAAGAATTTCCATCAATATCAGATTTCCCATCAGATTTGTCTTTGTCCTTAAGTGCTTTTTCAAGTTTAATACAACAAGCTCGCATATCTGGTTCATCTAAAGAATGTAACTGTTTGGATGTAAACATGAATCCAAATAGATTTTTATATTCTTGATATTGCGCAAACCTTATTTTAAAGGAAGAAATTGCTTGGTCGATAATATATAAGAAATAATCTACTCTAAATGATTCCTCTTGAGATCTATGTGATATATCATTTCGGTTCTCATCAAATTGCTTCTTCTTTATTATTTTACGTTTTTGGGGAAAATCAGGATCAACATTCATTTCTATAGCCATTTCCTTTGCACTTTGCAATGCTTTTACAAAACCATGTTCTCTATAATCCAAAAAGAAGGCAACCAGTGTATTTATGTCTCTTATTGCAACATCAATATGCATATCTTTAGTTTGCAACTGTTTGCTAACCACATTCACACGAGATAAAACATCAAACCAAATAACTAGTGCCAACAAAAATTCAAATTTACCAAGTTCATGAGTTGCCAAAGAATTAGCTTCACTTCTTATCATTGAATCAAGATCAGTTTCAGAAACTTTAACTAAAGCATTTTTTATGTCTTTTATTTGAAATCTTGTAGCTTTCACGCTATCAACACGACATTCCCAACGAGTACATGACAATGGTTTTGGTGTCAACCATGTAACATTATCCTTTAAAATTTGCCACCTCTTTGTTGGTCTCGAAATTATAGTATATATGCGTTGTACAACTCCAAAAAAACTTTTTGCCTTGACACAAGAATTGACCATGTCACACAAAATCAAATTTAGACTATGACAACCACAAGGACTATAAAATGCTCTACGGTTTATATCTAAAAGTTTCTTTTGTACCCCAAAATTTTTTCCTTTCATATTAGAACCATTATCATAACCTTGTCCTCTTACATTATCAATATCTAAATCAAGAGACTTTAACTCAAGTTGTAGAAAATCAAATAATCCTTGTCCACTTGTATAATCCACAGTTAAAAATCCTAAAAAAGATTCCTCGATGCGTACACCATTTGAAGAGAATGACACATATCTTAAAATAATCGACATTTGCTCTTGGTGACTAGAATCCGGAGTGCAATCAAGAATCACAGAAAAATACTTTGCTTGCTTTATTTTTTTTACAATTTCAGATTTAATTGTACTGGCAATCACAAGTATCAACTCATTTTGAATGTTGTGACCAAGATAATGACATCGAACATCTTTATTTTGTATACGTCTAACATGCTCTTGAATAACCGGATCGAATTCCGCTAACATTTCAACCAAACCTAAGAAATTTCCGTTACTATTCTCATAAATTCTCTCGTTACTACCACGGAAAGCTAACTTATGCTTCGCAAGAAATTTTATGATTGAAATAACTCTTGATAAAACATTTCTCCAATGTTCTACCTCTTTCTCAAATTGCTTTTGTGCTTCCTTATCGATAGTTTTATTTTTATTTAATCCTAAACGTAATTGGTACCAAGATGACATATTTGTAACATGCTCCAAACCTACTTCATGCTCTTTAAGTCTAAGGCTAAGATGAGGCCAATCGTTAAACCCCCCCCCCCCCCTCCTAATTCACCCATTCCATGACCTTTTCTAAATACTTTGCAACAAAAAACAGAATACTTTGTCTAGCTCTTTCGAGTAGACAAGCCAATCTGTATCGCATTTTTCTCTATTGGGTAAAATTCTATTGTAATGGATCGAAGAGAAGTGCCTATTATGTCGATCATTAGGGCCTTTCTCAATTGTTAAATCTCTTTTTGGGCCATTAACTGCTAAAACACAAATCATTGCTTCATCAAGGCCATCCCAGTACCTAGGATCATATATATTACAGTTTATATTTCGATCATTACTATCATCAAAGTTCTTAGAATTAATAACACCATCATCATATTGATTAATGTTAGGTTCAGAAGCACTCTCACTAGGCACATTACCTACCGGCACATCATCAGAATTTTGAATAGGCACATTATCTACCGGCACATCATCAGAATTTTGAATAGGCACATTATCTACTGGCACATCATCAGAATTTTGAATAGGCACATCAACATTCACATTTTTCAACATTTTCTTCATCAAAGGACACATTACAATCAAGATCATCATCATACTCAATTTCAATATTTTGATCAGCGCTAGAAGTATGAGAACTTTTCATAACAAATTTATCTAAAGCTCCTTTTTGAGATTGAATTAATTCGTCCGTTCTTTTTTTCCTTTTAAGTTTTTCATACCCAGATTCATATTTTCTTTTAGGGGCCATAACAAAAGATAAACTAGTAAAATTTCAAGAAAGAACAAATGTTTAGGACTTTAGGTAGAGGAACTTCCCTTCCCAGCTCCAAGCAGCCAAGCTAGTGTGCAGTACGGTGAAGCCAGTCAAGCCACCAATATTATACAGCCGGATATCGTCTACTGCAAATAAGAAGACAATCTCATTATCAATTTGAGAGTTGGCCTTTGAATTTTTAATGTACAGAAAACTAAAATACACTAGCTTAACTAGTTTATTAAACAGAATACAAAGAGTACAATAATCTTTAATCAAGTGACTAATCAACAAACATATGCTCCGCAACAAACTAAATAGCCATTGTTGTTATTGATTTGGGGCTTTAATAACTTAAGAACATTACGAATTTATATTTTAGAAAACAAGAATAGAAGAACTAATTAAGAAGTAAGAACAAAGCAGCAAGAAGAAAAGAAAGAAGGGGAAAGAAATTACCTGACTATCTAGTCTCCTGTAAATACAATTATACAAAATCCGATTTCCGAAATCGATGCCGGCACGTGTCTGTCTCCCGCAGTGGCGCCCCCCTGCCCCCCCCCCCCCCGCTGTTGTAGGCGCAGTGGTGCAATGGTCCTGCCAGTAAAATCCCGAAGACGGCCCTGAGGCGCAGTGGTGCTGCCAGTAAACGGCCCTTTCCGGTGGGCGGTGGCTGTGGCCTGTGAGCTGTGACTTGTGAGATCCCCAAATCAAAATTCTAAATTTCCAATAAACCCATATTTCTAATATAACAGAACAAGAATTGTTTGAATGGTTAGTTTAGAATGAAGGGTTGAAGAAGAAGAATGAAGGGTACCTATATACATGGAAATTGAACAGTAAACGGCCATTTTCTTCGATATTTGAGGAATTGAAGGGATCGTTTAATGGAAGTTGAGAGAAATTAGGCTAGAGATTGAAGAAGCAAGCAAAGAAATCGAGAAAGGAGACTGAAGAGGCGGCCGAATTCAAAGCCATGTCTGGTGTCTGCGTTTTTCTTCCAGTATTCTTGTTAAATTTTTTTTATTGGTCCCTAAATTTTGGGCCTTGGGGGCCCTAGGCAAGGCGAGGCCCTGTGCGGTTGGGCTTACCGCGCATGTGCTTAGCCGGGCCTGCTTATTGAGTATGTTAGTCTTGTATAGGATTCTCTGTAATTTTATAATTTTAAAGAAGACCAAGAAGCAAGCATCCAGTAGAAAGAATTCAAACTTTGAAGATCAAGTTAACTGCATAAGATTGTTGAAGACTAAGGAGAAAAGTCTTCCTCAGATACCTTATCTCATAAACCTTAAGGAAACAAGTGTTTTTGGAAGACAAGTTTATTAAGTGATATCTGACGGCTAAAAGGTTGCTGAGAAAGGAGCGTGCGAAGACTCAGAAAGCTTGCACAATTCCGTTGAGACTACAAGACAAAAGATAGTAAGTACATTGCATTTATTACGCAAACAAAGATGTTTGAACAAAAGGAGGAAAATCTATGTAAGAGACAAAGCTCGCTGCAGTACTATTTCAAATATCAGTAGTTTGAAGTCCTTAGTGCCTAACGGATACTATTCAAACGGGAGAATTTTCAACTATAAATGTCACCACTTAAAATGTTTGAAGATACACACAGAACACCTCCAACACACTGAACACTCAAGAATACAAGTCTTCAAACCTACTTCTCAAGCTCTCAGATTCTAAGTAGCACAAAAATTCTAAGTGTCCTGATCCTTAAACAAGTATTGATTACTGTTGGTCCAGATAACGGCAAAGTAAAACACTAGAGGGGGTCAATAGTCTTTTCAAACTTTTGTCGATAAACAGATTTCTTAGATATCTTTACAGGTATCTGATACTTAAAACAGAGCGCGGAAGACTTTAGGTGATAAGTGCAAGTGTCAGCAAGCAAGGAAGTGATAAATACTTAGCTTGTAAATAGATAACTGAAGGTAAAGTGCAGTAAGTAAATAACACAGTTCTTTATAGTGGTATCTGAATGTGGCGTAATCCCTCAATTAATCAACTTCGCCCTTTTTCAAGACTTGAATTCACTAAGATATGATTATGAGTTCTCCTTACGGAATCATATCTCTTATCCCTTTTACACTAGGTTCCCAACCAAGTGTTCCCCCCTTAGTTATTCCCTAGCCTTTCTCAGCCAAGTACTTCCTCTACTCAGCCACCTTTGTGCTATTCCTCAGCTTCCAAAGCTAAGTACTTCCTATGCTCATATAGGTTAGGACTTTAGTTTTCTCAACTAAATCCTTTCCCTAAACACATATGTTGGTTTTTGGTTATGGTAGTTGTCAAGTAAGCTTTACAATATAACTTGTTCATTTACTCAGTAGCTTGAAGAATAAATCTTCCTTAATACTCTTTCCAATGTATGGGAAGTTGTTCTTATAGACCCAAGTTCTATTTCAAGAGAATGAATCACAGGTTTCAGTTGTAACTTTTATCTTTTGATTCAACTCCTTCACAACAATAAAGACTTGTTAAGGATCAGGACACTTAGAACTTTTGTGCTACTTAGAATCAGAGAGCTTGAGTCGCAACAGTAAGCTTTGAAAGTAGGTAGGTTTGAAGGCTTGTATGCCTTTGTACTAGATATGTTTTTGCAAGTGTCAAGTGTATCTTCAAACATTCTAAGTGGTGATATTTATAGTTGAAAATCATGTCGTTTGAATAATATCCGTTAGGCTCTTAGAAATTCAAACTATTGATATCTGATAAGAGTACTGCAGCGAGCTTTGTCTCTTTTTTCAGAGATTTCCACTTTTGTTCAGACATCTCTCTCTGCGTAATAAATGCAGTGTACTATTTTTATCATGTAGTCTCAACGGAAATGTGTAAGCTATCTGCGGCATTACACGCTTCTTTCTCAGTAACCTTTAGTTGCCAGAAACCACTTGAGAAACTTGTCTTCCAAAGACACTTGTTTCCTTAAGGTTTCTGAGCTAAGGTATCTGAGGAGACCTTTCTCCTTAGTCCTCAACAATTCTATGCAGTGTCTTGATCTTAAAAAATGAGGTCTTCCTGCTGGATGCTTGCTTCTTGGTCTTATTCAAAGATATAAAAATTACATTCAAAGACCTAACATCCTATACAAGATATACTAGACTAACATACTCAGTAAGCTTCCTCTTTTACAATGTTCAAGTGAACTAGTTACCTTTCTGAGCTAAAATAAGTCATTAAGGTTGCTGATCAAAATCTAAACATATATTCCTAACAATTTCTTCCATTTTAATCTGTCAACCATGAGGTTCCTATCAAGATTGGATGAGGAAACAATCCAATACTTAAACAATTCTTATGATCTTTCAATTCATTTATTTAACTGCTGAAAGTAATCATCAACAAAATCACAAGCAGTGATCTTTGATGACAAGTTATCTTTTATAGAATGATATCTGAGAGTAGGTTCATCAGATAAATTACAAGAAAATGCAGATAACTTTTACAAGATAAACAATAAGTTCAGTCAGCAAGATACACAAAAATTACATAGTTAGTAGGACAACATGAATTTCCAAGTTCCAAGAAAGCATCCTATCTAACCAGTCTTCAAGTCTTCAAAACATCTTCAACAAGCAACTCCTTAAGTTGGTAAAAACCCTATCTCCAAATCATTTGATGTCATCTGAGTAGTCATAGAGCAAAGTCCTGACTAACATCTCAGTGTTCCTTGCATGATCACAGAGTTCTCTGTAAGAATTGGTAGGATTTCATTTTGCAAAATGCTTTAACCAGAGATACTTTCCCCATACCCAAGCATGCTCAATATGAGTATCTGATAAGTTGTAGTAAGCATGCATTATCTTCAAATACTTCAAATCTCCGAGGTATTGTTCCTCAGTCATGTAGAATGACTCTCTTGGTTCCACATCAAGCTTTGGCCTTGTACCAGACCCTAATGTGTTTGGAATTCTGTGTACATCATCTGGTTTGATGTAGGGACAAATATCAAACATCTTCTTCTTCATGGCTGTCTGTCTAACTCTGACTTCAAAGTCTAGGCAATTCTTGACATGTTGTTTCTTGCAAAGTTCTGGTTTGTCTTTTCTCCATGCCATTAGTTGCATAAGGATGGGAACTAGGAAACCTCCTTCATTCACCAGTAGATGCTTTAATTCCAGTATCCAATAGCCATTCTTCTGGTGAATGCATCTGTAGAGAGAAGGATCATCATCAATTTTAGTGTACTCAATCAAGACATCTGCTGGCCCGAGTACTTGTTGATTTTCGAACCTTTCGACTCTATCCCTCATTCTTCTTTGTTTTTGGATTTCTCTCTGGGAGGGTTGTTGCTGGAAGAACCTTGCTGGATAGACTTCGTGTTTCCAGAAGGTGTTTTGGCTGCCAATGGTGCTGCAGCTATTGGCTCAGATAGGATGTCATCTATTTTCCTTTCGGTGCAAAGGATTTTTATCTTCATCATCCTCATCATATTCATCCAAGCAGATTTGTTCTTTACATCCTTCATCATTGCCTTTCTTTTTAAAGATGTCTTCTTCTTCTTCAGCATCTCTGTAGACTCTTCTCCTTGAGTTCTTGGTCACTCTTGGAGGCATTGGTATCTGAGACTTGGCCCTTATAACTACTCCTTGTGCAGGATGTTTCTGAGAAGTAGGCACAATCTGCAAATTTTGACTTTGACTGGGGGCTTCATTGATTAAGAGTTGATAAACCTAAAAATGAGATAAATCAATCATGAGACTTGATTTCAAAGTGCCGACTAACTGTGAGCATAAAATAATTACAACTTGAGTGCTCAACTCGAAAAGTAAACCACACTAAATTCTAACTAATGAACTACTCCAAGAGTAGGATAATCTAACATAGGAACTAAACTTTGAATGGTAAATGAACTCTAAAAATAAAATATTTCCAACTTGGAAAGTCGATTCGAATGGTAAACTCAACTCTAGGAATGCGATTATTTCAACTAGGGAACCCAATCAGTAATCTAAACTCTAAGAATGGGATAATACAATATTTAGAACTTAAACTAACTCTAATAATGAAATAATTACAATTTGAGAACTATATTCAAATGGTAAACTACACTATATGAAAAAAAATACTTTTAAAATGGGGTACGTAATTTCAACTTGACAACTTAATTTGAATTATAAACCAACTTTAAAAGATGGTAAAGTTGCAACTTGAAAATTTTATTCAAATAGTAAACCACACTTTGTGGGAAAATACTTTAAGAAAAGTAATAATCCAACTTTGGAACTCAATTTGGAGGGTAAATCATCTATAAGAATATGATAATTGCAACATTACAATAAATTAAGCGGGCAAACACAACTTCATGAAAGATATAATTTAAAGTTGAGAAATAAATTCGAAGGTCCGACCCAACAACAACAGGAATAATGTGGATTGATTTCTAATGATGGAGAAGATGGAGCTGAAAGATGATTTGATTTTGTTGGATTGATTTCTAATGTACACACACACACACACACACATATATACATATATATATATATATATATATATATATACATATATATATATACATATATATATGTATATATATGTACATATATATATGTATATAGATATATGTACATATATATAGATATATGTATATATATATATATATGTACATATATATGTATATAGATATATGTACATATATATCTATATATATATGTACATATATGTATATATATGTACATATATATGTATATACATATATATATATGTATATATATATATATATATACATATATATATATATATATATATATATATATCATCTTTAATTTATTTGATATTTAAAGAAATTTATACCATGCCACGGGTTAGTACTAGTATATATGTATACCAAATAGTATTGGAAGAGACGTATATTAGTGAAATGCTTGAAAGCGGATTGATGTTTATAAGTATATGTATAATGTTTTAAACAATAGTAGTAATGTTGGAGTGATCATTGTTGAGGGGTAAAACCTCGAACACCAACTAAACTATTACAAGTAACCTAATCTAGGATTCGCCTCCTACTTGAAGTCCGAAGCAAGACTGGTCCGAGCTAGAGTATCTGAAAGGACTAAGTGGGGGGGGGGGGGGTTAGAATGGGTTACCCGGATTGCATATGTCAATCCGGTAAGAGACTTTACTCAAGAGAGAGTTGGAAGCTCTCAATGTAATAGTTATGGGGAAGGTTATGAAATCGATAGTGTTTATGACTTAGGGATTCTCACTATGACCTTTCTTATCACTTACCTTAAGGTCTTGGACCTTGTGCTATACTTATTGTTATCATATCTTATGAGATTGCTCACAAGATGATGCCAAGTGTATGCTTCAGATTTGGACACCAATGCTACCTTTGGCCCATGGCCCATTAGTGGATAGTAATCCAATACTAATTAATGGGCCTGGGAGGGTAGTTTGGACCTTTCCCTCTGAGAGTACTGTTCCGCATGTTGAGTCCGTGTAAGTTCATCGGACAGATCTGTATGCTTGGTTGATCTGGCCTTAGGCAACTCAAGGTGTCCGGACCTAGAGTTCCACGGAAGTATCTCACTGGTTCTGTTATATACGTTTGGTCTTACTGTGATGGTGGCGTCCGAGATTCTCTCGTCCGGTCCGTTTAGCATCTTAGGACTGACAGTTTGCGGTACTTGGAAGGACCATGTGACCCTTTGTCAGGTTCGGAAGTCACCTGTCTAGCTTGGTCTGGCCTAGCTAAGATGGCATGTTGACTTGAGATGGTTTCCTTTATGCCGGACCATTCGAAGGTCGGACTAGCAATGAATAGGCTATCTCAGCCTTGATGCGCTTTAGGACACGCTCTATGGCGCCCTTAACGGACTGGACACATGTCCGTATCAACATATGTCCCCCTAGTTTCCAAGTATCTTAGTAGAAGATAGTTGGTAACTATGAAGAGAACAAATGTGTTGTGGAGCGTGTCCGAATCGTTAACTGGAAAAGGAAAAAAATCCTTTTTGTTGGGATCCGTCATCCGTGTTCTTAGGAATTCAATATATCTCTCTCTCCCCCCATTTTTCTTCTACAGTCCGAGTTATGTAATAGCTCAGACTGTAGATGGAAAAGGTATTTGTAACCGAGATATATAGATTCGAGTACGGTTAGGATCTGACGAAGTCCTCTGTGGAAGAGTGTATAGGATGTTATCCGTTGGACCGAATATGTGAAATGGTCCTCCTGGGCCGCTGATCCGTAAATCAAAGAGGCCCAATGAGTTGCCTGTCCATCCCACGGGGAAAGATCCCGGGTAAAGCGATGCGACCGTTGGATTGGAAAGTTTCAACGGTTGAGTTTTTAAACCCAATTGATGTGATGCCTCTGACGAGCATTGAATGTGATGTACTGTTAGCCAGCCACTTGTGAACCGGCACAACCGTTGGATTAAAAAGATCAACGGTTGGGGTTTGAATCCAAGTGATGTGACTCTTGGCTTTCCCAAATTGCCCTTATAAATAGTCAGCTCATCAGTCGCTTCCACACTTTAGCCACATCGAAACTCAGAGCCACTCTCAAGCAAATCGAGCAATCAAAGATCGATCCGAGCAACTGAAACTCGCAAAATCTTGGGATTTCCAGTTGAGATTTGTACCCTCGGAGAGCTAGCAAGGCTTCGTCGTCCGTCTAAGCTTAAGAATTCAACTTTGCCAAGTAAGTACACCTCAACTCTTTTTGAAGTTAATTGTCTTTGCGATATGCCTGCTGCACGCTTAGTATGTTTTTGCCTTAGTTGAGTATCCCTCTGTTGATTCCGTGATTGCAAATGTTGCTAATGGTACACTTAGTTGAAACACTAGTTGAAATACTCCTCCTTTGTGCTATAGTGTACCAATCTCCTTTACTGGTATCTTGTCGATTCGTTTAGTATGTCATTCCCAATGTAACCAAACTTGACAATGCATGCTTATTTGGTGATATATTGGTGTCGATTGGCACAGTCTCTTGTAAGCTAATCCTGCTGCTATGCTGCATGGGACAGATGATGGTGCCATTGGCACGTCTCTGTGTGCTAGGGTTTAGTGCCCATAACATTATGAGACTAATTCACATAGAAAGTCTGATAGGGTAGAATTTTCTCGGACCTCCTGACTTAATAAGATATATAAATGAACTCTCGAACAATCATAATCATCGTTTCTGATCCGTTTCCTTCTGCCCTAGGATGTCCGGGAGCGATAGTCAAAACGTTCACGAGGCTCAAGGTTACCATGATGGAGCAAATTTGGAGGCTGAGTCAGCGGACTTAACCACATCCGTAGGAGACTATCTGGTCGTGGATCTCGAGTCTTCCAGGGACTCCGGCGCTGGACAGAGAGTCCGTGATACAGCAGAACCTCAGCCGGACAGAATAGTGGGCCAAGGAGATGTTACTAGGACGAGGTCGCTAGTACACTCTCAGACCATAGGTGGTGTTGGGGAGTGTGTGGATCCAAGTGAACCTCATCTTGAACGGGAAGGCGACAGTGGTCGGGAGGCTGTGAAATGTTCAAGGCTGGGGAAGAGGACCGTGTTGTGGCGGACACGGGTCCGTCCAACCTTAGCACGTCTGGGAGGTCTGAAGGTGGTTAAGAGGAGGAGGATGGTGAAGAGGAAGAGGAGGACTCTCTAGTCGCTCGGCCACAGAGACGTACTGGTCGTCGGATTGTGTTACACCCTGCTGCGTCCACTCAATCCCATCTTCCGTTAATAGAGGGCCGTGGTGCAAAGGCAGCGAGAATCAAATTCCCTCGTCCTGCGTCCGCAGTAGTGATAGCGGATGAATTTGGAGAATTAAACGCGGACGGACTTCTTCCTACTTGCCCGTCGAAGGTTAAGCCTGAGGACATTCCCGAGTTGAGGCGGAAATGGGAGATTCCTGAGTCCGTTGAAATCATGGTCCCCGAGCCCGGGCATGCATGCTATAATCTGCCTGCCAGGTACATGTGCGTGCATGAAGTGGCCTTCGCTTGCGGAAGGAAGGTCCCCATTGCACCGGAACTGAAGCACATTCTGAACCACATCGGGATTGGTCCGAGTCAGGTTATCCCAAAGTCCTTGGGTAACCTTATTTGTTTCGTGATTTTTTGTAAGAAGAAAGGGCAGCCAGTAAATTTTGAAAACTTTAGGCAACTCTTTCACGTTTCTTTCAGTCCGGGGAATCCCCTTTTCTATACTTTTGTAAATAGAAAACCTTACAACTTCATTTCGGACTCCATTTCATCTTTGGGGTCGAAGTGGTGGGACAAGTACATTTTTGTGCGGATGGCCCTGAAACCTGGGATGTCCGAGAGGCAGCGAGAGCGATGGGGGCTGCCGACAAAGTTCTTAAGGGAGAGCATCCCGGACTGGCGCCCCCTTCCGAAGAATGTGGCTCCGTGGGTGGTGGAGATCCATAAGAAGAATGACCCACCTACATACCCGTTCCACGGATTGATCTGTCAGCCGCTGCCTTACTTGTGCGGACTGACCGACGCCATGGAAGTTGGAGGGAAGACAGACTTCAGTAAGGATTTTTAACTTTAGGATTTGTGCTTCTGCTTTTCTTTCTTTGGAGTGCTCTATCTTGATCATTCATTTCCGCAATTCTAGTAATTCTTCCTTTATATGTTCGTATCTGACGCTTTTATTTTGTTGCGCAGATCACTGGTTTGATTACATCATGTCAACGCTCCGTGAGAAGAAAAGATTGCAGAGGGAACAACAAGCCCTGGAAGTCGCCGCTGGTCAGAGGACCAAGATCATCAACACGTCCGCGGGTCTCCCTATGGCGGACCCGAAAAATGCGGCAGTATTCGCTGCGGAAGAAGAGAGGCGCAACAAGGCTGGAGAAGATCCGCAGGCCTTGGTGGTGCCTGACAAGGGCAAAGCCCCTGCTACTCAAAGACCATCGCCTCAAGCCCCGACTTCGCTACCTCCAGCACCGGTAGAGATGTTGATGCAGGATGCCATAACCTTGGGGCGAAAGAGGGGAGCAACCTCGGAGGCTTCCCTAGCGGCCAAGAGGCAGCAACTGTCTGCTGTCCCGCCTACCGACCAAGCTGCTCTCGATAAGGGGTATGAGCGGGCCCGCGGACTGCCTGAGGTTGAGCGGGTTTGGTGGGCTCAATGAATTATACCAGCGGGTAAGTAATTATCTCATGCTTTTCTTTCCAAGTTCTTAGTATAATAAAAACACAACTTATATCCATGCGGACTTCTTGCAGCTCGGATGTTTCGTCAGGGTCATGCAGTGGAAAGCTGGTGAGCGGGCTACTATTGAGGAGGATCTGCACAAAGCCATAGCCACTTCCGCGGATGAGGCGGAGAAGGTGAAACGATTGGAGATGCAGCTGAAAGAAAAGGAAGTAATGTTCCACAAGCTGAAGACAAGCTGGGAGGAGATCAAGGCGGACTTTGACTAGCAGGAGAACTTTGTTCAAAGGTCGATGAAGGCCTTCTGGGATTCAAAAGAATTCCTCCTTGAGGACCTCCAATATGCTCGTCTTGAGGCTGGCCGTGACTTCATGAAGTCGGACTCTTTTAAGTTCTTCATAGCGGACAAGTCCGATGCCTCTCGCCTGGATGGGTTCTCATCCGCTATCGGTCAACTGCAGACCAAGAGATTGCTCCTGCAAAACTTCGACTGGAAGGCGGAAGGATTGATTCCTTCCGCGGATGCTAGTGCCGTGGAGGTCCCTGTGGACATGTCTCGGACGAACGGTTGGCCGCGTGCGAGTTTGCGGAGCTGGTCACCGAGGAAGGAGACATCGAGATCAAGAACGGCGGACCTTTTCTCCCGAAATGTGTCCCGGATGCCCTTCGAAAGGTATTCTTTATACCTTTTGAGAACTACCAGGCTTTCCTGAAGGACTGGTACTACATACCTTCTCGGGTCGTTGGTTTCGATGCGGATTTCAATTTGTTCGAGATCACTGAATCCCTTGCCGCGCAAGCCGTCGCCAACACGCCTTCCGTCAATCCGCCTCAAATCGGTGGAGCGGGTCCGAGCCAAGCTGGCCCCCAGTGAGAAGTCCGGGGTATGCCCCGTGAAAACTCTGTACTTGTTGGATTTGCCTGTTGAATTTGTTATCTTTTGATGGCGCGGAATGTTGCCATGTACAATGCTTTTATTCCTTCTCAGTTGTAGTAATTATCCGTGGAGCTATGCCTCCCATACTTTGAATCATTACTTGCTATCTTCTTTGCTTCCTTCTTATTCGTTGTTCATACGTTGAGTTACCATAAAATACAAATCTTTTAAGAACACGGATCGCTGTTGATGGCGTCTGATGTAGAAATCAAACCATCATCTTTCCGATCCTTGGACCGTTCGTTCTTTGGGATGCGTAATTCTTCTAGAAGGAGGAAGGTGAAACAGTGAAATAGTCATTATTGAAGGCGACCCCCCTCTCACTACAAGAAAAACATTAAAAAACGACGTTATGGGGCGACGGATTTTATCCGTCGCCCCATAACGACAGATCGCCTATTGGGGCGACGGAATCTATCCGTCGTCCCAATTCACGACGGATAACAGTTATCCGTCGCTTATTAGCGACGGATAACTTATCCGTCGCTAAATTGGGCGACGGATAATTATTATCCGTCGCCCAGGTTTAACTTTTTTTTTAAAAAAAAAAAATATAAAAAACTGGGCGACGGATAGATTATCCGTCGCTATAAGGCGACAGTTCTATCCGCCCTGCATCGGCGACGGATCGGCCTCGGCCGACGGATACGTGTCCGTCGGCCGTAGTTCTTATTTTCCTAGAAATGAGGGCGTAATCCTCATTTCTTCATCTTCTTCCTTCTTCTTCCTCATTTTCTTCTTCTCCTCAATCCGTTTTCGCCAATCATCCGTTATTCCGCCAATCTTGGTGCCTAATCGAAGCTCGTGTGACAAGGAGTTTGGTTCTTCGATCAATTTCATATTTCTACCGATTAATCAAGGTATTTTTGCTAAAACCCTAGTTTTTAAAAATTTGGGGATTTTGTTTATTTTTGATTAATTTGAGCAATTATATGTATATATGATAAGTATGTAGTAGTTAGTTTAGTTAATTTGATCAATTATATGTAATTTGTTCAATTTGAATGATATGAATGTATGTAGTATGTTAAGTTTGGTATGTATGAATGTATGTAGTTAGTTTGATTTGTGTGTTAAGTATATATAGTTAGTTTAGTTAATTTGATATGTTTGTTAAGTATAGAAGTATGTAGTTTTGATTTGATAAATTTGTATGTTAAGTATGTAATTTGATATGAATATATGTAGTAATTCGATATGTATAGAGTAATTAGTTAATTTGATATGTATGTTAAGTATATAATATATGTACTAAGAGGTTGAAATGGTTATTATATATGTCCAATTTTGTAACACATCAACACTTAATTAATAATTAATTTATAAGGAACATATAATAATTAACAATTAACCTCTACAATCTTCTTATCCGAATTGGAATCGATCTAATAAATTAAATACGATCTAATCAATTGGAACGTCTCAGTTAAAAATAAAGTAAACAATGAATTCGACCGTTCATGGATGTACGATCGCATGCGGTAAATGATGAGTTTCTAGGAGTTTCGTAGAAGGGGTTAAAGGTTTCATCTCGCTTGCCATGGGACATCCGGTTTGTGCAATTGGGGGTTGATAAAGTGTCCTTGCACATTGAAACTCATGAAACAAGCAATTTATGACGCCTCGCAGATTCGAGCACTTATGACGTTATGGATTCATGCACGAGTATCATGTATGGATTCATCACGGTGAGGAAGCACGTCCATGGCATACCTCCGATGGAGGGAGAGGCGGGTTTGGGGCCGCCTATTGAGTGCCTTCGCTTGGAACATGTGCATGGTGTATTGGGAGGAGGATGTAGATCATTGGAATGCAAGTTACGTGGTAGGGAGCGTCAAGTGATGAGGAGGGGGGTGCATGAGAATAAGGAGTTTCATCCGTTTTGTCTCTAGGCTTGTATAACTAGTAATCATTAGTTGATATATATATGAAACCAAACATTATGGTAAAATTGAAGCCGATGTAACTTATATTATGTAATGCCTTAACAATTGACTGAAGCTAATATAACTTATATTACGAAGAAATTGATTGAAATATAGTTAAATTGATTTATTACCGTAAATGAAAGACCTCGATCTAATGAATTCAAACGTGTCAGGTTATTATCTAATTATTCAATGAATACCGATCGTGGATGGATGTATTGTCGTACTCTCAATGGCAGAGTTCAATGGAGTTTTCTGAAAGGGGTTGAAGGTTTCATTGAATTTGCAATGTCAAATCCGTCTTGTGTAAAGGATGGGTTGATAAAGTGTCCTTGTGCAATGAAACAGTGCAGAAACAAGCAATACGTGACTCCTAAAGTGGTAGTCCAGCACTTGAGGAAAAATGGATTCCTTCCTGCGTATCAGGTATGGAATCATCATGGTGAGGAAGCAGCACCGTCCAATACATATGACCAATACAGACAGCGTGGAAGGAAGAGAAAATGAACAAGTCGGGAACAATCCCAATCAAGGCGATGCTATTCGAGCTCGAGTCGAACAAATGGTGTACGATCTTAGGGCGGAGTTCGAGGACACAACCAACATCAAACCGAGGTGGAGGTGGAGGAACCACCGAATCCCGAGGATCAGTTGTTCTTTGACTTGTTAGAATCATCAAGGAAGCCGGTTTACCCGGGGTGTAAGCTCACTGAGTTGTCTTTGTTATCTCGGCTAATGAGTTGTAAGGCTAATGGCCAGCAATCTGAAACGAGCTTCAATGAATGGGTTGACGTAATGTCGGACCTTTGTCCTGAAGAAAACCTAGTTCCCACCAACTTTTACCAAGCGAAGAAAAAGATGCGGGATTAGGGTCCAGGTAACCATAGATCGTTGTCCTAAAATGTGCATGATATATTGGGAGGAGGATACAGATCTAATAGAATGCAAGTTACGTGGTAAGGAACGGCAAAGCGTTACAAGGAGGGGCTGCAAAGAAACGCAAAAGAAAAATCTCTCACATAAGAAAATGTGGTACTTCCTCTAGCACCTCGTTTGAAAAGATTGTATGCTTCAAGTGCTTTCATGGATAAAATGCGGTGGCACAAGGAGCGAGTAATCTCGGATAATGCTGAAGGTGGTAGAATGGACCATCCAGCAGACTCACCCGCATGGAAATCGTTTGACAAGACATATCCAGAGTTTGCAGCCGAATCTAGAAATGTACGTTTGGGACTTTGTACGTATGGTTTTAACCGCTCGGTAGTGAACGTAAATACTCTTGTTGGCGATTATGCTCACACCGCATAATCGCCCCGGTGAGTGCATGAAGGAGCCATTCATGTTTCGATCGCATTGGTGCTCAGGCCGAAAGATCCTGGACTGACGTTGGATGTTTTCTTGCAACCCTAATCAAGGAGCTGATCGAGTTGTGGACGGATGGTATCCCTGCATATGATGTGTCGACAAAAAAGAACTTCACCTTGAGAGCAGCTCTTCTTTAGACCGTGAGTGACTTCCCTGCGTACTCCATGCTATCTGGAAGGAAAACAGCAGGGAAATATGCATGTCCACATTGCTTGGAGGATACAGATGCATTTAGACTGAAGGGTAGTGGAAAATTTTGTTGGTTTGATTGTCATCGTAGGTTGCTAGAAAGTGACCATCCGTTCAGGAAGAACAAGGATCAATTCTTGAAAAATAAAGTCGTCAACAAAAAAGCCCCGACAAGACTTACTGGTGCACAAATTCTTGCGGAGATTGATAGATTGGGTCTTATGAAGGTGACTGAGCTTGGGTGGATGAAGCATAACGAGAAAATTGGTAAAAATGTGGTTGGAGGAAGAGAAGCATTTTCTGGGACTTGCCTTACTGGAGCAGTCTTCTTATCCGTCACAACTTAGATTTCATGCACATTGAGAAGAACGTGTTCGAGAACTTATTCAATACACTTTGCAACATTGAGGGAAAAACAAAGGACCATGCGAAGTCTAGATCCAAGTTGTCGACGTGGTGTAAAAGGCCTGAGTTGACAAAGAAGGATGAGAATGGTAAGTGGCCGAAAGCGTGCTACACAATTGACAACGCTTCTAGGTCAATTTTGTTTGATTGGGTGAGGGCATTGAGTTTCCCAGATAATTACGCCTCAAATTTAGAGAGGTGTGGATTTGAAGAAGACAAAGGTTTATGGGATGAAGAGCCACGACTGTCATGTGTTCATGGAGAGGCTTATCCCGGTACCATTTCGAGAGCTTCTGCCGAAACACGTATGGACTGCTATCACCGAGTTGAGCTTATTTTTCAAAAATTTAGGCACAAGGGTGGTTCATGATAAAGTGTTGGAAAATCTTGAAAGGAACATACCATTGATTCTATGCAAGCTCGAGCGTATCTTTCCACCGAGCTGGTTTGATTCTATGGAGCACTTGTCGGTTCACCTTCCTCATGAAGCGAGACTTGCTGGTCCGTTCGAAGATCGATGGATGTATCCATTCGAGAGGTACTGGGAAATCAAGAAGTATGTCAACAACAAAGGTAAACTGAAGGTTCGATTGCCAATGCCTACATTCGAGAGGAAACGCAACCTTCGCTCTTATTACTTTGATGAACACGTCCCTACGAAGAGCAAGGCGGCTCGAAATGCATACATTCGTAGTTCAAGCGGATGATGAGTTTTCCCTATCTGCCTCGTGGTATCGGGAGACCTCTTGGTGCAGCTAAGAAAGAATATCTTACGGATAAAGAGTTGAAAGCTCAATATTATGTCCTCACGAATCTTTGAGGTTGACCAAGATATGGTACTATTTGCAGGTCAAGAACCATTTATTTAAATTTTAATATAGCTACGCAAGTCTCTACTTCAATTATAGACTTATCATCGAATCAATGTTTGCAGTTTTTTCAAAAAGCGTTGTTTGGAAGAAAATCCTCAGATGACAGAGGATACACTAGAGGAACTACTTGACTAAAAAATTCCTACAGAATTTCCAGATTGGTTCCGAGAGTATGTCCGGAATCCTATTAACAACGTCACATGCATATACTTAAAGGCTCTCACAGAGGGTCCATTCAAAAAGGTCTACACATTCCCAGGTTATATAGTCAATGGCCTTAGGTTCCACACGACTGAATGTAACACGGCCATGGCGACAAGCAACTCTGGGGTGTGTGTTAATGGTGCAGAAGAGTATGGAGACGCTACTTTGTTTGATTTCCACGGCAAGCTAAAACGAATTGTGAGGATTGAATATTCTGGATTGCCATTTAAACGAACCTTCTTGTTTGACGTTGAGTGGTATGATCCTAATCCAGGAGGTACGAGGAAGAACGAGCGGTATGAAATGGTTGATGTGAACCAAAAGAAGAGGTACCGAACCAAGTATGAACCATTTATTCTGGCGACTCAAGCACGACAAGTGGTGTTTCTTGAATATCCAAGCAGAAAACGCGATAAGGGGAATGGTTAGTCATGGTACCTATTCGCTCGAAAGTGGAGTACATTGAGAAAGACGACTCAATTACCAACTCGTACCTACAAGAGGATGTCGATAAACAAGCAGAAGATCCCATAGAAGCAGATGATGAGTTGTTTGATCTGCACGAGGACCAATATGTAGTCTTAGAGGACGGCTATAATGGTATATTATGTGTATTATGAGTAATTATATGTGTTATTATAAATTTTTATGTTTTATAACTCGTTATAACACATTTTTATTTTATTTTTTAAATTTTTTTTGCACATGCCGCTACAGTGGCCGTCCACCTATCGTCCCCCCACCCGGCCGCATGATAGTGGTGGGTCGGGGACACCGTCGAGGAGGGCTCAAGATCGTGACAAGGTCTCGGATTCTGAGACCCCGGCAGGAGAGAGCAAGTGGCTCTACCAGTCGGCGGACACATCTTTGGAGGGCGACCACGACGATTGTCCCTACCTCGTGTTCGATCCAAACAATCCCAACGTCCACGGGACGGCTTACTGTGATTTTCCCTATTGGTCCTGCCAAGTAAGTATTATACATTCTTCTTAAATATGTAAAACATAACTGATAATGATAGTTGACAAGTATAAATTGTTGTACTAAAGTAATGCATATTCGTTTCTTGTATCTTATACATTGACAACAGCTTATGGCCTCGGGAGGTGCACAACAAACTAGGTGACATCTTCCGGAGCAGGAGAGAGCCACCAAGGGGTGGTGAGTGTTGGAGCCACATCTCGGAGCATGAGGGCCGAGTACTTCGATGAGCTGAGGGTAAGTTAAAATATGACATTCATTTGTTTGTAATTATAATCGTTTTAATATGAGTGGTATGTTAGCCACTGTATGTGAGTGGTATGTTAGCCACTTTATTTGAGTGATATGTTAGTCACCATTGTGTTAGTAAATTTTAGGACACTGTGAGTGGTATGTTAGCCACTGTATGTGAGTGGTATGTAAGCCACTTTATTTGGGTGATATGTTAGTCACCATTGTGTTAGTAAATTTTAGGACAATGTGAGTGGTATGTTAGCCACTGTATGTGAGTGGTATGTTAGCCACTTTATTTGGGTGATATGTTAGTCACCATTGTGTTAGTAAATTTTAGGACAATGTGAGTGGTATGTTAGCCACTTTATTTGGGTGATATGTTAGTCACCATTGTGTTAGTAAATTTTAGGACAATGTGAGTGGTATGTTAGCCACTGTATGTGAGTGGTATGTTAGCCACTTTATTTGGGTGATATGTTAGTCACCATTGTGTTAGTAAATTTTAGGACAATGTGAGTGGTATGTTAGCTTGTATGTGAGTGGTATGTTAGCCACTTTATTTGGGTGATATGTTAGTCACCATTGTGTTAGTAAATTTTAGGACAATGTGAGTGGTATGTTAGCCACTGTATGTGAGTGCTATGTTAGCCACTTTATTTGGGTGATATGTTAGTCACCATTGTGTTAGTAAATTTTAGGACAATGTGAGTGGTATGTTAGCCACTGTATGTGAGTGGTATGTTAGCCACTATATGTGAGTGGTATGTTAGCCACTTTATTTGGGTGATATGTTAGTCACCATATCTGTTATGTTGTTAGGACATGTATTGACTTTGGATGTTGTATGAAATTGGGAATGTAGAAGGAGTACTTCATTCCCAGCAGGTTGATCCCACAGATCTGGCGCGTTTACGAGACTGTGGGATCCAAACTGTACAGGGATATGGTCTGTACGTGGAAGGCCATTCGGGATCGGGGTGGCCCAATCCCTCCACAGGTTGATGCAACGGAGTGGGCCCTTTGGGATGCTTACTAGCGCCGAACTGATGTCTAGGACGTTGCCTGGACCAACAGGCAGAACCGGGCATCCCAGTCTGATACGGCAGGAAGGGCCGTTCACCACCTTGGGAGGCGATCTCACATCGATTATTATCAATCGGTGCGTATATGTGTTTTGCAATCTAGCATTACGTAATGTATGAAGTCTCTGCTGCTCTATTACTTGTAGATGATAAATTGTTGACTAGATCTGGTTTGATTCTGGTGGCACGGGGGGAGGTGACATCCAAGTATGCCATCTTCAAGAAGGCCAAGGTATAGGGGTATGGACCGATCGGGCCTCGTCTATTGCGGTATGTTTATGTTGCTTAAAGTTCATATTTGTACACTATTACAAGTTACTTTTTAAAAGCGAATCGATCATTATATCTGCTATTTACGATTTCAGCCGAGGTTGATGCTCGTGTGGCGAGGCAGAGGAGACGGGTGATGTGTTGTCAATGAACAAGTTGACAACATCTTCCTAGAGGTCAACAAACCGGACAAGAAAGGCGAATATATGGACTCGGAGCCTCGGTTTGCATCTGGCTAGTCCGGCGTGCTCCTCATCATCATCCCAAGATCCAGACGTCCGGTTTACACACAGGACCAGGTCTCGGAAATGGTGCAGTCGCAGGTCCGGGAACATGTTGCTCGGCTAACTATCAAGAGATGGAGCAACAAAGGGACGAGATGGAGCAACAAAGGGACGAGATGGAGCGCCGCGACAGAGAACGAAGGGAGGAGAACGAGCCTTGATTCTGAATGGAGCGATTCATGTCCCAGTTCCGCCATCACCCACCCCACCCCGTCGATAGCTAGTTATGTATCTGTATGTTCGGATTTTTTTCAAATTTACACTTGTTTGGATAATTTCTCCAGCTCCGAATATTACTTTTTTATTCATTCAAACATTTTCCGTATTATTGATTTATTATCGAACATTATATTGATTAAATAGGTGAACTACGAAAAATAGGGATTAATATGAAATAAATAGTGACGGAAGTAGTGACGGAATTAGTGACGGAATTCACAGTGACGGAATTTCAAATTCCGTCACTAGTCCAATTAAAATATTTAGCGACGGATAGATTCTATCCGTCGCTAAATATAGCGACGGATAGGATCTATCCGTCGCTAAATATAGCGATGGATAGATCCTATCCGTCGCTAAATATAGCGACGGATAGATCCTATCCGTCGGTATATTTAGCGACGGATAGATCCTATCCGTCGCTAAATTTCGGAATTAAAAAAAAAAAATAATTGGTCAATCCGTCGTCCAATCCGTCGCGAATTGGACGACGGATTGTTATCCGTCGCCACGCCTCGTGGCGGCGGAATTTCTATCCGTCGCCGATCCGCCGCAGCCGGGCGACGGATAGTAACAGAGCGACGGATCTATCCGTCGCTACAGGCCAGATTTTTTGTAGTGTCTATGTCCGAGGATAGCCAGGAGGTTAGCTGAGGAAGAAAGGGAGCGGACGCTGAAGATGATTCGTAGGAGGATCCGAATGCAGCAGCAGGCTCGTGAGGCTCGAAGCGGTGGTTCGGAGTCTCAAGGTTCAACCTCTGGAATCTGCCGAAGGGACAAGGCGGGGTATGCTCCGTAGAAGTGTGTATGGTCCTCGGACCTTGACAAATTGTACCTTCCGTGTGTATATGCTCGGATAATTTTGTTTATGAAATTCAGACTACTTTAATTAGATGAAATCGCCATCTTTCCCTTATCCGTACTTCGTCGGATTATATTGACGCGCATATCCTTGTAAGATGACCAACAAATACAAACTCGGACGTGGTTGATGGGCTTGTTTAGGTTTGATTGGATAACTCAACTGACCCAATATAGTTCAACCCAAACGGGTGACTCAAGCCCATTGCTAACATCAATCTGTTGGCGTGGCGGACGCTGATTGGTTGGAGTGTTCTATAAAAAGACACGACCCAAGTACCAAAACCGTATAAACTGATCCCAAATTCTTCTTTTTCTATCTCTGCCGTTTTGGCTTGTCTGCCCTCCAGGGCTCCTGTCTCTTTTCTAGGAAAGGGGATCTTGGATGCTCGAAGTAAACCATTAAAGCCGGACCTCTTCTCCATTCTTCCAATCCTACTTTAGTGGCTCGAATCTGTTAGAACTTAAGATCTCGGATTGGTACTTGGAACTAGATCAACAGACAATGTTGCCAACAATGTTGTTCAACAATGTCTACAGTAAACAGATAGCAGCGGATGAATAATAATGAAACTTCTATTACCAAGCCAATATATAGAAAAATATATTGGCAGCGCCTTTAGGCAAAATATCTACTGACAGGAAAAGTAGATCTAATCAACTAGGTTTAATACAATCACAAACGATTGATTAAACAACCAAAACTAGCCCTAGAAGAACCAACAGTAAAAGCTATTCTAGGTAGACGTTTGGAAGAGTTATTCCAACAATGAATACTCTTAGACAAACTCTAAAGCTAGCAGAAAACAAGAAGCCTAAACTCTTTAAATCTCAATTGATCTTTTCAAAAAAGCTCAACATTGCTTTGCTGAATCCTTGCATATATATACTTGAGATGTCGACCTCTTCCATCTATGTCGAAAGGCAATAGGATCTCAGCAAAGGCAATTTTTCCTTTTACTTGTTTTCTTCAATATGCGCATAGAAGGAAATTTCCATATTTCGATTCTTCATAAAATATATTCCTTCTTGCTTTCACCACAAGCTGTTCTTTATCCTTAAATCAATTCTTGTTCGATTTGTCAATACTTCCAGTCCAAGTATCCTGTCCAATGTGCTTTGTCTTCGATGTCTGCTGCAATGCTATATCTTCTATGTTATGCCAACATTGAATTCTATCCTGTCACAATGTTATACAACATTGATAATCCTGCAGCTTCACAAACAACAACAAACACAAACTTGGAACTGATTATTGAAAGACAAGATTATCAAAATATAAGTGCATACTGCACTTTCAATCTCCCCCTTAATCTTAGTCTTTCATCACAAAACAAAACAAGAGATCAATAGATCAATAGAAATATAATAAGAACTACTAAAGATCTATTCTCCCCCTTAACCAGACAGCTTAAGAAATATTCAAGAGAATTTAAAATATTACAGACCCACAAAAATTATAATTGTTCAACACAGAATCAAGAAGAATGAACTCAAGTTATCTATTCTCCCCCTTTTTGTGAGGAAAGAAAAGAAACTAGAGTACTTCTAAACTTCAGATTGTTTGAGATCTGCTCATCAAGCCCTTTGATTTGCTCCGTAATCACTTGTCTGTTCAGTTAAAATACCGCATGTAGTTTCAATGTTAGGAGTCAATGTTGTACCAACATGTAAGTCAACATTGGAACATTGAGCAGCAACTACAGAGCTTTCTGGTGCATCAGTTTTGCCAGTAGAAAGAGGCATATTCTCCTCCACATCCATGTTCACAGAAACATCAGGATCTACCCAAGGAAGATCACAGATCCTGTCATGTGTTTCCAGCAGTTGTTTGGTGACTGTGATGGATTTGAAGTTGGAATGATAGACATCATTGGCTTTGACCTCAATACCACGTGATCGAAGGACAACAAATATAGTGGATGGGAGAATCAAATGGCCTCTGATCCCTCTATTCTTAGAATTTTCTAGATGCTTGAGAATCCTTTCTCCCAGATTGACATTGTAACCCATTTTAATCCTGTAAAGCAACATGGCTGCCTCTTGACTGAGCTTGTTGTTATTAGAAGATGGCAGCCAGTTGTACAGACAGATCCTGGCAAGAACAGATACTAGAGAACAACAATATTTCAGATCTAGAGTCCCAGTAGGCCAAGATTTTAATTTTCCTGCAGTTAGCTCTCTAGCAATCTCATCTATAGTTACCTCCACAGGAGTCTCAATCTCATCCCTATTTCTATGCAACACTGTATTGATGTCCTTAGAAGTCAAGAAGAATACATCACCTCTCAGATACACACAGTGATGTTTACCATGCCCTTCACTACCAAAATTCTCAGATAAATGAGCATAGAATTCTCTTATGATTTCAGGAACAAAAGCAGCATATTGGGTAACAGCATAATAGAGATTCCTTTTCTTCAGATAGGCAACCAAGTTATATTCTTCAAATGAGTCCTCTTTAATTATCTTCTCAACATCTATAGCATTATTTTTGATTTTCTCATATTTTTCTAGATTCTTGTTGTCATAGAACAAATGAGAAACTACATCTTCATCCCAATCAGAACCATCTGTAAACACAGGTTCAGAGGGTAGATCATTTACCTCAGGATCTTCAATCTGGTCCTCTCCAAGAATGACATCCTCATCATCAAGTGATTCTTCTTCAGATTCTTCCTCTGTCTCAGCTTCATAATCTTCAGAGTCATCTGAGCTTTCATCTGAGTTACTCAGTTCTTCTTCATCAACCATTGACTCATCCTTAGAGTCATCTTCAGTTTCTGGCTCATAATCCTCCATATCATCAGAGCTTTCATCATTGTCATCATCATGAGCAACTGATGTTGCAACAACACCCTCATCTATATTCATTGGGTCACTTTCAGTTTTCTCTGAGTCATCTGACTGCCAATCTTCCACCTCAACTGGTTCAATAGTAGGCTCATCTGCGGGTTTCTCAACATTTTCAGAGTGCATGCTTGTCTGATTCTCATCACCATTCAGGCCATCAGTAGCCGTTTCCCCTGTTTTGTCAGGTTGTTGTACATCATCTTCTTCAACGGATGCAGGGTTTTGGGGGTTTTCTCTCAGATCTGCATGTTGAATTTCGGGATGTCCAACATCTTTCCCATCATCCTCCATGGGAGCATCTTTCTCTATCCCCATTGGGCTTTCATCATCATCCCTCAGATCTTGTGGCAAGTCGACTGGCATGTTTCCCAATTTAACAAGGGTTTCTGCAGCAAATTGAGAGGGGTTTGATGGTGATGACTCTGTTTGGGTTTTTGGAGATGGTGGTTTTGGTACAGGAGATGAGGGTTTTTCAGCACTATCTTCCGAATCCTCACTTATCTCATAGACTGGAATCTCAAAATCGGCAGGTTCGGCACGGATGGGAAGAGGATAAGCTTGCTCCCCCTCAGGTGTTTGCAATGAAACTCCGGGCAAGACGGGTTTTGTCGGAGACGACATTGTTCGGATCGTGAAGGCAGAGTTGAAGGAGAAAGAGCGGGAGAGTGGTTTTGGTTGAGAGAGGCAAGAGAGTAAAGTGAGGAGAAGGTGAAGAGTTTGGGAGTAAAAAGTAAATAAAGGGAAAGGATTTTTTTTTTTTTTTTTTTTTTTTTTTAAAGAGAGTGGTTTGGAAGGATGGCCGTTTTTGTGAGTGGTGGAGAAGTGGGCTAATGAGAGAAGGTAAAATGGTTGAAGTAGTGGTAATATGGTGGAAGTAGTGTTTTTGGTTGGTTTGCTTCAAAGATCATAACCATATATATCAAAACACAAACCAAGATCTGTACTCAACTGTTAATATGAGATTAAGGAAAGCAAATGACCACCGTATCAATTAGGTCAAAAATGAAGAAGATTCTCAAAACTCAACCTAGGGAGGTACATTTTTGGTTTAGGAAACAAATCAAGATCAGATAAGAGTAAGACACTTACCCAAGACACAAAATTTACCCAAGACACAAAATTACTCCCCCTCAAACCCAACCCAAAAAACACAGAAGGAGCACACAAAAACACAGCAAAGAAGGTACTTCAAGCACAGGCAATGTTGACCAGGATGTTGGCTCAACATTGATGACAACATCGGGAAATCAGACCATTCTTAATGTAAGTCAGCCAGGAAACCAAGGCTCAAGATGTGCAGATTCGATTAACACCACTGATGCTGCAAGCAAAGACAGAAATAGAAAGGAATACCAAAGAAACACACCCAACATTGCCTCAAAAAGTAAATTGAAGAATTAGCAGAAGTGTGAGTGGGGGTGACCATGAGACTGTGAACCATGTCAAATAATTGGAACACGTATGAATCCGCTCCAAAGCCGAAGCCTAAGCGGAGTTAGGCAAACACACGTCTCATGGCATAAAGATCACTCATTGTACCACATTAGGTGACTTGGTACTCAGACAGTGAACCAGCAGCATTACGATAATCGGCACTTTTGTGCGTGTCGGTTTCAAGTACAGGCCATCAACCCTCACGACATATGACACATTGGCCACGTCGATATTTGGATAGTATTTGAAACTTGCCCAACACGATCCTCGACGGAAACAGTTCGATCCCTTTTTAACATAATTCATTAGATTTATTAAGCACAAAGAGCAGGAGGCAAAATCAAGTGCGAGTCAAGGTACGAGTAAAAATAGCCAAAAAGCAGCAAAAGTGGGTTTTACATAAAGCAAACACACAGGAGACTCGATCCCTTTCAACCATGGTTTCAAATAGCCTTTCAAACCCTAGGCATCATCACTGTAAGCTACAAAGCAGGAACAGCCACTGACCAGCACAGAAGCACAAAAAAAACACATTGACACACAAGAAGAAGAAAGAGAAAAAAAAACTAAATAAATAAAAGAAAGACAACACTAGGTAAACACAGAAGTCAATGTTGACCAGGATGTTATGTCAACATTGCTTGCAGCAAATCCTATCAAATAGTGCAAAGGCCAAGAGACCTTCTCAAACTGAAGAATCTCTCTTTATCAAGGGGCTTTGTGAAAATGTCAGCTAACTGATTTGTGGTATCAATGTGTTGTATGTCAATAATTTGTTTGGAGACTAGGTCTCTAAGAACATGATGTCGAATGTCTATATGCTTGGTGCGTGAGTGTTGAACAGGGTTCTTGGATATGTGAATGGCACTTAGGTTATCACAAAACAGCAAAAGAGTGTCACTTTGAAACCCATATTCATGCAGCATATTGTTCAGCCAAATTAGTTGAGACACACAACTCCCAGCCGCTACATATTCGGATTCAGCAGTAGAGAGAGACACACAATTTTGTTTCTTACTATACCATGACCCAAGATTTGGTCCAAGATAAAAACAACCTCCACTAGTTGATTTTCGATCATCTAAGTCACCAAATTAATCGTAATCACTAAATCCCAGATTAGTGTTTGAATCACATGCATACCATAATCCAAGATTACAGTTCGATATATATCTAATGATTCTTTTGACAGATTAAGTGAGATATTTTGGGTTTGGATTGATACCGCACACACACAAACAGAACTTGATGTCGTGTCCGTGGTTGAAAGATACAGAGACTTCCAATCATTGATCTGACAATGTTGGGTCAACATAAATCCTCAACATCGGTTTCTTTGAGTTTGAGAGATGTAGCCATGGGAGTCTTTGCAAGGTTTGGTATTTTCAGACAAATTTTTGATAAGATTCTTGGCATATTTCTCTTGAGAGATAAAGAGACCTTCCTGCTTCTACCAGATGTCTGAGCCCCAAGAAGAAACTGAGTTCACCAATCATACTCATCTCAAAGGTTCCTGTCATGGCTTGAACAAACTTATCTAGCAAGGAGAGGTTAGTAGCACCAAAGACAATATCATCAACATAAATTTGAGCAATGCAGATGTCTTTTCCTTTCCTGAGAATAAACAGAGTTTGATCTCCCTCACCTCTTTTAAATCCTAACCCAACTAGGAATTCTGTCAACCTAGCATACCAAGCGCGTGGGGCTTGTTTCAAACCATACAAGGCTTTTCTTAGTTTAAAAACATGGTCAGGATAAAAAGGATCTTCAAACCCTCTAGGTTGTTCAACATACACTTCTTTGTCAATGTAACCATTCAAGAAAGCTCCTTTAACATCCATTTGGTTGAGTTTTATGTTAAGACAACATGCTAAGGCTAGGAGCAAGCGAATGGACTCTAATCTAGCAACAGGAGCGAAGGTCTCATCAAAATCAATGCCTTCCACTTGAGTGTAACCTTGAGCAACCAATCTGGCTTTGTTGTTTACAACTACCCCCTTTTCATCACTCTTATTTTTAAATATCCACTTGGTGCCTATGACATTTATATTATGGGGGCGGAGAACAAGAGTCCAAACTTCATTTGTTTGGAATTGACGAAGTTCATCTTGCATTGCCTCTATCCAAAAATCATCGGCAAGAGCTTCATTCACATTTTTAGGTTCAGTTAACGAAACAAAGCAGGAGGAACTTACAGAGTGACATATTTCAGCAAGTCTGAGTGTTTCCTTGTAGTTTTTGCGTGTGTTTCCCCTCAATGTCCTTCCTCCTGGGTTTCCAATTACTTGGGAACTGGGATGATCTTTGCGAATTCTAGGAGGAGGATCCTTTCGTGAGTCAGTAGACATAGGTGCAGCATTAATGCTGGGTGGATTGTCAGATTCAGCCTCAGTCTCATTATGAGGATCAGCTTGTTCTTCATCATGAGTGTAAATCTGGGATGTTGAATTTAATGTTGAGTCATCATTGCTCAGAGGAGATGTTGGCACAACATTGCCCACATCATGGGTTCTTTCATTTTGATCAGCAGCAGGAGTCACAGTTTCTGGTACGTTCTCACTTGTAGAAGAGTCAGAGGTTGAGTCAATAACCTGTTCAGCACCTGCAGAGATCTTCTTCTGGGCATAGGGCTCAGAGTCATCAAAGGAAACATTCACAGACTCTTGTATAGTCTGCAATCTAGGATTATATATTCTATATGCTTGACTATTTTGAGAGTATCCTACAAAGATTCCTTTGTCACTTTTAGCATCAAACTTCCCTAGATGTTCTCTATCATTGAGTATGTAACACACACATCCAAATACATGAAAGTACTTAAGATTGGGTTTTCTACCTTTCAACATCTCATAGGGAGTGGTCAGAGAACCTGGACGAAGATAGACACGATTGATTATGTGACAAGCAGTGTTCACAGCTTCTGCCCACAACCTTTTTGATAGGTTCATTGAGCTTAACATCACTCTGGCCATTTCTTGAAGAGTCCTGTTTTTCCTTTCAGCAACACCATTTTGTTGTGGTGTCTTAGGAGCTGAGTATTCATGCATGATTCTTTTCTTTTCACAGTACTTATCAAAGAATTGATTCTCGAATTCTTTACCATGGTCAGATCGAATTCTTTGAACAAGAGTAGAGTACTGATTACAACATTTTGTATGCCAGTTTTTGAAGGATTCAAAAGTTTCTGATTTTTCTTTCAAAAAATTGACCCAAGTGTATCTAGAAAAATCATCAACTATAACATAGATATACCAGGCACCTCCTAAACTTTTAGCTTCTATAGGACCCATGAGATCCATATGCAGGAGTTCAAAGCAGTTAAAAGTACCTCTTTGTTGTCCTTCAATCAGAAGTGGCTGATGTGTCACCTTGGTTTGTTTTCCCATAAGACAGTCGCCACACACATGTTTCCCTACATTGGTAAGCTTTGGCAGTCCTGTCACCACATTGTTTTTGATTATCTTCTCCAGATTTCTGTAATTTACATGTCCCAATTTCTTATGCCACAATGTTGCATCATCATGTTGAGCAACATTGCATTTGAGAGGAATGTCCATCACATAGCAGTTGTCCTGTGATCTCACACCTGTCATTACAGTTAATTTGTCCACACAAGTATAAACTTTGCAAGAACGTTTATCAGACTTGACTTTCAGATCATCATCACACAGGTGGCTTATACTAACAAGATTAGCCGTTAACCCTTCAACTAGAAGAACATTTGAGAGTTTCGGATATCCTTTAAGGCACAGTGTTCCCTTTCCAAGTATTTTGCTTTGGTATCCTCCTCCATATGTTACCGTACCTGTCTTTTGAGCTACAAAATTTGACAAATTTGACGGGTTACCGGTCATGTGCCTAGAACAACCACTGTCGAAGTACCATTTTCCAAAGATTGTTAGGGGAAGTAGCAACAGAAAAAGCAACATTGCAAGTATATTTTTCTTTAGCTACCCAAACATGTTTAGAAACACTCTTGTGTTTTCTTATCTGTCCTGGAGATTTGCCTTGTTTAGGAGAACTAGGAAAGTACTTCAGAGTCTTAAGATTACATCTTTCAGTCTCTGTTGAAGTGGATGTTGTCACAACATTGCAGCTAGCATCACTGTTTTGTTTGCTGGAAACTGGATGGGAGGGAATTGTGGAGAGATTACTGAGGTTGGAGGTTTCAACATGTTCCCTTTTTAAGTCCTTTTGGTACTTGAAACAGTAAGGCTTTTTGTGACCAGATTTATGACAGTAAGTGCACACAAACAAATCTTTTTCTTTTACAAACGTAGGACCTTTTATGAGCTCAGAAAGAGGTTTGACAACTTTTGGGGTATCAGTGTTAACAGTGTCGTTCATGTTGCACCCAAGTTCATCATAACTACTGGTGTACCCTAAACCAGTGGTCCTATCATTGTTCACATCAAGCATCTCATTAAGTCTGGAAGTAGAAGAGTTCCATTTTGCAATTACCTTCTTTTCATTATCTAGCTCAGAGATTACCTTGAACAGTTCAGTGTCCTCCTTTGTTAATTCAGCTTCTAGTTTGACAATGGTGTCTTTCAGATTGTAGTTCTCCTTCTCAGTTTTCTTGAGGAGTTTCCTGAGAGTCTTCCATTCACTGAAGAGTTTCTCATACATCTGTTGCAGATCCTTCACCATTTGATCTGCATTAACTTCCTCTTCTGAAGGACTATCTATATCAAAATCCACAGAACCATGTAGACATAACACATTAGAGATTCCTGCCTTCTCAGGTTTGGTTAGTGCCAAGTATTCACAGTTCTCAGAGTCATCATAGTCAAAGAAGATTTCTATTTCTGATGTTGTCTCGACAATGTTGTCCCAACATTGGTCATCAACATTGTAAGTGGATGAACGGAGAGCTTTGGCATTGGTAGTTGAATCATCTTCTTTTTCTTCATCTTCCTGTTCTTCATCTGAGTCATCACTGAGACAAGCAAGAAGATTCTTTTTCTCTTTTCTGAGATTGTTAGCACATTCATTTTGATAATGACCCCACCCTTGGCATTCAAAACATCTAATCTTACTAAGAGGAGTGCGATCGAAATCAGATTCAGAGCTAGTTTTGGAAGCAGAACCAGTTTTGAAAGTATTGGTTTTTTCTTTTGAAAGTTTTAGTTCCACTTGAGGATCCTTGACGAGTTTTTCCTGAATCTAAGTTTGTTGAACTTCCTCACAAGATTGTTGAAGGCTTCTTTCACATATTGTCGGACTCATCACTACTACTATCGTGCTTTGAAGATTTAGCTTTAGAAAGCAGTGAAGGGAGATACTATGAGTTTTCATACCTTGTCTCTCATTTTCATTTAGTTCAAAGTTTTTCAAATTGTTCACAGGTATGAAAATCCATAGTTGCCAAGTTATGAGTGTCTTCCAAGATAGTGACTTTGGTATTAAATCTTGAGGAAAGAGATCGACAACTTTGGAAACAAGTTGCCTATTAGAAATAGCTTCTCCCAGTCTTTGGACTTCATTTGAGAGAGTCAAAAGTTTTTCGAAATAGGAGTCAATGGTTTCTTCCTCCGCCATTCTTAGATTTTCAAATTGAGACCAAAGCATTCTAAGTTTAGTTTGTTTGACACTAGCATCCCCTTCACAATGACTCTGAAGTAATTCCCAAGCTTGTTTTGCAGTAGTACAGTTTTGAATGATTTTAAACATATGAGAATCTACATGACCAAAGATATCATTTAAAGCTTTTTCATTATAAGAGCTAAGAAGTATGTCACCTGCAGAGAAGCGTTCTTCAGGAATGGGGACAATGTCACCATCAGCATCAGGTCCTTCAGTTGGCCAGGTGTATCCTTCCAGAATGGATCTCCAAGCACGGCCATCAAGGGACTTGATGTATGTCCTCATCCGGATTTGCCAGTAATGGTAGTTGGACCCATCAAGCACAGGAGGTCTATTGTAGTTTGCATCCATTGTAGTAGTACCAAATCCACACACCAGTAGTTAGGTGGCTGGCTCTGATGCCACTTGTTAGAACTTAAGATCTCGGATTGGTACTTGGAACTAGATCAACAGACAATGTTGCCAACAATGTTGTTCAACAATGTCTACAAGAAATGTGAATAGCGGATGAATAATAATGAAACTTCTATTACCAAGCCAATATATAGAAAAATATATGGCGGCAAATTTAGGCAAAATATCTGCTGACAGGAAAAGTAGATCTAATCAACTAGGTTTAATACAATCACAAACGATTGATTAAACAACCAAAACTAGCCCTAGAAGAACCAACAGTAAAAGCTATTCTAGGTAGACGTTTGAAAGAGTTATTCCAACAATGAATACTCTTAGACAAACTCTAAAGCTAGCAGAAAACAAGAAGCCTAAACTCTTTAAATCTCAATTGATCTTTTCAAAAAAGCTCAACATTGCTTTGCTGAATCCTTGCATATATATACTTGAGATGTCGACCTCTTCCATCTATGTCGAAAGGCAATAGGATCTCAGCAAAGGCAATTTTTCCTTTCATTTGTTTTCTTCAATATGCGCATAGAAGGAAATTTCCATATTTCGATTCTTCATAAAATATATTCCTTCTTGCTTTCACCACAAGCTGTTCTTTTTCCTTAAATCAATTCTTGTTCGATTTGTCAATACTTTCAGTCCAAGTATCCTGTCCAATGTGCTTTGTCTTCGATGTCTGCTGCAATGCTATATCTTCTATGTTATGCCAACATTGAATTCTATCCTGTCACAATGTTATACAACATTGATAATCCTGCAGCTTCACAAACAACAACAAACACAAACTTGGAACTGATTATTGAAAGACAAGATTATCAAAATATAAGTGCATACTGCACTTTCAGAATCTCTCTTGAATTGGTAATGGTCTCCTGATTTCTAGAGAGTTGGAGTCTCTAAAGACGGTTAGGCAGAGATCTCAGTCGTTTCGACTTGTATATACCCTTGTTTGTTGGTACTTTGTTCTCCCCAGACACTGGATCTACATCACCATGGTACGGTGATATCATGAAAGATTATGTCACGTCTAACCATTTTTCCATGTGCAGGTAGATCAAGTTCCTGGTCCCCACGGAAACTATACTTTCCGATTGATATGGAAAAAGCTTTTCCTGATGGAGGAATAGTCTCGACGGGAGATGACGTATCTCCGGACACTTTCTCTATAGATTATGTATCATATCTTGTAGGTCCGGATAAAGATCCGAGATTTGTAGACTGCAAAGACAGTGTTATATATACTTTGTTCTCTCGTATGAATAAAATTCATTGCGTGACTTTTCTTGTCACCGTGAACGCTAAACTTCGAATTTACGAATTGAAAGGTAAAAGTTGTATTGATTTGCCGGAAATTCAATTACAACTTGTGGGCTCCATGGCCAATGACAAAAGGATTAATCAAAAACAGAACTGACGGAGTTCCGCATAATAGATAGTTGGAATCTAATATAACCAAACGACCTGGCGGAGATTCGCGTAACCATCCTTACGCGTAAAACTTTTGAAGGTTCCTAGAATTCCATGTATGCTTGAGTGGGTATCCGCGCTCATCTTCCAATTCGAAACTCCCATTCACTCTTGCTCCGACAATCTTGTAAGGTCCTTCACATTTAGGCTTGAGTTTTCCAACATTGCTCAAAATGTCAGCCCGGCGAAGCACTAGGTCCCCGACCTACAAGTTTTTGGCTCGAACATTCCTGTTGTAGGCTCGGGCAGCAGTTGCTTGGTACTTATGGATATTATCCAGTGCTTCAGTTCTTTTCTGTTCCAACATGTCTAGATCGAATATCCGAGCTTCACAATTGGCGGAATCTTCGAACTCTTGGACCCTCATAGTCTCGACAGGAATTTCTGCTGGTATAACTGCTTCCGAGCCATATACCAAGGCAAATGGAGTTTCTTTGGTCGCGGTCCGTGCAGTGGTGCGATGAGCCCATAGTACGCCATCTAGGACGTCCGCCCAGCTTTCTTGAGAAGTTCTCAACCGCTTTTCCAGGATCTTGACTATTGTCTTGTTTGTGGACTCGGCTTGTCCATTAGCTTACGGATATCCAACAGATGTGAAACGTTGTTCAATCTTGAAGGATGCCAGCCATTCCTTGAGCCTATTGCCTGAAAATTCATCACCATTATCCGAGACAAGAACTCTGGGTAGGCCAAAGCGGCAAATGATGTTTTTCCAAATGAAGGTCCAAACTCAACTTTCCGTAATGGCTGCCGCAGCTTCTGCTTCTACCCATTTGGTGAAATTTTCCACGACCACAATTAGGAGTTTCTTCTGTTGAGTGCCCCTCGGGAACGGTCCGACAATATCGTGAAATAAAACGACTTAAGGACATGAGACGTCCTATGAGTTGCTGTACCTCATTGAGGTTCTTCGGATGCGGCAGATTTAGGATTGCCTTGATCTTCTCGGGGTTTGCGCTTATCCCCCTCTCTGTGACCATGTATCCGAGGAACTTTCCTCCTTTCACTCTGAACGTGCACTTTTCTAGATTCAGTTTCATTCCGTACTTCCTAAGGATAGCGAAGCACTTGTTCAAATGATGCACATGTTGCTCTTCAGTTTTGCTCTTGACGAGCATGTCATCCACGTAAACTTCCATGGTTTTCCCAATTTCTTCCTTGAACATCTGGTTCACCAGTCGTTGGTAAGTGGCTCCCGCATTTTTCAATCCGAAGGGCATTACCTTGAAACATTATACTCCCCCTGCAGCGAAGAAAGCTATTTTCTTGATGTCCTCCTTGGCCATCCGAATTTGGTAAAAACCTTGATATGCGTCCATAAAACTCAGTAACGCACATCCAGACGTGGAGTCAACCAACTGATCTATTCGTGGTAAAGGGTACGGGTCCTTTGGGCAGAACTTGTTCAACCTAGTGAAGTCATTGCACATCCGCCATTTGCCTGGTGATTTTTCTACCAGGACCACGTTGCAAACCCAATCAGAGTAACGGACTTCTTCGATATGCCCTGCTTTCAGGAGTTGATCAACTTCAGCGGATATGATGGCATCCTTGACCGGACCAAAATCTTTCCTCTTTTATCGGATGTACTTAATCGAGGGATCCATGTTCAGACGGTGAACAGTAATCCTCGGATCTATTCCCTTCAGGTCATCGGTGCTCCAGGCAAACACATCACTGTTGTCTCGGAGACAAGCAATGAGCTTCATTTCCACCTCCGCATTCATCTCTGTTCCGATTCTTGTCTTCTTGTCCGGGCTTCCAACAACAATCTCAATTTCCTTGAGAGTTTCATGTGGCTCTATTCGCACAGTTCTAGGAAACTTCTCCTTCTGGCTCCCTACTCCAATCTGCGGATTCTCCTTTTTGGCCGGAAGAACAACTGGCGGATCAGAGGTCAACGTGACTGTCAGCACAGGGGTGGACGCTCTTCTTGTGGACATAATGTAACATTCCCAAGCTTCACGGATGTTTCCCACCTCTTCTCCAACTCCGAAGGGAGTTGGAAACTTCATTATGTTATGGAGAGTGGAGGAAATAGCCCGGAATTGATTGAGTCCTGGACGCCCAAATATGGCATTGTAGTCGAAAGTCCGGTCCACCACTACAAATCGGACCAACTGTGTCACTCTTGCCGGGAAAGTCCCAAGTGAGACGTGCAACATAACACTTCCTAGGGGTCGAACAGTTCCCCCTCCAAACCCTAGTATAGAGGTGTGGACTCTCTCATATCGGATTCTCCCCAGCTCCATCTGGTCTAGTGTTCTTTTGGAAATGATATTCGAGGAACTCCCCGTATCCACCAAAATTTTGTTGACTCGATAAGTCGCGATGGTTAACGAAACCACCAGCGGAACATCTGGATTATCAATGTCCTCGCCTCCTGCCGTAGGAGGAGGAATCTCGCTATCATCGAAGGATATAGCATTTGTACCCCGAATCGCTGGAGCAGCGTACGCTCTATCGTTGCTCAGAAGATTTTGAGCAGTCCGCTCTCTCGCGTTCCTACTATCACCTCCAGATGGTCCGCCTGCGATGGTGTTGATCACTCCGCTGTACGGAGAGTTCTCCATTTCAATGTCATCGCCATATATGTACGGATGCCCATCCGTGCGAGGCGGATAGCTAGCCGGCGGAGGTGGCAAAGATAGCGGACGGGGTGGTGGTTCTGTTGCATTATGCTCCCTTATTCGCTCCGTTCTATCGTGTTTGGAGGGCTCATCCGCATAGATGTGCTCCTTTAGCTTGCCCTCTCTCACCAGGTGTTCAACCTCCGTTTTCAATTGGATACAGTCATCGGTCTCGTGACCTCGGCTCTTGTGAAACTTGCAATATCCTTTTGCATTTTTGTTTCTCCGATTATGAGATGGCTTCGGCCATTGGATATCCAGCTTCTTCTCAACAATGGTCGCCAAGATGTCGGATCTTGGTTTGTTGAGGCGAGTGTAGTCCGCGAATCTCCTTGGCGGACTGCTCTCTCTATAAATACCTTTGTCTCTGTGATCCTTCTTTGGGTCAAACTTCCTCTGGCGTTGTTCTGTTTTCAACGGCTCCTTTCCTTTCTTTGAACCGGCCCGGACTAGAACGTTCCTTCGATATTCCTCTCCGTACATCACCTCCTCACAGATGTCGTCCAAGTGTTTCTCACTTCTTACCTCCTGGCTGGAAAGCTTCCTTTGGAGCTCGGAGTTGTAAGTATTAGCGTACAGGTGACGGACCCGTTCTTTAATACTATGGGGCTCAACTCGGAGTACCTCTATATTGAAGCGATCTAAGAAAGTCTGAAGATCTTCTTGCTCCCTTTGTATAACTTCGGCCAGGTGATCTACGGTACGCTTTCTCCTTTTTGACTTTCCTAATCGTGCCAAGAACTTGGAAGAAAGGTCTGCATATGACCTTATCGACTTGTTCGGCAAAGCGGTGTACCAGTCCATAGCCGTTCCAAAGAGAGTGGATGAGAACGTAAGAGCTTTTGTATTGTCGCTCATTCCCTTGGAATCCATCTTGCTGTTGTACCTTGTCAGGTGCCAACGGGACAAGTATCCCCATAATAGTATTCCAAGTTCGGAATTACTTGATCCGAGTTTCTGTTTCTTTCCTTCTCTCTCATGATGTCATCGCACAAGGGAAATGGTGCACTAGTTGTTATCTGCTCTTGGTCTTTTACCAGGCGTCCGAGATTCAGAATCTGGGCCTCCAAAGCCTTCTGCTGAGCGTAGATCTCGTCAGCAGTCATGATGTCTCCTGTCCTCGGATGAACAGCTACATCCGCGGGGAGTTCATCTATCTGGACCACTGGAACAGTTTCTGCTACTTGATCTCTGTCTCTCGAAGGTGCTTGTCGCGGAACTCATGGATGCCTATTATCCCCTTCTTGATACTCTCTCCTTCCGTTTCGGCTTCCTCCACCCCGAGCTTGACAGGCAGATGCCCGCCGGTCTAGAAGGTTTCGCAAATCCTCTTGAGGTGGTTGATTTCCTAACCTCTGTTGGATCGGACGTTGCCTGTTTCATAATAATGCAGGCTCTGCTTGAGCAGGAGTAGCCACTGGCGGAGTGGCTTGCTGAGGATGGGCATTGTTAGACCCCAGGCATCCTTGGATGATTGTGAGCAATCTATCAAACTGAGTCTCACTTAGTCCGAGGTCACTAGTGCGGACAATGCGACCATCGGGCATAGTGAACTGTTGACCTGTAGTGGGGCCTTGAGAAGCTCGTATGACCCCTACTCCATGGCTCACATGCACAACATTCTCGGGACCACTTTTGGCTCCCCTGTGCGGAGCGTCTCTCCCCTCATCTAAGGATGGGCTGGCTGTGCGCCCGTCGCTCGGATATCTCCTTACAACATTCCCTCCAGCCACAGTGGCTCTTCGTCCATGGGTGGGTGGACGTCCCCGTGGGCGTGGTGTCCCTACGCCTGCAGCACTAGTCCGCGCTGTCCGTCTCGTCCTTGCCATCAGCCTAACTCAAACGTGAAAACTTTTTGTAAAGTTTCCCACAGACGGCGCCAAAATGTTGAGGGGTAAAACCTCGAACACCAACTAAACTATTACAAGTAACCTAATCTAGGATCCGCCTCCTACTTGAAGTCCGAAGCAAGACTGGTCCGAGCTAGAGTACCTGAAAGGACTAAGTGGGGGGGGGGGGTTAGAATGGGTTACCCGGATTGCATATGTCAATCCGGTAAGAGACTTTACTCAAGAGAGAGTTGGAAGCTCTCAATGTAATAGTTACGGGGAAGGTTATGAAATCGATAGTGTTTATGACTTAGGGATTCTCACTATGACCTTTCTTATCACTTACCTTAAGGTCTTGGACCTTGTGCTATACTTATTGTTATCATATCTTATGAGATTGCTCACAAGATGATGCAAAGTGTATGCTTCAGATTTGGACACCAATGCTACCTTTGGCCCATGGCCCATTAGTGGATAGTAATCCAATACTAATTAATGGGCCTGGGAGGGTAGTTTGGACCTTTCCCTCTGAGAGTACTGTTCCGCATGTTGGGTCCGTGTAAGTTCCTCGGACAGATCTGTATGCTTGGTTGATCTGGCCTTAGGAAACTCAAGGTGTCCGGACCTAGAGTTCCACGGAAGTATCTCACTGGTTCTGTTATATACGTTTGGTCTTACTATGATGGTGGCATCCGAGATTCTCTCGTCCGGTCCGTTTAGAACCTTAGGACTGACAGTTTGCGGTACTTGGAAGGACCATGTGACCGTTTGTCAGGTTCGGAAGTCACCTGTCTAGCTTGGTCTGGCCTAGCTGAGATGGCATGTTGACTTGTAGATACTAGTTGACCTGAGATGGTTTCCTTTATGTCGGACCATTCGAAGGTCGGACTAGCAATGAATAGGCTATCTCAGCCTTGATGCGCTTTAGGACACGCTTTATGGCGCCCTTAACGGATTGGACACATGTCCGTATCAACAATCATATTTTTTATGTATATGTATATCACCGATATTTTTAGTAAAACCTGTGATGTTTTCGAATATAACTGAAATGTATGTCCGTCTCTTTTAGTCTATCCATAAGACCGTCTCTTTGGAGAATTACTCGTATAATACTATAAACGTTATTATGACGTCATACCGACTCAAAACGGCCCAACCGATTTGACCCCGATCCGACTTTTTTAGGGGGTGGATGGCTTAACTGTCCGGACCGGCTTTTAAAACATAGTTTTCAACAATGTTACCTAAGTTCTCTACCAATAAACTTATGTTCTGAGTAATATCTAATATGCTTACTATAAAATAGTTGCCTTGTCCATATGAACATCTTATTTATCATTTGGTCTATGTTCTCTGCAATATCCACTATGTTCCTACTAAAAAAAAATCTATATTCCTACTAAAATCACACTGGCTAGCTGTTTGGCATGAAGTTAACCGAAACTATTCATCCGTTAAATTTTTTTCGGGTAATTAGCATGCATTTAAAACACTAACTGTTTGGTATAGAATTAAAAAAAAGTGAGTTCAAGAAAAATTTCAGTTGATGAATAGTATCTGAGTTAAAGGTGAGTTATAAAAAATGGTGTTTGGAATAGAATTAAAAACATATAAGTTTTGTAGGGTTTTTTCTACCTTCAGTCAAGGCCCTGACTATTGTCAGTCAATGTATGGACATCTGACACGTGTCTGATGCTCGGTATCGCCCTAAACCGTTGCTCTGTGTCGCCCTCAACCATTGCTCTGTATCGTCTTCAGCCGCTATTTTTTTTTTTTAAACTATTAACTTCTTCAAAAAAATTTAATTATTAAAATTTGAACTCTCCTTCCCCAATCCCCACCACCACCCACCACCACCGCACCAACACCACCACCCACCATCTTCTTCCCCACCACCAACACCGCACACCACCACCAAAATCACTGCCGGAGCTCCGGTGGAAGCTCCGATTTTTTTTTTTTAATTGAGCTTCCGCCATGGAAGCTCCGGATCGCCATGGAAGCTCCGATCTGGAGCTTCCATGCGGGCGGAAGCTCCAATCTGGAGCTTCCATGGCTGAAGCTCAATAAAAAAAAAAAAACAGATCGGAGCTTCCACCGGAGCTCCGGCACCATTGCTCTGTATCGTCTTCAACCGCTATTTTTTTTTTAAACTATTAACTTCTTCAAAAAAATTTAATTATTAAAATTTTAACTCTCCTTCCCCAATCCCCACCACCACCGCACCAACACCATTACCCACCATCTTCTTCCCCACCACCAACACCGCACACCACCACCAAAATCACTGCCGGAGCTCCGGTGGAAGCTCAGATTTTTTTTTTTTTATTGAGCTTCCGCCATTGAAGCTCCGGATCGCAATGGATGCTTCCGCCATGGAAGCTCCGATCTGGAGCTTCCACGCCATGGAAGCTCCAGATCGGAGCTTCCATGGCGGGCGGAAGCTCCAATCTGGAGCTTCCACCATGGAAGCTCCGATCCGGAGCTTCCATGGCTGAAGCTCAATAAAAAAAAAAACAGATTGGAGCTTCCCCCGGAGCTCCGGCAGTCCATGGCGGAAGCTCCGATCAAGCTTTCGTGGCGGCTTTCGGTTAGAGGAAAAATATTTTTCTTTAAATATATTTAAATAATTTAAAGCGACGTAGGCAGTTGGAGCAACACGTAGCGCAACACCTTGTGTGACACGAGCGACACCCCATGGCAATACTTAGTGTGACAGGTAACAGATTATTCGATCTCCACCGTTAAAATTTTAATCTAATGGATCAAAATAGGTGACTGACGTTAGTCAGGGCAACACCTTGACTGACGGTAGAAAGCCCCTTGTTATATAGGGTGTGTAAGAAACATAGTGAGTTAGTGTGTGAGATATATAAATAACTTAAGCGGTTAGAGTTGTAAAAATTTGAGGTTTTCCGTTGCGCAAAATTAATCGTTCCTGATATCAATAACACTTCAAATCTCCAACAAATCACCTTTTACCTGGACTAGCTTTTATGTATCTACATTGTACTTATTTCCAATTATTATGTACTACCTCCGTTCCAAAGAAAACTTTTCATTTTACTATTCTACGGTCAACTATTTTCGACTTTGACCACAAATTACTCTTGAACTATAATAGTAAATAATTCAATAAAATCTTATAGTGAAATTAAATTTTCATTATATGATTTTATTAAAATTATTTATTATTATATTTTTAGAGTAATTTGTGGTTAAAGTTGAAGACAGTTGACCGTTCAAAGTCAAAATGGAATGTTTTGTTTGGAAAGGAGGGAGTATTATTTACCTAGCTTTAACTCAAAAGGTCAATGAGCACTCTTCTTTGTTTTTTTTTCTTTCGGATTTGAAATATATATTTCCTCACCAATTTATTTATTACTTAAAAAATTCACTTTGTGTATCATATTATTTCAATAATAACATCTTTCACTTTAAGACCAAAAGGTCAAAATTTTCTTTTTTATATTTTGTGAATCAAGACCAATTAAATGAGTATCACAACCTCTTTATTTTTTATATATACACCGGTATATTAATTCTCAAAAAGAATACAAGAGAAATATATAAAATTATAAAAACAAAACAATATTTCAATGGCAAAGTTGAATGTATCGTAATCTGGTGTTTATTCTTCTTGTTCTTGTGTTGCGGTGTTTGCAACGCTAGAATATGCACCTCATGCGAAAAACAAGTTGGTAAGGTATAAGAGAACTTTTTATCTTTATTTGATTAAGTTCGTTTTTATTTTCATTAGGGAATGTGGTGGTGACGGACTAACAGTAAAAAAATTATGTATTTCATGATTTGGTTGTTTTAGTGGCCTAAATGGTGTATTATGGCATCTGGGAGGGGTGATGCAACTATGCAACGTGTTATTGACGAGAGATGTTCACATATGGATTGTAGTCCAATAAATCCTAGAGGATCTTGCCACCACTACGAGTTGTGGTTTCGTGCCACTTGGGTGCTTTCCAGTACTTTTCCTATTACTCAGTATTGCCCAGGAGACGTAGGCGCTATAATTGGAAGTGATCTTTGTAAGATTTTATATATATGAATCCTTTTAATTTTTTGAATAAGATAATAAAATCTAAAAGGTTTTCAATTATTTATTATTCTGCATGAAAATTTTTTCCGCAAGATATTCGAGATTTTTTAAAATCACATTGGAACATTTTTGTTGAATTTTATTAGAAAAATTTGTAATTTAAACTTCCAGTCAATCAAAAGAATATAATTTTGATTTAAACCTTTGTAACAAAACCTTATATGTTTGATATTTGATACCTTTTTTTTCCTAAATAAATAATTTGAAAGGTTGGAAAATTAAAAAGTTAATGATTTTTTACTTTGATTTTTAATTTTGCATATAATTAGTTATTACATAACATTGTGCTATTGTTTGTTGTTTGCTTTGGCAGCTAGACCAGGTTGTGCATTACCACACTATCCCTGATGGATTGAGATCATATTGTTCGTCATGAATACTTGTGTCATTTGTACTTTCTCAATGAAAGAGAATTGTCGATCCAACGTATCTATTTAATTTTTCCAAATATGATGGAATGAATGATGAATAATACTAAATAAGAATTAGTAAAAGCATCCAATGTTTGCTTGAGTGTCCACGTAATGGCATAAAAAAATGCACTATGTTTTTTTTAATTTAATTCATAAATATATTTATGCATGTTTTTTTCATATTAGTCCATATATTTTTGCCTATTTTTAAAGTTATGGTTTTTAGTTTAATCCAAAATTTTACTATTTGTTTGTTTCAAAATATGAAATCGCACCAAATAAAATTGATCTTTTTATTGAGCATTGGTCTATTGGACAACTTTTTAATCAAATTTTATACTATATGTAATGTTTTGATCGATCTTAATTAAGAAATATCTCCGGTAACTTTCAACTGATGAAATCTAGTATTATCCAAATACAACTCATAGTCGCTTGAAAGCATTTTCGAGAGATATGATAATATGTGATCACCTCTGAGATATGATTATATGCGATCACCACTCATAAATTAATTTTCTAAGATATTGAATATAGTGTAGACAATGAGGGTTATTAGAGATTATACTATGCTAGTTTCGTCTCCAATGCACCTAGTTATCACAAACTATCGCATGAGCTCCAAGTTGATGTAATAATGTTGTTCCAAACAACTAGAATTGCAGTGATATATTAGTTGCTCATGAAAAGCATGACATACATATACACAACTAAGAGAGATGAAGAAAATTAATGTTGAACTCATTACAGAAGGAGAGTATCCCACTTACTTTATAACAAATATAGGCATCCATATCCATGAATGTGGAATTTGGTGGAATTAGTTGCATTTTCAGCTAGTATATATTTCACTGTTTATTTTTTGTATGTTGTTTACATATATAGTTTTTATTAAATCTCATACAAATTTATCTACGAAACTTTGAAATATATTTGGAACATATATTTGAATTTTCCGTGATAAGACGAATCCAATGACACCAATCTTGAATATTATTTTTAATTAAATAAATCATTTTATTCATTAAAATTAAAATATAAATTTATTAAATAAGATAAGATGAAAGAATGGAATTTTTAAAATAGAGAATTTACCTACGTGGAATTTTATGGAATTAGTTGCATTTTCAGCCAGTATATTTTTCACTGTTTATTTTTTGTATGTTAGCTGCATATATAATTTTTATTAAATCTCATATAAATATATTTACAAAACTCTGAAAAATATGTTAAACATATATTTGAATTCACCGTGACAAGATGATTTCATAACCACCAATTAATTTTGAACATTAATTGAATAAACCATTGTATTCATTCAAATAAAATATAAATTTATTAAATAGGTAAAATGAAATAATGAAATTTTAAAAATAGAGAATTCAGTAAATATATAATGCTCACCCATCTATTTGAAAGGAAACTAATAGATTTTAGATTTTCAATTATAAATTTTGATTCTACAGTTGAACAGAGTCTGGATAGGGGGGCGTATTAGTGTTGTTGCTCGGGATCATGAGGCCAATGTTATTGCTTGGTGGAAAAATTTTATGTCTTATGGTTGTTGAAAATGCGAAAGGTTTGCCTGCCAAACTAACAGTGGAGAATTTCGTTCCATGAAGTATTGCTAGGTTAAACATGAGGCTAATGTTTTAGCATATAGATTATCAGTGTTCTTATATAATATAATAATATAATATATGAAGTTGATGGGTTAAAGCCCACCAGATTCAATAAATTCCAGCCATCCTACATGAAATTTTGATTATACGGTTGATCGGAGTCCGAATAGGGGCATATTAGTGTTGTTGATAGGGATGACTCCTAGGCAATGTTATTGATTGGTGACAAATTTTATGTCTTATGGTTGTTGAAAATGTGGAAGGTTTGCCAGCTAAATTAAGAACTGTTGATACGGAAATATGTCCAATCCGTCATAGACGCCTTTGGAGCGTATCCTAAGGCGTACTAAGCTGTCCAAGGTCAATTGCAGAAGGTCCGACCCAAGGTCCCTTTGGAGTCAGCCTCCCTGTAACAAGCAATAAGAACCTTTGTCTTTAAGACAAGTGGTCCGACCCAGTCCATGGTCCGAAGAGCATGGAGGTCCGGCCGAGACAGTGATTCGGACATACAACCCTAACCTCATAAGGAACCAAGTAAACTGACACCAAGAGAGAATGTACGGTCTGAAGATAGTAAGGTTCGAACCACTGTACTTCAGAAGACTGTTTAAGTTATCTTACATTCAAGGGAGTACCACTTGGATCATTGCTCCAGACCTACCCTTCCGGACGAAGGTCCGAAACGGACATCAGCAGTCTCTAATCTCTCGAAAAGACTAAAATGCCCCTGAAAGCCCAAAAGGGAAATGGGTTAAGTCTTCCTAATGGGCCATGGGCCTAACTGAGCCTTGTTGGCACAATCTGAGCCCTACACTTATCACGATCTAGTGAAGCCCTTCCATTTTGGGAGAAACCTATAAATATGGCGCACATTCCCATGTAAATGGTAAGTCGTCATTACAAACTAATCCCGATCACTATACAGAGTAGATCTTCAGTCTCTCTCAAGTAAAGTCTTTACCCGGTTTGACACTTAGCAAATCGGGTCTACGGTTCTAACCCTCCGAAAGTTACTTGTGCAGGTTCTTACCCTCTAGTTCTTTGGAGTGCTTTGGACCTTAGCTTTGGACGCTTTACAGTGATTTTTGACTTGGGCGATTTAGGAAGAACTTATTAAGTGTTTGGGGGGACTTCACCCTCAACATTTTGGCGCTGTCTGTGGGAAACTTTTTGCAATGTTTCCATGCGATGGTCGTACTGCTACTACTGCGGTAGGAACTCCCGCTCCTAGACAAGAGGGAGACCTCCTACTAGGAGAGGACGTATGGCGACAGGCGCATTAAGGAACGATAATGAATATCCATGCGATGGTTGTACTGCTAGTGTCTCTTCAGAGGAGGAAAGAGTCGTTGACCCGCTAGCGAGAACCCAAGGATTTGGAGTGGCAATCCAAGGCGTGGGAGGACAAGTTCCTCCGACATAAACACACGGTCCTCCACCAGGAAGAAACTTCAATCTTCTAAACAGTCAGATCATTTGTCCAAGTGAGTTTGGCATGAATGAGAACCAGTTTGGCATCTTAGTGACCACCATCCAAGGATGCTTTGGTTCTAACAACGTCCAGCCTACTCAACCCACTCTACCCTTAGCGGTTCCTAGGCAAGCTGAGCCCGCTCAATCAAGAAATGAGAATCGTCCAGTTCTGGAAAGGATAGGTGAGCCGACTCGACCAGAGGACCTATGAAACCTTCTCAACAGAAGAGTCACTGCATCTCAAGAACATCAATAGAAGCCCAGTTAGACCAAGAGTGGATGAAGATGGTACTAGTCACCATGCGGCTCTACGTCCAAGAGCGAGAGACCATATGGCTGAAAGTATCCCTGTGGTTCCAGTCGATGATCTCCCTCCTGACATGGCAATCAATCCCAGAACATGTGAGAGACTTACTGCTGAAGAGATCTACGTTCAGGAGAAAGCCTTAGAGACTCAGATTGCTAGCCTTGGCAAAATGGTGAAAGCTCATGAGAAGGTGATGATAAGAGCTCCAAAACCCTTGTGTGATGCAATAACAAGGGAGAGAAAGCGTCCTGATTCTAACATCCCTAACCTTGAACATTAATATGCATGGGGATACTTGTCATGTTGGCCATCTAACTAGGTATGAGAGTAAGATGGAATCCAATGGCTTGAATGACAACTTGAAGGCTCTCACTTTCTCAACCACTCTTTTCGGAGAATCTATGGATTGGTGGACAGCCCTACCCAATGGCTCCATCAAGAGCTATGTAGATATCACCTCACTTTTGAGAAAGCAAAAAAAGTAGAGCATTTGGCGGGAGTAGAGAATTTGGCGGGAGTAATTCAGAAGGAGAATGAGGATCTTAGGACCTTTCTCGATCATTTAAATGCTAAAGTACGACAGGTTGAAGCTCATAGCATCAAATAACGGGTCCGACACCTGTATGCTAACACGTACAATGATGATCTCAGAAAGAAGCTCTGCAATGAATTAATCACAACCGAAAAGTATCTGGAGGATATTTGTGAGGGAGTCTTGTATGGTAAAGAGTATCGAAGAAACGTTCCAGTAAGAGCCGGGTCTAAGAAGTGAAAAGAGCCGATGAGACAAGATCCCGCGCCTCGTCCTGGAAAGTTTGAGCAAAGAAAGGATTTCAAAGATAAGAGAGAGTTCCGTAGGGAAAGAACCCCTCCTAGAAGATATGCGGAGTACACTCATCTTAATAGACCTAGATCCGACATCTTGGCCTCTATTGTTGAAAAGAAGTTGGACGTTCACTGGCCTAAACCAACGTGTAGCAGTAAAAGAAGCACGGCTTCTAAGTAGTACTGTAGATTCCATAAACACAAAGGCCATTCCACTGAAGATTGTGTTCAATTGTAAACTGAGATTGAAAGTTTGATAAGAAGCGACAAGCTGAAAGGACCAAACCACGAAGATGAGCCGTCTCGACATCAAAGGAACGAACGAAGAAGAGAGGAGCGTGATGGAGAACCTACGACAGGATCCTTACCGCCGCCTCCCATGGGGACTCCATCCCAACATGCCCAAAGATACAGTGAGTACTGCGAAGACTTAGAGATGGAGAACCGTCCCTATAGCGGGGTTATCAACGCTATAGAAGGAGGTCCAACTGGAGGAACAATAGGAATGCTAGGGAAAGAACCGCCCAGAACCTAATAAACAATGATAGAGCTTACGCTCCTCCTGCTCTGAGAGGAACCAACATGATCTCCTTTGATGATAGTGAAATACCTCCCCCAACGTCCGATGGAGAAGATCTCGGGGATCCTGACGTTCCCTTGGTTGTTTCTCTAGTCATCGCTACTTATAAGGTCAACAAAGTACTTATCGATACTGGGAGCTCTTCCAACATCATCTCTAAGAGAACTGTGAATCAAATGAACTTGGGGAAAATTGAATACGGGCGAGTCTTTACTTCCCTAGCGGGATTTGGAGGTTCTACAGTTCGCCCTATAGGAAGCATACCTATACAAGTTTCTATGGGAACCTTTACAGCGAGAGTAACTCAAACAATTCTCTTTGTGGTCGTAGATCATGTCATCGACTACAATGTTATCCTAGGACGTCCAGGACTCAATCAATTCAAGGCCATCTCATCTCCTCTACAAAACAGAGTTATACTCCGAATGGTGTAGGAGAGGAAGTTAGGAATGTTAGAGAAGCATGGGAATGCTACATTATGTCGACGAGGAGTGCCTCTGCTCTTGTTCTCACAGTCAGCAAGAAGCCCGAGTCACTCTTACCCATGCCTCTTTCCCCGGTGAAAGAGGAGATTGGAGCTGGGGCTCTTAAAGAGAAATTTCCTAAGGTAACGAGGATTGAACCTCATGAAACCTTGAAAGAAATCCAGTTGATATAGTGAAACCCTCAAAAGAAGACCAGGATTGGAACTGAGATGAGCATCGAAGTAGAGATGGAGCTCATAGCCTGCCTAAGGGATAACTATGATCGTAAGGGGATAGACCCGAGGATAGCACTTTACCGACTGAACATGGATCCTTCGGTAAAGTATATCCACCAGAAAAGAAAGGACTTTAGTCCCGTGGAAGATGCTATTATTGCAGGAGAGGTTGAGAGGCTCATGAAAGCAGGACACATCGAAGAGGTAAGGTACTCAGATTGGGTCTGCAGCGTGGTACTCGTCGAGAAGGCTCCAGGCAAATGGAGGATGTCTAATGATTATACTAGGCTTAACAAGTTTTGCCCAAAGGATCCTTATCCTTTGCCTTGGATCGACCAACCGGTAGACTGTACAGCAGGATGTGCTCTTTTGAGCTTCATGTATGCTTATTAAAGTTTTTATCAAATCAGAATGGCGCAAGAAGACATCAAGAAGACGGCGTTCTTTGCAGTCGGGGGAGTTTATTGCTTCAAGGTTATGCCATTTGGACTGAAAAACGCCAGAGCTACTTACCAACGTTTGGTAAACAAGATGTTTAAGGAAGAAATTCGCAAGACCATGGAGGTGTGTGTGGATGATATGCTAGTTAAGAGCAAAACAGAAAAGCAACACATTGAACACCTCAACAAGTGCTTCTCTATCTTGAGAAAGTATCGTATGCGGCTAAATCCAGAGAAGTGCACCTTTGGAGTCAAAGGGGGCAAATTTCTCGGTTACATGGTCACAAAAAGAGTCATCAGTGATAATCCATAAAAGATCACGGCTATTCAGGACTTACCACAACCAAAGACCATCAACGAGGTTCAACAGCTCATAGGACGAGTGATGTCCTTAAGCCGCTTCATCTCTAGGTCGGCAGAAAATAACCTACCTTTCTTCAAGATATAGAGAAAAGGAGACAAGTTTGAGTGGACGAAAAGAATGTGAAGTAGCCTTTGACAGCTTAAAGAACTACCTCCTCTCACCTCCACTCTTGTCCAAACTAGTGGAAGGAGAGCCCCTCTACTTATATCTTGCTGTCACGGATGAGGCTATGAGTTTTGTGTTGGTAAGGATCCAAGCCAACGATCACATGCATGTCTACTAATTAAGTAAGGCTCTCGCTAGTGCTGAAACTAGATATGTCCGGATTGAGAAATTAGCATATGCTCTAGTTTACACTGCGCGGAGATTGAAGCCGTACTTCAAGTCACATAGGATTGTGGTTCTCACCAGTGAACCCCTGAAACAATTCCTAGGGAAGCCAGATCAATCTAGACGCCTATCCATATAGGCGATTGAATTGAGTGAGTATGATATTTGATATCAAGCTCTGTCAGCAAAAAAAGCTCAAATCTTAGCCGATTTCTTAGTTGATTACCCTGAGAAGGATGATGAGAGGATTGATGATCAAGTGAAAGAAGTTGAGTGCTTAATGATAACACAAGAGGCAATTCTGTCTGAACAAGTGAGAGGCGTTGAGAAAGAAGCAGAATGGGAAGTCTGTGAGGACACCCAGTTCATAGGATATCCCCAAGAACCTATGACTGATTCTCTAAGAGTAAGACATATGTTCCTCTTAGATGAAGTCCCAGATACTTTGGCACTTGCAACCTCCGTCAGGAAGCAAGAAGAAATCCCAGAAGAAAAAAATGTTGGGATAGGAGCCAAACTACGGTTCTCACTCCTAAAACTAAAGAACAAGGAAAAGACACTTGGACGCTGCAAGTAGATCTATTGGTAGATTAGGAGGGATTGGAATCCACCTTAAGAGTCCCGAAGGCACCGAGTTGGATTATACTATCACACTTGACTTTAAAGTGACCAATAATGAAGCTGAGTATGAAGTGCTTCTTATTGGACTCAGGATGGCAAAGTCACTCCAAGTGAAGAAACTCAAAGCTTACACTGACTCGCAACTGGTTGAATCTCAGTTCTCAGGATCTTTTGCCACTAAATGACCAACCATGATAAAGTACTTGGACTTACTCAAGAAAGAGATAGAACACTTTGAAGAGTTCACCATGGAAAGGTTCGCAAGAGAGTGGAATGAGAAAGCAGATGCACTTTCGAAGTACGCTTCTGCTTCAGGAGCATTGGACACAAGGAGCATCATTCTATTGACTCTCAGAAATTCCTCGCTTATGAGACCTGGCTTACAAATTTTCCTCTTAAGTACCGAACAAAGCTGGATGACGGACATCTTCAATTATCTGAAAGATGGGTCTTTACCGATCGACCTTAACGAAGCAAAAAGAGTCCTATGCAGAGCCAGCAGGTACTTTATCCTTGGTGAGGACCTGTACAAGAAGTCCTTCAGTGGTACTCATCTAAGATGCCTTGGACCACAAGAAGCTAGAACCATTTTGGAAGTGATTCACGGTGGAAGTTGTGGAAGTCACTCAGGAGGTTGAACTTTGGCTCAGAAAATCATAAGGCAAGGATACTACTGGCCAACAATTGATAAGGATGCAGCAAACTTTGCTCGAGCATGTGATGATTGCCAATACTATGCCAACATCCCTCATTGCCCTACTAACGCTATGATTCCGTCAATCCACGCTACTAGAGTAATCAGGGTCGTCAATCCACGATCCTTAACTAAACGTTTTAGAGAATCTTTGAACGAGAGTATTGAATTGAAGGGTTTTTACGAAGATCTTTGAACGAGCCTAACCTATATGAACGATTTCAAACCCTAGAAGCGAATACGCAAAGCTATCATGCAACTACCATGTCCAGAATGATTTAGCTAATCATAATCGAAGCAAGGATGAAAGAGTACAAGATATTGCTCATGATTAACACAAACAGAATGATAATCGCATGCAAGATTAAACAATTCGAGAAACTGAGTAAGAACGAATTGAATAAGATAAAACAATAGAGATTTACCACAGTAATAAGAGATTCGATATCAATCCTCCGTTAAACAAGCAAAACCAAGCTCCAAATTGTCAAAGTATGGATATGGAGTTTTTTCTATGAACTAGGTTAAAAGAAGGTGTGTAAGAAATTACAAAATCCAAAAGTAATAAGGAAATCGAAATTCCCATCTGCGCATCTCGCCGCGGCGAGCCTTCTTTATCGCAATATATATAGCCCTCGCATAATTTCGCCGCGGCGAGCTTCCATCTTCAAAATAGAGGATTCATTCGCAAAATCTCGCCGCGGTGAGCTCTTCCCGATGGATTTATTGGGGCTCTCGTAAAATTTCGTCGCGGCGAGCAAATTACATCGCCGCAGCGAGCCTCTTCAGCCATTCAAATGCCAGTTTCGCAAAATCTCACCGCAGCGAGCCTTGTTAACCTCAACTCCTCATCTTTGGCTCAAAACTACCGATTCCTGCAAAACAACACCAAAACACCAAAGCTTAAAAACGTACAAAAACACTAAAAAACCATAAAAGAAGACTAACAAAGACAGCTAAAAAAGACCAAATGAGACTCTAAATTATTGTCTCATCAAACTCCCCTAACCGAACCTTTGCTCGTCCTCGAGCAAACTCACAAAAAAAAAAAAAAAACTAAACTCTAGACATCGACACACAAGAACACATAAACGATTCAGACTTCCAAGTGACCGAACTCTACCATTGTAAGCGTTAAGTTCGCAAGATGCAAAAGGTTTGCAGTCAACCAACCTTGACATAAATAGTGTACAAAAAATCATGTAAGAGAGTTTCTCAAGTAAATAGCACTTAAGTCTAACTATTCAATCCCTCACAAGGAAATCCTACACATCTCTCTCTCACACTCTGGAACTGTCCAGTAGGTTAATCACTCAAAGAACAATAAGAGAAAAGGAAGGTGACTTTCGTCACAAAGGTGCCTCAAATACCTCATGGAATGTACTCAATCAGTTAAGTCAGAAGGGACTTTTCCTTGCGCACAGCAACTTGTCGGAGCATACAACCAAACTTCCATATCACCACATATTTGCATACAATAAATTAGATGCTAATCATCTTGGCCACTATGGACTCTTTTAGTCTCACTTTTTTGGTAGTGTCTGTTTTACCGAAGTCCGCACTTTTGTGCGTGTCAGTTTGGTGTACGTGCCATCAACCCTCACGGACATATGGCTTTTTAAGACCACGCCGGTATATAGGTAGTATTTGAAACACACCTAACACGACTATGGTGGTGACAAGCACCATAGATACACTCCGAGACGATTCAACTAATCAGGGGGGATACATATTACAAGATTTGAACAATAACATCATAACGCAGCAGATTTCTTCTTCCCAAATCGGTTCTTCGCAATTGACTGGCTCTCGACAAAATGAAACATGAAGAGCATGCCATTCGTCATACTTAACTTAACTGGGTACAAATGAGAATGAAAAGGCGAAAACAAGAGGGTTTGCACTCCCCGAAAGGATCACACAAGCGCCAGTACAATATTTTATCATCGGCTTAAAGTTTCTCACCGGCTTTTTAGACTAAAGAGTTAAACAAACTTGCTATTTATAGGAAAACCAAACTTACGAGATCTTAAATCCACTACACTATCTAAGCTGAGAATCGTGCAAAACATAAGCAGCAAGCAGATTTAACAATCACAATAGAAGTTTTCGTAACTTGGAAGAATGACTCACGAAAGACTCTAGAGAAGAAAAGAAAAATTGACCAAAACAAACAGAAAGTAAAGGACGGAAGACTCTAGAGACTTAGAAAATAGAGATAATGCAGACAAGGCACTAGAGAGCACAGTCCCCCTTCCCAAACCTAAACTCAAGTATGTCCTTAAGTGTAGAGTGAAAAAGAAAAGAGAATGGGAGCTATAGTGACTTGCCTGCTAGTGTACCTTTATAGTCATGTACTAGACTCACCAAGAACAACCTCTCCATCCGGTCGCTCTTTAAATCCGTCCAGATATGGCTTAACCCGCTGGCCATTGACCTTGAAGGTGGATCCATCACTTGTGTTCAAGAGTTCGACAGCACCATGTGGTGCCACTTGAACGATTTCGTATGGTCCATCCAATCGAGAGCCGACTTCCACAAACGATTTAAGGTGAGAGTTAAAGAGTAAAACTTTCATACCTGGGGTCAAATCCTTACGAATTATTCCCTTATCATGATACTCCTTAGTCTTGGCCTGATAGATCTTAGCATTCTTGAAAGCAGTGTTCCGGAGTTCTTCCAGATTCAGAGGCTGCGATACGCCTCTTTGCCGTGCATCCAAATCAAGGTTCAGGACCTTAATTGCCCATTCGCCTGTGCAAGCTCTACCGATGGGTGGCAAACTTTCCCATAGACTAGCCTGTAAGGTGTGGTGCCCATAACAGTTTTATAGCTTGTGCGGTATGCCCACAAGGCGTCGTTGAGCTTGTACGACCAGTCTTTCCGGTTAGGCTTCACCACCCTCTCAAGTATACTCTTAATCTGCCGGTTACTAACCTCTACCTGGCCCGAAGTTTGGGGGTGATATGTTGTAGCAACCCGATGATTCACTCCATACTTTGTTAACAGATTCACAAAGGAGCGGTTGATGAAGTGGGAACCACCATCACTGATTACTACCCTGGGGGTGCCAAACCTGCAAAGAATATTCTTGGCAAGAAAAGAGACAACAACTTTGGAATCATTAGTCTTGGTTGGAATTGCTTCCACCCACTTAGTCACATAATCAACAGAAACCAGTATATATTCAAAGCCATTACTCTTGGGGAAGGGTCCCATAAAGTCAATGCCCCACACATCAAAAGGTTCAACAACAAGATAGCTTGGGAGGGGCATCTCATTCCGCTTGCCTATATTGCCACTTGACGTCACATTAACATACGTAATTTATGGGCATCTTTAAAAAGAGAGGGCAAAAAAAAAACCTGATTGAAGAACCTTCAAGGCAGTTTTCTTCCTGCTATAATGCCCACCGCACTTCATGGAGTGGCAGAATGCAAGTATGCTTCCAATTTCATCTTCCGGTACACAACGCCGCATCACGCCATCATTGCCTAGCTTGAACAGGTATGTATCATCCCAAAAGTAGCTCCTGCAGTGAATAGCAAAATTCTTCTTTTCCTGCGAAGTCTTATTAGTAGCAAACAAACATGTGGCCTTAAAATTAACAATGTCGGCAAACCAAGGTTCTAAACTAACAGATAATAAATGCTCATCAGGGAGATCATCAGAAATGGGGGGAGATGGGGCGATGGCGCCAGGATTAATCCTGGATAGGTGATCTGCCACTAAGTTATCTTTTCCACACTTGTCAACTATCTCACAGTCGAACTCTTGCAGCATCAGGACCCAGCGAATAAGGCGAGGCTCAGAATTGCTTTTGGCCATAAGGTAGCGAATTGCTGCATGGTCGGTATACACTATTACCTTGAATCCCTTCAAATACGACCTGAATTTATCCAGGGCAAATATGACAGCCAGGAATTCTTTCTCAGTGGTAGTGTAATTGACATGTGCACCGTTTAGAGTTTTGCTGGCATAGTAAATCACATGGAAATGCCTATCGACCCTTTGTCCTAGAACATCACCTATAGCGTAGTCAGAAGCATCGCAGATAATCTCGAAAGGTAAAGACCAATCAAGTGCCATAACAATAGGGGCGGAAACAAGTTTTTCTTTCAGGATATTAAAGGCTTCCATGCACTTATCATTGAAAACAAAAGACACATCTTTCACCAGCAAGTTACTAAGGCACTTAGCAATTTTTGAGAAATCCTGGATGAACCTCCTATGGAATCCAACATGTCCTAGAAAAGATTGTAACTCTTTCACACAAGTAGGTGGGGGAAGTTTCACTATAACATCAAGTTTAGCTCCATATACCTCAATCCCCCGCTTAGAAACCACATGCCCTAGAACAATACCCTCTCGCACCATAAAGTGACTTTTTTCCCAACTAAGGGTCAGATTACACTCTATGCAACGTTTCAAGACTTTATCAAGCTTACCAAGGCAGTCGGTGAACGAGTCACCAAAGAGAGAGAAGTCATCCATAAATACCTCAATGAAATCCTGCACCATGTCAGAGAAGATAGAGAGCATTCACCTTTGAAAAGTTGCCGGAGTGTTGCATAAGACAAAAGGCATCCTGCGATAGGCGAAGGTGCCATATGGGCAGGTGAAGGTGGTCTTCTCTTGGTCTTCCTGCGCTATGGGAATTTGAAAAAACACGAAACTACAAAATCTTGGTGCAGCGACGGATTGATCCGTTTACTAGAGATCCGTCATCATCGCCCCATCTCTGGCGACGGATAAGAATTCCGTCGCCCCACTGGATGAACGGCGACGGAAGATAATCCGTCGTCCAATACGCGACGGATTGGACGACGGATTATCATGTTTGACTTTTTTTTTATTTTTTTTTAAAATCGATTATTGGTGACGGATAAATTCTATCCGTCGCCCAATGTATTATTGGAATTAGTGACGGAATCTCAAATTCCAATACAAAATATTTTTTTTTTAAATTATGTTTTTTTTCATATTAATCGCTGTTTTTCGTATTTCACCTATTTAATCAATATAATGCTCGATAATAAATCAATAATACGGAAAATGTTTCAATAAATGATAAATAAAAAATGTTATATCCGAATAAGTCTGAATTATCCGAACAAGTCTAAATATAATAAATTCGAACGTACATAGTACATATACATAACTAGCTACCAGACGGGGGTGGGTGCTGGCCGAACCGGGACATGAAAGCCTCCATCTGTAACCGAAGGCGCTCGTTCTCCTCCCTTCGTTCTCTGTCGCGGCGCTCCATCTCCTCCCTTTGTTCTCTGTCGCTCCGCTCCATCTCCTCCCTTTGTTGCTCCATCTCTTGAGTTAGCCGTGCAACTTGTTCCCGAACCTGCGACTGCACCATTTCCGAGACCTGGTCCTGTGTGAAAATCGGACGTCTAGACTGCTGGGATGATGACGAGAAGCACCCCGGACTAGCCAAGCTCAAACCGAGGCTCCCGAGTCCATATATTCGTCCTTTGTTGTCCGGTTTGTTGACCTCTAAGAAGATGTTGTCAACTTGTTGAGTTGACAGCACATCACCCGTCTCTTCCTCCTGCCTCGCTACCTGAGCATCAACCTCAGCCTGAAATCGTAAATAGCAGATATCATGATCAGTTACTATTTTTCAAAAATAACTTGTAATTGTGTAAAAATATTAACTTTAAGCAACATAAACCTACCGCAATAGACGAGGCCCGGGAGTTGGTCCATACCCCTCCTTCTACTTGGCCTTCTTGAAGATGTCATACTTGGATGTCACCTCCCCCCCCCGTGACATCTGAACAACATATATAGTCAACAATTTATCATCTCACAAGTAATAGAGCAGAGACACAATACATACACGTAATGCTAGATTGAAAAAAACATATATATACTTACCGATTGGTAATAATCAGTGAGAGTAGATCGCCTCCCAAGGTGGTGAACGGCCCATTCTGCCGCACTGCATCGAGACGCCCGATTACATGCATTGATGTAGGCATTGTCCTGGACATCAGTTCGATCCCAGTAGGCATCCCAAAGGGCCCACTCCGCTGCATCAACCTGTGGAGGCATTGGGCCATTCCGATCCCGAATGGCCTTCTAAGTACAAACCTATCCCTGTATAGTTTAGATCCCACAGTCTCGTAAACACGCCAGATCTGTGGGATCAATCTGCTGGGAATGAAGTACTCCTTCTACATTCCCAATTTCATACAACATCCAAAGTCAATATATATAACGTGTTACATCAATTTAATAAGATACAACAACATAACAGATATGGTGACTAACATATCACCCAAACAAAGTGGCTAACATACCACTCACATATAGTGGCTAACATACCACTCACATTGTCCTAAAATTTACTAACACAATGGTGACTAACATATCACCCAAATAAAGTGGCTAACATACCACTCACATACAGTGGCTAACATACCACTCATATTAAAACGATTATAATAACAAACAAAGGAATGTCATATTTTAACTTACCCTCAGCTCATCAAAGTACTCGCCCCTCACATGCGGTCCAAGATGTGAGACCAACACTCACCAGCCTACCCCGGTGGCTCTCTCCTGCTCCGAAAGATGTCACCTAGTTTGTTGTGGACCTCCCGAGGATATAAACTGTTGTCAATGTATAAGATACAAGAAACAAATATATATTACTTTAGTACAACAATTTATACTTGTCAACTATCATAAGTTATGTTTTACATATTTAAGAAGAATGTATAATACTTACTTGGCAGGACCAACAAGAAAAATCACAGGCAACCCATCTCACGTAACGTTGGGATTCTGTGTCCCCCTCCTCGAGGTAGGGACAATCGTCCCCGTCCTCCGATCGTGTCCGGGTGGTGGTAGAGCCCTCATGCTATGACTTGGGGGGTCTCAGAATCCGAGACTGCGCCTCGACTACAGAGCCCTCACCCCTCGACTGTCCCACCCAAAGACTATCATGCGGCTGGCTACGTGGGGGGGGGGGGGGATAGGTGCACTTCCTCTGTCGCGGCATCTGCAAAAACATGTAATAAATACAATAAAATGTGTTAGTACGAGTTATAATACATAACAAATTATAATAACACATATAATTACTCAAGTGTTATCAACTACTAACTAGTTATAATACACATAATATACCGTTATCGCCGTCCTCTAAGTCTACATATTGGTCCTCGTGCAGATCAAACACATATAACTAGTTATATGTGTTTATAATAACACATATAATTACTCGAATACTGCTGTAGGAGTCATAAATTGCTTGTTTTTACAGGTTTCCAATGTGCAAGGACACTTTATCAACCCCCCATTTGCACAAGCCGGACGTCCCATGGCAAACGCGATGAAACCTTTAACCCCTTTTACAAAACTCCTAGAAACTCTGCCATTTACCGCCGTACGATCATACATCCATGAACGGTCGGAATTCATTGGATTATTTTTTAACCTGACACGTTCCAATTGATTAGATCGTATTTATTTGATTAGATCGATTCCAATTATGCCAAGATTAACTGCCGGGACTAATTGTTAATTATTATACGTTCCTTATAATTTCATGATTAATTATTAGGTGTTCGATATGATACAAAATTTATTAAGTGTTTTACTACGAGTTATAAATTATAAATTACACGTTAATATAATCAACAAATTATCCGTCGCTCAAAACACTTAACTACATCCTCGTAATTTAGTACATATACGAATTTATCAAATCAACCAGAACTACTACATACATACATACATATCAAATTAACTAAACTAACTAAACTAACTACATACATACTTAACATACATATCAAATTACACATACATATCGAATTACTACATACATACTTAACATACATACTTAATTAACATACATACTTCACTACATACATACTTATCAAATTAACATATATACATATTGAATTACTACATACATTCATATCAAATTACATATACAAATCAAATTAATCAAATTACATATACAAATCAAATTAATCAAATTACATATACATATCAAATTACATATAATTGATCAAATTAACTAAACAAGCTACTACATACTTTATATAAACATACAATTGAGAATAAGTAGTCAAAAATCAAAAAAATCCCAAATTTTCAAAAGTTAGGGTTTAGCCAAAATACCGTTGATTCCGAGAAAATAGCGGATGAAATTTGAAATTGATGGAAGAAACGAGCTCCTCGTCCAACGATCTTCGAATTGACACCAAGATTGAGAAGAATCGTCAACAATTGGCCGGAATTGCAAAAAAACGAAATGAAGAAAACGGAGAGAAAGAAAATGGAGAAAGGAAGAATGGAGAGCAGACTGCTTTCTGCTCGTTTTTGAAGAAACCCTTCTGGGCCGGATACGTGTCACGCTGCCCAAAGGACGTCGCCCCGGAGCGACGGATAGTTTATCCGTCGCTCCTGTTCTTTTTTTTTTTAAATATAAATATTAACGACGGATAATTTATCCGTCGTTAATATTTAATTTTTTTTTAAAAAAGTCAAAGTACGGGCGACGGATTAATAAAATTATTCATCGCCCATATAGCGACGGATAACATTATCCGTCGCTAATAAGCGACGGATAATAGTTATCCGTAGCTAGGTTTGGCGACGGATAAAATCCGTCGCCAAACCTAGCGATTCGTCGCTATGGTCCGTCCCGTTACAACAGAATTCTTGTAGTGAAAGACCATCCAAAAAACAATAGAACTCGCGCCCCGTAAGGCGGTTTAGCATCTCATCAATAAAGGGCAGGGGGGAAGTGGTCCTTCTTAGTGGCAGCATTCAATCTCCTATAATCTATGCAAACACGCACCCTGTGGTTTTAATAACAGAAACCTCTATCCCTTTCTCATTGGTCTCAACAGTTACTCCAGACTTTTTCGGGACAACATGCACAGGGCTTACCCATCGACTGTCAGCTATAGGGTAGATCATATCATGTTCTAACAGCTTAAGTACCTCGGTTTTAACTACGTCTTGCATGACGGGGTTAAGCCTACGCTGGGGTTGCCTCACAGGTTTGGCGTCATCTTCAAGACTAATCCTATGGGTGCACCTAGTCATGCTAATGCCCTTGATGTCACCAATCCCCCATCCTATGGCCTTGGAGTTCTCTCTCCAAAGCTCTACTAGCCTATTCTCTTCTTCCTTTTGCAATTTCGAAGAGATTATCACAGGTTTAGTTTTGTTTTCTCCTAGGAAAGCGTATTTAAGATGGGACGGGAGCTCCTTAAGGTCGAGTTTAGGGGGGTCGATTTCCCCAGTGTTTCCACCAAGGTAATGAATTTCCTCACCAGGGTCGACTTCAGCCGAGTTAAGCATGCCGACTATCTCACTACTCTCCTCACAAAGCATATCCCCATCAGAACTAAGAGTTAAAGTTGCTTCTAGCTTATCATCAGTTAACGCATCTAGGTAAGTAGCATGCACACAATCATCAATAATATCATCTAACTCGGCATTTACTTTAGAAATCAGATTACATTCTTCCACTGAGTAGGTGTCAGAATTACCTGCCGGTCATGTTGCATCCTTGCTGATCTTGTTGCCACCAATTTCCATGGCAATCTTCCCTTCCGCTACATTGACCTGCAGCTTCACTGTTTTCATAAAGGGTCTTCCCAAAAGGATCGCATGGTCCTTACTACTAGTGCCGGCTACACTTGGGGTAGTACCATGAAATCTAATGGAACCAGGAAAGTGTCTACTCTGACCAGTGCATCACGAATCACTCCCAGGGGGCGCCTGATGCTCCTGTCGGCTAGTTGCAGGGTCATGTTTACCGGTGCCAGTTCCCCCAAACCCATCTCCTGGTAAAGAGCATGGGTGATAAGATTGATGCTGGCTCCCAGATCGTGCATTCCTTTCGCTATCTTCCCATTTTCCATCTGCATGTCAATCACAAAGCTCCCTGGATCTTGTTGTTTCACTGGTAAGCCAACCACTGGATTAGTTGTTTCTAGTAGAACTAGCTTTTCGTTGGCAAATACTTCCTCTTACTTGCATTGAGATCCTTGAAGAACTTAGGGTAGGAAGGGACATTATCAATGAGGTCAAGGATTGGGATGTTCACATTCAACTTTGAGAGCATGGACAAAATAGCTTTGAATTTGCTGTCATCCTTGGGTTTCTTGATTCTACCTGGATATGGCAGTTCTTTGCTGATTTGGGGTCCAGGTGGACGGTAAGGGTAATCAGATTTGTGAAGCACCCCCGTGCGTGTCACCAGCAGGTTGTTTTTTCTGTCAAAGGTTGGTCTTCCCCAGTGAGGTCGACTACTAGGGCAGCCGGGCCTTGTGTATGTGGTTCTAGTTCCGGCCTTTGGATCACCTTTCCACTTCGGAGTACTGTGGTTGCCTGAACTTCCTCCTCCTCGGTTTCCTCATCCCCGAACTCAGTGCTTGCTAGAAACCTGACCAGTTGGTCAGTAAAATCCTCTATCATGCTTACCATTCTCTCTATCTGTTTGCTAGTCCTTTCTTGCCCTTACATCACAAGACTCATGTATTTTTCATAATGGGCTATCAAAGCTAGCAGAGTACTATCGCTGAATGCACTAGCTTCCCATTGCACCTCTAGACTATTCGCTGTCTTCATAAGGGTTGGTCCAGATAGCACTCCATACCTGGACTAGAATAACAAGAACTCTACTGTTGTTTAGTTTCTGTTAGTCCAAATAAAATGAAATCACGCCTCAAGTAACCAACGGCTTTTAGTGCTACGGTAGGAATTGATTTCCCGGCAGCAGCGCCAAATTTGATATGCTCAAATTACTACTTAGAAAAACAAGTAGGAAGTAGTCGTTGTAAACAGACTATGCTAACCACGAGATCGTTCGCTAAGGAATCAATTAGGCTACCACACAGTTTGAAAGCAAACAATTACTTGTAGAAACAGTTTGATTTGTTTGAAATAGAGTACTTCTAATAACTAGAAAACAGAAAATGCAATGTAGTTGATTTGAATGAATGAGGTAGGAAGAACACGGTAGTTACGATCAAGCAATGCTAATTCGCTCCAGGGATACGTTCATACTGTCAGATGGTCGGTGTACGGAAAACTATCAATTCAACCTTTACCAAACGAGTTTGAAGATATTTGAACTAGAGTAATCGTGGGTTGTCAATCCACGATCCTTAACCAAACGTTTTAGATAATATTTGAACGAGAGTATTGAATTGAAGGGTTTTTACGAAGATCTTTGAACGAGCCTAACCTATATGAACGATTTCAAACCCTAGAAGCGAATACGCAAAGCTATCACGCAACTACCATGTCCAGAATGATTTAGCTACTCATAATCGAAGCAAGGATGAAAGAATACAAGATATTGCTCATGATTAACACAAACAGAATGATAATCGCATGTAAGCTTAAACAATTCGAGAAACTGAGTAAGAACGAATTGAATAAGATAAAACAATAGAGATTTACCACAGTAATCAAAGATTCGATATCAATCCTCCGTTAAACAAGCAAAACCAAGCTCCAAATTGTCAAAGTACGGATATGGAGTTTTTTTCTATGAACTAGGTTAAAAGAAGGTGTGTAAGAAATTACAAAATCCAAAAGTAATAAGGAAATCGAAATTCCCATCTGCGCATCTCGCCGCGGCGGAAGTAATAGCTCACCGCGGCGAGCCTTCTTTATCACAATATGAATAGCCCTCGCATAATTTCGCCGCGGCGAGCAAAATTCTTCGCTGCGGCGAGCTTCAATCTTCAAAACAGAGGCTTCATTCGCAAAATCTCACCGCGGCGGATCAATTCCTTCGCCGCGGCGAGCTCCTCCCGATGGATTTATTGGGGCTCTCGTAAAATCTCGCCGCGGCGAGCAAATTACTTCGCCGCGGCGAGCCTCTTCAGCCATTCAAATGCCAGTTTCGCAAAATATCACCGCGGCGAGCCTTGTTAACCTCAACTCCTCATCTTTGGCTCAAAACTACCGATTCCTGCAAAACAACACCAAAACACCAAAGCATAAAAACGTACAAAAACACTAAAAAACCATAAATGAAGACTAACAAAGACAGCTAAAAAGGACCAAATGAGACTCTAAATTATCGTCTCATCATGGCACCGAGGCGGTTATCCCTTCGGTGATTGCAGTTGAGACTCAAAGGATCTAACAATACCAACCTATTGAGAATGAAGTAGCAAAGATCTATGACTTGGAGATACTTGACAACAAAAGAAGCATTGATCTAGCCAACATCCATCGCAACCAAGCAACAGCTGCGAGAGCCTACAACAAGAATGTCCACGCAAAAGATCTACAAGTTGGCGACTTGGTTCTCAGAAGAGCAGACATTCTCAGTAAGGTGGGGAAACTTAAGCCTAAGTGTGAAGGACCTTACAAGATCATTGGAGCAAGAGTCAATGGAAGTTATGAGCTAGAAGATGATCAGGGAAGAGTCCTAAAGAGAACTTGGAACGCCAAAAACCTTCAGAAGTTTTATGCTTAGAGCTACTTTTCAGAAACTACGTCAGTTGTTTACTTTTGTTTGTTTTCCCTTTTGGCCTTGAAGCCCATCAGTTGTACTTGCATTTACGTCAAATCAATGCAACTTTTTATCTTTTTCCGTTAAAATTCTCTCTGACTCATTTGTACTCTTCAGACTCACTCGACTCTCCGAACCATTGACATACTTTGCGAGAAACAATCCAAAGAACAAATGAAATTCACTTTTCATTGAAAGAAACTCATGATAGAACAACTCAGACACTTAGGTCTGAGACAAGGACACTTCCCTATAATGACAAGAGCAAGACATACTTAATGATCAAAAAACAGAAGATCCGGACCACCTTGTCCAAAGCAAAGAATTTTTTCAAAATATTCTTCAACAAACCTTCTCTCTTTGAAGACGTCCGAGTCAAGATCTCCGACCACTCCGATGAGTTTTTTTTATCTTCAACATAAAGGTTCGAGCAGACTGTATCTATGTGATCCTCGGACCATCTACCTTTTCACCCATCACCATTTTCGAATTAGACAAGAGCACTCACAGAAAATGGTAAATGGTGGAAGAGGCGGACGGACCAAAGAATTGACCATCCGAACCAGTAATGTGGTGAACCTGCCCGACACAAACTGCATCGATGAGTTGAACTCATTGATCTTAGCAAAGATCCACCCAGTAAACAGCCCCTCGGATTAGGACGAGCTCCTCCCGGGTGGATCACCGCATAGACCGTCGAGTTCGATCCAGTTGGCAAAAACGTCCGAATCATCTACTATTTCAGACAGAAGTATAGACTGAAGTATAGACACAAGAGGCCGTACAATATGTGTCTATTTATAGACAATATAGACCAATCGCGATGCGACACGTGTAAAGAAACGGCTACTAGTGGGCTTGGGCCTATATTGGCCCATCACTATTGGGCTTCCGCTCGCAAATTTACAGGGTCCGAACCAATCTTAAGTGGGTCCGAACCCGTTGCTTACAATGAGCACTTGTATATTACTTAAAAGACTGAACGATTCAGACTTATTGGCATAACATATCCTCATAAATGTTTGCCTGATCCTAAGGATTTACCACTCTGATTATACTTATTATAATGATCCGAGGCCCTACTACTTGAAGGATAATTCAAAGTTGTACCTTCGGATTAACGTATACAAGTAATCGAGACACCTGTTCGAACCACAACTTTGGGAATCCAAACTGATTTTCCAATTCTTATCCTAAGAAACAAAATCATAAGTATTATGTTTTCTGAAAGTGCAAGTGTATCAGTCAGTGTTTTCACAACACCAGCTGACTACACATCATATTGCACTTTAGTTATTATATTTTGCCTGTATTCACTTTGATTGGATTCCATGTTGAGTTACTTGTTAAGGACATCAAACAGGATGAAAAGTGCAGGTGTTGACAGATGGTGTTTTCACAACACCAAACGACTGCACTTTTATATATTTGTTTCGATATGTTCCTTTAATAACCTTAACCTATTTCCACGATTTTAGGTAGATTGTTCAGGTTCAAATAAGTCAAGGGATTCGAAGTTGATACTTAGAAAGAGTTCGAAGTCAAGTGGGAAAGCAAATCGGATGAAAAGAGTTATTTCCTTATTGGAGACCAAGAGAATCTGTGAGGAGAATATTAAGGAGATATACTTGAGAAGATCTTCTGTTATGAACAAGACAAATCTGAATATTCCCAAGTATATGATTGGCGGCTGAAGCAAGAAGGAAAGAGATCGAAGATGAAGGAAAACGTGTGAAGCAAGAAAGAAATAAGGAAAGTAAATATTGTAAGAACAAAGACTTTCCTTATTGAAGAGAAAAGCTTAGGAAAAGATCCTATGGAAGATATCGAAGAAGATTCAAGTCGAGATCCGATGCAGCAAAGAAAGGAACTTACCTTCTGGCAGCATTCATTGTAAACCTATATAAGTAGCTAGAAGTAGTTCATTCAAAGTACGAGAGTTCGAGCAGTCTCCGAGTGTATTCATAACACCTCACGTCTTTGACAGTTTTTCTAAGCTTTGTCAAGTTTTGTTTACTAGATTAGGATAGTTAGTTCAATCCGCTGCTTAGTGATTTTTCATAGCTTTTACACTTTGTTCAAGATGTGTATTCGGTTGTAATTCCTTATTGTCATAGTGGATTATTTACCTTATAGGTCGGAAGATTATAATATATTGACCTTCTAGAAACCAAACTTATTTGTGCTTTTACTTTCCGCTGTGATCTTGATTCGTCTAGTAGATTAGTTGTGTGTTAGTGTATTAATTGTTCTAGTTAATACTCTACTCAATTTAGTATATCGAAGACACTTTGTGATAGTGTTCTTAGGTGTACTGAATACACTAATCCACTCACAGTATTATTTTTAGTGTAAGTTTGATTGTTGTTGAGTTTTGGTGTCTTGACTATATGAGTCAACAAAGGTCGTTCCAGTATTATACATACTCTACCTGACTTCCGTTGTGCTTTATTGATTATCTATATGAGTTTAATTGTAAACAGGTTTAGTATTTTGTAGACATCAAGGATCTGCTCGGTCATATCTAATCCAATGTATCAAAGACACTAAGTCATAGTGTTCTTTGATATACTTGATTAGCATTAGTGTTAGTGTGTGTTTAACTTGTGGTTATATACACTGTTTAATTCAGTATATTGAAGACACTGTTCAATAGTGTTCTTTGGTGTACTGTATACACTGTTTACATTATACCAAATCCCGGTCCATACATCTTCATTTGGTATCAGACCTAAGAACATAATTCATAGGTGTTTGGATTTGGTATCATGGATTATGCTAATCCTATTGTCAATAGGTTACCTATACTTGATGGCTCCAACTATAATCTTTGGAAAACTCGCATTCGCTCGCATATCAAATCCATTGATATTTGTGTTTGGAGAAGTGTTTTTGATGGTTATAATTTGCCTCTTTTATCTCCTAATGCAGATAAGGATTTCATTCCCAAGCCCGAACGTGATTATTCCGAGAGGGAAAGTGCGGATGCAAACAACAATGAGAAGGCTCTCAATATCTTGTTTAGTTATGTCAATCCTAACATGTTTAAACTGATTCAAACTTGCACGTCTGCTCGACAGGCCTGGGAAATTCTTCAAAGGCACTGCGAAGGAGATTTGAGTGTAAGGGAATCAAAACTTCAAATGCTTTTGAGTAGTTTTGAAAACCTGAGCCAAGAGGAGTTCATACAAGAACTTGAGGAGATCTATGAGGAAGTGTTAAAGGCATGGCAAAAAGCTGCTAAGAACGAGAAAGCCTTGTTCAAGGAAACTGAGAATCTAAAAGTCCTGAACAAATCTTTGCAAGACACAATCCTGGATCTAGAGGTTAATCAAACCATAAAGGAGGCTAAACTAGAAAAGGTAACTGCCAGGCTCAAGGTACATGAGCTTACTTTGACAAAAATGAATACAGGTACTGCTAAACTTGATGAAATGCTAGGTTTAGGTAATGAAGGAACTACTGGTTTAGGTTTTCAAGATCTAATCCAGGATCTAACTTCTTATCCCAAAGATGAACCCAGTAACTATCCTACCCCTGTATTTGTGAAAGAAAAAGGATTGTCTACCGAAAGCAAGAAAAAGGATTTTGTATGTCAGTTTTGTTCTATACCTGGTCATATTAAAACTCAGTAACGCACATCCAGACGTGGAGTCAACCAACTGATCTATTCGTGGTAAAGGGTACGGGTCCTTTGGGCAGAACTTGTTCAACCTAGTGAAGTCATTGCACATCCGCCATTTGCCTGGTGATTTTTCTACCAGGACCACGTTGCAAACCCAATCAGAGTAACGGACTTCTTCGATATGCCCTGCTTTCAGGAGTTGATCAACTTCAGCGGATATGATGGCATCCTTGACCGGACCAAAATCTTTCCTCTTTTATCGGATGTACTTAATCGAGGGATCCATGTTCAGACGGTGAACAGTAATCCTCGGATCTATTCCCTTCAGGTCATCGGTGCTCCAGGCAAACACATCACTGTTGTCTCGGAGACAAGCAATGAGCTTCATTTCCACCTCCGCGTTCATCTCTGTTCCGATTCTTGTCTTCTTGTCCGGGCTTCCAACAACAATCTCAATTTCCTTGAGAGTTTCATGTGGCTCTATTCGCACAGTTCTAGGAAACTTCTCCTTCTGGCTCCCTACTCCAATCTGCGGATTCTCCTTTTTGGCCGGAAGAACAACTGGCGGGTCAGAGGTCAACGTGACTGTCAGCACAGGGGTGGACGCTCTTCTTGTGGACATAATGTAACATTCCCAAGCTTCACGGATGTTTCCCACCTCTTCTCCAACTCCGAAGGGAGTTGGAAACTTCATTATGTTATGGAGAGTGGAGGAAATAGCCCGGAATTGATTGAGTCCTGGACGCCCAAATATGGCATTGTAGTCGAAAATCCGGTTCACCACTACAAATCGGACCAACTGTGTCACTCTTGCCGGGAAAGTCCCAAGTGAGACGTGCAACATAACACTTCCTAGGGGTCGAACAGTTCCCCCTCCAAACCCTAGTATAGAGGTGTGGACTCTCTCATATCGGATTCTCCCCAGCTCCATCTGGTCTAGTGTTCTTTTGGAAATGATATTCGAGGAACTCCCCGTATCCACCAAAATTTTGTTGACTCGATAAGTCGCGATGGTTAACGAAACCACCAGCGGAACATCTGGATTATCAATGTCCTCGCCTCCTGCCGTAGGAGGAGGAATCTCGCTATCATCGAAGGATATAGCATTTGTACCCCGAATCGCTGGAGCAGCGTACGCTCTATCGTTGCTCCGAAGATTTTGAGTAGTCCGCTCTCTCGTGTTCCTACTATCACCTCCAGATGGTCCGCCTGCGATGGTGTTGATCACTCCGCTGTACGGAGGGTTCTCCATTTCAATGTCATCGCCATATATGTACGGATGCCCATCCGTGCGAGGCGGATAGCTAGCCGGCGGAGGTGGCAAAGATAGCGGACGGGGTGGTGGTTCTGTTGCATTATCCTCCCTTATTCGCTCCGTTCTATCGTGTTTGGAGGGCTCATCCGCATAGATGTGCTCCTTTAGCTTGCCCTCTCTCACCAGGTGTTCAACCTCCATTTTTAATTGGATACAGTCATCGGTCTCGTGACCTCGGCTCTTGTGAAACTTGCAATATCCTTTTGCATTTTTGTTTCTCCGATTATGAGATGGCTTCGGCCATTGGATATCCAGCTTCTTCTCAACAATGGTCGCCAAGATGTCGGATCTTGGTTTGTTGAGGCGTGTGTAGTCCGCGAATCTCCTTGGCGGACTCCTCTCTCTGTAAATACCTTTGTCTCTGTGATCCTTCTTTGGGTCAAACTTCCCCTGGCGTTGTTCTGGTTTCAACGGCTCCTTTCCTTTCTTTGAACCGGCCCGGACTAGAACGTTCCTTCGATATTCCTCTCCGTACATCACCTCCTCACAGATGTCGTCCAAGTGTTTCTCACTTCTTACCTCCTGGCTGGAAAGCTTCCTTTGGAGCTCGGAGTTGTAAGTATTAGCGTACAGGTGACGGACCCGTTCTTTAATACTATGGGGCTCAACTCGGAGTACCTCTATATTGAAGCGATCTAAGAAAGTCCGAAGATCTTCTTGCTCCCTTTGTATAACTTCGGCCAGGTGATCTACGGTACGCTTTCTCCTGTTTGATTTTCCAAATCGTGCCAAGAACTTGAAAGAAAGGTCTGCATATGACCTTATCGACTTGTTCGGCAAAGCGGTGTACCAGTCCATAGCCGTTCCGAAGAGAGTGGATGAGAACGTAAGAGCTTTTGTATTGTCGCTCATTCCCTTCGAATCCATCTTGCTGTTGTACCTTGTCAGGTGCCAACGGGACAAGTATCCCCATAATAGTATTCCAAGTTCGGAATTACTTGATCCGAGTTTCTGTTTCTTTCCTTCTCTCTCATGATGTCATCGCACAAAGGATTTGGTGCACTAGTTGTTATCTGCTCTTGGTCTTTTACCAGGCGTCCGAGATTCAGAATCTGGGCCTCCAAAGCCTTTTGCTGAGCGTAGATCTCGTCAGCAGTCATGATGTCTCCTGTCCTCGGATGAACAGCTACATCCGCGGGGAGTTCATCTATCTGGACCACTGGAACAGTTTCTGCTACTTGATCTCTGTCTCTCGGAGGTGCTTGTCGCAGAACTCCTGGATGCCTATTATCCCCTTCTTGATACTCTCTCCTTCCGTTTCGGCTTCCTCCACCCCGAGCTTGAGAGGCAGATGCCCGCCGGTCTAGAAGGTTTCGCAAATCCTCTTGAGGTGGTTGATTTCCTAACCTCTGTTGGATCGGATGTTGCCTGTTTCATGATAATGCAGGCTCTGCTTGACCAGGAGTAGCCACTGGCGGAGTGGCTTGCTGAGGATGGGCATTGTTAGACCCCAGGCATACTTGGATGATTGTGAGCAATCTATCAAACTGAGTCTCACTTAGTCCGAGGTCACTAGTGCGGACAATGCGACCATCGGGCATAGTGAACTGTTGACCTGTAGTGGGGCCTTGAGCTTCTGCCGGAGAAGCTCATACGACCCCTTCTCCATAGCTCACAGGCACAACATTCTCGGGACCACTTTTGGCTCCCCTGTGCGGAGCGTCTCTCCCCTCATCTAAGGATGGGCTGGCTGTGCGCCCGTCGCTCGGATATCTCCTTACAACATTCCCTCCAGCCACAGTGGCTCTTCGTCCACGGGTGGGTGGACGTCCCCGTGGGCGTGGTGTCCCTACGCCTGCAGCACTAGTCCGCACTGTCCGTCTCGTCCTTTCCATCAGCCTAACTCAAACGTGAAAACTTTTTGTAAAGTTTCCCACAGACGGCGCCAAAATGTTGAGAGGTAAAACCTCGAACACCAACTAAACTATTACAAGTAACCTAATCTAGGATCCGCCTCCTACTTGAAGTCCGAAGCAAGACTGGTCCGAGCTAGAGTACCTGAAAGGACTAAGTGGGGGGGGGGGGGGGTTAGAATGGGTTACCCGGATTGCATATGTCAATCCGGTAAGAGAGAGTTGGAAGCTCTTAATGTAATAGTTATGGGGAAGGTTATGAAATCGATAGTGTTTATGACTTAGGGATTCTCACTATGACCTTTCTTATCACTTACCTTAAGGTCTTGGACCTTGTGCTATACTTATTGTTATCATATCTTATGAGATTGCTCACAAGATGATGCCAAGTGTATGCTTCAGATTTGGACACCAATGCTACCTTTGGCCCATGGCCCATTAGTGGATAGTAATCCAATACTAATTAATGGGCCTGGGAGGGTAGTTTGGACCTTTCCCTCTGAGAGTATTGTTCCGCATGTTGGGTCCGTGTAAGTTCCTCGGACAGATCTGTATGCTTGGTTGATCTGGCCTTAGGAAACTCAATGTGTCCGGACCTAGAGTTCCACGGAAGTATCTCACTGGTTCTGTTATATACGTTTGGTCTTACTATGATGGTGGCATCCGAGATTCTCTCGTCCGGTCTGTTTAGAACCTTAGGACTGATAGTTTGCGGTACTTGGAAGGACCATGTGACCCTTTGTCAGGTTCGGAAGTCACCTGTCTAGCTTGGTCTGGCCTAGCTGAGATGGCATGTTGACTTGTAGATACTAGTTGACCTGAGATGGTTTCCTTTATGTCGGACCATTCGAAGGTCGGACTAGCAATGAATAGGCTATCTCAGCCTTGATGCGCTTTAGGACACGCTTTATGGCGCCCTTAACGGATTAGACACATGTCCGTATCAACAATCATATTTTTTTATGTATGTGTATATCACCGATATTTTTAGTAAAACCTGTGATGTTTTCGAATATAACTGAAATGTATGTCCGTCTCTTTTAGTCTATCCATAAGACCGTCTCTTAGGAGAATTACTCGTATAATACTATAAACGTTATTATGACGTCATACCGACTCAAAACGGCCCAACCGATTTGACCCCGATCCGACTTTTTTAGGGGGTGGATGGCTTAACTGTCCGGACCGGCTTTTAAAACATAGTTTTCAACAATGTTACCTAAGTTCTCTACCAATAAACTTATGTTCTGAGTAATATCTAATATGCTTACTATAAAATAGTTGCCTTGTCCATATGAACATCTTATTTATCATTTGGTCTATGTTCTCTGCAATATCCACTATGTTCCTACTAAAAAAAAAGTCTATATTCCTACTAAAATCACACTGGTTAGCTGTTTGGCATGAAGTTAACCGAAACTATTCATCCGTTAAATTTTTTTCGGGTAATTAGCATGCATTTAAATCACTAACTGTTTGGTATAGAATTAAAAAAAAGTGAGTTCAAGAAAAATTTCAGTTGATGAATAGTATCTGAGTTAAAGGTGAGTTATAAAAAATGGTGTTTGGAATAGAATTAAAAACATATAAGTTTTGTAGGTTTTTTTCTACCTTCAGTCAAGGTGTCGCCCTGAATATTGTCAGTCAATGTATGGACATCTGACACGTGTCTGATGCTCGGTATCGCCCTAAACCGTTGCTCTGTGTCGCCCTCAACCATTGCTCTGTATCGTCTTCAACCGCTATTTTTTTTTAAACTATTAACTTCTTCAAAAAAATTTAATTATTAAAATTTTAACTCTCCTTCCCCAATCCCCACCACCACCGCACCAACACCACCACCCACCATCTTCTTCCCCACCACCAACACCGCACACCACCACCAAAATCACTGCCAGAGCTCCGGTGGAAGCTCCGATTTTTTTTTTTTTAATTGAGCTTCCACCATGGAAGCTCCGGATCGCCATGGAAGCTCCGATCTGGAGCTTCCATGCGGGCGGAAGCTCCAATCTGGAGCTTCCATGGCTGAAGCTCAATAAAAAAAAAAAAAAAACAGATCGGAGCTTCCACCGGAGCTCCGGCACCATTGCTCTGTATCGTCTTCAACCGCTATTTTTTTTTTAAACTATTAACTTCTTCAAAAAAATTTAATTATTAAAATTTTAACTCTCCTTCCCCAATCCCCACCACCACCCACCACCACCGCACCAACACCACCACCCACCATCTTCTTCCCCACCACCACCACCGCACACCACCACCAAAATCACTGCCGGAGCTCCGGTGGAAGCTCAGATTTTTTTTTTTTTATTGAGCTTCCGCCATGGAAGCTCCGGATCGCCATGGATGCTTCCGCCATGGAAGCTCCGATCCGGAGCTTCCATGGCTGAAGCTCAATAAAAAAAAAAAACAGATTGGAGCTTCCACCGGAGCTCCGGCAATCCATGGCGGAAGCTCCAATCAAGCTTTCGTGGCGGCTTTCGGTTAGAGGAAAAATATTTTTCTTTAAATATATTTAAATAATTTAAAGCGACGTAGGCGGTTGGAGCAACACGTAGCGCAACACCTTGTGCGACACGAGCGACACCCCATGGCAACACTTAGTGTGACAGGTAACAGATTATTCGATCTCCACCGTTAAAATTTTAATCTAATGGATCAAAATAGGTGACTGACGTTAGTCAGGGCAACACCTTGACTGACGGTAGAAAGCCCCTTGTTATATAGGGTGTGTAAGAAACATAGTGAGTTAGTGTGTGAGATATATAAATAACTTAAGCGGTTAGAGTTGTAAAAATTTGAGGTTTTCCGTTGCGCAAAATTAATCGTTCCTGATATCCATAACACTTCAAATCTCCAACAAATCACCTTTTACCTGGACTAGCTTTTATGTATCTACATTCTACTTATTTCCAATTATTATGTACTACCTCCGTTCCAAAGAAAACTTTTCATTTTACTATTCTGCGGTCAACTATTTTCGACTTTGACCACAAATTACTCTTGAACTATAATAGTAAATAATTCAATAAAATCATATAGTGAAATTAAATTTTCATTATATGATTTTATTAAAATTATTTATTATTATATTGTTAGAGTAATTTGTGGTTAAAGTTGAAGACAGTTGACCGTTCAAAGTCAAAATGGAAAGTTTTGTTTGGAACGGAGGGAGTATTATTTACCTAGCTTTAACTCAAAAGGTCAATGAGCACTCTTCTTTGTTTTTTTTCTTTCGGATTTGAAATATATATTTCCTCACCAATTTATTTATTACTTAAAAAATTCACTTTGTCTATCATATTATTTCAATAATAACATCTTTCACTTTAAGACCAAAAGGTCAAAATTTTCTTTTTTATATTTTGTGAATCAAGACCAATTAAATGAGTATCACAACCTCTTTATTTTTTATATATACACCGGTATATTAATTCTCAAAAAGAATACAAGAGAAATATATAAAATTATAAAAACAAAACAATATTTCAATGGCAAAGTTGAATGTATACGTAATCTGGTGTTTATTCTTCTTGTTCTTGTGTTGCGGTGTTTGCAACGCTAGAATATGCACCTCATGCGAAAAACAAGTTGGTAAGGTATAAGAGAACTTTTTATCTTTATTTGATTAAGTTCGTTTTTATTTTCATTAGGGAATGTGGTGGTGACGGACTAACAGTAAAAAAATTATGTATTTCATGATTTGGTTGTTTTAGTGGCCTAAATGGTGTATTATGGCATCTGGGAGGGGTGATGCAACTATGCAACGTGTTATTGACGAGAGATGTTCACATATGGATTGTAGTCCAATAAATCCTAGAGGATCTTGCCACCACTACGAGTTGTGGTTTCGTGCCACTTGGGTGCTTTCCAGTACTTTTCCTATTACTCGATTGCCGTGAGACGTAGGCGCTATAATTGGAAGTGATCTTTGTAAGATTTTATATATATGAATCCTTTTAATTTTTTGAATAAGATAATAAAATCTAAAAGGTTTTCAATTATTTATTATTCTGCATGGAAATTTTTTCCGCAAGATATTCGAGATTTTTTAAAATCACATTGGAACATTTTTGTTGAATTTTATTAGAAAAATTTGTAATTTAAACTTCCAGTCAATCAAAAGAATATAATTTTGATTTAAACCTTTGTAACAAAACCTTATATGTTTGATATTTGATACCTTTTTTTTTCCTAAATAAATAATTTGAAAGGTTGGAAAATTAAAAAGTTAATGATTTTTTACTTTGATTTTTAATTTTGCATATAATTAGTTATAACGTAACATTGTGCTATTGTTTGTTGTTTGCTTTGGCAGCTAGACCAGGTTGTGCATTACCACACTATCCCTGATGGATTGAGATCATATTGTTCGTCATGAATACTTGTGTCATTTGTACTTTCTCAATGAAAGAGAATTGTCGATCCAACGTATCTATTTAATTTTTCCAAATATGATGGAATGAATGATGAATAATACTAAATAAGAATTAGTAAAAGCATCCAATGTTTGCTTGAGTGTCCACGTAATGGCATAAAAAAATACACTATGTTTTTTTTAATTTAATTCATAAATATATTTATGCATGTTTTTTTCATATTAGTCCATATATTTTTACCTATTTTTAAAGTTATGGTTTTTAGTTTAATCCAAAATTTTACTATTTGTTTGTTTCAAAATATGAAATCGCACCAAATAAAATTGATCTTTTTATTGAGCATTGGTCTATTGGACAACTTTTTAATCAAATTTTATACTATATGTAATGTTTTGATCGATCTTAATTAAGAAATATCTCCGGTAACTTTCAACTGATGAAATCTAGTATTATCCAAATACAACTCTTAGTCGCTTGAAAGCATTTTCGAGAGATATGATAATATGTGATCACCTCTGAGATATGATTATATGCGATCACCACTCATAAATTAATTTTCTAAGATATTGAATATAGTGTAGACAATGAGGGTTATTAGAGATTATACTATGCTAGTTTCGTCTCAAATGCACCTACTTATCACAAACTATCGCATGAGCTCCAAGTTGATGTAATAATGTTGTTCCAAACAACTAGAATTGCAGTGATATATTAGTTGCTCATGAAAAGCATGACATACATATACACAACTAAGAGAGATGAAGAAAATTAATATTGAACTCATTACAGAAGGAGAGTATCCCACTTACTTTATAACAAATATAGGCATCCATATCCATGCATATAGTATTATTTAAAGTTGGTGGGCTAAACCTCACTAGATTCATTCCGTTTTACGTGGAATTCGGTGGAATTAGTTGCATTTTCAGCTAGTATATATTTCACTGTTTATTTTTTGTATGTTGTTTACATATATAGTTTTTATTAAATCTCATACAAATTTATCTACGAAACTTTGAAATATATTTGGAACATATATTTGAATTTTCCGTGATAAGACGAATCCAATGACACCAATCTTGAATATTATTTTTAATTAAATAAATCATTTTATTCATTAAAATTAAAATTTAAATTTATTAAATAAGATAAGATGAAAGAATGGAATTTTTAAAATAGAGAATTTACCTACGTGGAATTTTATGGAATTAGTTGCATTTTCAGCCAGTATATTTTTCACTGTTTATTTTTTGTATGTTAGCTGCATATATAATTTTTATTAAATCTCTTATAAATATATTTACAAAACTCCGAAAAATATGTTAAACATATATTTGAATTCACCGTGACAAGATGATTTCATAACCACCAATTAATTTTGAACATTAATTGAATAAACCATTGTATTCATTCAAATAAAATATAAATTTATTAAATAGGTAAAATGAAATAATGAAATTTTAAAAATAGAGAATTTAGTAAATATATAATGCTCACCCATCTATTTGAAAGGAAACTAATAGATTTTAGATTTTCAATTATAAATTTTGATTCTACAGTTGAACAGAGTCTGGATAAGGGGGCGTATTAGTGTTGTTGCTCGGGATCATGAGGCCAATGTTATTGCTTGGTGGCAAAATTTTATGTCTTATAGTTGTTGAAAATGCGAAAGGTTTGCCAGCCAAACTAACAGTGGAGAATTTCGTTCCATGAAGTATTGCTAGGTTAAACATGAGGCTAATGTTTTAGCATATAGATTATCAGTGTTCTTATATAATATAATAATATAACATATGAAGTTGATGGGTTAAAGCCCACCAGATTCATTAAAATTCCAGCCATCCTACATGAAATTTTGATTATACGGTTGATCGGAGTCCGAATAGGAGCATATTAGTGTTGTTGATAGGGATGACTCCCAGGCAATGTTATTGATTGGTGACAAATTTTATGTCTTATGGTTGTTGAAAATGTGGAAGGTTTGCCAGCTAAATTAAGAACTGTTGATACGGAAATATGTCCAATCCGTCATAGACGCCTTTGGAGTGTATCCTAAGGCGTACTAAGCTGTCCAAGGTCAATTGCAGAAGGTCCGACCCAAGGTCCCTTTGGAGTCAACCTCCCTGTAACAAGCAATAAGAACCTTTGTCTTTAAGACAAGTGGTCCGACCCAGTCCATGGTCCGAAGAGCATGGAGGTCCGGCCGAGACAGTGATTCGGACATACAACCCTAACCTCATAAGGAACCAAGTAAACTGACACCAAGAGAGAATGTACGGTCTGAAGCTAGTAAGGTTCGAACCACTGTACTTCAGAAGACTGTTTAAGTTATCTTACATTCAAGGGAGTACCACTTGGATCATTGCTCCAGACCTACCCTTTCGGACGAATGTCCGAAACGGACATCAGCAGTCTCTAATCTCTCGAGGAAAAGACTAAACTGCCCCTGAAAGCCCAAAAGGGAAATGGGTTAAGTCTTCCTAATGGGCCATGGGCCTAACTGAGCCTTGTTGGCACAATCTGAGCCCTACACTTATCACGATCTAGTGAAGCCCTTGCATTTTGGGAGAAACCTATAAATATGGCACGCATTCCCATGTAAATGGTAAGTCGTCATTACGAACTAATCCCAATCACTATACAGAGTAGATCTTCAGTCTCTCTCAAGTAAAGTCTTTACCCGGTTTGACACTTAGCAAACCGGGTCTACGGTTCTAACCCTCCGAAAGTTACTTGTGCAGGTTCTTACCCTCTAGTTCTTTGGAGTGCTTTGGACCTTAGCTTTGGACGCTTTACAGTGATTTTTGACTTGGGCGATTTAGGAAGAACTTATTAAGTGTTTGGGGGGACTTCACCCTCAACATTTTGGCGCTGTCTGTGGGAAACTTTTTGCAATGTTTCCATGCGATGGTCGTACTGCTACTACTGCGGTAGGAACTCCCGCTCCTAGACAAGAGGGAGACCTCCTACTAGGAGAGGACGTATGGCGACAGGCGCATTAAGGAACGATAATGAATATCCATGCGATGGTCGTACTGCTAGTGTCTCTTCAGAGGAGGAAAGAGTCGTTGACCCGCTAGCGAGAACCCAAGGATTTGGAGTGGCAATCCAAGGCGTGGGAGGACAAGTTCCTCCGACATAAACACACGGTCCTCCACCAGGAAGAAACTTCAATCTTCTAAACAGTCAGATCATTTGTCCAAGTGAGTTTGGCATGAATGAGAACCAGTTTGGCATCTTAGTGACCACCATCCAAGGATGCTTTGGTTCTAACAACGTCCAGCCTACTCAACCCACTCTACCCTTAGCGGTTCCTAGGCAAGCTGAGCCCGCTCAATCAAGAAATGAGAATCGTCCAGTTCTGGAAAGGATAGGTGAGCCGACTCGACCAGAGGACCTATGAAACCTTCTCAACAGAAGAGTCACTGCATCTCAAGAACATCAATAGAAGCCCAGTTAGACCAAAAGTGGATGAAGATGGTACTAGTCACCATGCGGCTCTACGTCCAAGAGTGAGAGACCATATGGCTGAAAGTATCCCCGTGGTTCCAGTCGATGATCTCCCTCCTGACATGGCAATCAATCCCAGAACATGTGAGAGACTTACTGCTGAAGAGATCTACATTCAGGAGAAAGCCTTGGAGACTCAGATTGCTAGCCTTGGCAAAATGGTGAAAGCTCATGAGAAGGTGATGATAAGAGCTCCAAAACCCTTGTGTGATGCAATAACAAGGGAGAGAAAGCGTCCTGATTCTAACATCCCTAACCTTGAACATTAATATGCATGGGGATACTTGTCATGTTGGCCATCTAACTAGGTATGAGAGTAAGATGGAATCCAATGGCTTGAATGACAACTTGAAGGCTCTCACTTTCTCAACCACTCTTTTCGGAGAATCTATGGATTGGTGGACAGCCCTACCCAATGGCTCCATCAAGATCTATGTAGATATCACCTCACTTTTGAGAAAGCAAAAAAAGTAGAGCATTTGGCGGGAGTAGAGAATTTGGCGGGAGTAATTCAGAAGGAGAATGAGGATCTTAGGACCTTTCTCGATCATTTAAATGCTAAAGTACGACAGGTTGAAGCTCGTAGCATCAAATAACGGGTCCGACACCTGTATGCTAACACGTACAATGATGATCTCAGAAAGAAGCTCTGCAATGAAGAAATCACAACCGAAAAGTATCTGGAGGATATTTGTGAGGGAGTCTTGTATGGTAAAGAGTATCGAAGAAACGTTCCAGTAAGAGCCGGGTCTAAGAAGGGAAAAGAGCCGATGAGACAAGATCCCGCGCCTCGTCCTGGAAAGTTTGAGCAAAGAAAGGATTTCAAAGATAAGAGAGAGTTCCGTAGGTCCGGATAAAGATCCGAGATTTGTAGACTGCAAAGACAGTGTTATGTATACTTTGTTCTCTCGTATGAATAAAATTCATTGCGTGACTTTTCTTGTCACCGTGAACGCTAAACTTCGAATTTACGAATTGAAAGGTAAAAGTTGTATTGATTTGCCGGAAATTCAATTACAACTTGTGGGCTCCATGGCCAATGACAAAAGGATTAATCAAAAACAGAACTGACGGAGTTCCGCATAATAGATAGTTGGAATCTAATATAACCAAACGACCTGGTGGAGATTCGCGTAACCATCCTTACGCATAAAACTTTTGAAGGTTCCTAGCATTCCATGTACGCTTGAGTGGGTATCCGCGCTCATCATCCAATTCGAAACTCCCATTCACTCTTGCTCCGACATTCTTGTAAGGTCCTTCCCATTTAGGCTTGAGTTTTCCAACATTGCTCAAAATGTCAGCCCGGCGAAGCACTAGGTCCCCGACCTACAAGTTTTTTGCTCGAACATTCCTGTTGTAGGCTCGGGCAGCAGTTGCTTGGTACTTATGGATATTATCCAGTGCTTCAGTTCTTTTCTGTTCCAACATGTCTAGATCGAATATCCGAGCTTCACAATTGGCGGAATCTTCGAACTCTTGGACCCTCATAGTCTCGACAGCAATTTCTGCTGGTATAACTGCTTCCGAGCCATATACCAAGGCAAATGGAGTTTCTTTGGTCGCGGTCCGTGCAGTGGTGCGATGAGCCCATAGTACGCCATCTAGGACGTCCGCCCATCTTTCTTGAGAAGTTCTCAACCGCTTTTCCAGGATCTTGACTATTGTCTTGTTTGTGGACTCGGCATGTCCATTAGCTTACGGATATCCAACAGATGTGAAACGTTGTTCAATCTTGAAGGACGCCAGCCATTCCTTGAGCCTATTGCCTGAAAATTGATCACCATTATCCGAGACAAGAACTCTGGGTAGGCCAAAGCGGCAAATGATGTTTTTCCAAATGAAGGTCCGCACTCAACTTTCCGTAATGGTTGCCGCAGCTTCTGCTTCTACCCATTTGGTGAAATATTCCACGACCACAATTAGGAGTTTCTTCTGTTGAGTGCCCCTCGGGAACGGTCCGACAATATCGATGCCCCATTGATCAAACGGACATGCTATGATTGACGGAATCATAGGATGTGTCGGACGATGTGGAATGTTCGCATAATATTGGCAATCAGGGCATCTCCGGGCGTGGCTGGCGGAATCCTTATCAATGGTAGGCCAGTAATAGCCTTGTCGTATGATTTTCTGGGCAAGAGTTCTTCCCCCGGAATGACTTCCGCAGCTTCCGTTGTGTATCTCTTCCAGCACAGTCTTTGCTTCTTGCGGGCTCAAACACCTCAAGTGAGTCCCGGAAAAAGATCTGTTGTACAAATCTACTCCCAGTATAAAGTATATGTTCGCTCGGCACTGCACGCTCCTTGATTCCTTCGGATCACCTGGTAGAGATCCGTCCTTGAGATAGTTAAAGATGTCAGTCATCCAGTTTCTTCCTGTGTCAGTTATCATGACAGCTGAATTGAGACTCATGACGGATGAGTCAGTAATAGTGAGTAGGATTACTCTCCTCGTGTCTAGAGCCGCTGTTGCGGATGCGTATTTGTCCGCTCTTTCATTCCAGGCTCTGTCAAACTTTTCCAGGGTAAATTCCTCAAAGTGGCTGGCTTCCTGCTTGAGTAGTTCAAGATACTTGATCATCGAAGGACCTTTTGTGGAAAAAGTTCCTGAAAATTGGTCTTCAACTAGCTGTGAGTCCGTGTAAGCTTTGAGATTTCGAACTTGCCGGGATTTGGCCAGATGTAGCCCGACTAACAGTGCTTCATACTCAGCCTCATTATTGGTGACTTTGAGTTCCAAGGATATCGCGTAGTCGAGTTCCGCGCCGTCAGGGCTCTTAAGATAGATTCCAATCCCTCCCACTCTTCCAGTGGAGGAACCATCCACTTCCAATGTCCAGACATTAGAAGGATGTTTTTCGATTTGGAGATCTTCTATAAGCTCCTGAGATTCCAACTTTTGTTCCTGTTTTTCTTTGAATTTCGGTCCGGAGTTGTTAGTACCGGATCTGCTTGCGATATTGTCAAGAAGGAACATTTGGTTGACCCGAGTTTCCTCATATGATGTAGGCAGGGACTGATTGATGAATTGAGCATCCTCGAGGTTTTTTGGGTTGAACTTCGGCGGAACTGGCTTCCGGATAATCTGCTTGGTGATTAGGCATTCAAATGCCTGTTTGTCAGGGACTTTCTCTGAATCCGCCTCAGGATATTCCGCTAAGAAGTCTGCAAGGACTTGAGCCTTCTTGGCTGACGGAGCCTGATAGCAAATGTCGTATTCACTCAGCTCGATCGCCCACTTAGAGAGTCGTCCTGATTGATCGGGCTTTCCCAGAACCTGTTTCAAAGGTTCCGTAGTTAGTACCACTATTTTGTGAGACTTGAAGTATGGCTTTAACCGCCTTGCGGTGTAAACCAAAGCATATGCAAATTTCTCAATATTCACGTATCTTGTCTCCGCCCCAACAAGGGCTTTACTAAGATAGTAGATTGGCAAGTGATCATTAGCTTGAATCCGTACTAATACGGAACTCATTGCCTCTTCCGTGATTGCTAGGTAGAGGTAGAGTGGTTCTCCTTCGACGGGTTTGGAGAGCAGTGGAGGGGAATGGAGGTACTTTTTTAGTTTTTCGAAAGCCTCAGAACATTCCGCGGTCCACTCAAAGCTCTATCCTTTCCGGAGGATTTTGAAGAACGGAAGATTCTTCTCCGCAGATCGTGAAATAAAACGACTTAAGGACATGAGACGTCCTATGAGTTGCTGTACCTCATTGAGGTTCTTCGGATGCCGCAGATTTAGGATTGCCTTGATCTTCTCGGGGTTTGCGCTTATCCCCCTCTCTGTGACCATGTATCCGAGGAACTTTCCTCCTTTCACTCTGAACGTGCACTTTTCTAGATTCAGTTTCATTCCGTACTTCCCAAGGATAGCGAAGCACTTGTTCAAATGATGCACATGTTGCTCTTCAGTTTTGCTCTTGACGAGCATGTCATCCACGTAAACTTCCATGGTTTTCCCAATTTCTTCCTTGAACATCTGGTTCACCAGTCGTTGGTAAGTGGCTCCCGCATTTTTCAATCCGAAGGGCATTACCTTGAAACAGTATACTCCCCCCTGCAGCGAAGAAAACTATTTTCTTGATGTCCTCCTTGGCCATCCGAATTTGGTAAAAACCTTGATATGCGTCCATAAAACTCAGTAACGCACATCCAGACGTGGAGTCAACCAACTGATCTATTCATGGTAAAGGGTACGGGTCCTTTGGGCAGAACTTGTTCAACCTAGTGAAGTCATTGCACATCCGCCATTTGCCTGGTGATTTTTCTACCAGGACCACGTTGCAAACCCAATCAGAGTAACGGACTTCTTCGATATGCCCTGCTTTCAGGAGTTGATCAACTTCAGCGGATATGATGGCATCCTTGAGAGTTTCATGTGGCTCTATTCGCACAGTTCTAGGAAACTTCTCCTTCTGGCTCCCTACTCCAATCTGCGGATTCTCCTTTTTGGCCGGAAGAACAACTGGCGGGTCAGAGGTCAACGTGACTGTCAGCACAGGGGTGGACGCTCTTCTTGTGGACATAATGTAACTTTCCCAAGCTTCACGGATGTTTCCCACCTCTTCTCCAACTCCGAAGGGAGTTGGAAACTTCATTATTTTATGGAGAGTGGAGGAAATAGCCCGGAATTGATTGAGTCCTGGACGCCCAAATATGGCATTGTAGTCGAAAGTCCGGTCCACCACTACAAATCGGACCAACTGTGTCACTCTTGCCGGGAAAGTCCCAAGTGAGATGTGCAACATAACACTTCCTAGGGGTCGAACAGTTCCCCCTCCAAACCCTAGTATAGAGGTGTGGACTCTCTCATATCGGATTCTCCCCAGCTCCATCTGGTCTAGTGTTCTTTTGGAAATGATATTCGAGGAACTCCCCGTATCCACCAAAATTTTGTTGACTCGATAAGTCGCGATGGTTAACGAAACCACCAGCGGAACATCTGGATTATCAATGTCCTCGCCTCCTGCCGTAGGAGGAGGAATCTCGCTATCATCGAAGGATATAGCATTTGTACCCGAATCACCGGAGCAACAGACGCCTATCGTTGCTCCGAAGATTTTGAGCAGTCCGCTCTCTCGCGTTCCTACTATCACCTCCAGATGGTCCGCCTGCGATGGTGTTGATCACTCCGCTGTACGGAGGGTTCTCCATTTCAATGTCATCGCCATATATGTACGGATGCCCATCCGTGCGAGGCGGATAGCTAGCCGGCGGAGGTGGCAAAGATAGCGGACGGGGTGGTGGTTCTGTTGCATTATCCTCCCTTATTCGCTCCGTTCTATCGTGTTTGGAGGGCTCATCCTCATAGATGTGCTCCTTTAGCTTGCCCTCTCTCACCAGGTGTTCAACCTCCGTTTTCAATTGGATACAGTCATCGGTCTTGTGACCTCGGCTCTTGTGAAACTTGCAATATCCTTTTGAATTTTTGTTTCTCCGATTATGAGATGGCTTCGGCCATTGGATATCCAGCTTCTTCTCAACAATGGTCGCCAAGATGTCGGATCTTGGTTTGTTGAGGCGAGTGTAGTCCGCGAATCTCCTTGGCGGACTCCTCTCTCTGTAAATACCTTTGTCTCTGTGATCCTTCTTTGGGTCAAACTTCCCCTGGCGTTGTTCTGGTTTCAACGGCTCCTTTCCTTTCTTTGAACCGGCCCGCACTAGAACGTTCCTTCGATATTCCTCTCCGTACATCACCTCCTCACAGATGTCGTCCAAGTGTTTCTCACTTCTTACCTCCTGGCTGGAAAGCTTCCTTTGGAGCTCGGAGTTGTAAGTATTAGCGTACAGGTGACGGACCCGTTCTTTAATACTATGGGGCTCAACTCGGAGTACCTCTATATTGAAGCGATCTAAGAAGGTCCGAAGATCTTCTTGCTCCCTTTGTATAACTTCGGCCAGGTGATCTACGGTACGCTTTCTCCTGTTTGATTTTCCAAATCGTGCCAAGAACTTGGAAGAAAGGTCTGCATATGACCTTATCGACTTGTTCGGCAAAGCGGTGTACCAGTCCATAGCCGTTCCGAAGAGAGTGGATGAGAACGTAAGAGCTTTTGTATTGTCGCTCATTCCCTTGGAATCCATCTTGCTGTTGTACCTTGTCAGGTGCCAACGGGACAAGTATCCCCATAATAGTATTCCAAGTTCGGAATTACTTGATCCGAGTTTCTGTTTCTTTCCTTCTCTCTCATGATGTCATCGCACAAGGGATTTGGTGCACTAGTTGTTATCTGCTCTTGGTCTTTTACCAGGGGTCCGAGATTCAGAATCTGGGCCTCCAAAGCCTTCTGCTGAGCGTAGATCTCGTCAGCAGTCATGATGTCTCCTGTCCTCGGATGAACAGCTACATCCGCGGGGAGTTCATCTATCTGGACCACTGGAACAGTTTCTGCTACTTGATCTCTGTCTCTCGGAGGTGCTTGTCGCGGAACTCCTGGATGCCTATTATCCCCTTCTTGATACTCTCTCCTTCCGTGGGCGTGGTGTCCCTACGCCTGCAGCACTAGTCCGCGCTGTCCGTCTCGTCCTTGCCATCAGCCTAACTCAAACGTGAAAACTTTTTGTAAAGTTTCCCACAGACGGCGCCAAAATGTTGAGGGGTAAAACCTCGAACACCAACTAAACTATTACAAGTAACCTAATCTAGGATCCACCTCCTACTTGAAGTCCGAAGCAAGACTGGTCCGAGCTAGAGTACCTGAAAGGACTAAGTGGGGGGGGGGGGTTAGAATGGGTTACCCGGATTGCATATGTCAATCCGGTAAGAGACTTTACTCAAGAGAGAGTTGGAAGCTCTCAATGTAATAGTTATGGGGAAGGTTATGAAATCGATAGTGTTTATGACTTAGGGATTCTCACTATGACCTTTCTTATCACTTACCTTAAGGTCTTGGACCTTGTGCTATACTTATTGTTATCATATCTTATGAGATTGCTCACAAGATGATGCCAAGTGTATGCTTCAGATTTGGACACCAATGCTACCTTTGGCCCATGGCCCATTAGTGGATAGTAATCCAATACTAATTAATGGGCCTGGGAGGGTAGTTTGGACCTTTCCCTATGAGATTACTGTTTCGCATGTTGGGTCCGTGTAAGTTCCTCGGACAGATCTGTATGCTTGGTTGATCTGGCCTTAGGCAACTCAAGGTGTCCGGACCTAGAGTTCCACGGAAGTATCTCACTGGTTCTGTTATATACGTTTGGTCTTACTATGATGGTGGCATCCGAGATTCTCTCGTCCGGTCCGTTTAGAACCTTAGGACTGACAGTTTGCGGTACTTGGAAGGACCATGTGACCCTTTGTCAGGTTCGGAAGTCACCTGTCTAGCTTGGTCTGGCCTAGCTAAGATGGCATGTTGACTTGTAGATACTAGTTGACCTGAGATGGTTTCCTTTATGTCGGACCATTCGAAGGTCGGACTAGCAATGAATAGGCTATCTCAGCCTTGATGCGCTTTAGGACACGCTTTATGGCGCCCTTAACGGATTAGACACATGTCCGTATCAACAATCATATTTTTTATGTATGTGTATATCACCGATATTTTTAGTAAAACCTGTGATGTTTTCGAATATAACTGAAATGTATGTCCGTCTCTTTTAGTCTATCCATAAGACCGTCTCTTAGGAGAATTACTCGTATAATACTATAAACGTTATTATGACGTCATACCGACTCAAAACGGCCCAACCGATTTGACCCCGATCCGACTTTTTTAGGGGGTGGATGGCTTAACTGTCCGGACCGGCTTTTAAAACATAGTTTTCAACAATGTTACCTAAGTTCTCTACCAATAAACTTATGTTCTGAGTAATATCTAATATGCTTACTATAAAATAGTTGCCTTGTCCATATGAACATCTTATTTATCATTTGGTCTATGTTCTCTGCAATATCCACTATGTTCCTACTAAAAAAAAAGTCTATATTCCTACTAAAATCACACTGGCTAGCTGTTTGGCATGAAGTTAACCGAAACTATTCATCCGTTAAATTTTTTTTGGGTAATTAGCATGCATTTAAAACACTAACTGTTTGGTATAGAATTAAAAAAAAGTGAGTTCAAGAAAAATTTCAGTTGATGAATAGTATCTGAGTTAAAGGTGAGTTATAAAAAATGGTGTTTGGAATAGAATTAAAAACATATATGTTTTGTAGGGTTTTTTCTACCTTCAGTCAAGGTGTCGCCCTGACTATTGTCAGTCAATGTATGGACATCTGACACGTGTCTGATGCTCGGTATCGCCCTAAACCGTTGCTCTGTGTCGCCCTCAACCATTGCTCTGTATCGTCTTCAACCGCTATTTTTTTTTAAACTATTAACTTCTTCAAAAAAATTTAATTATTAAAATTTTAACTCTCCTTCCCCAATCCCCACCACCACCCACCACCACCGCACCAACACCACCACCCACCATCTTCTTCCCCACCGCACACCACCACCAAAATCAATGCCGGAGCTCCGATTTTTTTTTTTTAATTGAGCTTCCACCATGGAAGTTCCGGATCGCCATGGAAGCTCCGATCTGGAGCTTCCATGCGGGCGGAAGCTCCAATCTGGAGCTTCCATGGCTGAAGCTCAATAAAAAAAAAAAAACAGATCGGAGCTTCCACCGGAGCTCCGGCACCATTGCTCTGTATCGTCTTCAACCGCTATTTTTTTTTAAACTATTAACTTCTTCAAAAAAATTTAATTATTAAAATTTTAACTCTCCTTCCCCAATCCCCACCACCACCGCACCAACACCACCACCCACCATCTTCTTCCCCACCACCAATACCGCACACCACCACCAAAATCACTGCCGGAGCTCCGGTGGAAGCTCAGATTTTTTTTTTCTTTATTGAGCTTCCGCCATGGAAGCTCCGGATCGCCATGGATGCTTCCGCCATGGAAGCTCCGATCTGGAGCTTATCTGGAGCTTCCACCATGGAAGCTCCGATCCGGAGCTTCCATGGCTGAAGCTCAATAAAAAAAAAAAAAAAACAGATTGGAGCTTCCACTGGAGCTCCGGCAGTCCATGGCGGAAGCTCCGATCAAGCTTTCGTGGCGGCTTTCGGTTAGAGGAAAAATATTTTTCTTTAAATATATTTAAATAATTTAAAGCGACGTAGGCGGATGGAGCAACACGTAGCGCAACACCTTGTGCGACACGAGCGACACCCCATGGCAACACTTAGTGTGACAGGTAACAGATTATTCAATCTCCACCGTTAAATTTTTTATCTAATGGATCAAAATAGGTGACTGACGTTAGTCAGAGCAACACCTTGACTGACGGTAGAAAGCCCCTTGTTATATAGGGTGTGTAAGAAACATAGTGAGTTATTGTGTGAGATATATAAATAACTTAAGCGGTTAGAGTTGTAAAAATTTGAGGTTTTCCGTTGCGCAAAATTAATCGTTCCTGATATCCATAACACTTCAAATCTCCAACAAATCACCTTTTACCTGGACTAGCTTTTATGTATCTACATTCTACTTATTTCCAATTATTATGTACTACCTCCGTTCCAAAGAAAACTTTTCATTTTACTATTCTGCGGTCAACTATTTTCGACTTTGACCACAAATTACTCTTGAACTATAATAGTAAATAATTCAATAAAATCATATAGTGAAATTAAATTTTCATTATATGATTTTATTAAAATTATTTATTATTATATTTTTAGAGTACTTTGTGGTTAAAGTTGAAGACAGTTGACCGTTCACAGTCAAAATGGAAAGTTTTGTTTGGAACGGAGGGAGTATTATTTACCTAGCTTTAACTCAAAAGGTCAATGAGCACTCTTCTTTGTTTTTTTTCTTTCGGATTTGAAATATATATTTCCTCACCAATTTATTTATTACTTAAAAAATTCACTTTGTGTATCATATTATTTCAATAATAACATCTTTCACTTTAAGACCAAAAGGTCAAAATTTTCTTTTTTATATTTTGTGAATCAAGACCAATTAAATGAGTATCACAACCTCTTTATTTTTTATATATACACCGGTATATTAATTCTCAAAAAGAATACAAGAGAAATATATAAAATTATAAAAACAAAACAATATTTCAATGGCAAAGTTGAATGTATACGTAATCTGGTGTTTATTCTTCTTGTTCTTGTGTTGCGGTGTTTGCAACGCTAGAATATGCACCTCATGCGAAAAACAAGTTGGTAAGGTATAAGAGAACTTTTTATCTTTATTTGATTAAGTTCGTTTTTATTTTCTTTAGGAATGTGGTGGTGACGGACTAACGGTAAAAAAAATTATGTATTTCATGATTTGGTTGTTTTAGTGGCCTAAATGGTGTATTATGGCATCTGGGAGGGGTGATGCAACTATGCAACGTGTTATTGACGAGAGATGTTCACATATGGATTGTAGTCCAATAAATCCTAGAGGATCTTGCCACCACTACGAGTTGTGGTTTCGTGCCACTTGGGTGCTTTCCAGTACTTTTCCTATTACTCAGTATTGCCCAGGAGACGTAGGCGCTATAATTGGAAGTGATCTTTGTAAGATTTTATATATATGAATCCTTTTAATTTTTTGAATAAGATAATAAAATCTAAAAGGTTTTCAATTATTTATTATTCTGCATGAAAAAATTTTCCGCAAGATATTCGAGATTTTTTAAAATCACATTGGAACATTTTTGTTGAATTTTATTAGAAAAATTTGTAATTTAAACTTCCAGTCAATCAAAAGAATATAATTTTGATTTAAACCTTTGTAACAAAACCTTATATGTTTGATATTTGATACCTTTTTTTTTCCTAAATAAATAATTTGAAAGGTTGGAAAATTAAAAAGTTAATGATTTTTTACTTTGATTTTTAATTTTGCATATAATTAGTTATAACGTAACATTGTGCTATTGTTTGTTGTTTGCTTTGGCAGCTAGACCAGGTTGTGCATTACCACACTATCCCTGATGGATTGAGATCATATTGTTCGTCATGAATACTTGTGTCATTTGTACTTTCTCAATGAAAGAGAATTGTCGATCCAACGTATCTATTTAATTTTTCCAAATATGATGGAATGAATGATGAATAATACTAAATAAGAATTAGTAAAAGCATCCAATGTTTGCTTGAGTGTCCACGTAATGGCATAAAAAAATGCACTATGTTTTTTTTAATTTAATTCATAAATATATTTATGCATGTTTTTTTCATATTAGTCCATATATTTTTACCTATTTTTAAAGTTATGGTTTTTAGTTTAATCCTAAATTTTACTATTTGTTTGTTTCAAAATATGAAATCGGACCAAATAAAATTGATCTTTTTATTGAGCATTGGTCTATTGGACAACTTTTTAATCAAATTTTATACTATATGTAATGTTTTGATCGATCTTAATTAAGAAATATCTCCGGTAACTTTCAACTGATGAAATCTAGTATTATCCAAATACAACTCTTAGTTGCTTGAAAGCATTTTCGAGAGATATGATAATATGTGATCCCCTCTGAGATATGATTATATGCGATCACCACTCATAAATTAATTGTCTAAGATATTGAATATAGTGTAGACAATGAGGGTTATTAGAGATTATACTATGCTAGTTTCGTCTCCAATGCACCTACTTATCCCAAACTATCGCATGAGCTCCAAGTTGATGTAATAATGTTGTTCCAAACAACTAGAATTGCAGTGATATATTAGTTGCTCATGAAAAGCATGACATACATATACACAACTAAGAGAGATGAAGAAAATTAATGTTGAACTCATTACAGAAGGAGAGTATCCCACTTACTTTATAACAAATATAGGCATCCATATCCATGCATATAGTATTATTTAAAGTTGGTGGGCTAAACCTCACTAGATTCATTCCGTTTTACGTGGAATTCGGTGGAATTAGTTGCATTTTCAGCTAGTATATATTTCACTGTTTATTTTTTGTATGTTGTTTACATATATAGTTTTTATTAAATCTCATACAAATTTATCTACGAAACTTTGAAATATATTTGGAACATATATTTGAATTTTCCGTGATAAGACGAATCCAATGACACCAATCTTGAATATTATTTTTAATTAAATAAATCATTTTATTCATTAAAATTAAAATTAAAATTTATTAAATAAGATAAGATGAAAGAATGGAATTTTTAAAATAGAGAATTTACCTACGTGGAATTTTATGGAATTAGTTGCATTTTCAGCCAGTATATTTTTCACTGTTTATTTTTTGTATGTTAGCTGCATATATAATTTTTATTAAATCTCTTATAAATATATTTACAAAACTCCGAAAAATATGTTAAACATATATTTGAATTCACCGTGACAAGATGATTTCATAACCACCAATTAATTTTGAACATTAATTGAATAAACCATTGTATTCATTCAAATAAAATATAAATTTATTAAATAGGTAAAATGAAATAATGAAATTTTAAAAATAGAGAATTTAGTAAATATATAATGCTCACCCATCTATTTGAAAGGAAACTAATAGATTTTAGATTTTCAATTATAAATTTTGATTCTACAGTTGAACAGAGTCTGGATAGGGGGGCGTATTAGTGTTGTTGCTCGGGATCATGAGGCCAATGTTATTGCTTGGTGGCAAAATTTTATGTCTTATGGTTGTTGAAAATGCGAAAGGTTTGCCAGCCAAACTAACAGTGGAGAATTTCGTTCCATGAAGTATTGCTAGGTTAAACATGAGGCTAATGTTTTAGCATATAGATTATCAGTGTTCTTATATAATATAATAATATAACATATGAAGTTGATGGGTTAAAGCCCACCAGATTCATTAAAATTCCAGCCATCCTACATGAAATTTTGATTATACGGTTGATCGGAGTCCGAATAGGAGCATATTAGTGTTGTTGATAGGGATGACTCCCAGGCAATGTTATTGATTGGTGACAAATTTTATTTCTTATGGTTGTTGAAAATGTGGAAGGTTTGCCAGCTAAATTAAGAACTGTTGATACGGAAATATGTCCAATCCGTCATAGACGCCTTTGGAGTGTATCCTAAGGCGTACTAAGCTGTCCAAGGTCAATTGCAGAAGGTCCGACCCGGAGGTCCGACCCAAGGTCCCTTTGGAGTCAACCTCCCTGTAACAAGCAATAAGAACCTTTGTCTTTAAGACAAGTGGTCCGACCCAGTCCATGGTCCGAAGAGCATGGAGGTCCGGCCGAGACAGTGATTCGGACATACAACCCTAACCTCATAAGGAACCAAGTAAACTGACACCAAGAGAGAATGTACGGTCTGAAGCTAGTAAGGTTCGAACCACTGTACTTCAGAAGACTGTTTAAGTTATCTTACATTCAAGGGAGTACCACTTGGATCATTGCTCCAGACCTACCCTTTCGGACGAAGGTCCGAAACGGACATCAGCAGTCTCTAATCTCTCGAGAAAAAGACTAAACTGCCCCTGAAAGCCCAAAAGGGAAATGGGTTAAGTCTTCCTAATGGGCCATGGGCCTAACTGAGCCTTGTTGGCACAATCTGAGCCCTACACTTATCACGATCTAGTGAAGCCCTTCCATTTTGGGAGAAACCTATAAATATGGCACGCATTCCCATGTAAATGGTAAGTTGTCATTACGAACTAATCCCGATCACTATACAGAGTAGATCTTCAGTCTCTCTCAAGTAAAGTCTTTACCCGGTTTGACACTTAGCAAACCGGGTCTACGGTTATAACCCTCCGAAAGTTACTTGTGCAGGTTCTTACCCTCTAGTTCTTTGGAGTGCTTTGGACCTTAGCTTTGGACGCTTTACAGTGATTTTTGACTTGGGCGATTTAGAAAGAACTTATTAAGTGTTTGGGGGGACTTCACCCTCAACATTTTGGCGCTGTCTGTGGGAAACTTTTTGCAATGTTTCCATGCGATGGTCGTACTGCTACTACTGCGGTAGGAACTCCCGCTCCTAGACAAGAGGGAGACCTCCTACTAGGAGAGGACGTATGGCGACAGGCGCATTAAGGAACGATAATGAATATCCATGCGATGGTCGTACTGCTAGTGTCTCTTCAGAGGAGGAAAGAGTCGTTGACCCGCTAGCGAGAACCCAAGGATTTGGAGTGGCAATCCAAGGCGTGGGAGGACAAGTTCCTCCGACATAAACACACGGTCCTCCACCAGGAAGAAACTTCAATCTTCTAAACAGTCAGATCATTTGTCCAAGTGAGTTTGGCATGAATGAGAACCAGTTTGGCATCTTAGTGACCACCATCCAAGGATGCTTTGGTTCTAACAACGTCCAGCCTACTCAACCCACTCTACCCTTAGCGGTTCCTAGGCAAGCTGAGCCCGCTCAATCAAGAAATGAGAATCGTCCAGTTCTGGAAAGGATAGGTGAGCCGACTCGACCAGAGGACCTATGAAACCTTCTCAACAGAAGAGTCACTGCATCTCAAGAACATCAATAGAAGCCCAGTTAGACCAAGAGTGGATGAAGATGGTACTAGTCACCATGCGGCTCTACGTCCAAGAGTGAGAGACCATATGGCTGAAAGTATCCCTGTGGTTCCAGTCGATGATCTCCCTCCTGACATGGCAATCAATCCCAGAACATGTGAGAGACTTACTGCTGAAGAGATCTACGTTCAGGAGAAAGCCTTGGAGACTCAGATTGCTAGCCTTGGCAAAATGGTGAAAGCTCATGAGAAGGTGATGATAAGAGCTCCAAAACCCTTGTGTGATGCAATAACAAGGGAGAGAAAGCGTCCTGATTCTAACATCCCTAACCTTCAACATTAATTTGGCGGGAGTAATTCAGAAGGAGAATGAGGATCTTAGGACCTTTCTCGATCATTTAAATGCTAAAGTACGACAGGTTGAAGCTCATAGCATCAAATAACGGGTCCGACACCTGTATGCTAACACGTACAATGATGATCTCAGAAAGAAGCTCTGCAATGAAGAAATCACAACCGAAAAGTATCTGGAGAATATTTGTGAGCGAGTCTTGTATGGTAAAGAGTATCGAAGAAACGTTCCAGTAAGAGCCGGGTCTAAGAAGGGAAAAGAGCCGATGAGACAAGATCCCGCGCCTCGTCCTGGAAAGTTTGAGCAAAGAAAGGATTTCAAAGATAAGAGAGAGTTCCGTAGGGAAAGAACCCCTCCTAGAAGATATGCGGAGTACACTCATCTTAATAGACCTAGATCCGACATCTTGGCCTCTATTGTTGAAAAGAATTTGGACGTTCACTAGCCTAAACCAACGCGTAGCAGTAAAAGAAGCACGGCTTCTAAGGAGTACTGTAGATTCCATAAACACAAAGGCCATTCCACTGAAGATTGTGTTCAATTGTAAACTGAGATTGAAAGTTTGATAAGAAGCGACAAGCTGAAAGAACCAATCCACGAAGATGAGCCGTCTCGACATCAAAGGAACGAACGAAGAAGAGAGGAGCGTGATGGAGAACCTACGACAGGATCCTTACCGCCGCCTCCCATGGGGACTCCATCCCAACATGCCCAAAGATACAGTGAGTACTGCGAAGACTTAGAGATGGAGAACCGTCCCTATAGCGGGGTTATCAACGCTATAGAAGGAGGTCCAACTGGAGGAACAATAGGAATGCTAGGGAAAGAACCGCCCAGAACCTAATAAACAATGATAGAGCTTACGCTCCTCCTGCTCTGAGAGGAACCAACATGATCTCCTTTGATGATAGTGAAATACCTCCCCCAACGTCCGATGGAGAAGATCTCGGGGATCCTGACGTTCCCTTGGTTGTTTCTCTAGTCATCGCTACTTATAAGGTCAACAAAGTACTTATCGATACTGGGAGCTCTTCTAACATCATCTCTAAGAGAACTGTGAATCAAATGAACTTGGGGAAAATTGAATACGGGCGAGTCTTTACTTCCCTAGCGGGATTTGGAGGTTCTACAGTTCGCCCTATAGGAAGCATACCTATACAAGTTTCTATGGGAACCTTTACAGCGAGAGTAACTCAAACAATTCTCTTTGTGGTAGTAGATCATGTCATCGACTACAATGTTATCCTAGGACGTCCAGGACTCAATCAATTCAAGGCCATCTCATCTCCTCTACAAAACAGAGTTATACTCCGAATGGTGTAGGAGAGGAAGTTAGGAATGTTAGAGAAGCATGGGAATGCTACATTATGTCGACGAGGAGCGCCTCTGCTCTTGTTCTCACAGTCAGCAAGAAGCCCGAGTCACTCTTACCCATGCCTCTTTCCCCGGTGAAAGAGGAGATTGGAGCTGGGGCTCTTAAAGAGAAATTTCCTAAGGCAACGAGGATTGAACCTCATGAAACCTTGAAAGAAATCCAGTTGATATAGTGAAACCCTGAAAAGAAGACCAGGATTGGAACTGAGATGAGCATCGAAGTAGAGATGGAGCTCATAGCCTGCCTAAGGGATAACTATGATCGTAAGGGGATAGACCCGTGGATAGCAGTTTACCGACTGCACATGGATCCTTCGGTAAAGTATATCCACCAGAAAAGAAAGGACTTTGGTCCCGTGGAAGATGCTATTATTGCGGGAGAGGTTGAGAGGCTCATGAAAGCAGGACACATCGGAGAGGTAAGGTACTCAGATTGGGTCTGCAACGTGGTACTCGTCGAGAAGGTTCCAGGCAAATGGAGGATGTCTAATGATTTTACTAGGCTTAACAAGTTTTGCCCAAAGGATCCTTATCCTTTGCCTTGGATCGACCAAGCGGTAGACTGTACAGCAGGATGTGCTCTTTTGAGCTTCATGTATGCTTATTAAGGTTTTTATCAAATCAGAATGGCGCAAGAAGACATCAAGAAGACGGCGTTCTTTGCAGTCGGGGGAGTTTATTGCTTCAAGGTTATGCCATTTGGACTGAAAAACGCCGGAGCTACTTACCAACGTTTGGTAAACAAGATGTTTAAGGAAGAAATTCGCAAGACCATGGAGGTGTGTGTGGATGATATGCTAGTTAAGAGCAAAACAGAAAAGCAACACATTGAACACCTCAACAAGTGCTTCTCTATCTTGAGAAAGTATGGTATGGGCTAAATCCAGAGAAGTGCACCTTTGGAGTCAAAGGGGGCAAATTTCTCGGTTACATGGTCACAAAAAGAGTCATCAGTGATAATCCATAAAAGATCACGGCTATTCAGGACTTACCACAACCAAAGACCATCAACGAGGTTCAACAGCTCATAGGACGAGTGATGTCCTTAAGCCGCTTCATCTCTAGGTCGGCAGAAAATAACCTACCTTTCTTCAAGATATAGAGAAAAGGAGACAAGTTTGAGTGGACAAAAAGAATGTGAAGAAGCCTTTGACAGCTTAAAGAACAACCTCCTCTCACCTCCACTCTTGTCCAAACTAGTGGAAGGAGAGCCCCTCTACTTATATCTTGCTGTCACGGATGAGGCTATGAGTTTTGTGTTGGTAAGGATCCAAGCCAACGATCACATGCATGTCTACTACTTAAGTAAGGCTCTCGCTAGTGCTGAAACTAGATATGTCCAGATTGAGAAATTAGCATATGCTCTAGTTTACACTGCGCGGAGATTGAAGCCGTACTTCAAGTCACATAGGATTGTGGTTCTCACCAGTGAACCCCTGAAACAATTCCTAGGGAAGCCAGATCAATCTGGACGCCTATCCATATAGGCGATTGAATTGAGTGAGTATGATATTTGATATCAAGCTCTGTCAGCAAATAAAGCTCAAATCTTAGCCGATTTCTTAGTTGATTACCCTGAGAAGGATGATGAAAGGATTGATGATCAAGTGAAAGAAGTTGAGTGCTTAATGATAACACAAGAGGCAATTCTGTCTGAACAAGTGAGAGGCGTTGAGAAAGAAGCAGAATGGGAAGTCTGTGAGGACGCCCAGTTCATAGGATATCCCCAAGAACCTATGACTGATTCTCTAAGAGTAAGACACATGTTCCTCTTAGGTGAAGTCCCAGATACTTTGGCACTTGCAACCTCCGTCAGGAAGCAAGAAGAAATCCCAGAAGAAAAAAATGTTGGGATAGGAGCCAAACTACGGTTCTCACTCCTAAAACTAAAGAACAAGGAAAAGACACTTGGACGCTGCAAGTAGATCTATTGGTAGATTAGGAGGGATTGTAATCCACCTTAAGAGTCCCGAAGGCACCGAGTTGGATTATACTATCACACTTGACTTTAAAGTGACCAATAATGAAGCTGAGTATGAAGTGCTTCTTATTGGACTCAGGATGGCAAAGTCACTCCAAGTGAAGAAACTCAAAGCTTACACTGACTCGCAACTGGTTGAATCTCAGTTCTCAGGATCTTTTGCCACTAAATGACCAACCATGATAAAGTACTTGGACTTACTCAAGAAAGAGATAGAACACTTTGAAGAGTTCACCATGGAAAGGTTCGCAAGAGAGTGGAATGAGAAAGCAGATGCACTTTCGAAGTACACTTCTGCTTCAAGAGCATTGGACACAAGGAGCATCATTGTATTGACTCTCAGAAATTCCTCGCTTATGAGACCTGGCTTACAAATTTTCCTCTTAAGTACCGAACAAAGCTGGATGACGGACATCTTCAATTATTTGAAAGATGGGTCTTTACCGATCGACCTTAACGAAGCAAAAAGAGTCCTATGCAGAGCCAGCAGGTACTTTATCCTTGGTGAGGACCTGTACAAGAAGTCCTTCAGTGGTACTCATCTAAGATGCCTTGGACCACAAGAAGCTAGAACCATTTTGGAAGTGATTCACGGTGGAAGTTGTGGAAGTCACTCAGGAGGTTGAACTTTGGCTCAGAAAATCATAAGGCAAGGATACTACTGGCCAACAATTGATAAGGATGCAGCAAACTTTGCTCGAGCATGTGATGATTGCCAATACTATGCCAACATCCCTCATTGCCCTACTAACGCTATGATTCCGTCAATCATAGCCTTTCCATTTGACCAACGGGGAATAGACATAGTTGGTCCTTTTCCCCGCGGTTCTCACCAAAAGAATTTCCTCATTGTTTCTGTGGAGTACTTTACTAAGTGGGTTGAGGCAGAAACTGTATCGACCATCACAGAGAGCAGAGTAAGAACCTTCATCTGGAAGAATATTATTTGCCGCTTTGGTCTGCCTAGAGTCATTGTTTCGGACAATGGTGCTCAATTTTATGGAGCTAAACTTAAGGAATGGTGCAAATCATTCAAGATAGAACAACGCTTCACATCAGTTGGCTACCCCCAAGCTAACGGACAAGTTGAATCAACAAACAAGACAGTTGTTAAGATCTTAGAGAAGAGGCTACGCAACACTCAAGGAAGTTGGGCAGATGATTTGGATGGAGTACTTTGGGCACACCGCACTACAGCCAGAACCGCCACTCAAGAGACACCCTTTGCGCTAGTCTATGGCATGCTATGCTCAAATTACCACTTAGGAAAACAAGTAGGAAGCAGTCGTTGTAAACAGACTATGCTAACCACGAGATCGTTCGCTAAGGAATCAATTGGGCTACCACACGGTTTGAAAGCAAACAATTACTTGTAGAAACAGTTTGATTTGTTTGAAATAGAGTACTTCTAATAACTAGAAAACAAAAAATGCAATGTAGTTGATTTGAATGAATGAGGTAGGAAGAACATGGTACTTACAATCAAGCAATGCTACTTCACTCTAGGGATACGTTCAACCTGTCACACGGTCGGTGTACGGAAAACTATCAATTCAACCTTTACCAAATGAGTTTGAAGATATTTGAACTAGAGTAATCATGGGTCGTCAATCCACGATCCTTAACTAAACGTTTTAGAGAATCTTTGAACGAGAGTATTGAATTGAAGGGTTTTTACGAAGATCTTTGAACGAGCCTAACCTATATGAACGATTTCAAACCCTAGAAGCGAATACGCAAAGCAATCACGCAACTACCATGTCCAGAATGATTTAGCTAATCATAATCAAAGCAAGGATGAAAGAGTACAAGATATTGCTCATGATTAACACAAACAGAATGATAATCGCATGCAAGATTAAACAATTCGAGAAACTGAGTAAGAACGAATTGAATAAGATAAAACAATAGAGATTTACCACAGTAATAAGAGATTCGATATCAATCCTCCGTTAAACAAGCAAAACCAAGCTCCAAATTGTCAAAGTATGGATATGGAGTTTTTTCTATGAACTAGGTTAAAAGAAGGTGTGTAAGAAATTACAAAATCCAAAAGTAATAAGGAAATCGAAATTCCCATCTGCGCATCTCGCCGCGGCGGAAGGAATAGCTCGCCGCGGCGAGCCTTCTTTATCGCAATATATATAGCCCTCGCATAATTTCGCCGCGGCGAGCTTCCATCTTCAAAACAGAGGATTCATTCGCAAAATCTCGCCGCGGTGAGCTCTTCCCGATGGATTTATTGGGGCTCTCGTAAAATCTCGTCGCGGCGAGCAAATTACATCGCCGCAGCGAGCCTCTTCAGCCATTCAAATGCCAGTTTCGCAAAATCTCACCGCAGCGAGCCTTGTTAACCTCAACTCCTCATCTTTGGCTCAAAACTACCGATTCCTGCAAAACAACACCAAAACACCAAAGCTTAAAAACGTACAAAAACACTAAAAAACCATAAACGAAGACTAACAAAGCCAGCTAAAAAAGACCAAATGAGACTCTAAATTATCGTCTCATCAAACTCCCCAAACCGAACCTTTGCTCGTCCTAGAGCAAACTCACAAAAAAAAAAAACAACTAAACTCTAGACATCGACACACAAGAACACATAAACGATTCAGACTTCCAAGTGACCGAACTCTACCATTTGTAAGCGTTAAGTTCGCAAGATGCAAAAGGTTTGCACTCAACCAACCTTGACATAAATAGTGTACAAAAAATCCTGTAAGAGAGTTTCTCAAGTAAATAGCACTTAAGTCTAACTATTCAATCCCTCACAAGGAAATCCTACACATCTCTCTCTCACACTCTGGAACTGTCCAGTAGGTTAATCACTCAAAGAACAATAAGAGAAAAGGAAGGTGACTTTCGTCACAAAGGTGCCTCAAATACCTCATGGAATGTACTCAATCAGTTAAGTCAGAAGGGACTTTTCCTTGCATGACAAAGAACTTGTCGGAGCATACAACCAAACTTCCATATCACCACATATTTGCATACAATAAATTAGATGCTAATCATCTTGGCCACTATGGACTCTTTTAGTCTCACTTTTTTGGTAGTGTCTGTTTTACCGAAGTCCGCACTTTTGTGCGTGTCAGTTTGGTGTACGTGCCATCAACCCTCACGGACATATGGCTTTTTAAGACCACGCCGGTATATAGGTAGTATTTGAAACACGCCTAACACGACTATGGTGGTGACAAGCACCATAGATACACTCCGAGACGATTCAACTAATCAGGGGGGATACATATTACAAGATTTGAACAATAACATCATAACGCAGCAGATTTCTTCTTCCCAAATCGGTTCTTCGCAATGCACTGGTTTTCGACAAAATGAAACATGAAGAGCATGCCATTCGTCATACTTAACTTAACTGGGTACAAATGAGAATGAAAAGGCGAAAACAAGAGGGTTTGCACTCCCCGAAAGGATCACACAAGCGCCAGTACAATATTTTATCATCGGCTTAAAGTTTCTCACCGGCTTTTTAGACTAAAGAGTTAAACAAACTTGCTATTTATAGGAAAACCAAACTTACGAGATCTTAAATCCACTACACTATCTAAGCTGAGAATCGTGCAAAACATAAGCAGCAAGCAGATTTAACAATCACAATAGAAGTTTTCGTAACTTGGAAGAATGACTCACGAAAGACTCTAGAGAAGAAAAGAAAAATTGACCAAAACAAACAGAAAGTAAAGGACGGAAGACTCTAGAGACTCAGAAAATAGAGATAATGCAGACAAGGCACTAGAGAGCACAGTCCCCCTCCCCAAACCTAAACTCAAGTATGTCCTTAAGTGTAGAGTGAAAAAGAAGAGAATGGGAGCTATAGTGACTTGCCTGCTAGTGTACCTTTATAGTCATGTACTAGACTCACCAAGAACAACCTCTCCATCCGGTCGCTCTTTAAATCCGTCCAGATATGGCTTAACCCACTGGCCATTGACCTTGAAGGTGGATCCATCACTTGTGTTCAAGAGTTCGACAGCACCATGTGGTGCCACTTGAACGATTTCGTATGGTCCATCCAATCGAGAGCGCAGCTTCCCTGGAAACAGTTTAAGGTGAGAGTTAAAGAGTGAAACTTTCATACCTGGTGTCAAATCCTTACGAATTATTCCCTTATCATGATACTCCTTAGTCTTGGCCTGATAGATCTTAGCATTCTTGAAAGCAGTGTTCCGGAGTTCTTCCAGTTCTGAGAGCTGCAGTATACGCTCTTTGCCAGCTGCATCCAAATCAAGGTTCAGGACCTTAATTGCCCATTCTGCCCTGTGCTCAAGCTCTACCAGTAGGTGGCAAACTTTCCCATAGACTAGCCTGTAAGGTGTGGTGCCCATAACAGTTTTATAGCTTGTGCGGTATGCCCACAAGGCGTCGTTGAGCTTGTACAACCAGTCTTTCCGGTTAGGCTTCACCACCCTCTCAAGTATACTCTTAATCTGCCGGTTACTAACCTCTACCTGGCCCGAAGTTTGGGGGTGATATGTTGTAGCAACCCGATGATGCACTCCATACTTTGTTAACAGATTCACAAAGGAGCGGTTGATGAAGTGGGAACCACCATCACTGATTACTACCCTGGGGGTGCCAAACCTGCAAAGAATATTCTTGGCAAGAAAAGAGACAACAACTTTGGAATCATTAGTCTTGGTTGGAATTGCTTCCACCCACTTAGTCACATAATCAACAGAAACCAGTATATATTCAAAGCCATTACTCTTGGGGAAGGGTCCCATAAAGTCAATGCCCCACACATCAAAAGGTTCAACAACAAGATAGCTTGGGAGGGGCATCTCATTCCGCTTGCCTATATTGCCACTTCGCTGACAGGCGTCACAGCTAACACAGAATTTATGGGCATCTTTAAAAAGAGAGGGCAAAAAAAAAACCTGATTGAAGAACCTTCAAGGCAGTTTTCTTCCTGCTATAATGCCCACCGCACTTCATGGAGTGGCAGAATGCAAGTATGCTTCCAATTTCATCTTCCGGTACACAACGCCGCATCACGCCATCATTGCCTAGCTTGAACAGGTATGTATCATCCCAAAAGTAACTCCTGCAGTGAATAGCAAAATTCTTCTTTTCCTGCGAAGTCTTATTAGTAGCAAACAAACATGTAGCCTTAAAATTAACAATGTCGGCAAACCAAGGTTCTAAACTAACAGATAATAAATGCTCATCAGGGAGATCATCAGAAATGGGGGGAGATGGGGCGATGGCGCCAGGATTAATCCTGGATAGGTGATCTGCCACTAAGTTATCTTTTCCACACTTGTCAACTATCTCACAGTCGAACTCTTGCAGCATCAGGACCCAGCAAATAAGGCGAGGCTCAGAATCGCTTTTGGCCATAAGGTAGCGAATTGCTGCATGGTCGGTATGCACTATTACCTTGAATCCCTTCAAATACGACCTGAATTTATCCGTATGAATATGACATGTGAATTCTTTCTCAGTGGTAGTGTAATTGACATGTGCACCGTTTAGAGTTTTGCTGGCATAGTAAATCACATGGAAATGCCTATCGACCCTTTGTCCTAGAACATCACCTATAGCGTAGTCAGAAGCATCGCACATAATCTCGAAAGGTAAAGACCAATCAAGTGCCATAACAATAGGGGCGGAAACAAGTTTTTCTTTCAGGATATTAAAGGCTTCCATGCACTTATCATTGAAAACAAAAGACACATCTTTCACCAGCAAGTTACTAAGGCACTTAGCAATTTTTGAGAAATCCTGGATGAACCTCCTATGGAATCCAACATGTCCTAGAAAAGATTGTAACTCTTTCACACAAGTGGGTGGGGGAAGTTTCACTATAACATCAAGTTTAGCTCCATCTACCTCAATCCCCCGCTTAGAAACCACATGCCCTAGAACAATACCCTCTCGCACCATAAAGTGACTTTTTTCCCAACTAAGGGTCAGATTACACTCTATGCAACGTTTCAAGACTTTATCAAGCTTACCAAGGCAGTCGGTGAACGAGTCACCAAAGAGAGAGAAGTCATCCATAAATACCTCAATGAAATCCTGCACCATGTCAGAGAAGATTGAGAGCATTCACCTTTGAAAAGTTGCCGGAGTGTTGCATAAGACAAAAGGCATCCTGCGATAGGCGAAGGTGCCGTATGGGCAGGTGAAGGTGGTCTTCTCTTGGTCTTCCTGCGCTATGGGAATTTGAAAAAAACCTGAAACACTACAAAATACTGGTCTGTAGCGACGGATTGATCCGTCGCTACAGACCAGCGATCCGTCGCCCCATCTCTGGCGACGGATAAGAATTCCGTCGCCCCACTGGATGAACGGCGACGGAAGATAATCCGTCGTCCAATACGCGACGGATTGGACGACGGATTATCATGTTTGACTTTTTTTTATTTTTTTTTAAAAATCGATTATTGGTGACGGATAAATTCTATCCGTCGCCCAATGTATTATTTGAATTAGTGACGGAATCTCAAATTCCGATACAAAATATTTTTTTTTAAATTATGTTTTTTTTTCATATTAATCGCTGTTTTTCGTATTTCACCTATTTAATCAATATAATGCTCGATAATAAATCAATAATACGGAAAATGTTTCAATAAATGATAAATAAAAAATGTTATATCCGAATAAGTCTGAATTATCCGAACAAGTCTAAATATAATAAATTCGAAGGTACATAGTACATATACATAACTAGCTACCAGACGGGGGTGTCTTTGAACCGGACATGAAAGCCTCCATCAGAATCAAGGCGCTTTTCTCCTTCGCTTCTTCGTCATGGCGCTCCATCTCCTCCCTTTGTTCTCTTTCGCGCCGCTCCATCTCCTCCCTTTGTTGCTCCATCTCTTGAGTTAGCCGTGCAACCTGTTCCCGAACCTGCGACTGCACCATTTCCGAGACCTGGTCCTGTGTGAAAACCGGACGTCTAGACTGCTGGGATGATGACGAGAAGCACCCCGGACTAGCCAAGCTCAAACCGAGGCTCCCGAGTCCATATATTCGTCCTTTGTTGTCCGGTTTGTTGACCTCTAAGAAGATGTTGTCAACTTGTTCAGTTGACAGCACATCACCCGTCTCTGCCTCCTGCCTCGCTACCTGAGCATCAACCTCAGCCTGAAATCGTAAATAGCAGATATCATGATCAGTTACTGTTTTTCAAAAATAACTTGTAATAGTGTACAAATATGAACTTTAAGCAACATAAACATACCGCAATAGACGAGGCCCGGGAGTCGGTCCATACCCCGCCCTTCTGCTTGGCCTTCTTGAAGATGTCATACTTGGATGTCACCTCCCCCCGTGACATCTGAACAACATATATAGTCAACAATTTATCATCTCACAAGTAATAGAGCAGAGACACAATACATACACGTAATGCTAGATTGAAAAAAAACATATATATACTTACCGATTGGTAATAATCAGTGAGAGTAGATCGCCTCCCAAGGTGGTGAACGGCCCATTCTGCCGCATCAGACTGAGACGCCCAGTTCTGTCTGTTGATGTAGGCATTGTCCTGGACATCAGTTCGATCCCAGTAGGCATCCCAAAGGGCCCACTCCGCTGCATCAACCTGTGGAGGCATTGGGCCATTCCGATCCCGAATGGCCTTCCAAGTACAGACCATATCCCTGTACAGTTTAGATCCCACAGTCTCGTAAACACGCCAGATCTGTGGGATCAATCTGCTGGGAATGAAGTACTCCTTCTACATTCCCAATTTCATACAACATCCAAAGTCAATATATATAACGTGTTACATCAATTTAATAAGATACAACAACATAACAGATATGGTGACTAACATATCACCCAAACAAAGTGGCTAACATACCACTCACATATAGTGGCTAACATACCACTCACATTGTCCTAAATTTTACTAACACAATGGTGACTAACATATCACCCAAATAAAGTGGCTAACATACCACTCACATACAGTGGCTAACATACCACTCATATTAAAACGATTATAATAACAAATAAAGGAATGTCATATTTTAACTTACCCTCAGCTCATCAAAGTACTCGCCCCTCACATGCGGTCCAAGATGTGAGACCAACACTCACCACCCTACCCCGGTGGCTCTCTCCTGCTCCGAAAGATGTCACCTAGTTTGTTGTGGACCTCCCGAGGCCATAAACTGTTGTCAATGTATAAGATACAAGAAAAAAATATATATTACTTTAGTACAACAATTTATACTTGTCAACTATCATAAGTTATGTTTTACATATTTAAGAAGAATGTATAATACTTACTTGGCAGGACCAACAAGAAAAATCACAGGCAACCCATCCCACGTAACGTTGGGATTCTGTGTCCCCCTCCTCGAGGTAGGGACAATCGTCCCCGTCCTCCGATCAGGTCCGGGTGATGGTAGAGCCCTATTGCTATGACCACTGGGGGGTCTCAGAATCCGAGACCTCGCCTCGACTACTGAGCCCTCACCCCCTCTCGACTCCCCCACCCAAAGACTATCATGCGGCTAGCTACGTGGGGGGGGGGGGATAGGTGCACTTCCTCTGTCGCGGCATCTGCAAAAACATGTAATAAATACAATAAAATGTGTTAGTACGAGTTATAATAAGGAACAAATTATAATAACACATATAATTACTCAAGTGTTATCAACTACTAACTAGTTATAATACACATAATATACCGTTATCGCCGTCCTCTAAGTCTACATATTGGTCCTCGTGCAGATCAAACACATATAACTAGTTATATGTGTTTATAATAACACATATAATTACTCGAATACTGCTGTAGGAGTCATAAATTGCTTGTTTTTACAGGTTTCCAATGTGCAAGGACACTTTATCAACCCCCCATTTGCACAAGCCGGACGTCCCATGGCAAACGCGATGAAACCTTTAACCCCTTTTACAAAACTCCTAGAAACTCTGCCATTTACCGCCGTACGATCATACATCCATGAACGGTCGGAATTCATTGGATTCTTTTTTAACCTGACACGTTCCAATTGATTAGATCGTATTTATTTGATTAGATCGATTCCAATTATGCCAAGATTAACTGCCGGGACTAATTGTTAATTATTATACGTTCCTTATAATTTCATGATTAATTATTAAGTGTTCGATATGATACAAAATTTATTAAGTGTTTTACTACTACGAGTTATAAATTATAAATTACACGTTAATATAATCAACAAATTATCCGTCACTCAAAACACTTAACTACATCCTCGTAATTTAGTACATATACGAATTTATCAAATCAACCAGAACTACTACATACATACATATCAAATTAACTAAACTAACTAAACTAACTACATACATACTTAACATACATATCAAATTACACATACATATCGAATTCCTACATACATACTTAACATACATACTTAATTAACATACATACTTCACTACATACATACTTATCAAATTAACATATATACATATTGAATTACTACATACATTCATATCAAATTACATATACAAATCAAATTAATCAAATTACATATACAAATCAAATTAATCAAATTACATATACATATCAAATTACATATAATTGATCAAATTAACTAAACAAGCTACTACATACTTTATATAAACATACAATTGAGAATAAGTAGTCAAAAATCAAAAAAAAATCCCAAATTTTCAAAAGTTAGGGTTTAGCCAAAATACCGTGGATTCCGAGAAAATAGCGGATGAAATTTGAAATTGATGGAAGAAACGAGCTCCTCGTCCAACGATCTTCGAATTGACACCAAGATTGAGAAGAATCGTCAACAATTGGCCGGAATTGCAAAAAAAACGAAATGAAGAAAACGGAGAGAAAGAAAATGGAGAAAGGAAGAATGGAGAGCAGACTGCTTTCTGCTCGTTTTTGAAGAAACCCTTCTGGGCCGACGGATACGTATCTGTCGGCCCAAAGGACGATGCGTCGCCCCGGAGCGACGGATAGTTTATCCGTCGCTCCTGTTCTTTTTTTTTTTAAATATAAATATTAACGACGGATAATTTATCCGTCGTTAATATTTAATTTTTTTTTAAAAAAGTCAAAGTATGGGCGACGGATTAATAAAATTATTCATCGCCCATATAGCGACGGATAACATTATCCGTCGCTAATAAGCGACGGATAATAGTTATCCGTAGCTAGGTTTGGCGACGGATAAAATCCGTCGCCAAACCTAGCGATTCGTCGCTATGGTCCGTCCCGTTACAACAGAATTCTTGTAGTGAAAGACCATCCAAAAAACAATAGAACTCGCGCCCCGTAAGGCGGTTTAGCATCTCATCAATAAAGGGCAGGGGGAAGTGGTCCTTCTTAGTGGCAGCATTCAATCTCCTATAATCTATGCAAACACGCCACCCTGTGGTTTTAATAACAGAAACCTCTATCCCTTTCTCATTGGTCTCAACAGTTACTCCAGACTTTTTCGGGACAACATGCACAGGGCTTACCCATCGACTGTCAGCTATAGGGTAGATCATATCATGTTCTAACAGCTGAAGTACCTCGGTTTTAACTACGTCTTGCATGACGGGGTTAAGCCTACGCTGGGGTTGCCTCACAGGTTTGGCGTCATCTTCAAGACTAATCCTATGGGTGCACCTAGTCATGCTAATGCCCTTGATGTCACCAATCCCCCATCCTATGGCCTCGGAGTTCTCTCTCCAAAGCTCTACTAGCCTATTCTCTTCTTCCTTTTGCAATTTCGAAGAGATTATCACAGGTTTAGTTTTGTTTTCTCCTAGGAAAGCGTATTTAAGATGGGACGGGAGCTCCTTAAGGTCGAGTTTAGGGGGGTCGATTTCCCCAGTGTTTCCACCAAGGTAATGAATTTTCTCACCAGGGTCGACTTCAGCCGAGTTAAGCATGCCGACTATCTCACTACTCTCCTCACAAAGCATATCCCCATCAGAACTAAGAGTTAAAGCTGCTTCTAGCTTATCATCAGTTAACGCATCTAGGTAAGTAGCATGCACACAATCATCAATAATATCATCTAACTCGGCATTTACTTTAGAAATCAGATTACATTCTTCCAGTGAGTAGGTGTCAGAATTACCTACAGGTCATGTTGCATCCTTGCTGATCTTGTTTCCACCAATTTCCATGGCAATCTTCCCTTCCGCTACATTGACCTGCAGCTTCACTGTTTTCATAAAGGGTCTTCCCAAAAGGATCGCATGGTCCTTACTACTAGTGCCGGCTACACTGGGGGTAGTACCATGAAATCTAATGGAACCAGGAAAGTGTCTACTCTGACCAGTGCATCACGAATCACTCCAAGGGGGCGCCTGATGCTCCTGTCGGCTAGTTGCAGGGTCATGTTTACCGGTGCCAGTTCCCCCAAACCCATCTCCTGGTAAAGAGCATGGGTGATAAGATTGATGCTGGCTCCCAGATCGTGCATTCCTTTCACTATCTTCCCATTTTCCATCTGCATGTCAATCACAAAGCTCCCTGGATCTTGTTGTTTCATTGGTAAGCCAACCACTAAATTAGTTGTTTCTAGTAGAACTAGCTTTTCATTGGCAAATACTTCCTCTGACTTGCATTGAGATCCTTGAAGAACTTAGGGTAGGAAGGGACATTATCAATGAGGTCAAGGATTGGGATGTTCACATTCAACTTTGAGAGCATGGACAAAATAGCTTTGAATTTGCTGTCATCCTTGGGTTTCTTGATTCTACCTGGATATGGCAGTTCTTTGCTGATTTGGGCTCCAGGTGGACGGTAAGGGTTATCAGATTTGTGAAGCACCCCCGTGCGTGTCACCAGCAAGTTGTTTTTTCTGTCAAAGGTTGGTCTTCCCCAGTGAGGTCGACTACTGGGGCAGCCGGGCCTTGTGTATGTGGTTCTAGTTCCGGCCTTTGGATCACCTTTCCACTTCGGAGTACTGTGGTTGCCTGAACTTCCTCCTCCTCGGTTTCCTCATCCCCGAACTCAGTGCTTGCTAGAAACCTGACCAGTTGGTCAGTAAAATCCTCTATCATGCTTACCATTCTCTCTATCTGTTTGCTAGTCCTTTCTTGCCCTTACATCACAACACTCATGTATTTTTCATAATGGGCTATCAAAGCTAGCAAAGTACTATCGCTGAATGCACTAGCTTCCCATTGCACCTCTAGACTATTCGCTGTCTTCATAAGGGTTGGTCCAGATAGCACTCCATACCTGGACTAGAATAACAAGAACTCTACTGTTGTTTAGTTTCTGTTAGTCCAAATAAAATGAAATCACGCCTCAAGTAACCAACGGCTTTTAGTGCTACGGTAGGAATTGATTTCCCAGCAGCAGCGCCAAATTTGATATGCTCAAATTACTACTTAGAAAAACAAGTAGGAAGTAGTCGTTGTAAACAGACTATGCTAACCACGAGATCGTTCGCTAAGGAATCAATTAGGCTACCACACAGTTTGAAAGCAAACAATTACTTGTAGAAACAGTTTGATTTGTTTGAAATAGAGTACTTCTAATAACTAGAAAACAGAAAATGCAATGTAGTTGATTTGAATGAATGAGGTAGGAAGAACACGGTAGTTACGATCAAGCAATGCTAATTCGCTCCAGGGATACGTTCATACTGTCAGATGGTCGGTGTACGGAAAACTAGAGTAATCGTGGGTTGTCAATCCACGATCCTTAACCAAACGTTTTAGAGAATATTTGAACGAGAGTATTGAATTGAAGGGTTTTTACGAAGATCTTTGAACGAGCCTAACCTATATGAACGATTTCAAACCCGAGAAGCGAATACGCAAAGCTATCACGCAACTACCATATCCAGAATGATTTAGCTACTCATAATCGAAGCAAGGATGAAAGAATACAAGATATTGCTCATGATTAACACAAACAGAATGATAATCGCATGTAAGCTTAAACAATTCGAGAAACTGAGTAAGAACGAATTGAATAAGATAAAACAATAGAGATTTACCACAGTAATCAAAGATTCGATATCAATCCTCCGTTAAACAAGCAAAACCAAGCTCCAAATTGTCAAAGTACGGATATGGAGTTTTTTTCTATGAACTAGGTTAAAAGAAGGTGTGTAAGAAATTAATAAATCCAAAAGTAATAAGGAAATCGAAATTCCCATCTGCGCATCTCGCTGCGGCGGAAGTAATAGCTCACCGCGGCGAGCCTTCTTTATCACAATATAAATAGTCCTCGCATAATTTCGCCGCGGCGAGCAAAATTCTTCGCTGCGGCGAGCTTCAATCTTCAAAACAGAGGCTTCATTCGCAAAATCTCACCGCAGCGGATCAATTCCTTCGCCGCGGCGAGCTCCTCCCGATGGATTTATTGGGGCTCTCAAAATCTACAAGTAGCAAATTACTTCACAAATGACAAGCCTCTTCAGCCATTCAAATGCTAGTTTCGCAAAATATCACCGCGGCGAGCCTTGTTAACCTCAACTCCTCATCATTGGCTCAAAACTACCGATTCCTGTAAAACAACACCAAAACACCAAAGCATAAAAACGTACAAAAACACTAAAAAACCATAAATGAAGACTAACAAAGACAGCTAAAAAGGACCAAATGAGACTCTAAATTATCGTCTCATCATGGCACCGAGGCGGTTATCCCTTCGGTGATTGCAGTTGAGACTCAAAGGATCTAACAATACCAACCTATTGAGAATGAAGTAGCAAAGATCTATGACTTGGAGATACTTGACAACAAAAGAAGCATTGATCTAGCCAACATCCATCGCAACCAAGCAACAGCTGCGAGAGCCTACAACAAGAATGTCCACGCAAAAGATCTACAAGTTGGCGGCTTGGTTCTCAGAAGAGCAGACATTCTCAGTAAGGTGGGGAAACTTAAGCCTAAGTGGGAAGGACCTTACAAGATCATTGGAGCAAGAGTCAATGGAAGTTATGAGCTAGAAGATGATCAGGGAAGAGTCCTAAAGAGAACTTGGAACGCCAAAAACCTTCAGAAGTTTTATGCTTAGAGCTACTTTTCAGAAACTACGTCAGTTGTTTACTTTTGTTTATTTTCCCTTTTGGCCTTGAAGCCCATCAGTTGTACTTGCATTTACGTCAAATCAATGCAACTTTTTATCTTTTTCCGTTAAAATTCTCTCTGACTCATTTGTACTCTTCAGACTCACTCGACTCTCCGAACCATTGACATACTTTGCGAGAAACAATCCAAAGAACAAATGAAATTCACTTTTCATTGAAAGAAACTCATGATAGAACAACTCGGACACTTAGGTCTGAGACAAGGACACTTCCCTATAATGACAAGAGCAAGACATACTTAATGATCAAAAAACAGAAGATCCGGACCACCTTGTCCAAAGCAAAGAATTTTTTCAAAATATTCTTCAACAAACCTTCTCTCTTTGAAGACGTCCGAGTCAAGATCTCCGACCACTCCGATGAGTTTTTTTTATCTTCAACATAAAGGTTCGAGCAGACTGTATCTATGTGATCCTCGGACCATCTACCTCTTCACCCATCACCATTTTCGAATTAGACAAGAGCACTCACAGAAAATGGTAAATGGTGGAAGAGGCGGACGAACCAAAGAATTGACCATCCGAACCAGTAATGTGGTGAACCTGCCCGACACAAACTGCATCGATGAGTTGAACTCATTGATCTTAGCAAAGATCCACCCAGTAAACAGCCCCTCGGATTAGGACGAGCTCCTCCCGGGTGGATCACCGCATAGACCGTCGAGTTCGATCCAGTTGGCAAAAACGTCCGAATCATCTACTATTTCAGACAGAAGTATAGACTGAAGTATAGACACAAGAGGCCGTACAATATGTGTCTATTTATAGACAGTATAGACCAATCGCGATGCGACACGTGTAAAGAAACGGCTACTAGTGGGCTTGGGCCTATATTGGCCCATCACTATTGGGCTTCCGCTCGCAAAATTACAGGGTCCGAACCAATCTTAAGTGGGTCCGAACCCGTTGCTTACAATGAGCACTTGTATATTACTTAAAAGACTGAACGATTCGGACTTATTGGCATAACATATCCTCATAAATGTTTGCCTGATCCTAAGGATTTACCACTCTGATTATACTTATTATAATGATCCGAGGCGCTACTACTTGAAGGATAATTCAAAGTTGTACCTTCGGATTAACGTATACAAGTAATCGAGACACCTGTTCGAACCACAACTTTGGGAATCCAAACTGATTTTCCAATTCTTATCCTAAGAAACAAAATCATAAGTATTATGTTTTCTGAAAGTGCAAGTGTATCAGTCAGTGTTTTCACAACAACAGCTGACTACACATCATATTGAACTTTAGTTATTATATTTTGCCTGTATTCACTTGATTGGATTCCATGTTGAGTTACTTGTTAAGGACATCAAACAGGATGAAAAGTGCAGGTGTTAACAGACGGTGTTTTCACAACACCAAACGACTGCACTTTTATATATTTGTTTCGATATGTTCCTTTATTAACCTTAACCTATTTCCACGATTTTAGGTAGATTGTTCAGGTTCAAATAAGTCAAGGGATTCGAAGTTGATACTTAGAAAGAGTTCGAAGTCAAGTGGGAAAGCAAATCGGATGAAAAGAGTTATTTCCTTATTGGAGACCAAGAGAATCTGTGAGGAGAATATTAAGGAGATATACTTGAGAAGATCTTCTGTTATGAACAAGACAAATCTGAATATTCCCAAGTATATGATTGGCGGCTGAAGCAAGAAGGAAAGAGATCGAAGCACTCTATCTATATTTATATTCTTCTCTTTCTAGGGCTTTTCCATTATATTATTTACTTACGCTACGTTCTTTTCATACTTTCTTTCATATCATATTATGTTTAAGTTTAAGAAGAGCTACTTGGAACTTACTTAAAATAACTTGGTTTATAAATAGAAGAATAAAGAGGATAAGAAAGGAAAACGTGTGAAGCAAGAAAGAAATAAGGAAAGTAAATATTGTAAGAACAAAGACTTTCCTTATTGAAGAGAAAAGCTTAGGAAAAGATCCTATGGAAGATATCGAAGAAGATTCAAGTCGAGATCCGATGCAGCAAACAAAGGAACTTACCTTCTGGCAGCATTCATTGTAAACCTATATAAGTAGCTAGAAGTAGTTCATTCAAAGTACGAGAGTTCGAGCAGTCTCCGAGTGTATTCATAACACCTCACGTCTTTGACAGTTTTTCTAAGCTTTGTCAAGTTTTGTTTACTAGATTAGGATAGTTAGTTCAATCCGCTGCTTAGTGATTTTTCATAGCTTTTACACTTTGTTCAAGCTGTGTATTCGGTTGTAATTTATTATTGTCATAGTGGATTATTTACCTTATAGGTCGGAAGGTTATAATATATTGACCTTCTAGAAACCAAACTTATTTGTGCTTTTACTTTCCGCTGTGATCTTGATTCGTCTAGTAGATTAGTTGTGTGTTAGTGTATTAATTGTTCTAGTTAATACTCTACTCAATTTAGTATATCGAAGACACTTTGTGATAGTGTTCTTAGGTGTACTGAATACACTAATCCACTCACAGTATTATTCTTAGTGTAAGTTTGATTGTTGTTGAGTTTTGGTGTCTTGACTATATAAGTCAACAAAGGTCGTTCCAGTATTATACATACTCTACCTGACTTCCGTTGTGCTTTATTGATTATCTATATGAGTTTAATTGTAAACAGGTTTAGTATTTTGTAGACATCAAGGATCTGCTCGGTCATATCTAATCCAATGTATCAGAGACACTAAGTCATAGTGTTCTTTGATATACTTGATTAGCATTAGTGTTAGTGTGTGTTTAACTTGTGGTTATATTCACTGTTTAATTCAGTATATTGAAGACACTGTGTTCTTTGGTGTACTGTATACACTGTTTACATTATACCAAATCCCGGTCCATACATCTTCATTTGGTATCAGACCCAAGAACATAATTCATAGGTGTTTGGATTTGGTATCATGGATTATGCTAATCCTATTGTCAATAGGTTACCTATACTTGATGGCTCCAACTATAATCTTTGGAAAACTCGCATTCGCTCGCATATCAAATCCATTGATATTTGTGTTTGGAGAAGTGTTTTTGATGGTTATAATTTGCCTCTTTTATCTCCTAATGCAGATAAGGATTGCATTCCCAAGCCCGAACGTGATTATTCCGAGAGGGAAAGTGCGGATGCAAACAACAATGAGAAGGCTCTCAATATCTTGTTTAGTTATGTCAATCCTAACATGTTTAAACTGATTCAAACTTGCACGTCTGCTCGACAGGCCTGGGAAATTCTTCAAAGGCACTGCGAAGGAGATTTGAGTGTAAGGGAATCAAAACTTCAAATGCTTTTGAGTAGTTTTGAAAACCTGAGCCAGGAGGAGTTCATACAAGAACTTGAGGAGATCTATGAGGAAGTGTTAAAGGCATGGTAAAAAGCTGCTAAGAACGAGAAAGCCTTGTTCAAGGAAACTGAGAATCTAAAAGTCCTGAACAAATCTCTGCAAGACACAATCCTGGATCTAGAGGTTAATCTAACCATAAAGGAGGCTAAACTAGAAAAGGTAACTGCCAGGCTAAAGGTACATGAGCTTACTTTGACAAAAATGAATACAGGTACTGCTAAACTTGATGAAATGCTAGGTTTAGGTAATGAAGGAACTACTGGTTTAGGTTTTCAAGATCTAATCCAGGATCTAACTTCTTATCCCAAAGATGAACCCAGTAACTATCCTACCCCTGTATTTGTGAAAGAAAAAGGATTGTCTACCGAAAGCAAGAAAAAGGATTTTGTATGTCAGTTTTGTTCTATACCTGGTCATATTAAATCTTACTGTTTCAAATACCAGAAATCCTTGAAAGAACCCAAAACTCGTGTTCTATAGAGGAAACTACTCTGATTAAGTCTGAATCTATTAAAGACTCCTCTACTGAAACCTTTTATGATTGCAATAAGTCTTGTGCTGATATTGCCAGTAGTAGTGCTTTCAGTGTTGTAACAACTTCAGAGTGTTTACTAAATGTTCAATCTTCAGATCCTGTTGTTGTCACTACACTATCCAAAAACACTACTACTCTTAAAGGTAAAACCAAACTAAGGGGAGTTTGGATACCTAAGACTGACAATGTTTGCAATATTGTATTTTATGCTATTAAGTCTAACCCTGCAAGTACTTGGCACTTCGATAGTGGGTGTTCATGTGTTCCGGTCACATGACAGGTATAAAGACCTACTTGAAGGAGATAATTCCTCTCACCAAAGGAACTGTCACTAATGGTGGTGGAAGCAAAAGCAGGATAATTGGTAAGGGTGTGTTGATGACTAAGAGATGTTTTGTTAGTAGATGACTTAGCTGGTAATTTAATTAGCATTAGTCAACTATGTGATGATGACTTGAAAGTGTGCTTTGATATGAAATCCTGTGAAGTCTTTGATAGATCCAATTGTTGTGTAATGATAGGCACTAGATCAAATGATAATTGTTATAAGTTTAATGATCATGTTGTCTGTGATCTTGTGAAAGTTGGTAATCTTGATAAGTCTGTAAAGTGCAAGGCAGTGTTGGGCATTCCCAAACTGACCAACCCTGGTAAGGTCGTTTGTAGAAAGTGGCCTAATGGGAAACATTCCAGGGTATCCCATACACTTAATCAAGTGTTGTCAGATGATGCATATACAGGTATAGAGAAGTGTTTCCAGCTACTACGTATGGATCTTAGGAGTCCAATTGATGTTAGTAGCCTTAAAAAGGGTTATGCATATGTAATTGTTGATGATTTCTCCAGGTACATGTGGTTTAAAATACTCAAAGAGAAATCTGAAACTTGTAATACTTCCAGGACGTTGCATGCTTGTATTTGGTACTTGCATACTGTGAATTGTATTAGGTCTGATCATGGCAAGGAAGTTGAGAACCAGAAACTTGCTCAAATTGATGATACTCATAGTATCTATCTTGAGTTCTCTGCTCATCAGACATCTCAGCAAAATGGGATAGCTGAGTGTAAGAATTGCACTTTACAGGATATGGTTAGAGTTATGCTGAACTCTCTACAGGTCTTAAAGAGACACCGGGCTGATGTTTTGAATACTGCTTATCACATCATTAACAGGGTCTATTTGAGATCTGTCATTTCTTATGAATTGCAAAAGAATAAGAAACTCAACTTGATTTACATTCATATCCTTGGTTGTGTTTGCTATATTTCTAATGATTGTGTTGATCTAGGTATGTTTGATCCCAAGAGTGAAAGGGGGATTTGTGTTGACTACTCCCTAAACTGTCTTGTCTACAGGATTTATAATCCAAGGATAAAGACTGTTCTGGAGTTAGACAATGTTGTATTTGATGACTCTACCTATGATGCAGATACATGTACAAAAGAAGTTGAGTCTGTCACTACACCTAGAGCAGAAAGTCCGGGTACACTAGCTTAGGAACTAGAACAAAGAGCAACTGACTCCGGAAATTTTGTTCCTCATATACCTAATATCAATGAAGGAAGAAATACAAGTGTTCCTGATACACCATCTGGTGTACAGCATACACCAGAAGAATCTGATGCTGAATCTGAAGATCAGGAAGAAGAAGCAGAGAGTAGACGTGATCCTCCTACTACAATAAGAAATAGTCACCCAAGTGATTGGTGATATAGTTGATGGTGTACACACCAGGCGTAAGGAAAGAGTCGATTATCGACACATGGTAAAGTTGTGTGTGTGTATGTCTACCACATCACCTGAGGTACCTATCTCTTGTTATGTTTCTGCCACTGAACCTAAGAATGTTGTTGAAGCACTAAAAGACTCCCATTGGATCAATGATATGAAAGATGAGCTACAACAATTCTCTAAGAGCAATGTTTGGACTTTAGTTCCTAGGCCACCTAATGCTAATGTAATAGGTACCAAATGGATCTTTAAGAACAAAAGTGATGAGAATGGTGTCATTTTTAGGAATAAGGCACGTCTTGTAGCCCAGGGTTTCACCCAAGTTGAAGGCATTGATTTTGATGAAACTTTTGCTCATGTTGCTAGGATAGAGTCTATTAGACTGTTACTTGCTATAGCATGTCTTTTAAAGATCAAACTGTTTCAAATGGATGTCATAGAAGCTTTTCTAAATGGATACATAGACAAAGAGGCTTTTGTTGAACAACCTAAAGGCTTTGTTGACCCTTTTCATCCTGATCATGTCTTTAAGCTTCATAAAGCTTTGTATGGATTGAAACAAGCTCCTAGGGCTTGGTATGATATGCTAACTGAATTTCTCTTGCAGCTTGGATTCATAAGAGGTGATGGTGATCGTACCCTGTTTATTTTGAACAAAACAAAGATGTGTGTATAGCACAAATCAATGTAGATGACATTGTCTTTAGTTCTACTAACAAATCTATGGATAAGTGTGTTGGCTCTATGACAGGTACTTTTGAGATGAGCATGATTGGTGAGCTAACTTTTTTTATAGGTCTACAAGTGAAACGGCAACAAGATGGACTGTTTCTTTCACATGAGAAGTATTCTGGGAATCTGTCTAAGAGATTCGGTTTGAAAATCTCAATACCCAGCAAAACTTCCATTACTGCATGGTCTAAACTTTCAAAGGATGATACTGGAGTTTGTGTTGATACACCACTGTACAGGTTCATGATAGAAAGCCTGTTGTGTCTTTCAGTGACCCATCCTAACATTATATATGCAGTTTGTGTTTGTGCCATGTACCAGGCTGATCCCCACATGTTTCACCTTAATGCTGTCAAGATGATCTTGTAGTACATCTCTGGGACAGCTAACTTGAGCACATGGTACTCAAGAGATACTGACTCCAACTAAGTTTGGATTAGTGATTCTGAGAAGGCCGGAGATTTAGACGATAAAAAATTCACTAGTGGTGGGTGTTCTGATTTAGGTAATAATCAGGTCTCTTGGTACAATAAGAAATGAAAGTGCGTGTCTCTTTGCACTGCTGAGCCCGAAAACATAGCAGCAAGAAGTTGTGTAACCCTGAGAGTATGGCTTAATCATATGTTACATTACTATGGTTTAAAGAGTGACACCCTCCAAATGTTCTGTGATTATTTGAGTGACACATGCATATCTAGAACAATTATCATAGAACATATAGAAACCACACATATGTTTGCTTATTTATTTGCCAAATCCTTAGATAGTGAGAGACTCTTCAGATTGAGGAAGTCTCTTGGTATGTGTGTTGTCTGAAGTCAGGAAGTTCAAGTGTTGCCATAACACCATGGCTAACTTTGTAGATTGCATGTGGTGTGTAGGTTTGCATTAGGTTTTTTACTTAATCTCTCTCTCTCTCTCTCTCTCTCTCTCTCTCTCTCTCTCTCTCTCTATGTATTGCTTTACCTGAGTATTTATGTGGGTTCTGATAATCCTTGGTGCAGTTGATAGTGGTTTACTCCGTAAGGAATAATAAAAGGTCTCTCCTCGACTAAATAAGTGTGCCCGTGTTTTGAAACGATGGGATAGCCAGATATAGTCTGGATCGACACTGGGGTGTATGGGGCTCCGGTTGCCTACATTCGGTGTTGGTACTGACTTGAGGTTGTCTCTATAAAAGTGACACAGCAAATGAGTACGCATTGGGATACTGGGGTGTATGGAGTTCAGGCTGCCTGCATTCAGTCCTATGTGCTCACCTGTGTTTCCGAAGATTTTGTTTTACTGCTAGGGTGTATGGAGTTCAGGCTGCCTACATTCAGTGGGTAATCATATCAAATAAGAGTACCACCTAGTTGTTTTTTGAACTAAAAAGGTCGTTGAGTTGTACTATAAAAGTTTTCTGATGAGTCTACCTGAAGCTGTTCACCTAGGTGTTCTGATAACACCGTAGATTACTTTGTGTAGTTGCAACACTACTTTCTTTGCACCTTGTAGGTCACTTTGCATTTACATATCATATAGGTCAAGGTCTTTAGAGGACTTGAGTCGGGTAAGGGTTTTAAGGGGAGTGTGGAAAATCTTTTTGGGCAACTTTATGTAAGAAATATGTAATTTTGAATCGAGTTGTATCATGAGACCAGATTATTCCTTAAATTTAAATTATCTCACCCTTGAAGATTTCGTGTTTTCTAACTCTCCTGTGTTGTGCAATTTTTTTGAGTACTAACTTGTGTTTCAGGTTGATGTACTGGACCGAGTGGACTAATAGATTTGTCTTAGACACATTATTACTGATCCATAGCCTCACAAGCCCACTAACAAGGCCCAACACTCTCAAGCCCATGATCTTAACCTACTTTTCCTGATTACCAGACCTCCCTTTCGTGAATCCTCGCCTTGTCTTGTCTTTTCCAAGAATCTCAGAACACTGGTACTTGTACTTCTGGTTCAAGTCCTTTTGAAACTTCATGCGTGCTGATTGCGTTATACTTAGACAACAGTCTTTGGAAAAGTCATTGATTCTTCTGAAACTCTTGGTTCCTCACCGAATGAAACTTGATTCTGAGTTTTTGCTTTCCTCACAAAAGGGGGAGAAATGGTTATCTTGTTTTATCTTGAAACCTCCTTTATCTTGAACCACTTACTTTGACTTGTGTACAATCTTATGGAACTCTTGTTTTGATTATGAATCTGTTCTACTTCTGCTAATGTTATCCCAGGTATGACTTCTTATATTAAGGGGGAGAAACAATTAGTGAAGTTTTGTGAAGAAAGGCAAAAAGGGGGAGAACGAAAGTGCAAGTGTATCAGTTAGTGTTTTCACAACACCAGCTGACTACACATCATATTACACTTTAGTTATTATATTTTGCATTTATTCACTTTGATTGGATTCCATGTTGAGTTACTTGTTAAGGACATCAAACAGGATGAAAAGTGCAGGTGTTGACAGACTGTGTTTTCACAACACCAAACGACTGCACTATTATATATTTGTTTCGATATGTTCCTTTATTAACCTTAACATAGTTCCACGGTTTTAGGTTGATTGTGCAGGTTCAAGCTGTATATTTGGTTGTAATTCATTATTGTCATAGTGGATTATTTGCCTTATAGGCCAAAAGGTTATAATATATTAACCTTCTAGAAACCAAACTTATTTGTGCTTTTACTTTCCGCTGTGATCTTGATTCGTCCAGTAGATTAGTTGTGTGTTAGTGTAACTGTTCTAGTTAATACTCTGCTCAATTCAGTATATCGAAGACACTTTGTGATAGTGTTCGTAGGTGTACTGAATACACTAATCTGCTCACAGTATTCTTCTTAGTGTAAGTTTGATTGTTGTTGAGTTTTGGTGTCTTGACTGTATGAGTCAACAAAGGTTGTTCCAGTATTATACATACTCTACCTGACTTCCGTTGTGCTTTATTGATTATCTATATGAGTTTAATTGTAAACAGGTTTAGTACTTTGTAGACATCAAGGATCTGCTCGGTCATATCTAATCCAATGTATCAGAGACACTAAGTATTAATGTTCTTTGATATACTTGATTAGCATTAGTGTTAGTGTGTGTTTAACTTGTGGTTATATACGCTATTTAATACAGTATATCGAAGACACTGTTCAATAGTGTTCTTTGGTGTACTGTATACATTGGTCAACATTATACCAAATCCCGGTCCATACATTTTCGTTTTCGTTATGAGTTGCCTCGGACCATATCTCCGGCGACTGGACTAAGCATACTTCGGACGTTGTGAAGTAAGTGTGTAAGTTATGTCCGAGCATATACGATTGCAAGAATAAATATGAATTCATAAAACAACAAAACATGAATTCTCCGAAGACAACACACTACTTCGGATCAACACGAGTACGAATTAATAGCAACAATCAGAGACAAAATAACTTAGGCAAATTTCAACAGAAAAATAACATGTTCCAATTGTTTAACGGTCCAAAGACCACCATTACAAGATCAAGGAGGCATACCCCGCCTTCAATGAGTCCGGCTCCCAGTTGGCTCGGCCTGAGACTCCGGTTGGGTGCCTTCCAGGACACTCTCCGGAACATCCTGTTGAGAAGTCTATGTGAATTCTGCCAACCTCTTTGCCCACTCCTCTTTCTTTCTCCGGACGAACTCTGGGCATTCCTTGAACAAGTCCATGTCTCGGTCGTAACCTAGCACCGAACCCAAGACCTTCAGCCACTCGCGATTATGGTCCGGATATTCCTCACACGGAACAAAGATGTGGGACATCAGGGTCTCCAACACGAAATGAGGCAAGTACGGACCTCTATGGTTGTACTTGTTATCAGCAGTCTCCTCACACACAAGTTCGACGAACTCGGACTTGAATAGATCCGAGTCAGCTACACCGTCCGAAACAAAGATGGAACCATCCGGTTCATTAAAAGCCGAGACCTCTTCAGCCTCCAAGTTGTAGTCCTTCGTAACCAAGTGACGAGACGATAATTTAGACTCTCATTGGGTCCTTTTTAGCAGTCTTTATGAGTCTTTGTCATTAGTTTTATAGTCTATTTAGTTCGTTTTTACACTTTGGTGTTTTATTTACATTTTTTCAAGATTTGATGTCTTTTGAGCTAAATGAGGACGAGCGGCTTAGCATAGCTCGCCGCAGCGAGGAATTCGGTCCGCCGTGGCGATTTTCTGACTTGGACCTGAAATTAAGAAGGCTACTTGTGAGAATTAGTCCATGGCGAGATTTTGCGAATGGAGCTTTTGTTTTGAAGGATGAAGTGCTCCGCCACGGCGAAATTATGTGAGAGCTATATATATTGCGATAAAGAAGGCTCGCCGCGGCAAAATTTTGCGAGTGGTTCCCCAGTTTTGAAGGAACATGCTCGCCGTGGCGAGGGATTCAGTCCACCGCGGCGAGAATTTGCGAGCTGGATATATAATCGACAAAAGAAAGCTACATGGCCATGCAATTAACGCTTGGCCATGCCTTGAGCTCAGAATTTGTTTTCCTTATTAGCTTAGAATTTGTTTTTCTTTTGGGGGATACTTCTTTTAACCTAGTTCATAGAAAAAACTCTAGATCATACTTTGACAATTTTGGAGCTTAGTTTTGCTTGTTTAACGAAGGATTGATATCGAATCCCTTATACTGTGGTAAATCTCTATTGTTTAATCTTATTCAATTCGTTCTTGCTTAGTTTCTTGAATTGTTTAAGCTTGCATGCGATTATCATTATGTTTGTGTTAATCATGAGCAATATCTTGTATTCTTTCATCCTTGCTTCGATTATGAGTCTGCTAGCTTTGATTGCCCATGATGAAAAATACATGAGTCTTATGATGGAAGGGAAAGAAAGGACTAGCAAACAGATAGAGGGAATGTTAAGCAGGATAGAGGATTTTACTGACCAACTGGTCAGGTTTCTGGCAAGCACCGAGTTCGGGGATGAGGAAACCGAGGAGGAGGAAGTTCAGGCAACCACAGTACTCCGAAGTGGAAAAGTGATCCAAAGGCCGGAATTAGAACCACAGACACAAGCCTCGAATGCCCCAGTAGTCGACCTCACTGGTGAAGACCAACCGTTGACGGAAAAATCCAACCAGCCGGTGATACACACGGGGGTGCTTCACAAATCTGATAACCCTTACCGTCCACCTGGACCCCCGATCAGCAAAGAACTGCCATATCCAGGTAGAATCAAGAAACCCAAGGATGACAGCAAATTCAAAGCCATTTTGGCCATGCTCTCAGAGGTGAATGTGAACATCCCACTCCTGGACCTGGTTGATAATGTCCCGTCCTACTCTAAGTTCTTCAAGGATCTCAATGTGAGTAAGAGGAAGTATTTGGCCAACGAAAAGCTAGTTCTACCGGAAACAGCTAATTCAGTGGTTGGCCTACCAGTGAAACAACAGGGTCCAGGGAGCTTTGTGATTTATATACAGATGGAAAATGGGAATATAGCAAAAGGAATGCTCGATCTGGGAGCCAGCATCAATCTTATCACCCATGCTCTTTACCAGGAGATGGGTTTGGGGGAACTGGCACCGGTAGACATGACCCTGCAACTAGCTGATAGGAGCATCAGGCGCCCCCTGGGAGTGATTCGTGATGCACTGGTCAGAGTAGACACCTTCCTGGTCCCAGTAGATTTCGTGGTACTACCCCCCAATGGAGCAGGCACTAGTAGTAAGGACCACGTGATCCTTTTGGGAAGACCCTTCATGAAAATAGTGAAGCTGCAGGTCGATGTAGCGGATGGGAAGATTGCCATGGAAATTGGAGGCAATAAGATCAGCAAGGATGCAACACGACCGGCAGGTAATTCTAACACCTACTCAGTGGAAGAATGTAATCTGATTTCTGAAGTGAATGCCGAATTTGAGATATTATTGATGATTGTGTGCATGCTACTTACCTAACTACGTTAACTGATGATAAGCTAGAAGCAGCTTTAACTCTTAGTTCTGATGAGGATATGATTTGTGAGGAGAGTAGTTAGATAGTCTGCATGCTCGACTCGACTGAAGTCGACCCTCGTGAGGAAATCCATCACCTTGGTGGAAACACTGGGGAAATCAAAGCACCTAAGCCCGGCCATAAGGAGCTCCCGTCCCATCTTAAATACGCTTTCCTAGGAGAAAATAAAACTAAACCTGTGACAATCTCTTCAAAATTGCAAGAGGAAGAAGAGAATAGGCTAGTAGAGCTTTTGAGAAAGAACTCCGAGGCCATAGGATGGGGGATTGGCGACATTAAGGGCATTAGCACAACTAGGTGCACCCATAGGATTAGCCTTGAAGATGATGCCAAACCTGTGAGGCAACCCCAGCGTAGGCTTAACCCCTTCATGCAAGACGTAGTTAAAACCGAGGTACTTAAGCTGTTAGAATATGATATGATCTACCCTATAGTTGATAGTCGATGGGTAAGCCCTGTGCATGTTGTCCCGAAAAAATCTGGAGTAACTGTTGAGACCAATGATAAAGGGATAGAGGTTCTTGTTAGGAAAACCACAGGGTGGCGTGTTTGCATAGATTATAGGAGATTGAATGCTTCCACTAAGAAGGACCACTTCCCCCTGCCCTTTATTGATGAGATGCTAAACTGCCTTGTGGGGCGCGAGTTCTATTATTTTTTGGATGGTCTTTCAGGTTTCTATCAGATTCCCATATAGCAGGAGGACCAAGAGAAGACCACCTTCACCTGCCCATATGGCACCTTCGCCTACCACAGGATGCCTTTTGGCTTATGCAACGCTCCGGCAAATTTTCAAAGGTGCATGCTCTCTATCTTCTATGACATGGTGCAGGATTTCATTGAGGTATTTATAGATGACTTCTCTCTCTTTGATGACTCGTTCACCGACTGCCTTGGTAAGCTTGATAAAGTTTTGAAACGTTGCATAGAGTGTAATCTGACCCTTAGTTGGGAAAAAAGTCACTTTATGGTCCGAGAGGGTATTGTTCTAGGGCATGTGGTTTCTAAGCGGGGGATTGAGGTAGATAGAGCTAAACTTGATGTTAGAGTGAAACTTCCCCCACCCACTTGTGTGAAAGAGTTACAATCTTTTCTAGGACATGTTGTATTCCATAGGAGGTTCATCCAGGATTTCTCAAAAATTGCTAAGTGCCTTAGTAACTTGCTGGTGAAAGATGTGCCTTTTGTTTTCGATGATAAGTGCATGGAAGCCTTTAGTATTCTAAAAGAAAAACTTGTTTCCGCCCCTATTGTCATGTCACCTGATTGGTCCTTACCTTTTGAGATTATGTGTGATGCTTCTGACTACGCTATAGGCGCTGTTCTAGGACAAAGAGTCGATAGGCATTTCCATGTGATTTACTATACCAGGAAAACTCAAAATGGTGCACATGTCAACTACACTAATACTGAGAAAGAATTTATGACCGTCATATTCACCCTGGATAAATTCAGGTCGTATTTGAAAGGATTCAAGGTAATAGTGCATACCAACCATGCAGCAATTCGCCACCTTTTGGCCAAAAGCGATTCTAAGCCTTGCCTTATTCGCTGGGTCCTGATGCTGAAAGAGTTTGACTGTGAGATAGTTTACAAGTGTGGCAAAGATAACTTAGTGGCAGATCACCTCTCCAGGATCAATCCTGACGCCATCGCCCCTTCTTCCCCCATTCCTGATGATCTCCCCGATGAGCATTTATTCTCTGTTAGTTTAGAACCTTGGTTTGCCGACACTGTCAATTTTAAGGCCACAGGTTTGTTTGCTACTAACATGACTTCGCAGGAAAAGAAGAATTTTGCCATTCGCTGCAGGAGCTACTTTTGGGATGATCCATACCTATTCAAGCTAGGCAATGATGGCGTGATGCGGCGTTGTGTACCAAAAGATGAAATTGGAAGCATACTTGCATTCTGCCACACCATGCAGTGCGGTGGGCACTATAGCGGGAAGAAAACCGCCTTGAAGGTTCTGGAATCAGGTTTTTTCTGGCCCTCTCTTTTTAAAGATGCCCATAAATTATGTGTTAGCTGTGACACCTGTCAGCGAAGTGGCAATATAGGCAAGCGGAATGAGATGCCCCTCACAAGTAACCTTGTTGTTGAACCTTTTGATGTGTGGGGCATCGACTTTATGGGATCCTCCCCCAAGAGTAATGGCTTTGAATATATATTGGTTGTTGTCGATTATGTGACTAATTGAGTGGAAGCAATTCCAACCAAGACTAATGATTCCAAAGTTGTTGTCTCTTTTCTTGCCAAGAATATTCTTTGCAGGTTTGGCACCCCCAGGGTAGTAATCAGTGATGGTGGCTCCCACTTCATCAACCGCTCCTTTGCGAATCTGTTAACAAAGTATGGAGTGCATCATCAGGTTGCTACATTATATCACCCTCAGACTTCTGGCCAGGTAGAGGTTAGTAACCGGCAGATTAAGAGTATACTTGAGAGGGTGGTGAAGCCTAACTGGAAAGACTGGTTGTACAAGCTCAACGACGCCTTGTGGGCATACCGCACAAGCTATAAAACTGTTATAGGCACCACACCTTACAGGCTAGTCTATGAGAAAGCTTGCCACCTACCGGTAGAGCTTGAGCATAGGGCAGAATGGGCAATTAAAGTCCTGAACCTTGTTTTGGATGCAGCCGGCAAAAACCCTAGTTTTTTAAAATTTGGGGATTTTGTTTATTTTGATTAATTTGAGCAATTATATGTATATATGATAATTATGTAGTAGTTAGTTTAGTTAATTTGATCAATTATATGTAATTTGTTCAATTTGATAGTTAGTTTAATTAATGATATGAATGTATGTAGTATGTTAAGTTTGGTATGTACGAATGTATGTAATTAGTTTGATTTGTGTGTTAAGTATATATAGTTAGTTTAGTTAATTTGATATGTTTGTTAAGTATAGAAGTATGTAGTTTTGATTTGATAAATTTGTATGTTAAGTATGTAATTTGATATGAATATATGTAGTAATTCGATATGTATAGAGTAATTAGTTAATTTGATATGTATGTTAAGTATATAATATATGTACTAAGAGGTTGAAATGGTTAAATTATATGCCCAATTTTGTAAATATCGAACACTTAATTAATAATTAATTTATAAGCAACATATAATAATTAACAATTAACCTCTACAATCTTCTTATCCGAATTGGAATCGATCTAATAAATTAAATACGATCAATTGGAACGTCTCAGGTTAAAAATAAAGTATATATACAATGAATTCCGACCGTTCATGGATGTATGCGATAAATGGTAAATGGCGTAGTTTCTAGGAGTTTTGTAGAAGGGGTTAAAGGTTTCATCTCGTTTGCCATGGGACGTCCGGTTTGTGCAATTGGGGGTTGATAAAGTGTCCTTGCACATTGGAAACCTGCAGAAACAAGCAATTTATGACGCCTACAGCAGTATTCGAGCACTTGTGACGTTATGGATTCATGTCTGAGTATCATGTATGGATTCATCACGGTGAGGAAGCACCGTCCAAGGCATACCTCCAATGGAGGGAGAGGCGGGGTTTGGGGCCGCCTATTGAGTGCCTTTCTGCTTGTCGGAACATGTGCATGGTGTATTGGGAGGAGGATGTAGATCTGTTGGAATGCAAGTTCTGTGGTAGGGAGCGTCACAAGTGATGAGGAGGGGGGTGCATGAGAATGAGGAGTTTCATCCGTTTTGTCTCTAGGCTTGTATAACTAGTAATCATTAGTTGATATATATATGAAACCAAACATTATGGTAAAATTGAAGCTGATGTAACTTATATTATGTAATGCCGTAACAATTCACTGGAGCTAATATAACTTATATTACGTAGCAATTGATTGAATTATTGTGAAATTGATTTATTATCGTAAATGAAAGAACTCGATCTAATGAATTCAAACGTGTCAGGTTATTATCTAATTATTCAATGAATACCGATCGTGGATGGATGTATTGTCATACTCTCAATGGCACAGTTCAATGGAGTTTTCTGAAAGGGGTTGAAGGTTTCATTGAATTTGCAATGTCAAATCCGGCTTGTGTAAAGGATGGGTTGATAAAGTGTCCTTGTGCAATGAAACAGTGCAGAAACAAGCAATACGTGACTCCTAAAGTGGTAGTCCAGCACTTGAGGAAAAATGGATTCCTGCCTTCGTATCAGGTATGGAATCATCATGGTGAGGAAGCGACCGTCAATACATATGACCAATACAGACAACGTGGAAGGAAGAGAAAAAATGAACAAGTCGGGGAACAATCCCAATCTGAAGGCGATGCTATTCGAGCTCGAGTCGAACAAATGGTGTACGATGCTGCAGGGTCGGAGTTCAGGGACACAACCAACACTGAAACCGAGGTGGAGGTGGAGGAACCACCGAATCCCGAGGATCAGTTGTTCTTTGACTTGTTAGAATCATCAAGGAAGCCGGTTTACCCGGGGTGTAAGCTCACTGAGTTGTCTTTGTTATCTCGGCTAATGAGTTGTAAGGCTAATGGCCAGCAATCTGAAACGAGCTTCAATGAATGGGTTGACGTAATGTCGGACCTTTGTCCTGAAAACCTAGTTCCCACCAACTTTTACCAAGCGAAGAAAAGATGCGGGATTAGGGCCCGTGGTAACCATAGACGTTGTCCTAAAATGTGCATGATATATTGGGAGGAGGATGCATCTAATAGAATGCAATTTATGTGGTAAGGAACGGTACAAGCGTTACAAGGAGGGGGCTGCAAAGAAACGACAAAAGAAAAATCTCTCACATAAGAAAATGTGGTACTTCCCTCTAGCACCTCGTTTGAAAAGATTGTATGCTTCAAGTGCTTCTGCGGATAAAATGCGGTGGCACAAGGAGCGAGTAATCTCGGATAATGCTGAAGGTGGTAGAATGGACCATCCAGCAGACTCACCCGCATGGAAATCGTTTGACAAGACATATCCAGAGTTTGCGGCGAATCTAGAAATGTACGTTTGGGACTTTATGCGGATGGTTTTAACGCTCGGTAGTGAACGTAAATACTCTTGTTGGCCGTTATGCTCACTGCATAATCGCCCCGGTGAGTGCATGAAGGAGCCATTCATGTTTCGATCGCATTGGTGCTGGGCGAAAGATCCTGGATCGACGTTGGATGTTTTCTTGCAACCCCTAATCAAGGCTGATCGAGTTGTGGGGATGGTATCCTCAAGATATGATGTGTCGACAAAAAGAACTTCACCTTGAGAGCGGCTCTTCTTTGGACCGTGGTGACTTCCTGCGTACTCCATGCTATCTAGAAGGAAAATGCAGGAAATATGCATGTCCACATTGCTTGGAGGATCTGATGCATTTAGTGAAGGGTAGTGGAAAATTTTGTTAGTTTGATTGTCATCGTAGGTTGCTAGAAAGTGACCATCCGTTCAGAAGAACAAGGATCAATTCTTGAAAAATAAAGTCGTCAACAAAAAGCCCGACAAGACTTCTTGGTGCACAAATTCTTGCGGAGATTGATAGATTGGGTCTTATGAAGGTGGTGAGCTTGGGTGGATGAAGCATCACGAAAATTGGTAAAAATGTGGTTGGAGGAAGAGAAGCATTTTACGGACTTGCCTTCTTGGGCGGATCTTCTTATCCGTCACAACTTAGATTTCATGCACATTGAGAAGAACGTGTTCGAGAACTTATTCAATACACTTTGCAACATTGAGGGAAAAACAAAGGACCATGCGAAGTCTAGATCCGAGTTGTCGACGTGGTGTAAAAGGCCTGAGTTGACAAAGAAGGATGAGAATGGTAAGTGGCCGAAAGCGTGCTACACAATTGACAACGCTTCTAGGTCAATTTTGTTTGATTGGGTGAGGGCATTGAGTTTCCCAGATAATTACGCCTCAAATTTAGAGAGGTGTGTGGATTTGAAGAAGACAAAGGTTTATGGGATGAAGAGCCACGACTGTCATGTGTTCATGGAGAGGCTTATCCCGGTAGCATTTCGAGAGCTTCTGCCGAAACACGTATGGACTGCTATCACCGAGTTGAGCTTATTTTTCAAAAATTTAGGCACAAGGGTGGTTCATGATAAAGTGTTGGAAAATCTTGAAAGGAACAAACCATTGATTCTATGCAAGCTCGAGCGTATCTTTCCACCGAGCTGGTTTGATTCTATGGAGCACTTGTTGGTTCACCTTCCTCATGAAGCGAGACTTGCTAGTCCGGTTCAGTATCGATGGATGTATCCATTCGAGAGGTACTTGGGGAAATTGAAGAAGTATGTCAACAACAAAGGTAAACCTGAAGGTTCGATTGCCAATGCCTACATTCGAGGAAAGCGCAACCTTCCGCTCTTATTACTTTGATGAACACGTCCCTACGAAGACAAAGAGTCTCGAAATGCGTATACATTCGTAGTTCAAGCGGATGATGAGTTTTCCCTATCTGTCTTCAGGGTATCAGGGAGACCTCTTGGTGCAGCTAAGAAAGAATATCTTACGGATAAAGAGTTGAAAGCAGCTCAATATTATGTCCTCACGAATTGTGCTGAGGTTGACCAGTATATGGTACTATTTGCGAGGTCAGCAACCATTTATTTAAATTTTAATATAGCTACGCAAGTCTCTACTTCAATTATAGACTTATCATCGAATCAATGTTTGCAGTTTTTTCAAAATCGTTGTTTGGAAGAAAATCCTCAGATGACAGAGGATACACTAGAGGAACTACTTGACTCAAAAATTCCTACAGAATTTCCAAATTGGTTCCGAGAGTATGTCCGGAATCCTATTAACAACGTCACATGCATATACTTAAAGGCTCATGAGGTCCATTCAAAAGGTCTACACATTCCCAGGTTATATAGTCAATGGCCTTAGGTTCCACACGACTGAATGTAACACGGCCATGGTGACAAGCAACTCCGGGGTGTGTGTTAATGGTGCAGAAGAGTATGGAGACGCTACTTTGTTTGATTTCCACGGCAAGCTAAAACGAATTGTGAGGATTGAATATTCTGGATTGCCATTTAAACGAACCTTCTTGTTTGACGTTGAGTGGTATGATCCTAATCCCGGAGGTACGAGGAAGAACGAGCGGTATGAAATGGTTGATGTGAACCAAAAGAAGAGGTACCGAACCAAGTATGAACCATTTATTCTGGCGACTCGACAAGTGGTGTTTCTTGAATATCCAAGCGAAAAGCGATAAGGGGAATGGTTAGTCGGTACCTATTCGTGCTCGCTCGAAAGTGGAGTACATTGAGAAAGACGACTCAATTACCAACTCGTACCAACAAGAGGATGTCGATAAACAAGCAGAAGATCCCATAGAAGCAGATGATGAGTTGTTTGATCTGCACGAGGACCAATATGTAGTTTTAGAGGACGGCGATAACGGTATATTATGTGTATTATGAGTAATTATATGTGTTATTATAATCTGTTATGTATTATAACTCGTACTAACACATTTTTATTGTATTTATTACATTTTTTTGCAGATGCCGCGACAGAGGCCGTCCACCTATCGTCCCCCCCCCCCCCCACGCAGCCGGCCGCATGATAGTGGTGGGTCGGGGACACCATCAGACAGGGAGGGCATCGAAGATCAGGACAGCAGGTCTCGGATTCCTGAGACCCCCCGGGCAGGAGAGAGCAGCCGTGGCTCTACCAGTCGGCCGGACACATCTTTGGAGGACGACCACGACGATTGTCCCTACCTCGTGTTCGATCCAAACAATCCCAACGTCATGTGGGACG